>CAMZMU010000044.1:28445120-29045120 GCA_947311845.1 Poa pratensis | reverse complement strand
ATTGATTGGCACATAATTAACTGCTACCTACCAAATGAATACAATCCTTTTCTAAGTACAAAGGAAACATTTCTATAAAAAATGACAAGTTAAACTAATGGACAAAAAAATAAACAACCACGATGGGAAAAGTAGTAGATTATAGGAAATATTAGATGCCAAATGTTTTGCATGTTCTCTATCATTTGACACGATGATGCGTTAGTTTAATCCTATGAAGCATAGAAGTATTGAAAACTATTTATCTGACAATAAACAGTCATTGATGATGATTTCCAAGGGTTATGGGGTATCTTGATTTTGGAGTTCATCGTAGGATACTTTACCTGCAATCACCGGGCTCTCTGCAGGTTCCACACAAATGATCTTGACATTTGGATTTTGCATCTTCAGATACTTTCCGACACCAGATACCGTACCTCCTGAGCCTGAACCGGCAATAAAAATGTCCACCTTGCCAGCAGTATCCTTCCAAATCTCAGGTCCTGAATATAAGATACAACTTTAAGAGCTACTCCCTCCGTTCATAAATATAAGATGTTTTATCTTTTTTTTCTAGATTCACATGTATGTACATGTATCTAGACACATTCTAATGTATATGTTTACTCATTTTAGTCCGCATCTAGTCAACATGTGAAATACCTAAAACATCTTATATCCAGGAACGGAGGGAGTAACTTATAATCATAGGTCAATATGGAAGCACTCCTTTCTTATAATTATCATATGTCAAGTCATCTTGAGACGATACCAGTCCATCTGATGTGCGCCTCAGGATTTGCTGGATTCGCGAACTGATCAAGAACATGTACGTTGGGTAATTCTTTCTTCAGCTGTTCGACCTTGTCAACTAGTCCTGGAAACCCGAGTGCTGGATCTGCCATGTCACAAGTACAAATCACGCTGATTGCAAGGAAAATCAGACCTAATTAGCAAATGGCAAAGTAGACATATGTTTATCCTTTAGACAGGACTGACACTATCTATCTTACCAGTTAAGAACAACTCAGCACCCATGTATCTCAACAAGATCTGCTTATCAAGCGAGTACTGGGCCGGCATCACCGCGACGAACCTGTAGCCTTTGCTCAGAGCAACGAGAATCAATCCTAGCCCCAAATTACCGCTCGTCGGCTCTACTAGAGTCGTGACACCGGGTGAAATCAACCCTTTCTCTTCAGCATCTTCAATCATCCTGAAGAAAACACAAGGAATTAGACACAAGATAAGTTCATAATTCGTAATACTTGCCATAATTTTTGCCAGGAAATAATTTTGGCAAGTGCAAGAATATACACTTTCGACAAAAGTCACAGCTATATCGCATGTCGGGGGTTCGCAGGGACGCTCTCTTGTCCCTTATAAACCCATGTAAATTGCTGGTACACAAATTTCTTCTTCTAACTGCTATTTACTCGGGAAAAAATAGTGCCTTATTATTGCAACTACAAGTCCCTGCAGCCAAACGACAAAATTGTAGCTTACTGAACACTTGCTCAAGTGCTCAACTAGCAGAAATAAAAACTATCGAGGTTTCCAAGTGATCAACGTCATGTGGTGGATGTGCTCTCTATTCAGCACTAGCACAAACAAAAACTCCGATCTAACCCAATCCTAAGATTTCTGAAAGGAAACGAGCCGAATCAAGACAGTTGATGGTACCTCAGAGCGCTGCGGTCCTTGACGGAGCAAAGGGGCTGGTAGGCCTCGATCTTGCCGACAATCCGGGCATCCACTCCGATCTTCCCGGTGATCCGCTTCAGCTCGATCAGCGGCGTCCATCCTATAAGCTGAAGAAAATTATTTGCTCCAGATGAGCCTCTCCTATTCCACCTTATTAATCTCAGTAAAAAGACTACAAAAACATGGTTGCCCATGAACACTTCGGATTTGGGGGAAGCGGCTGCCTACCTGGGTGACGTCGGAGGCGATGTGCTCCTGCCCGATTCCGCCGTCCCCGAGCAGGGAAGGGACCCCTCTCCTGCCACTCCCTTCCGCCTCCTCTCCCGGCGCCATGGACGCTCCTCGGAGGCTGCTCCCCTGTTTCTTGGCTTCTCAACGGGTGAGGAGAAAGCGCAGCGCAGGCAGCGAAGACTGATGGCTCCGCCCTGCAAATCGCCGGATTGGTACTGTATTTATTTCGGAGGTCGCTGCAGGCCTCTGCACAGCCCCGCTTCATGCCACTGCCCCATTGGCTATTTTTTTAAGGTCTTGCCCTTTGCCGCCATTTCTTCTACCTTGCGTTCCACCCTTATCTGGTTGACTGTCACCGGAGATGAGAACGGGGATCTTACAATAGTAGCCATGCAATGTCAAACTTTGCCACAGTGCCGCTGTGCCGGTGATAATCCTACAGAGTCAAACGGCCTCGATTTGTGTGGTTTCAGTTTACGCTACGTACCATCGAATTTAGATTATAAATAAAGAATGCTAAAAATTAACTTGATCAATACTCAAGCTTAGTATTAGGATGACTCCAACGGGAAGACGCAAACGGACGCGCGTTTGGTCCGCGTTTGGTCCGTTTGCGTCGGCAACAGGACGCGCGTCCGGCCCAGGTCCGCCCCTTTTCGGCCACTGCCCCAACGGGCCGACGCATCCAGTTTGGACAATTTTTTTCTTTCCAATATTCATTTAAACATAGAATTTTGGTGATTACATTGGGAATTTATAATAAAATACGACCTATAATCTAGGTCTTCTCCTCGTCGTCGTCCTCCTCCGGTGGTGGTGGTGGTGGAGTACCCGGCGCATCGATGGCCGGGGGTGGCGGTGGAGATCCCGGCACGTACTTCGGCGCCACTGCCACTTCTGGTTCCGCGGCGGCCGGAGCCCACGGCGGTCCGAACCACCTTGGGTCTGCCAAGGCGAGCCGAGATTCCCAGGGAGACCAGGGCTCCCAGGGATTGTACGCCGGAGCAGGTGGGCGCGGTGGAGTAGCCGGCACGACTACCTCCTCCTCCGGCACGGCGTCCTCCTCCTCCTGCACGGCGTCCTCCTTCGGCACGGCTTCCTCCTCCTTCGGGACGGCGTCCTCCTCGGGCACGACTTCCTCCTCCTTCGGCACGGCAAGCGCCGCCTGCACGGCCACAGCTTCGTCTTCCTGGTTTGCCATCGGTGCGATGAGGAGCAGCGGACCGCGGCGAGGCAACTATATAGCCGGCCGTACGCGGTTTTGGAGTAGCCGGGCCGTCGGCCTAATGTGAATGCCGGCCGGCGATCCATCTCCCTACATTAATCTACACTATCATTAAACCTAATTAATAACTGGCCGCCGCCATGACCGGGGCCAGCGACGGACTAGCTAGCTCCTCCTCCTCTCTTCTTTAGTCGCTACGAAACACGTAGCACCGCCGGCGTTGTACCAAAATTGGCCGCACATAGGCGGCGCCGCCGGCGGGGATAGGGCATCAGTTGGCGGCCTCCTCTGCCGCCTTGGCGGCCTCGGCATCGCGTTGCCGCTTGCGCCGGGCTGCGCGTTTGGCAGTCTCCGCCGCGCGACGTGTTTGCTCCATCTCGGCCTCCTCTGCCGCGTCTGCAACGGCGACCCCGGCGACTCTGGCGGCGTAGGCTTCCTCCTCGGGGTCGTAGACGTCCTGCAGAGCCCTCCTCACCTGATCCGGCAGCCGCGGCCGCGGCGGCTGCGGAATCATTCCGGCCCACGCCGGGCTCGTCACCATGCGCCGGGAGAAACTGCCGCGGTGGCGCCCTCGCGCGCTCTGACGCGCGCGCTCGACCTGGTCGACTAGATGTTGCGGCGGCGGATCCATGCCGGAGAGTGGAGGTGGTGGCCGCCTTGGTTGGGGAGGAGAGCTAGGGTTTGTGCTCTTGGCCTCGGCCGGCCGGAGCACATTTAAAGAGCTCCACCGCCCACAGTTAATGCGGGGTAGGTGACCGTTGTATCACACTGACACGGGGGCCAAGCGCGGGCCAGGGGCGGACTAGGGCAGGACACAAAAGAGCTCCGCTCGCGTCCGGGGCCGACGCATCGGTGGCCCAAATTTGGGCCAGGAATGCGTCGCGGCGGACCAAAAAACGGACCGCGGTCCGTTTGCGTCGCCCCGTTGGGCCGTGTTTTTGGCCCTCGCGGACAGGAACGGAGGCGCGCGGACTCGATGCGTCACCCCGTTGGAGTCATCCTTAGTCCATGAAAGAGTTGAGAGAGGAAGGTCTTCTCTACGGCTGCAACAATGTCTATGCCCACTTGTCTTGGAGAGCGGACTCAAGATTCGAGACTAGGTCTAACAAAGCTTGGGTGGGGTTCACGATAGTTTACCTTTAGCCTCTAGGGTCTATTAGTTTGGTTGGTACAATAACCACACTTTGCCACACCACAAAGTTTGGTCGGTATACTGTTCCGGTTATTTTTACTCTGCTTGCTAGGTTTCTTTTAAATCGACCTCTTCCTGGAGTTTGACTAAGTTTAGAGAAAAAATAAACCAACATTCCTAATATCACGAAACAAAATTTTCAAAACCAAACACACAGAAGGGTTCAAATAAACTAGAGAGCATGACAAAGTCATGTGGAGCAGTAGCCAATGATGCTCAACAAGATCATTTTGGAGGTAAGTATGAATTTCTCGGTTCTCAATGCTTCGATGTGCTGCGAGGAACCTCTATACCTTTTTGCATCGTGTTCCTGCTCAAAAGGATCCCCGTTGGAGATGTACTAAAAAATCTTTGACATGTCGTGTTCATCTTCACTGATCATGTTATGCAAGATGATAATTATTTGTCACGAGACCTGCGGTTTCCTATACTCGACCGGGCCATGAACAATGGCAAAAGGCTTCTGAAGCATAGCGAAAGATCTGTTCATATCCTTCCTTTGTTGACTCTTGAGTCTAGACACTCTGCGAAGGTGAGATCTCTTGTTGGCTTGAGGACACATAATTTTATTCACAAATGTGGCCCATGGAGGGTAGATGTCTTTTGCAAGATGACCATTACAACATAGTTGCAAGGAGGAGTATCTTCGATGACAAGACTTGCGAACAATGGTGATCTCGGCAACGCATTCAGATCATTATGAGAACCAGGCTGTCCAAAGTATGAATGCCAAATCCATAGATCGGACTATTCAACAGTTTAAGGAACTATTGTTGGATCTTTGATGCGGCCTTTGTACTGACAATTTCATCGTGCAATACAATTCTTCAATGTCATTTCATGCAATCAAGTGATCCAAACATCCCATGCCATCCTTGTTCTTCACTCACACACACTCAATAGTCTCTCGGTGTCTTTGAAATCGACACTTTTGAGTTCCAGAAAACACGAAAAAAATCACAGATGGAGGTAGTTTCTACATATATATAAGTGTGCAAAATTTTAACTCAAAATTCGTTACATTTTGGGCTGCACAAAAGGACAAATCTCGGGAACTGCAAGGTTTTGAAATTGTGTATTGTTCACCACCCATTTGTCATTTTACCCAGCCCATAATACAACGAATTTCGATTTAAAATTTTGCACACTTGTAGATCTTGACACTAAATTTCGATTCAATAAATGAGCTCCATGTAGCCCGAGAGATCCAAATAAGAAAAAACCTAGAACATCGTATAATTAGAAAACGTGGGAGCACAGAAATGTACATTCTAATTCACAACATAGATGTTCTGTTTTTCTGCCGTTGTGGCATCTGATGACCTGGTAATACATCCATGGACGTTCATTCCGTGACCAATAACAATTTCTGGTGCCTTGTAGATGAACTCCGTAACAATTCCAAACCGATGCCGAATCAAAAGGTCATTGCAATACTCTCCTCCCTTACAGCTGCAAAGAGATCCGAGTTCATGTACCGCTCGCCCCCGCTCGGGAACATAGTCACAATCATCTTCCCCTTGTTCTCTTCTCTCGCCGCAACCTAAAGATAAATTTGTGTCGGGAGGTTTATTAAATACCAGAGAAGGAAATAAATAACAGAAATACAATAAAAGTCAATAGCATTTTTCTTCAAATGAAAATTCTTACGTTCTCGAACTGGGTTTTCCTGTTTCCCGTTAACCACAACAGAAATATCAAGTACAGAGAGGATAACTAAATTAAATATAAGATGTGAACCTTCAGGCAAGCTGCCAAGTTTCCTCCAGAAGATATGCCCACAAGCAGGCCTTCTTCCATGGCCAGCCTCCTCGCATTTGCCATTGCGTCCTCAGTGGTCACGCTGACTATTTCATCGATGACCGAGGTGTCCAAGATCTCTGGTACGAATCCTGGTCCTATCCCCTGGATTTTATGCTTGCCTCGTTCCCCACCTGAACAATGCCAACATGCAAGGCAGGTAGGCAAAAGATTGTCAATGTCCGTAATGTACTATTTGTTGCTGTTTTGCTGTTTTCTTATTTGGTAACACATAAACTGAAGAAAATCTGGAACCATATATATAATTATCTGGATCAGATGTTTCAATTATGAAGATATGACGAAAAACAATACATTGGCACTTACTTATCTGCTAATATAGAATCGTTTTCAAATGACAAAGGAATCATTTTCAATAGAAAATGACAAGTCAGTTTAATGGACTGAGAAGCAGATCGGTGCATATCTCACAGCCACGTTGGGAAAACAAGAAGTATATCTTGCAGCAAATATTAGATGCCAAACAGTTTTGCATGCTCACTATCATTTAACACCATATTGTGTTAGTTTAATTTGTTTGGAAAAGATGTGTTAGTTTAATTTTTTTTTTAAAGTTTAATTTTATGAAGCATATAAGCACTGAAAACTATGTATCAGACCTTAAACAGCCATCACTGATGATTTTAAGGGTTTTGGGGGTACTTGGTTCTTGATTTTGAAGTCTAGTGGAGGACAATTTACCTGCAATTACCGGACTCTCTGCAGGTTCCACACAAATGATCTTCACATTTGGGTTTTGCATCTTCAGATACTTTCCGACACCACTTACTGTACCTCCTGAGCCTGAACCGGCAACAAAAATGTCCACCTTGCCAGCAGTATCTTTCCAAATCTCAGGTCCTGAAAATGCAAGACATTTCGAAGAGCTAATTTATAAACATTAGGTCAATAGGCAAGTACTCCTTTCTTAGAAGTATCATACGTCAAGTCTGTTGAGACAGTACCAGTCCATCTGATGTGTGCCTCAGGATTTGCTGGATTCGAGAACTGATCGATCAAGAACATGTACATTGGGTAACTCTTTCTTCAATTGTTCAACCTTGTCCACTTGTCCTTGAAACCCAAGCGCTGGATCTGCCATGTGGCCACAAATATAAATCACGCTGATTGCAAGAGGGTTATCAAACCTAAGCGAGCAAGCGAAGTAAACATTTGCTTATACTTGAGATAGGAAGCTAACGCTATCTATTTATGTTACCAGTTATGAACAACTCAGCACCCATGTATCTCAACAAGATCTGCTTATCAAGCGAGTACTGGCCCGGCATCACCGCGACGAACCTGTAGCCTTTGCTCAGAGCAATGAGAATCAATCCTAGCCCCAAGTTACCGCTCGTCGGCTCTACCAGAGTCGTAACACCGGGTGAAATCAACCCTTTCTTTTCAGCATCTTCGATCGTTTCCGGGGTTGCGGGTCGTTGGTGTTGCCCTTTGTGGTTGTGTGTTGTTGGTGTTGTTGTATGGTTTTCGCCCGGTTTCTTCCACTAATAAACCGGGCACCTTCTTTCTTAATTAATATATGGGGCAAAACTTTTGCCCCACAGTTTCTAAGTTCGTAATTCCTAATACTTACCATATGTTTTGCCGGGAAATGAATATTACAAAGTGCAGCAATGTATACTCAACAAAAGTCACTGCCTACCCGAGCAAAAATATTGCCTTATCATTAGTAATGAGGATGGAGCCGAAAGTTTCCGAAATAGGAACAGAATTTGATGGAACAGAAACAAAACATTTTTTTTTGCAGAAATGGAAACGGAACAACGTTTCCCAACAGAACAGGCGCGGAAACGAAATTTATTCGTTAGAGTTGTTGTTCATGACCCAATCCAGCATGCCCAATATGTGACCTTATCAAGCTGAACTCTGAAGCGGCCCATCCTAAAACTGGTAAGAGCATCTCTAGCAGAACCCGCAAAACACCGACCCGCAAAACAGTTTTGCAGTTCGCGCAACTCGCGTTTTTTTGCTCAGAACGCCGCACGGCGGAGCATAACCCGCAAAGCAGAACCGCAAAACAGAATTGCGGGTTCTGCTTCGCCGCGCGGCGTTCTGAAACTGCATATGCAAAACAGTAAGATAGGCAGAATATCATAAAATTTCAAATTGCTTACAAATTCGACATTAATATAGCAAATTAAGTAGTTTCTTGAATCTAAAGACGGCCATTAACTAGTTGTCCATCCGTGTGACCAAAAAATGCCTCCAAAACACCATCCACATCGTCGAAAGGCCCTACACCGTGCTAGCATCACCACCTCCACCATTGCCGGCAGCTCCACCACCAACACCTCCACCACCACCGAGACCTCCACCACCACCGCTAGCTTTTAGCATCGCTTGTTTCCTTCGATGCAATATCTCCTTCCTTGCGATGTCATGCCACTCCAAGGTGACTTCGTCCGTGTCACTTTGGTTCATCATCATGATCTTGTTCTCTTCGGCCAAGAGCTTGGCCACGGACTTGTTCTCCTCCGCCGAGGCTCTTTTGGCCTCAATCTCGATCTTCCGCTTCCCTTCTTCACGAAGCACCTCCCACTTTTCTTTCTTCTCTTGAGCTTTCCTCTCGGCCAATTGGTGCTTTGCCTCCAATGTCTTGGCCACCATGGTCTCATTAGATTTCACCATTTCATCGAGCTTCTCTCTCAAGCTTGTTGCCTCAAGTTGCTTTGCCACTCTTTCCTTGGCTTTCTTGTTGCCTTCGGGCTTGTTCTTGTTCCTCCCACCTTGTTCATCATCGGAGTCATCCTCAACATGAATTTCTCCCTTTTTTGGCTCTTGATCCCTCAACTTCCACTTCTCACTATGTTGGAGAAGTTTCCAACAATGATCAAGGACAAATGGCTTCTTCTTGGATGCGGGCATATCAAAGTACCTTTCTCTCGCAATGCGGTCCTACAATGATGAACAAATGGTGAACAATGGTGAACAAGTAGTGAGAACACTACATGAACAATGGTGAATAAACTCACCCAATCACCCTCCACGGTACCACTCGGTGGCGCATTGATCACTTGTTGCAAGCATCCACTCCATCGACCACATGTAGTCTTGATAGTTTCCCAACGGCCTTGTAGTGATCGATAGGTCCGGGGCACCGTTCGGCCATTGCGTGGCATGAGTTGGAAGAATTTGTCCTCCACCCTTTGCCAATACCGGTCTCTGGTTTGATCAACGCCGGCCGTTGTATCGAGAGAGATACTCTCCCAAGCACGAATCAAGCATTGGTCCTCCAAAATGGTGTAGTTCGATCCTCTCCGACTCAGGCCGGCCCCGTCCACCTCCTCGACCTCGTTGTCGTCTTCTCCCATGCCACCATCGACGCCACCGTCGAACTCGTTGTAGCTGTAGTTGCCGAGCGGAGGCGAGTCGATGTCTACCGACCCAAGCATGTCCATGAACGCTTGCGTGCTGCAAGCTGAACGAATTCAGCTCGCCGGGGACGGGCAAGGTGAACAGAACTCAATTTTGAGTTCGAAAGTTCATACCTTTCGGTCCCGGCGCCGGGGACGGACGCGGTGGATGCAGCAGCAGCGGCAGCGGCGGCGGCACTGGCCCTGATTTTCCTCCCCGCCAGCCTCTTCGGCTTCGCGGCGGCGGCGGGAGTGCCCGCGGCGGCAGCCGCGGCAAGCAGAACTTGGGCCGCGCCTGCGGTGCCCAATCTTCTCCGCTTCGGCGCCGCCACTAGAGCAGCAGCGGTGTCGGCGGCGGCGGCGGCGGCTCCGAGCTCTCCGCGGCCCGCTGGATCTGACGATGGCGCGTCCCCGACGCGGACGGTCACCAGGGACGGGTCGGCGGTGCTCATGGCCGGTCCGGGGCAGGGCGCGCGGTGGCCGGAGTGGGGGAAGAGAAAGAGGTTGCAGCGGCGGCGGGGACGGGCGCGCTGAAGGTTCCCTCGCGCCAACGGCACTAGAGGATGAGGTTCCGGCTGCGGGTCGGGGGAGGAAACCTAGCTTTCTCGGTTCGGAGGCGCGGATTCACGGGGGCCTGCAAAATCTTTTGCGGGTTGGGCAAATTTGCGGATTCTGTTCTCCGCCTTTTTACGGTTTTCAATCCGCATCGGGCGGTTATTATGCGGGTTTGCCCCTTTTGCGGGTTCTGCTAGAGATACTCTAACCACGTAAAAGCTTCCACGGTTGACCATTTCTTATTAACTAGGACATCAAGCATATGCTACGGAAACAGTTTTTCGGTATGTGAGTTGTTTGAGTTTTTCTGCGTGATTTTAGGGGTTTCTTGGTTCCGGCAAACATTCACTTTCCTCTCTCTATCTCTGTATCTGCACCGTATTTGGTCTGTCGGCATTTCAATACTCATTTCCTTTTCCGCACAAATATATAAAAACAATTGTGGATTTGTGGACCAGTCAGTTCCGTTCGTTTTCAGTCCGTGTTTATCACTACTTATTATTGGTACCACAAGTCCCTACAGGCTACAGCCAAACGACAAAATGTCAGCTTACTGAAGGCTGGGGTTCTTAGCTGAACTGTTATCAACCGCCTCGCTCTCAACTAGCACAAACAAAAACTAGCTATCCAGTCTAACCCAATCCTAAGATTTCTGAAACGAAACGAGCCGAATCAAAACGAATTGATAGTACCTCAAAGCGCTGCCGTCCTTGACTGAGCAAAGGGGCTGGTAGGCCTCGATCTTGCCTACGATCCTGGCATCCACTCCATCCTTTCCGGCGATCCGCTTCAGTTCGATCAGCGGTGTCCATCCGATGAGCTGAAGAAAAGATAATTTGTCCGCATAAGCCTCTCCCAAATCCAAATGCACCTTGACCTCAGTACAGATCATGGAGATAACAAAATCGATGGAGGAAGAGGCTGCCTGCCTGGGTGACGTCGGAGGCGATGTGTTCCTGCCCGATTCCGCCGTCACCAAGCAGCAGGGAAGGAACCCCTCTCCTCCCAGTCTCCGCCTCCTCCATGGATGCTGCTCGGAGGTCGCTGGGCTGATTGGTGGCTTCTCACGGGAGGAGGAGACATGTCAGCACAGCGACGAGTGATGTGACACCCTCCTGCAAATGGCCAACTTGTAGTTTTTTTTCGAAACACGCAGACGATTACATACACGCGTATACACTCACCCTATGAACGCACACACGCACACCCTACCACTATGAGCACCTCCGAAAGACTGGGCGGAGGTTGGGTCTTGAGATTGACAAAATCACCACGGGCGGCTCTCTGTCGACGGAAACGTCGCCTCCCACCAAAGAATATCCCGCCCATATGAGAAACAACACGTCAAACCTGAAATTTAAACTCTGCAGGTACGACCTCTAGCAGTAATTTGTTTTTTAGATAGTTGCAGGACTTGTACGTAGGTCCGATCCAACCCATATGCCTGCTTGCCTGCTTGTTTAAGCACGTGTCCTTTTGCCGCCTTTCTTTTACACTTATCTATATGATATGCAAAGGGTTTCATACCATCGATTTTAGAAAAACGATTAAGGAGGTGTTCAAGCATGTTGTGATGTTTGTGTCAAGTATTGTTTATGAGTTAGAGCATCTTCAGTCGGGACGCCCAAATGGCCGCCCAAAGGCCTTCCGGACAGGCCCTTTAGGCGTTGTTCGGAAGGCCTGGCGCATTTGGGCGCCGTCGCTCCCCACTCGCGGTGTCCAAAGGTCATCCAAATACGATTTTTTTGATACGAAAGATCTTACTTTTCATTGAAATTCGTTAAAAACAAACATAATTCATTTAAACTAAAATCTAGACCTAGATCATCTAGTTCGTCGGGTGGCACGCCGGGCACCGGCAGTTGGGGCAGTCGCCAGCCCTTGCGGCGGCGAGCACAGGACCCCGACGGCAGATGTGGCAGAGGCAGTAGAGGTAGCCGGAGGTCGGCGCCGGAGGATGGGCGTTGGCGGCGATGGCGGTGGAGGCAGAGGCGGCGACGGAGGCTATGTCTGCCTCGATGGCGAGCTGCATGTGGCCGGGATCCCACTCCGGCGTCGGCGGCCAGCTGAAGTCGTCATCATCACCATCAGCCTCTTGTTCAGGTTGCGGCGGTGGAGGTTGCACGCGGCCTTGTCCTTTCTCTTGCGCGCCGAGCCTGCTCCGCCTCCTCGTAGAGAACCCTCTCCCTTTCTCTGCTGGCCGCGAAGCTCTCGTCGGAGGTGTTGGTGAGGACGTCGTCTTCGGAGTCGAACCAATTCACAGGCGGCTCGGGGGCGAAAGAGGTTCGGCGGTAGGTGTGCTCGAGCTCGATCTGCTCATCCCAGTACGCCGAGTTCGGCTCAAACTTGAAGTCGTCGTACATCTCCGGCGGCATGGTCTGCATGCACATGGTGATGTAGTCCAGGCACGCCTGGCCGGCCAGCCTCGGTGCAACCGGGAAGTGGACAGGGTTCGTCTCCCATCCCTCGGGGAGGCGGTTGTTCGCCGGCACCGGCGTGTTGGTGCGGATGTGCTCGCGCGCCTTGGCTTCGGTGAGAAGGTTCGCCGGCGGTGGAGGTGGAGGTGGTGGCGGTGGCGGAGCAGACGACCCTGCCTCGTGGTCGTTCCAGTGCCTCATCTGCTCGCGGATGCGCGCATTGTCGCGGCGGCGCCGACGGGCCGCCGTCTCTTCCTCTGTGGTGCGTCGGGCAGGGGCCATGGCTAGCTTTTCGGAGGGGTGGAGATCGCCTCTTCGTCGGTGGTTTTCAGGGGAGATGTATGTGCTGGAGACGGCGAGGTACCCGCTCTATATAGCGGCCGGGGAGGCGAACGGATGAGATCGCCTTAACTCCAGCCGGCCAACGGCTCGCCTGCCACACCATTAATGTTGACGCTTCAACAGGTGCGCTCGCCTGGCACTGACGCTGCCGTGGCGCAGACGCTTCATCGCCGCAGAGACGCAGCATGGTGAAGAGACGCGTCGCTGCGTCTGGCTAGGAAACCGAGACGCCGCCCGACATTAATATAGCTGATCACGACGACCGTCGTGTGTCTCACTGCCAGGCGTGGCCTGCGCGTTGGGGGCGGCCGTTTCGTAGTGTCTGGGGCCGCCCTAAGCCTCCCCAAGTTGAGTGCGTGGGCTTGGCGTGCCGGACAGAAAACTGGGCCGCGCCGGACCGAAAACGTATTTGGGCGGCGCGAGTGGGGGCGAAAACCTGTCCGGCATGCCCCCAAAAGCCTTTGGTGCCATTTGGGCGCCCCGACTGGAGATACTCTTAGGTACCCAGGGAATAAGTGCGGGGGAGCTGCCCTCCTAAATTTTCATTCTCCTACCATGCTCAACTCCCATTAGGCCTAACCATACGAGGAGTTTTATGTCCCAGGCAGCCCCAATTCCCATTCCTATGCTCTAACTCCTCCAACCAAACACTCTGCTAGAACACATGTGCCAGTGTGTGGGCGCCGGGCATACACTGCGTTTAGCGGCGCCAAACTAGCGTGGCGCATAGACGCGCCCATCAGGTATTTACTCTTTCTTATTTATGTTTACGTTATTAAAATCCGTCAAATCCGATTTTTTTTAGAATCTGAACAATTTTTTCGAATCAACAATTTTTAAATTTGGATAATTTTTTAATTTCAACAATTTTTATGTATGAACAATTTTCAAAATTTGAACAAAATTTTAAGTTCGAATATTTTTCAAGTATGAACAATTTTGATTTTTTTAAACAAAATTTTCAAGTTTGAACATTTTTCAAGTATAAAAAATATCAAATTTGAACATTAAAAAATCATTTTAAAAGAAATAAGTAGTAAACATAAAAGGAAAAAATAACAGAAAGGAAAGGAGAAAGAAGACATAAAATGGGCCGGCTCAGTGCGGCGCGAGGTAGGTGACGTGAGCCTCCCGCGCCACAAGAGGCGGTTGCCTTCGTGTGTTGTGTACAATGCTAATGGGCTTGGCCCAACCAGTTTTACGTTACATGGGGATTTAAGCCCGGCTTAATCCCATGGAATACCTCCCGCTGCACTGGGAAAAAATAATTGACACCAAGCCCGTGGAAAGTTTCCCCAGTCGACATCTCGCCGTCGAAATTCTATCTCTCACTCTCTCATGACCCGTAGGTGATGGCGCTGGCGTAACCACAGGGAGGTGAACGTCGTCAGTGGCACACTCCTCCCACTTTCCCGCGGGACCTAGAGGCACACAGCGGCAGACCAACGACCATGAGACGTAAGGTCTGCCGCACTACCCAATTTATCGTGCGAGGGAGGATGTGAACAACAGCGCCCCGACCTGTGGAAGAAGCTCGGTGGCAGCGGAGATTCTTCCTCCTACTCTTCCTTCCCTTTCCACGTCTCTGAAAATCTAGGTTCCTCGGCTCCTAGTTCTTGGTTTCACATTGACCGTCTTCGAGTACTAATGTTGGTATCTTGAATGGATGCTTTTGTATCAGTGATTACAACATGTACTCCCTTGATTTCTATTTTTTATGTGTGTTCAAGTGGATATGCTTAAAAAAATCTGTGGCTCACTTGCATTTATATCATGCCTATACTGCTTGACAACTATATCTGAGGCGTGTTTCCTGTGATCAGGTATCCTAGCATTGCATCTTTGCTTGCCGATGATGTTTCATTAGAAGGTGGATGTGCATGTTTGCAAAACACCGTGTTCTTTGTATTATTTTATTTGATTTGAACCATGCAACGGGAGGAAGTGGATCTTGTAAAGTATCATTTCTTGTCAATTAATATTTCCATTTGATTTGATTCATGCATCTGCCATTATTTCATTGTATTGTGACTGGTCATTGGCTAATAGAAACACTACAGAACAATCTTAAGCTCTTAGCAGAATATGTCGCTTTGAGCATGGAGTCACACGTGGTGATCGTGGTGTTAACACTTGTTTTCTCTTCGTTAGATGTAGGTTGTTGCTGATACGACACGTCGCGGGTATCCGGTGGCGTGGTTCGATGGCGACGTGGCAATGGCTGTTGGCCGAGGCACAAAACTGCAACAAGGGTTCGGACTTCGGACAAGGCATGTTACGGCTATATCCTCCGGCGGCTCTAACTTATGTGGCGACAAGGGGAATTGTGCTGGTATGGATAGTAAGCCCGACGAGCGTATTTTACCTTCCTCTTTGATATTTATTTTGTGTCATTTGCTCCTCCTCAATTCAATTTGATAAGGAGCTTGCAATTCTGGCCACAAAACTGAACTTATTGTTAAGGTATTCACAATTCTGTCAATTTGATGTGCCTGAGTGAGAACCTTCTCTTTGCTTTTTTTTTTCTAGTTTGGACTATGGGACTATGTAAGTATTCACAAGTTCAACTTGATGTGGAAAAGCTATTGTATCAAAATATATATATGAAAATGGTATATTTTATAGGTTATTTGAATTATCCAAGTCAAATCTTATTAATGTTATGTGATGATATATGACAATATGAATGTTTGTTGCTTCTTATGAATAAAACCTCTGGGGCTGGGATAAACATAACATATTGTTGGTGGAAGGGGATGCGTAGTGGCAGAAATACAATCCCAAGAGGAAATTAGGTGACGGGATTGTGCTCACCCAAAACCAGTAGGAGCTCGCTTGGATGCTCGTTCCAATTTCTCCTCTGACTAAAACGATGAAACGTAGCAAAATTACGGAGTCATTGTCCGTATATTATTACTAGTCATTTCCGACCCTAATACTGGGCATCCAAGCGGGCCTAGGGGTTAATTCAATGTGAGGACTGATTCCCTAGCAACCAAACATATCTTTATCGGGTCACATACGTGAAATGCCTCTAAAAGTCACAATTTTAGGCGACAAATTTGAAAAATTGCCCCTGAACTTGTATTTTCAAAGGTACTTCCTATAAATGCGCCTAAAATAACATTTTATAAGGGCATTTTGAAAAAAATATTATTTTTAGGGGCGTTTCTCTCAAAGTGCCCCTAAAAATGACATTTATAGAGGCATATTTCTCTAAAATGCTCTTAAGTATCATTTTCAGAGACACTTAGTGAAAAATGCCTTTAAAAACATTTTTAGAGGCATCTCCAAGAAATACCTCAAGCAAAATGCTCCTAAAACCAGGTTCTCTCATAGTGTACGCGCACTAACAAGGAGAGAAGAAGAGGGAAGGAGAGCCAGGCGCGACGACCAGTAAACCTCCCGGCCTCCGACGACTTCACTTCTAACACGAAAACCTCCGGTCCGGCGTTCAATTCAGCCTCAGGCCTCAGCGTTAGCTGCGTACTAATATATCTTGCAGCAGGTTTCTTGGTAGAAACCTCGGCGGCCGGCCATGCATAACACCGGGGGCGGCGGCGGTGGCGTGGGGGACATCGTGGAGGCCGCCGGCAGCGGCGGCGGGCCGCAGCACGAGAGAATCGTACCGCACAGCGGGCCGCTGGGGAATCGTTCCGCGATGCGCAAGAGCGTGAGCTTCGCGGAGTCCGTGTCCGCACCGCTCACCGCGCCGGCGCCGCGCGCCCACGACGACGACGACGACTACGTGGAGATCACCCTCGACGTGCGGGATGACTCGGTCACGGTGCACAGCGTGAAGCCTGCGCGCGCGGCGGGGGGCATCGGCGAGGACTCGGACGTGACGCTGCCGGCGCGGACGCTCGAGAAGCGCTCCTCCTCCTACGGCCACGGCGTGCTCCGGAACGCCTCCACGCGGATCAAGCAGGTCTCGCAGAAGCTCCGCCGGCTCGCCTCACTCAACCGGAGGAGAGCCGGACCGATCCGCATGGACAAGGCCGCGCACGCGCTCAAGGAGTTCAAGTTCATCAGCAAGACCGACGGCTCGGCCGGATGGACGGCCGTCGAGAAGCGCTTTGACGACCTCGCCGAGGACGGACTCCTCCATCGCTCCAAGTTCGGCAAGTGCATAGGTAATTAACCTCGCCTCGCTTCCACTCGACTCGATCCTCCCTGACAGACTCCCAGTCAAAATTAAGCTACTCCTTGGTTCCTTCCTTCATGGTTGATTCTCAATACATCTACTAATTGCTCAAAGTTGAAGAATTTCGCAGGGATGAAGGAGCTCCCGTTCGCCGGCGATCTGTTCGACGCGCTGGCTAGGCGCCGGAACATCTTCGGCGACATCATCAGCAAGGCGGAGCTGTTCGAGTTCTGGGAGCAACTTTCCGACACCACCTTCGGCAGCCGCCAGCAGACCTTCGACATGTAAGCTGCTAGTAGTACTAATTAAACAATCTCTTAAGCATCTTTGAAGCGATGATTTCCCTAACTTCTACGTATGGAGTTTTGCAAAAAAATCTCCTATGTATGGATTGGCGAGGTTTGCTAGAATGAAACATGTTAGTTGAAACTGCATATTTCAGCTGTCATCCCCACTATAAGAGCTGCTTTGAAGTTGTTGCCTGCGATATACCGATGGTATGGTAAGGTACATGATAGAAAATGTTGATTCTTACTAATAGTACCAATTCTACACTATAGAAGGATGATGATTGCTCAAGCGATTTACCTAGTGGTGGTCGATAGTTAGATAGTTAGTCCCTTCAAATGGTAGTAGAGATTACTAGAGATTTGCTTTCTGTTGAAGAGATTATCTTTCTACTAGAAATGCGTGACATTTCAGTTAAATTGTCAATCCCTTCAAATGACAGCAGGGGTAGTTTTCTCCTTGCAATCAGGAAAATAAATACTTATTAATTGATTGTCCTTCTAAATAAAGTACTTTACTACTTTTGTTGTTGTCCGTGTTTTTCAGATTTTTGCTTCAGAATCAATGTTTCCAACCATTCACGTGTATATTTTTCATGTTGCAAAATAATCTGCACTGCTTTGTTGCCATCCAAGTTAGGGATGTAGCTAAATAAGACGCACATTTATGGTGATGAAGATGCAGAAGACACTTGTTGTTATAAAAAATATTGGTCTAACTATTAGTATGTTAAATCCATAGTTTCATGTAAATGTTAGAGTATTTCCCAGTTTTTATTCTTTTTATTGTTGTATATTGAATTGGTTTTTTTACTGTTCTAGATGAAACTATAACCATTTTATGATATTATACTACCAATTTTGAGCAATTACTGTTCTACACTATGATTTATTTGTTTGAAATATGTTTTGTAATAAATTTTGTACCTAACATTAGTCTCATAACACCCAGAAGCTTGTTATAATAAAGATAAATAATATACTCTACCTATTTGTCAAACTGAAAAACACAATACAATTATGTTAAAACATATCAGCGCAACAAAAATAAGAAACAAGCCAATTAAACAAAAACAAGCCTTACCTTCTAGCATTATTCAAGTGGAGTATTATTCACCGTCGAAAAATCAGAGAACAACCGGCCGGCCATTGCCGTTCTCAGAGAGATCACGACTAAGAGTAGCGGGAGTTTACCTCTTTGAACTCTTCCTCAGCATCCTTGTCAACCCTGTTGGTTAAGCAAAGGAATTATTCGTAACTTGCTGATTCAGTAGAGGATTAGTAATTACTGAGCAGCTTTGTGTTAATTTGTGGGTATGGAGAAATGGCGATTATTTGCGCTCTTTTTTGCTTGGCTATATTAATTTTTGCATGCATCTGAAAAAACGCAAACATGTGATTTTGGTTGTACAATGTGTTTAGTGTACTCTCACCACTTGACTAAGTTATGAACTTACCTCATACCACTCGACTTGAACAAATTCGTCTACCTGACAGCCACATGAAAATCGGTGAACGAGATAACGGTGTGGCGCGACGTGCCGGCGCCGATGGAGTTTGCAGCAGAGGTGGACGTACATATTACAATACTGGAAAGATACCACTCGCGTCATGGAGGAAATATCTTTAATACTTATATTGTGTAAATAAATGCAAGATTTAGTTGATCACAGTTTTGAAAGTCTAATTTTTTTAAGTGATTTTTTTTATTTGGTGATGTGGACAATTGGATGGATAAAAATTAAATGACATGAATATGTTGCATGCAAGAAAATATTGGATTTAATAAATGATAGTGGGATGACATGAACATTTGGCTGGTTAACAAAATAGATGATGTGGATAGATTCCATGTTGAGATCTAAAATTCATTAATATTCCCTCCGTTCCGAATTAATTGACTTGTACCAAATCTGAGTCAATTAATTTGGAACGGAGGGAGTACATCTTAGTGGGGTTTTGATTTATAAAAGGTTTAGATGTATACATATGTCCGCTAAAACGGAAAAGTTACAACATGAAAGTCGTGGAGAATGTCGAGATGGTTGAACTTGTGCAAGGAAATTTCAAACGTGTAAAGGACTATGGTGAATTTGATAGATATAGGTGTTGAGCACGAAACTTCCTTAACGAACCTCGGTGTCATTATCGTGTTGTGATTGCTTGTTACTCGGTAACTTGGGTGGCTTTCTTTAAGACCACGAAATAGGCTTTCGCCCCGCTTTATAAATAAAGCACCGACCAGTTTACAACCGACAATACAAACTCGACACCACACAAGCTGAGGCAGCAGCAAACACGCACAAACGCCAGAAAAAAGAAAAGCAGAAATAAAGGGAAACAAAGGCGGATCGATTAAACTACGATGACCCACAACCGCCACGCCCTCTCTGAAGAAGTACCACCACGCTCTCTGCGTCGAATCATCGAGTGCCAAGTGGCCCCTTCAAGAAGGGAAACACACGCTGCCTCCCGGACCAGCAAACTGGTCCTAGGGTTTCCCCCGGCACACTTAGGGAGACGGACGACGGATAGCCACGACGCCCTTTAGGAAGGATGATGCCACCCAAAGGCGGCACCGCGTCGGTGTCGGCCAAGCCAACAAGGATTTCTCCCGATAACCATGTCCGCAATCCCAAAAGATCCGATGCATAGGAGCCCGTGAGGTCGAGACCTCGCCGCCACCAAACTCACCACCCACCAACAAGCGTCACCACGGCCACCAAGTCATCATCGTCGTCTCCCCGAAGCAACTGTCACGAGGACGGCATGACGAAGGCAAAGAGGGCTAATACCGGGTCGGGCAGAAACCGCGGCCGCGCAGGAGGGAACTACCTCCACCGTCTTCGACGGTAGTCGACCAGACGTGATCATAGGGCACACCAGTCCCCGTTAGGTACGGCCGGGCCCGCCTGGCCCGTAAAGCCCCCTTGGGGGCAAACCAATCCTAAAAGGGTCCGGCCGGGTCCAATCAGACCCGTGAAGCTCGGTACCACGCTGCAATAGGCCGACCGCCATCGCTGCTGCCCTGTACCGCCTGCCTCACCGTCCGCTGCCGAACGCGTTCCAGAAGAGACCTACCCAGCCTGATCCAGATGAACCCGTGGGGCCCCGCCAGGGCCAGGGCCCAGTCTGGATCACCAGGGCCAGATCTGGGCCAAGTACCCGATCCGGGCCACCATGGCTGGGCAAGGTCGAGCTCGCTAGCGAGCCGCGCCTCCTGCAGGTCGCCGTCGTCCACGGCGCTACGCTGCCCCGCAGCCCCACGAGCGTCGCCGTCGCCACGCCGCCCCCCCCCCCCCCCCCCCCCGGCCGAGACCGTACCTGAGCCACCGAGGAGCACCGCCGCCAAGTGGTTGGAGCCCCGCCTCCTCCCACCAGACGCGGGAAAAAACAGGCCGCCACCGCCGGCGGGGCCTCGCCCGGTGGCCTCTGCCGACGGCGGCGATAGGAGGCGGTGAGAGAAAGGGCCGAGCGGGCGACGTCCGAGGCCGCAGCCGGCCGCCGCGGGGGAGGCGCGGCCGCGCAAGGGCGGAGGGGGAGAAGGTGAGTGAGGGGCGGCGCGGGCCGGCCGGCGGCGGCGGCGGCTAGGGTTCCCCTGTCGCACGAGCAGAGAGCGGTTCGAGTCCAAGGGCAAAAAGCTCCCCGCTTTCTTTAAGACTATAAACAGAAGGGCCAAGAAAACAAGTGGGGCAACCAAAGGTGAGCTGGTAACCCTAAAAACGTTGGTGGCGGCATAATATTGCATCGTACCAGCCAGACAAAAGTAGGGTAAAGACACAGCATCCCATCAAAGCTTTGTGATTGAGGACGAACGTCCAATCCTAGCAAGGATATGCCCGATGATGTAGTGGGAACGATTGCGCTGCTGAGGCCAGCATTGTGCTTCGTATCGTGGTCTCCATCCTATGTTCCTAACCCTGGTTCCTCTGACGCTCAGCTCACTTCCGGCGGGGCGTTCCCTCCTGCCTCCAGTACAGACAGATAAATGGGGAAATGGCCTGTAAGCCACCTGTTATGTTCATCATCTTCTATTCACTCTGAAAACAGTCATCCCATCCATCTCAAATCCCCGCAACCAAATGGATAATGGGACGA
The DNA here is from genome assembly GCA_947311845.1 of Poa pratensis. Classification (NCBI taxonomy): domain Eukaryota; kingdom Viridiplantae; phylum Streptophyta; class Magnoliopsida; order Poales; family Poaceae; genus Poa; species Poa pratensis. Next base: position 29,023,769 of record CAMZMU010000044.1, on the reverse strand, counting down.
TACCAATCATGACAACCAAACACAAAATCTCAACCATCCAATGCCACCTTTATTGATTCCATCGAGTCTTCGACCAAACACAACCTAAGCCAACCATATAGATCTGGCCCCTTCCATGTGTCCAATACCAACTCGTGGAGATACTGAAGAAACAAAACAAAGGCAGTCCGGAAGGTATGGATACACAACACGAGTAAAGCCGTACCAAAACTATACATATCTCATCATTGTTCATATGTGAAGATGTTTAGGTAGGAATTAAAACTGCAAGGACATGTGGACAACATTTGAGCTCCACAAGAATTACCTCCACACTGCTCATTAGCTGTAGAAAGCAGCACCACGGTGAGACACGGCTCCTTATGTAAGGTCACCTCAAACACTGTTTGCAACTCGATGCAAAATTACACCGGGTTCACACCCAACAAATGATTTATCACTTCCAGTCCAGGACCAGTTCCGCCATTTGACAACAGAGGGGGAAAGAGTTCATGATATGGTCATAGCTTCCTCCTCGCCATCTGAGCCTGCAGATTGAAAAGGTAAATATATGTTACCACCAACACCATGATGCACAATAATTCACAGTAAAACTGCTCACGGAAACAACAAGGCAAGCTGGTTGGTCTCCTTAGTCTTTTGTTGTAAGCGATGTAAATGGATGTGATATTGTGATATCAAGACATCAACCCAATACTTCAGTTCAATAAAAGGAATGCCCATAACTACAATGTAAGAGCACTCTAGTATGCAAGATGCATATTGTGATGATATGGAGGTATCAACCAAATACTTCAGTTCAACAATGGGAATGCCCGTAATTACAATGTAAGAGTGCTCTAGTATGCAAGATGCATATATGATGCCGTGGAGGTATCAACCAAATACTTCAGTTCAACAATGGGAATGCCCGTAACCTCGGAAGCACGGACACGGCAGAACATGCCGAACTGCCGTCCTGATACGCTGGGATACGGCGGGATACGGCGGGATACGCGGATTTTGGAGTATCCCCGATATTCGAATTAAAAAAAAAGAAAATAATTCAGGGACACGGGGGGACACGTATGGGACACGTTTGGGATACGGCCTGGCCCAAAAAAGAGGCTCGGCCCAATAGAAAACCCTATTTTGCAGGGTTACGCACGCTCTCTACAAAGGTACGAGCTGCTCCTCCCAGCTCCCACAGAACGAGCCGCCGCATACTGGATCGAAGTCACCATTGCCTGGACTCGCCGCCGCCGCCGCCGCCGCCGACGCCGCCGCCGCCGCCGCCGGCGACGCCTGGATTTCACCGGCGACCACCCCCTCCAGCACCAGAGGCAGAGACTCCTCGTAGCCTCAGGTAACCCAGCACTCCAGCAGCCTCTCGCCCTCTCCTCTTTCCGCCTTCCTCTTTTGTTCTTGAGATTTTCTTGCTGCTTTTTGCTTGTGCGGCTTGCCGGTTTGTTGATTAGCTGCTTGTTCTTGGCCTGATAGGAAGGAGGTAGCATGGCATCTGGGAGTGCTACCGGTAGCCAATCCTCCGTGGGTGAGAGTGAAGGGCGTGCTGGTCCTGGTGCTGTAGATCCTAGGTATCCTTTGTGGGTTCTTATTGACTTATTGTCTTCAACTCTTCATTACTAGGAAAAAAAGATGCAATATATCTTTGACCGGCTAGTGGAAATCATTGAGGAAGTTGGAGTTGAAAGCGTGGTTCAAGTGATAACCGACAATGCTGCAGCTTGCAAAGCTGCTGGGTTGATGGTTGAAGCTAAGTACACTAACATCTTTTGGACTCCTTGCATTGTGCACAGTCTCAACCTTGCATTGAAGAGCATTTGTGATCCAAAGCACAATGAGGGCAACGATTCTTATCTTTGGTTCATCAAAGAGGTGGCTCAGGATGCTACTTTTGTGAAGAACTTTGTTATGAACCATAGCATGAGGTTGTCGATGTTCAATGAGTTCAGCAAACTCAAGTTCCAAATGGGGCAGTATTCTCTTTTCTGATCTCTTTCTCATTAATTTTCTGTCTTAATTTTTTATTACATGGCATCTTTTTATTTTATTTTATATATACTCGCCGTATCCCCGAACGGCTGTTTTTGGAAAATGCCGTATCCCCGTATGCGTATCCCCGTCTTGCCGTCCCCGTGTCCGTGCTTCTTAGCCCGTAACTACAATGTAAGAGCGATCTAGAATGCAAGATGCATATTGTGATGCTATGGAGGTATCAACCATATACTTCAGTTCAACAATGGGAATTCCCGTAACTACAATGTAAGAGCGCTCTGGAATGCAAGATGCATGTTGTGATGCTATGGAGGTCTCAACCAAATACTTGAGCTCTAGTATCAAAGATGCATTGTAAAGGTTAAAAATGCTATTGTATGCAAATTATGACATGCTCAGGGATCAGCTCAATTTCAACAAAGCAAATTAAGCAATAGCTTCAAAACGCTAGTGAAAAAACACATCTATCCACAACTGACGCCATAAAACAATGAATCAAATATGATGTGGACTTGAGAAAATTATAATGGGTCACATTAAAAAATTCAGAGTCGTGCAGGAAAATGCAAGTTTGAAGTTTTCGAACTACAATCCAGTTGCATATCAGTACATAAAAACCTACACTTACATACAGTGAAACCTCCCTTCTACCTTTTCGGGATACTGTGAAGAATGAAACTACAGTGGACTCCGTTGCCAATCAAACATAAAATTTCAGCCAGAGAATAACGTGGACTGCCATTACAAAGTAGAAAATGATGCAACAAATGGTTAAGCAAACACAAGTAGTTCCACACAGTTCCAAACTTCCAATCAAGCATCGCTTCGTTCCCATTTGTCTGAAACTCCTAAAATGAGCTCAGCGTCTCCAATCTAACCCCTGTTGTGGTCTACTAAGCAAAACAGTCAAGCATCGCTTCGTTCCATTTGTCTGAAACTCCTAAAATGAGCTTAGCGTCTCCAATCTAATCCCTGTTGTGGTCTACTAAGCAAAACAATCAAGCATCGCTTCGTTCCCATTTGTCTGAAACTCCTAAAATGAACTCGGCGTCTCCAACCTAACCCCTGTTGTGGTCTACTAAGCAAAACTGTCTAGAAATGTTAAGTCTCATGCCACAATCCTTGTTGACATACTATCCATATACGCTTAATGCAGCCTTGAGATGCTTAAGAATCAGAGTAATAAATGACGAACGCAAGCATAAACAGATTAACGATCTACAAGCTGACTTTAACTTCGCAACTGACCAATCAATCTCAGGTTGAAACTAGCATCAACGCAGTATAACCAGAACAGGAAATCGGTAATTTGGCAGACAGTATCACTATATCACCTGGCTGCGTGGGCGCGGGTAGGGCAGGCTCCTCCTCGCCGTAGATGTGGCGGAGGCGCGCGGCGGTGATGGGCGGGGAGGGCCTTGCGGCGAGCGCGAAGAGCTCCTCCCTCCAGGCCCACATGGCGGAGGACATGGCGGTGTTGGCGGCGCGGATGGACGACCTGCGAGCCTCCAGATCGTCGATCTCCTTCTGCTGCTCCGACGACCGCACCGCCAGCGCCACGAACGCGCCCAGCAGCAGCGCGCTCGTCACTTTCTCCTTGTTTTCAGACAGCTTCTCGCCGATCCTCCGCAACGCCGCCGCCGCCATCGCTCGATCGATCGCTCTAGTATGCGCTGCGCTTCAGGAATGCCGACGCCGCCGCCGCCGCCGCACGATTGGTACGACTCTTAGACCGCCGGCTGCGGGCCTCGGCCCGGCCCGGTTAACCTCTGCGGGTTGCTTACTGGGCCGTAGGAGCGTAGCTCTGGCAGACTGGAACTCTGGAACTCTTAGGGCTCGTTTGATTCGTAGGGATAGGAAACATGGAGGGATAGGGAAAGTAAAGGATTGGTTTGGACTGCCTATTGAATCCTACAGGAATGGAAACGATGGGAATTGAGAACTTGCCTGTGGCAAGATGGTTAGGTGGGTGGTTGTACCCCCAGCCCACCAGAGTTCAAACCCCAGGTTTGACGCTGGTGTTTCTCATTTAAGGCGGAATATTCTTCAGTGGGAGGCGACGTTCCCGTCGACAGCGAGGCGCCCGTGGTGACTTCGTCAATCTCAAGACTCGACCCGCCGGCTCAGTCTCTCGGAGGTGCTCATAGGGGTAGGGTGTGCGTGCGTGCGTTCATAGGGGTGAGTGTGTGCGCGTGTATATGAGCGCTTGCGTTGTACTGTGTTTCGCAAAAAAAGAAACGATGGGAATTTGTACGAGTGGGTGTTTGATGGCTGACCAATATAATATTATTATCTCAAGTTTGATCTTTTGAACAAGCAGATCACAGAACGAGGATGAGTTTGCTCTTTGATAATCCAGATCTGAGATAGCCTACCACGTACCTTGCTGCTGGACATGGAGAAGCACAGTGGTTCAGCCGTCGAGGAGCAACTTAACGAGGCGGGGGTGGGGGTGCTCGCCGGCGACGAGCTTTTGTGGAGGTGGGGGGTTTAGAGGGATGGCCGCCGGGCAGCGGTGGACTGGCGGAGGGGGCGGCTGGAGCAGGGCGGGGCGCAGAAGCGGCGCGGCAGCGGCGCCGAGCGCGGGGGCGGGAGCAGGCGTTTAGGCCGGCGGCAGCGGGCGGGTCGGGAAGGAAGAAGAAGAAGAGAGGAAGAGGTCAGGGAAGAAGAAGGTGTGGAGGTGGCCCGTGGATTACATGAAATTCCTATCGAATAATTATGCTTTTGGATTAATGCAAAGTCCATGTCAACTTCTTCCACATTTTCCACTTCATTCACGTGTTAATGAAGTGTTGGTTTGGTTGCTACACTTTAGATTTTCATGTCAATTAACCGTTCTTCAGTTTTGCATGCTCATGCCGTGCTATATTTCCTAACACCATTGTGTTGATCGGTAATTTAGAATCCGTTTATCTCCATCTGTTTGTCGAGATCAAGATCTACTCATAGTGGGACTAACATAGGCCGATATGAAAGCATGTTACTTTTTTTTGACAAGGATCCGATCCATATAAACAGAATACTCAGTACAACTTACAAGCCAACCCAGAAAAGAAAGAAAATTACAAAAGGGTCATGCAAATTGCACGAAGCACCCCGAGCATCCAGGCAGAAACGCAATCAGATCCTCCCCGCACTCCCGAAAACCTAGCCGTCGCCAGCGTCGCCGTACCACTCGCCGCCGGAGAGGAGGCGCCACCACACATAGTAGACAACCGCATAATCCATCCGCCGCGCAGCGACGGAATCTGTGCTCCATGAACGGACACGGCCAAAGCACCATCTCTTCAGCATCCACCATCTTCCCGCCGACGCAGCTCCGCCCAGGCCACCCAGCCGCACACCCAAGCTCCAGGCCGCCACTCCCCTCGCCTCCACGGCCGGCCGGAGTAACGCCACGAAAGCAAACCACCTCCACCACCAGCAAACAGAGAACGGCAAGAAGCGGCGCTTAGTACCTGACGGCGCAGACCTCCACCATGGAGTTCCAGGCAACCCCAGGACCTCGCACTCCGACGACGCGTCCTCGTCGTCGCCAGGATAGCCGCAGCGCTCCCACAGCCAAGCACCCCTCTCCTCCTCCCCCTCGCCACCAAGGCCGGCCAGGAGCAGAAGAGAGAGCCACAACTCTAGGATCCAGAAGCACTTATTGAAGAGGGCTGTCGCGGACTCCCCTCCGCGCATCTTCCACCTTGGAAGCTTGACAGAGGCCAGATCCACAACGAGCTCGACGCCGTGCACGAACGCCGGAGCTGCACACCTCAAGGGGAAGAAAGAAGGGACAAACGCCACGAGACGCAAACTTGCAGACACTAGAAAACCTAGACTACTCCCTAGACTACTCTGTACAACCCGCGCTCCACTCTCTCCACCACGCTGGACGGCAAAGCCGCCGGAGAGGCGAGCCGAGCGAGCCGGGGAACAGGGGGCGACTCTCAAGGGGAGAGAGGCGGAGAGGACGAGAGGGGAGGGGAGGGGAAAGTGAGCGTTCTATGAAAGCATGTTACTATCTCTGTAACAGGAAGAAACTTATGTCTTGTCATGCAAGATCTCATTATATGTGTTTCATGCAATATCTCATTTGTTAGGTAGGTTGTAAACTCATTTTATCTTGTGGTGTGTTATATTATGGTAACTGAGCTATGTAACCCGTTTGCCCTTATCTTCATTAATTGCTGCCACATTTTTTTACTACAACTCAATGGATTTCAGAAGTCTTTTACAACCAGCTCAATGGATTTCAGTGTTCAGTCAACTCAATCGACTTCTGATAGGGATCTTGTACCATGGTCAACACACATGGACGTTTCAAACAGCAACCCATTTCCGTAGTAAACAAGCGTCCACAGAATAATTTTCTCCAAACGTCCAGCATCGACCAACTCAACGCTGGTGATCATCAAATCAACACAAGATCAAGTCATAATACTAAGAATTCTATTAGGAGATTTCAAATATAATCTACAGAATCTTATGGTGTCCTTCGACTACATATAACTAGAGCATAATACGCTAACATCGTTACAAAACTCCCAAACCATCCACCAGCACATACCCAACGCCACCTGATAGAACCATGCCTACGGTAATATCCACACCAAGGTCTCATCCGTGCACAACAAAGCCAGCAAAGGTCCCCCTGGGCAGTTCATTTAATGCGCAAGATACTGCATCGACCCGGGTGGAGAAAAGTTCTACTGCTGCTTGCACTCTGTTGGCTGCTCCGAGTTCCCTTGTGCACCACCCTTTGCAGCTCCCTGTTGGACAATCCATCATGAATTCTAAGAAAAAGACATTGCTAACTGGAACCAAGAAAGAGTGAGATTAGTGTTGAATTTGTACCTTAGGTTTGCCAGCCAGCTGCTCATGCAATTCGAAAAGAAATGTATTAGCAAGGTCGATTAAACATGGTAGTGTTGCAACAAGCACAAATGTGTTTTATGACTGCAAGATTAAGGTTACCTTCTTCGTGGGTTTGCTTAGTTCTTCATCATCTTCATCTTCGTCGTCATCCTCATCCTCATCTTCATCATCCTCATCATCTTCATCATCATCCTCATCACCATCCTCATCACCATCCTCAAAATCATCAGCTTCCACAGCCTCACCAGTAAACCAAGAAACAGCATGAGGGATGATCTTGTCCCTTATGGTAGATCTAAAAGTCCAAATTCAACAGCAACAGAAAGATCATTAAGAGGGATCAATGTGACACTGTATGCAAACAATTTGAACAACAATTACCCAATATCATAGTCATGCTCCATTTGGCCCTGAAGCTCATCAGCCTACATCACAAATTGAAGATTATTACTATGAATTATAATCAGTGCATAGCATGATCAATGCAAAAACAAATCTTAAACATACGGCATCTTCATCAATGTCCTCCTCATCCTCGGGTACTTCTGGAGGGTTGAAAAAGTTGAAGAAGCTCTCACAGTCTTCAATTTTAGTAATAGGCTTTGTGTTCTTTGAACCTTTTTTGGGTTTCTTTTTTAAGATCTTCTGTGTCACATTTTTCCCAGGATACCACTCAATCTCAGTCCTGCAGTACATATAATCTGTGAGTCTAACAATACATGCACATACAGGTATCACTCAACATACATGAGAAACCTATACATGAAAGCATCAACTAAGTAAAGATACCAACCCAATTGCTTTCTCCAAAATCGGGTCATCTTCATCAACCATATGATAGATTTTTGTTAAGACAGAGTTCTTGAAGAAAGGGTTTGTATCAAAGAAAAACTCGAGCTTGAAACCCTTAGGCTCGACAACTCTAGACCACTTTATATCCTTTAGATATTTCAAAACAGCCTCGTCGCGCTCTTGGACCTAAAGTTGAGCAATTGTCGAGTCAGTGATACATCAATGAAAATAAGATCACACCCTACAAATATAAGACTCTGAACTACCTCCTCAGTCAGCACTTCATTTGTTTTCAGAGCAGTGAGCCAAAAATCAGGGACACCTTTAGCTGAAAAAGGCATAATCACAAATCAGAACGGGAATGCAAAGAGAAGGGTGAAATTTGATTTCGTACCATCTGAATCTTCCCCCCGGCAGCCTTTTCACTGGTCGGTTCTACAGAAACACCATCAACCTCCACTACTCCATTTACAATTTCATACCTCTGAAAGCACGCAAAACAACTAATCAATACGTGGATGTGCAAATAGGCGCGATTATATATTTCACATATTCAACTGAAACATTATAAAGCGTGTGGAGTTAGCGGACCTTTGTGTACAATGGTTCATACAGCTTCTGGTACTTATCTTCAAGGGCAGTCCGTTCCTCAAAAAACTTCGCCTCAAGTTCATCATGTTGGTTCTAAATTATTACAGATAAATGTTGGATCTCGGAAGAAGTAAAAATCATTGAATAATGAAATGGAAAAATAACTTGGGACATTGATCGACTCCAGTCAAACAACAATGCACTAGAAATGGACTTACTATACATAATACTTTTCAGTGATTTTACCACAGATGACTGATACGGTAAGGACAAGATGGAAGAGAATGGAGCATAACTGCACAAACAAATGCTGAGAAATAGAAACAACAGGACTGACAGAATGAAAGTGGCACAAACAAATGCAGCAATACATGCTAGCTACAAAAGATGCTACAGAGTTTAAATCGTCCCATCTTGCAGCTTAGCTTAGCAAGTATTTGTAGTTCTAGAACAAACTAATAAACTCTTGCCAAGCCTTGTATGAAATAGACAAGCTTGTATCATCTTACCTAGACGCAAAGACAATACATTAGGCGTTTCAATGTTTAGGACTGAGGTTTGAATGGAAAATCAAAAGCATAGCTTAGGTCACATAAAAATGTTCAGTGCATCTAATTCAAAAACAAGATCTGTAGGGTGATAGTCTGAAAGTACTCATGGTAGCTGAATTAAGTATAAAGTCTCTATTCAGTGTGAAATCCCACAAATACTTTTGAAATGTGCAACTAATATCCAGTCTTATTTTTTGTTTAGCATCCTCAATCTATCATTCACATTCCTCACCCACTCATCAGCAAACAATAGGCCTAATCGATAAAGCGACATGATTCTTCTGCCAAAGAGTAACATGATTTTTTAGTAAATACTAGTTTACTTTGCATATGATCCCTTAAAGCGAGTATGAATTTAAATCATTGGGTTAAAAGGAATTAGCTCTCACAACAGAGCTAAGGGTTTTCACCCATACAAACGATTGCACGGTTGCACCTATCACAAACAAAAACACATATATTCATTTCATGTATTTCAGTACTTTCTCATGAAGTATTCTCGCATAACTAGATCAGAAAAAAAAACAGAAATGTTCCAAAATTAAGGCGGGGAAGTCGGGCTCAACCTGAATGCCCCTCAAAAACTCAACACGCGTCCTGACATTGGGCGGCAGCGACTCAAGCAGGTCGGCGTGATCCGCCAAGCCCTGCAGCTTGTCCTGCAGTCAAATCAGAGAATAGGGATGAGCAATCGCAGCAATGTGACCCAAAAACTGCCATCCGACGTCAGAGCCCAAGGCGAAACGGCCAACGGCACCGGAATCGAACGGAATGGGCACGCCTCTGAGCCGAATCAAACGTACCTTTAGGGCATTGACGAGGCCGGCGCGGTCCTCGGCGCTGAGAGCTGCACAAAGGGAAACGGGGATCGATTAGGAGGCGGAACGGCTGGGCGAGGGGAAACGACTCGGTGGCGCGGGGGGTTACCGGCGGCGGCGGCGGGGAGGGAGCTGTTGAGGTCGGAGAGGTCGACGGTTTTCTTCTCGCCGCCCATCGCTGGAGCTCCGGTGAGGTCTGTTGGACTTCGCCGCCGCGCCGCCGAGGAGTGAGGAAAATCCCAAGGCAAGGTAGGAGAGATGGACTAAAACCCTAGCCTCGGGTATAAGAAGGAGGTGGTGGGTGGGTGCGTTTGCGTTTTGCACCCCCGGTGTGTCTCGAGCTAGAAGACGAGCCCTGGGGAGAGTTGCGAAAGTCGCATGGACTTCTGGACTTATCTGCAATAAATACTGAGAACTAACATTTTTTGCAGCTTGTACTGAATCAAACTCATGACAGCATGATTAAAAAAAACTCAGTATCGATTGAATCTCTGTGATACATTGACACGAAAATCAAACACACCTCAGAACCCACCATAATCATCACAACTTACATTCTTGCATACGGACAATAGGCTGGATGGGTCACTCGAGGAACACCTAGCCAACTCTCTGTTGTTGACCTACCCAAATATATACTGTTAGTGTTGGAATACTAGTAATTTTCAGATTACTTTGATAAATGAAGCGGAAATGAGCAAAATCTAATGACCAGGTATAAGTGTGAATAGAGAAATGAATATGGAGTGGGCTTTCAAAATTCATTTTAAACGCATTTTGAAATGTCCAATAATTTTGAAAACAAATTTTGCGCACATGTTGACATTCTATATGCTCACAAAGTTGTATCGCGAAAAACATTTTTTCACGTCCGGGTATAAAAAGAAAAATTCAATGTTGAAATGGCTTTTCACGAAACTTTTTTTTGCCTTATAATATACACATTCCACAAAAATTGCGGTTTCTCGTGAAACTTGGCATGGAGATATATAATCTCGAGATGTATATGCCAAATTTTTGTGTTGAATTCTTTTGACATTACAAGATGTTTATGAGTAGGATCATATGCTTCCATGCATCAAAGTGAGTTTCACAATGAATATCACGTATGTGCTTGCCGAGACGCCAACAATGTCACATTTGTTGCCCATGGTGGTGAAGAGGATGTAGGTGTGCGCTAGATTCAGAGTTGAAGAAATCAATCGATCGGTGTTGATACATGGATTGTCGAGATGTACGCTCTAATCTTTTTACCGTTATTTTTTGAAATTTCAAAATGTTTTTCCGGTAGCAGGGATATATGCTCCATGTGCCAAATTAAATTTCTCATGTTTATGTTTCTTTTTTTTTCATTCTGAGAAACTGTTTATGCATTTATTTACGCATATACCAATGAGACATTTACAAGATATCTTACAGAACAATAAAAGCACTGGAAAAAGGATAGTACATTCCTCGCATAAAAAGAAGATGCTGTATTTTGTTTAGTGAAAAAAGAAAAGATATCAACACTCCATCCAACACCAGACCACCGTGTTTTGCCCGTTCGCTATAGCTTCGTTTTCCTCTTCCTCCTGTTGACCGCCCAATCCAACCCGACGCGCCTCCTCTGATCTACCGCCGCCGCGCCGTGCTTAGCGCCAGCCACCGGCGACCCCCCCCCCCCCCCCCCCCCCCCCACCCCCGCCTCCCGCCGCGCGTCTCCTCCATCGCCGCCTGATTACCGTTTCCCCTTTTCCCTCATCGCGTTCTTGCTGTCTCCGCCCCGTCCGCCATCTTTGGTCGCTGGGCGTCGACTGTTGAGGTATTTGCTTGTTTTCACCCAGATTAGTTAAACTTCACCAACCTCCACAATTTCTGGGTGCACACCCTGCATACCACCTAGATCTGCCCATGGACATAGGCTAGCTCTACCGAGCTTAATGATTCGATATAGCTGTCACTCTGTCAGCAACTCAGCATGATGCAAACTTATGGCTATATCCTGTTCCTCATGCTTTTATTTTTGTCAAATTTTGTTTGATGTTTATTTAAGAGGCTATAAGCATTTTAAGAGGTTATGTACTTGTTCTGGGTAAAGCCACACACATGCTCACTGCTTCAAAGTGAGCAGACAGCCAGACAGAGAGAATGGCGTGATAACTGAAAAATGTTCACAATATACACATAGACTGTTGATTATTTTTTCTTTTAAAACTATTGCAAAATATAGTTTAACTTCTTTTAAATGTATTTTAGAAAGGCGGGGATTGTGTTTAACTGTGCTGAAATTGCTCATTTATGCATCTACTGCTCCAGGAATATACAATGGACATCAGACCCATGGTAGCTCTGCGTGCTGCCCTAGTAGGCGGAGTAGCAGCCTTTGCAAAGATCGCCGGGGCGATGAAAGCTGCTGGAAGCGTGAAGGTTGGTGCAGCGGCTGCAGCCATGACAGCGGCAGCGACGGCTGCCGTATCCGGAAAAGACACGGCTAATGATAACCAAAAGCCAGGAGCAAAATGATATATGCGGTGAATTTGGTGGAGAAGCAATGGACGAAAGTGCCTCTCCGGAGTGTAGATCAGCATTCAGCAGTTTATCAGTGCTGAGGAGCTGCAGGAACTAATTGTGGTATTTGGCATAATAAAATAAGTTAGCACTTGTCAAAGAATTTTTCATGATACATGTGTTGTCAACTCGGGTTTAAGAATTACAGTGCCCTGAGTTTTTTCCTTGTTAGTGATTTGGTGCCATGCAATTGTCTCTGTTTATGATCCAGTGGTGTAACCAGGACCAGAGTGTTGTGTTCACCTTCCGTGCTACCCTGATTCTTTTGGCCTGATATCGAAATGATCAAGATCACTTCTTAATTAACTGAAGATCTGTAGCAGAACTGTGCTAAACCTGAAACTGTAGGTACTAAAACTGCACAACCTTATATGCCCTGGGGCAAACACTTGCAATGGTAAATCGACAAGCAATTGGTTCTGGTGGGTACATGCTTTCTTCAGCTGCTGTTCCGTATTGCCCGTGAAGCTGTAAGCTATATGTGCATTTGTCAGGCCACATCAAATACAAGAACATTTCTTAATTTGCATTGTTCTAAAATTCGGCCGAATCACCGATTAACTGGCCGAGTAATCGCTATTCAGTGGGTTACTGAATAGCCGATAAATGCCGATTACCCGATTAATCGGCCGATTAACTGGCGAATAGGCCGATTATTCGCTATTCAGTGGCCGAGCGAGCCGTTACCAGTTAACGAATTCCTGAACAATGTTAATTTGTTGCTATCTTTAGCATTTTATTGCTGTCTTTTGTGCTCTTTTATGACACTGATGAGTACAAGAGGAGGTAGTAACGTCTACCATAGTACCCTGTAAATACACTTGCTTATTTCTTAATTTTGGATGTAGCAGCCTAATTAACACGGCCTCACCGCAAAAGTCATAAAAGCGTCTCGAATATGTATTGTGCTCCTGTATGTTATGTAGAATGAGATAAAATCATACAATAAATGGTATAGATAGCCCACACCCTTCTGTTTATAGATACATGATGTTCTACATGTAATATTTTGGATGGGAGCATGATATGAAAATGATAATAATAAGGAAATACATGTTATGTTCAACTGGAATCCCTGGAAGTGTTCATTGATCTTTGGGCCCACTTTATATATTTTTGTTTGTTAACCCTCTCTTCTCAAATTATTTCTACGTTTCCTCAGTATAGAGTATTGAGTCACCAGAACACTGTAATTTTTTCGTGCGACTATATCGATATGATTATCCTGCTGCTTAACTTAAGAAAAATATGTCTGCTATGTCTTTTACATAGTTTACTGACCTGCTTTGCATTTTTTTTGAAGCGCCCTTCTGTGGTGTCTCGATACATCAATTCTAACATGATCTTTCTGCTATGCTACACAGCTACAGGAGGCTATTATGAGGCCCTTTGTCTAAAAAAATAATTGAAGAAAGACCATGAGAAACCTATCAGATGTTGCAAGAGGTATGCTTATGTATTAACTTAAATTCATCCATTTCTTTTCCTTTCATTGCATGTATGGTAACCATCAATACTGGTGAAGTGTATACTGGCACTAACAAACAACCGGGTCTTGATTCATTGAATATGCAAGGAAAACTTAAAAGACACCTAGGGACTATAAACAGAAACTTGAATTCGCATCAATTAAGACTTGAACTTAGGTAGTCGGTTTGTACATCGGCTTCCCCAACCTAGTGAGATTGGTTCCTTGGGTTTAGCTTTTCGTGATTTGCAGCAATGCAACATGGGAAATTTGGTACATATTTCCTCTATTAGTCTGGTAGGTGATTGTTGATGTTACCCTTCTCTTTGTTAAAGGAACCCAATATGCAACCGAGTTTATCATACTCCTATGACAAATTACCCCCTCATTGTATGTATACAAGGCTACTTTATATTTTGTGCCTAATTTTGACTAATAATTTTGCCAATAAAATAGGAGTTATGTTAGTTAAAGTATATAATCGAAAACTTCTTTCAAATAAGAATCTTCAGTGAAATGATTTATGTGGCATATAACTTAGATTTTGTTGATAAATTTAATGGTAAAAGTTCCACAACCTAATAATATGCACCTGATGGTCCAATTTGTCCTATACTTCTATTCTTCGTCTGAATATGTCATGGTCCAGTTTGTGTCACTCTGACCTGAACAGAAAGACCAAAACACAGAACGCTTCTAATCAGGTCCACAACCTAAAAATGGTAAAATAGTTCATTAATATAACTGCATTTTTTGCATTTCTTACGTAACAGCTCTTGCATTTATTTGAACCATGACATATTCAGTCAATTGCATCACTCCTGAGATGTGGTGGTATACCAATTAAAGTCACACACATCTTTCTTTTTGAGGATTGAGCAGAAAGACCAAATTTAATGAATCTGAACTTCTGAAGTCCTTCATGCATGCACAATACTTCTGGAGTAGTATTTTTAGACAAATGCACAATACTAGTTACACAGACTGGCACGGGATCATCTTTGATTGATAGATCCAATAGCTTGTAAATTACCTGCTGAGAAGTGACACTTTTTTATAAACTAGTGCAAAGTGAAAAAGCAGCCACGATACTTGGTCCTCCAGTGCGCAATGTGTATATTATATCAACATCGATACGATTGTTAGCTTTCGACACGTGTTTGATTGCTGATTTTTTGTATGAAATATTAGTGCAAATGTCATAAAGTCATGGTGTATTATGATGATATTTTCACCAAAAAATCTGATGACATTAGAGAGGTGCAAATGGAGCATCCCGCTTCTCCCAGTCTCCAAATATTCTGATGACATTAGAGAGGTGCAAATGGAGCAACCCGCTTCTCGGGTCTCCCTATTGGCGTCCTCGCGTGACTCAGTCTCCGCCTCTGTCTCCTCCCTCGCGGTGGCAGTCCATGGCCACGAGATGCTGCATCGGGTACTCTGTCCGCGAGCTGGTCCGCTCGTGTGCCATTCGTTATGAGAAATTGGGAGTTCATATGGTGAGATTTCTACCCTCCCACCTCCCCCGCTCCCTTGTCCCTCAACAACTATTTCTCCTTTTTTCCTTCGTATTTCCTAGTCCTCAGTCGCCTGATTATTTCATTAAGTCTCAATCAATTACCGTCCAGTAAGCACTGCGTTGCGATTCCTGCTGGATTCTGATGAAACACGATTACATCATCCCACCACCTAGGTTGTGGACTGAGACTTATAAAATAAATAAATTCAGAGTGCTAGGTGAGGCCAACAGGAATACCAGTTTACAATTGACATGACCTTAATTAATCGTAATAGTTAGATCAAAACAGGTCAGAAAAAAGAGAAATATCACATAAGACAATAAGACATGCAGTGGTAAACAATGGGTTCCGGAGTTGAGCTCAGTCCATCTTCAGAACTGGCCGATTCGGATTCAATTCAAGCTGGGATCGCATGTTTATCACGAAGCTGCGTTCATAGTTGCCTCCATCTAGCAGAACTTCCTTGAGCTTCCCAAGAGATGCTAGCCCAGAAAACAACCGATCCCTGGAAGCTTCTTCAAACTGATCATCACCTTCTTTTGGAACAAGATCTTCCTGATCTTGCTGATCATAATACTGCAGAAGCTCAAGCTTTGGGGTTGCTCCCTTTTCAAACTCTACAGATTTGAGCTTACCTGGGAGACTCAGCTCTAGCACCATTAGGCTTGGAAAAAATACACCCTCACGGAAACGGAGATGGACCTCTTTCCCATCAAACGAATCTTTCCGCAAACGCAGGATGGCCAAGTTCGGTAACCTCCCAAGGACTTGTATTGTGGCGTCATGGTCTGATATCCTGGAGCTCCGCAGCTTGATCTTGGTTAGATTTTTTAGCCCACCATTGATCCATGCGGCAATCTGACGAGGTTGCCATACAGCTTTAGGCTCTCGAGGTTTTTCGGAGGCGAGGACAGACCATCCAAGCAGCCAGATAAACCGGGCTTCCCCTCCGACTGCACCAGTAACGTCTCTAGGGAGTTGAGACTTGCAAGGGCCCGACATAGCTCTCCACCATTGCTCTCTTCGATGCCGGTCACTCCCAGCTTGCGCAGCCCGGTGAGCTTCGCTATCTCTCGCAGAGCAGCTTTCCTCCTCGAGACGTTCACTACACCCAGCGTGTGCAGGGCTTTGAGCTTATGGATCCCTCTGGGCACCGTAATGCCCCGTGAGCAACGTCGTGTCACCAGCATCGGTAGGTAGGAGCAGCAGCATGACGTGCAGACGTCACGCCTGTTGAAGTCTCCGTCGATGCCCATGGGCGCCTTCACAATGTGAGGTGCACAACATCCCACACAGAATCCCATAGAGGAGCAAGTCAAGATGCATAGCTTGTTCCTCACTATCTTTGGCACCTCTTTTGAATACTCTTGATACACAAAATCGTCGTTGCTCCCGACGCCCCTGGCACAAACCCGCTGTAGTTTCCTAAGCTTGATGGTGGTCTTAGGCAGCTTGATTATGTTTGTACCCGTGACATCTAGTGTCTCGAGTTGCCTCAGGTTACCCAAAGAACCTGGCAGGTGGTAAATTCCATTACATCCTCTCAGGGAAAGGTATCTTAGGTGGTAAAGATTCCCGATGTGCTTGAGGTGATGATCAACTAGATCTGACGTGCCTTCCAAGTCCAACACTCTCAACAACCTCATATTTTCTGAAATGTAGAATGGCCTCCACTTCCCAAAAATTGTTATTGACCGGACACGAGACAGGTCCACCTTGCTCTCGAATTCAGTCTGGTCTCCATTCCAATTGCTGCTTATAGAGAGGTGACGTGGTGTACCTTGGTTGCTTAAGCTGCAACCTTCCTCCAATCTGAATACAAGATTTTCCTCTGCTGACTTTGAGATACTGATATCACGAATAATATCATGGAGTTGGCAAGAGTCAATCTCTTTTCTGCTATGACTTGATAGTTGGGATGGCAGGATCATGCTCCTGCTTATGAGATCCATGAAATAGCCTTTCGCTACTTCATGCGAAGACTTGCCGCGCACCTCTCTTGAGTAACCCTCTGCGATCCACCGCCAGACCAAACGTGTTAGACTAATCTTGTAGTCTTCAGGAAAGATTGCCAGATACAAGAAACAAGCCTTGAGATGATAGAGTAAACCATCATAGCTTTTGAGAAGAACTGTTCTTATAGTGTCAATCTCTGGAATCATCTCCAACTCAAAACTAAGATTCTCATTCAAATTTCTCCACTCCGTGGTAGTCTTTGGTTGGTTTGCCAAGAAACCACCTATGGCAACTATTGCAAGAGGAAGTCCATTGCACTTTTTTAGGATTTGTTCCGCTTGTTCAACCAGCTCAGGATACTGCTCATGCAAATATTCATTCTCCTTAAATACCTGAAATTTAAAAAACCATCCCCACTAGCTGTTTATTTGTTGGAGTAAATATATGGCGTCAATAGTTTGTCTTATATACAGCTTACAATCACAATTTCTATGTTTTAGGATTTAGATGCATGTGTGTTCTGGTAAGTACTATAGCCATATATATCATCCTCATTTATTCTTCATATTGTCCTGCTCCTGACCCTATATTAAGGTAGATAGTGTATACTTCAATCGTAATGAGCTAAATTTTGATGGTATATTTCTCTTATGTGCAAAGTACATATTCATATTTTGAAAATCTCAACTGTGAATACTAATTGTGTTTCAGTGTTACATAATCCACAGGTTGTACTAATTATCGGTTCAACCAACATACAAATTATTCGTATAAACTGACGGAAAAATTACTTTAGAGTTTGTAATGTGAATTTAGGCATATTTTTAAGTTAGGGTAAGTAGTACCATGCTAACTATTTTTCTTAAGTTAAACAAAATGGATCAACATCATTACTCTTTGAGTACCTTTTTTGTGAATAGGCCAAGCGCATGCTTCTTGTTTAGATGTTCGAGCTTGTATACATTTTCTTGTTTCTGTGAAAATAATTAGCAATACTCACTTCCCTTGTGGTGACTATCATTCGGCTTCCATTACCTGTATGAGGTAAGCTTCCCCTTATCAAGTCCCATTCAGTGGTAGATGACAAGTCATCGAAAACAATCAAGCACCTCTTTTCTTTCAGAAGACTTTCCAGCTTATCCTTCAGCTCTTTAACTGACCCTGACAATGTTTTTTTCAAACTACACAATGAATGCATCGTTCCATTCTCTTCAAATGTTTCTACAACTAGTTGCGTAACTAGGTTGCCAAGGAGTTCCTCATGATTGAAAGGTTTCATGACCGTGACACAAGCACGCTTTTTAAATGCGCCACCGAGTTCTTGGCTTTGGTAGATATCTTTGACAAGGGCAGTTTTCCCAAGACCGCCCATTCCCCACACTGAGATCACCTGAAATTCTTTGCTGGATGCATCTAAAACTAGTTGAAGGATGTGAGTTTTTTCATCTTCTCTCCCAACAATCTGAGATTCCTCCAAAGCAGCCGTTATCGCATGATACGACTGAGGCTCTTTCTAGCTATAGCATTGTTTCCACCTGCGGCATCTTTAGCTTGATCACCATCTGGTATTGCACTGCTGGGCACTATAGAGCTATTAGTAGTGGCAATGGATGTGCTTGAGCTCGACTCGTGTTTCGTTGAATATGTTCCACCTTGAGGGCCCTAAACACAAGAAAGCAACATTTAAAGATAGCAAGGAAACATTTATCGGATAGTACATATGTTCAGAGCATTGTTTGATTAGCAATACTATTTACAGTCTCACAATCTCCAGTAACATATATTGGAGTAGACCAGCTATTTTTAGTTAATTTCTTTACGATTTTGGAGGATGACTGCATGGCCAATCAATTGAACTAAACACTTTTGCTAATTCTGAGCTGCCTTAAAATTTCAGAAATCTCAGTCCACCCACCCCCTGGAAGTTATACCTGGAATGAGCTGGGGATAATGAAATTTGACCGTTGGTCTAAATGTTTATGAAAAAATACTAAGATTTCAGACAACTTAGGAACAAAATTATATTAAGCAGAAGTATGTGACCTTTAGATAAAAATACTATGAATTTTCTATAATATTGAGTATTACCTTCTCGTAGAAAACATAGAGTCTGATTAGCGGATAATTGCTTCAGCTCTGAGACTTGACATTCTTTACCTACACATAAGCTCGCAACTTCAACTTGCTGTGTGGCCACAATGATTCGGTTCCGTTATCGTTGATGGGAAAGTAAGTTTTAATCCAGTCCCAGTCTTCAATGGTACACAGGTCGTTATCGTTAACAACAATCAGGTAACTCTTGTTATTCACATGCTCATTGAACTCGTCAACCAAATCTTCCTGCTTTATCGTCAGCATCTTCTTAAGAACTTGAGCCCTAAAGTGGTTGATCTTTCTTGACAGCTTCGGCCCTCATCTGCTAATTCAGGAAAAGAAGAATAACCATAGAACTGCCTCATGATGCTTCTCATGAAGACAATGGGATCGAAAGGATTCGTAAGCTTGATCCAGGCACGGCATTCAAACTTGTCTGAATCATCATATGCTTTTCTTATCAGGGACACCTGCCCAAGAACACCGCATGTTCCCCACACCGCGATGACTCTAAGATCCTTGCCCTCCTTGTTGATGAGTTGGGCAAGATCTTCTCTCGGTCTGTCCCGCTTCACGACGCGTCTCGCTTCGTCAATGCCGAACATGGTCGCGCTGCCTGCTGAGTACTGCTCAGCGGTGATGGCTACGTGCTTGAAACCAGCAGCAGCAGGGGCCCTGATGAGCTGGTAACGCAGGTTCCTCTGACTGACATCCTCTACCTTGGCTCGGAGGTCCTTCATTTGCTTGCTCACATGGCGGCGGTCAAGCAGTGTCCTTGGGAGACGCCACCAGGACGGCCTTTCGAAGCGGACGGCGAAGTCCTGGAGGCAGTCCTCGATGTCGTACCCGAGATCACGGACCTGCTTCACCCAGGTCTTGACCAGCTTATTGTCGTCTCACTCGTCATGCGCAGCCATCAGGAAAGACTGCATCATGTCGAGCTCGTCGCCGATGAAGGCGTGGTCGCGCTGGACTCCCAGCTGCAGCGCCACCTCCGCCGCAACGGCGGATTGGGCGTAGCTAAGCGCTCCCCTCACCACGGATTTGCCCACGCTCAGCACCGTCGCCTCCATCGTCCCTACTGTGTTTTGTGTGGATCTGAGATGTCAGTGCTCAATGTAAATGGACCTAGCAGCTGCAAGTTGTAAATTGGCCAAAGGAGCAACAATGATGGGTTGTCGGGACCTGAGCGGATCGCTTCAGTGAGGTGCTTACTCAGGTGCTTACAAAAATAAACCAAGCATTTTTCTAAGCACCAATACTTATTTGTATAGGAGAGGTGCCTACTAAGCATTTGTTATGTGTAATAAGCACCGGTGTCTAACAAAAAACCGGTTTATTTTGCTAAGCACCTCTATAAGCACCTTGCATTATACATGCCCTAAGTTTCTCATCAAACATGGCTACAACTACGTGAAGACAACAGTGAGACAAATAATTGGAGGCTTTTGTCTGGTCAATAATTAGGTGACGTTTTAGACAGTGGACACGGACCTAATGATAATATGTATCTTGACTCACATTTTGTACGCATATGATTGTAGAGAATTTTGAAAGCTGTCAAGGATAACACATTGAGAACCAATACATTGAAAGTAGCATAAAAATTCTGTTAGGATTTGGGTAAGTTTATTAAGCCGATTTTCAGTAAATGGAACCTGCTGAGAAGTACTACACAAATACTATAGTTGATGTTTTTCTTGTGACAGCCTGAAGCGGTCTGAGCTTTGCTATTATCCACAGAAGAAGAAATCAGAGGAAAGCAAGCTGAAAAACTAAATTGCCAGCGTGGCATCCGTAATCCACCTACCGCAAGTAGAAGAGAAAGACCTGAAATGCGTCTCCCGGCGTCTGGTTGACTTGAGACGACATTCCTCTCCCTGTCTTTGCTCGCGAGGTCGAAGGCACAGCCGTCCATGGGAGTAGCCGGAGGCTGACGGGTCTCCCTTCCCTCAAGCGGGCCGCTAGCCAGCTGCTTTTCTCCGTGATTTCCCGAGGTATGGATCATTCACAAGACTCTGTTCTACCGGCTAGATATTTAGTTTGGATCTGGTCTAGCGAACCAACTTGATTTCATCTCGATCGTTTAAGTGCCAGTTCCCTCTACTATATCTACACGAATGGATCTCACTGAATATGCTGCAGGTTATGCGATCATTACTGTTTTACACCTGTGAGTCAGGAAGAATTGGACAATATATCTATGCACATCTATATCTGTAGCTTCCTCGTTCCTCCGAATGTATTTCGGAAATCGGAAGTGCAAAGGTTGCATTTCATCTGTGCTGAATTGGCTCATTTTCTTGGACACCCCAGGAATATACCATGGCTCCTTACAGGTCGAAGGTAGCGGGCGCTGCGGCGTTTGCAAAGATGGTTGGGGCTATGAAACTCACGGGGGGCTTGAAGGTCGGCGCAGCTGCTGCGGCTATCGTGGCTGCAACCACGGCTGCCATATCCGGGAAAGACACGAACAAACCTAGTCTCAGGCCGAGAACAAGATGACACTTTGTGGTAGTGCCCGGTGGCTAGATTCAACAGCTACCATTTGTTTGCAGTTTGTCCGAAGCTGTAGATTCGTCGGTTTTGCTTTTTTTTTTTCTCTCTCCTTTTGTGGTGTTGTAATAGTTTTGTAACGATCATGCTACTTAGTGGTTTTTTTTTGCGGGTTAGTGGTTAGTTCTATAGACAAAACAATTACTTTACTTGGATAACATCTTTCTTTTTTCCAAAAAAGTTTTGAGATGTTTCTTGGATAACAGCACTTTGTCCATGGGCATGTTCCCCTTGTTCAAAAAAAAAAAATGATGAAACCTCGCCGCGTAGAGTTTCACACTGATCCGACGTTAGCTAATTAAGCAGATATATAGCCCTGAGCGCATGTTCTAACCGATACCATCCAGATGTTGTCGTGGAAACAACTCTAAGGTATTAAATAGATGTATCTCTTCATGAGTAGTGTGCACGATAGTTTTGTGCGAAATTCGTCTTACACCAATCAACTTGGTAAGTCAATCTTTTTAATACGTGCACTCGCCTCATTAAAGTGCAACTTAATCCTATGTTAGAAAGCTGCTAATGACGATTTCGTCTAACACTAATAAGCTCGATATATACATCAATGTTTTTAATAGGGTTTACTTGTTAAATTGCAACCTAATCCCATATTAGGAAAGCATGCATTAAAGAGAGACTTAGGCTCCAGTCGTGCAACTTCTCGAGTCCGACCCAAAGTACTCTTCCTTAACTTTGATCCAATTCGTATACGGACTCCTAAGCTTCACCCTAAGCTCCCCGAACATGTCCTGGAGCTCTACTCCCCCACTCTTGATTGAATGTAACATAATAACATATGATGATGGATATTTAAAGGGAGACGTCACTAACAAACGACTGAGCCCAACCTACCCCGGGATGGTAATGGGATGGGTCATTGAGGGTATGGTGCATTGTACATGGTGGACTAACCCACATATCTCTCTAACTAATAATTTCATTTGTCTGGTGTCGATGATGCCTCTGACTTTGTTTATGGTTTAGTTGTCAGCGAGATTGCTGGGCACTCTGGTTAATGGTATAAATAAGTTCCTTCTCAAAAAATAAGTCATTTGTCTGGTGTCGCCATTTGACTTTTCCTTTTATCTTCTTTGATTTGTTGACCATTCGTAGTTGCCTGGATCTTGGATCGACCTTTGTTAAGTTCTCTTGCCGCGTCATTCATAGCGCATAGCGGGTTGGAGCAGCACATGAAACCCACTGTGGAACACCTCTTTCCTCGAGACGCCTACTGTGGGGCGAAAACCTGATGCCACCAACACCACAAAAGACTACTCTGGATATAGCAAAGTAGCCTGACAAACGCAAGAGGGTACACTTTTTTTCACCAAAAACAATGAAAGAGATAACGCTAACACCAACAGGAGCAAGACTTGGAACTTCAGGATCAACATAACAAGCTTCTCTTCACGTTTTCTGCCGATGAAGAACCCATCAAACTTTTCTTCAAGTTCAATAATCATTAGGACAGAGGACTGCATTTCATTCCTCCAAGCACCAGGATCAGCATCGCCAAACATCGCAACGGGCGTCTGCATCAGCTTTGTCGCGTTCGTCTTGAGTATCTCTCTAACGCACTAGTACAGAACGACACATCGGATACCCCTCTATGGCAACGGCAAGAGTTAGGCGACGGAGAAATGAGCTCCGCGCGCTTCCGCGAGTGTGCGCGCGTCGATGGGCCCGACACAATGGTAACGGAGGCTGAAAAGATCTCCGTTGCTCATATATAGGCAACGGAGGAAAGAATATCTCCGTTGCTGATATTTCCACATCAGAAACGGAGATCGGTCTATCTCCGTTTCCCATGTGAAGACACATTAAGCGGTGCCGGTATTAATATCTCCCACTCCAGTACTGTATCTCACTCTCACTCTCAGTCTCACTCTCCCCAATTCCTAACCCTAGCCGCACACGCTCTCCTCCTACTTCACCCATCAATGGCGAACCCCTCCGGCGCCGACGGAAGTCAGGATGGAGCATCTTCCTCCTCCCACCCTCCGAGGCGCAGCCCAGATCTCCCCTACAACTGGGGCGAGATCCCCGGCGACTGCGGTCGCGAGTTCATTCTGAGCCGTCAAATCCCATCCGGATCCACGGCGGCGGCCACCGACGCCCGGATCTCGTCCTCATTGTCCTCCTCGGACGATGAGGACGAGGATCTGGAGGTCGGTCTCCTCCTCTCTCGCGCCTCCTTTGAGCGCGAGCGCGCCGAGGGTGTCATTCGGGCGTCTGCGATGCAGAGAGCTATCCGCATCTCCGCCGCCGAGGACGCGATAGAAGCCGCCGAGGAGGCGTTGTTCCAGACGTGGCTCCGGGCGGCCATAGACTGCTCTCTTCTCCCTGGCCAGGGCCCTGGGCCAGATGCGGCGGCGGCGGAGGAGGAGGAGGATGAGGAGGAGGAGGAGGAGGAGGACGCTCCGGTGTTCGAGCAGGATGAGGTCTCCTCTGACGTCTCCTCTGGCAGTGGCTCCGGCGCCGACGCCGACGCTTGGGACGCAATCCGCGACGGAAAGCGACCCCGCCTCGCCTAAGGTAAATGACCGCTCTGTTAGCTACTTATTTAGCTCGGTTTGCTCTGTTAGTTAGCTCTGTTCAGCTATGTATTTGCTATGTTAGCTACTTATTTAGCTCGGTTTGCTTTGTTTAGCTATGTATTTGCTATGTTAGCTACTTATTTAGCTCAGTTTGCTCTGTTAGTTAGCTCTGTTCAGCTATGTATTTGCTATGTTAGCTACTTATTTAGCTCGGTTTGCTTTGTTTAGCTATGTATTTGCTATGTTAGCTACTTATTTAGCTCGGTTTGCTCTGTTAGTTAGCTCTATTCAGCTATGTATTTGCTATGTTAGCTACTTATTTAGCTCGGTTTGCTTTGTTTAGCTATGTATTTGCTATGTTAGCTACTTATTTAGCTCGGTTTGCTCTGTTAGTTAGCTCTGTTCAGCTATGTATTTGCTATGTTAGCTACTTATTTAGCTCGGTTTGTTTTGTTTAGCTATGTATTTGCTATGTTAGCTACTTATTTAGCTCAGTTTGCTCTGTTAGTTAGCTCTGTTCAGCTATGTATTTGCTATGTTAGCTACTTATTTAGCTCGGTTTGCTTTGTTTAGCTATGTATTTGCTATGTTAGCTACTTATTTAGCTCGGTTTGCTCTGTTAGTTAGCTCTGTTCAGCTATGTATTTGCTATGTTAGCTACTTATTTAGATCGGTTTGCTTTGTTTAGCTATGTATTTGCTATGTTAGCTACTTATTTAGCTCGGTTTGCTCTGTTAGTTAGCTCTGTTCAGCTATGTATTTGCTATGTTAGCTAATTATTTAGCTCGGGTTGCTCTGTTAGTTAGCTCTGTTCAGCTATGTATTTGCTATGTTAGCTACTTATTTAGCTCGGTTTGCTCTGTTAGTTAGCTCTGTTCAGCTATGTATTTGCTATGTTAGCTACTTATTTAGCTCGGGTTGCTCTGTTAGTTAGCTCTGTTCAGCTATGTATTTGCTATGTTAGATACTTATTTAGCTTGGTTTGCTCTGTTAGTTAGCTCTTCAGCTTTGTATTTAGCTCGGTTTGCTTTTGTTTACTGCTTATTGGCTCTGTTTATTAGCTTTGTTTGCTGTTTTTAACAAAGAATATTCGTTGTTTCAAGGTCTTGGTGGATGCTTGGTGACGATGCTGCTGTCGTGAAGACCTAGGAGCGGGGCTCCATACACGGTGCCGTCAACAGGAGCAGTACATTTTGCGCAGCAGGAAAGACAGTAGATGTTCATCTGGCGGCCGTGAAGACATAGGAGCAGAGCTCCAGCCACGCGCACTGATGAACTTTTGCAAAGCAGGGCGTACAGGAATACGGTGACGACCGGGCGGCCGTCTAGTCGATGGAGCGGGGCTCCATCGACGGCACAACCCGTCACCGTGTTTTTTTTTTGTTTTCCTGTAACCCTTATTAGAAACGGTTATTAGCAAAACTCCGTGTCTAATATTAAATACATCAGAAACGGTTTATCTCCTCCGTTGCCATTGTGAGGCTTCACATCAGTGACAGAGGCGGGGACACGGACCCTTTCTCCGTTGCCGAAGTGGTTTTTGGCCCGTTTCCGATGTGTCGTTCTGTACTAGTGACGTCGTCCTTATGTAAACCTGCCCAATATGATAAGAGAGAAGAAACATGTATGAAACCTCACATTGAGAATTCATCTTGTGCTCATCAAAAGTTACTCAATTCCTCGTTTTCCAAATCCCCCAACACACTGCAGCAATTCCGACCATAAAGAGTTCCACTCCATCGGGTAGGAAAGCATAAAGCCAAGCAAAGGCTTGCCACAGATCGTTAGGAATCGTGTTAGTTCCGAGCAATGTGATTGTACCTGAACTAGAAAGTTTAATAGAAACAAATCTCCCAAAATTCTACCCACAAAAAAAAAACAAATATTTGAGGTTTTTTCTGTTGTTGAGGAAAATCTCTGAGGGGTGAGCAAATATTGTCTGCGCTGTTTGTAATGGAGGCCCATTTTTTTTGTTTGTAATGGAGGCCCATTTGTTTTTGTTTGTGATGGAGGCCCATTTTCAACGGAACTGGAAGCGGCCCACTTGGCTCGTCTTTCTCCTCCCCACTTCGGCTTCTCGCTACCCTCGCACGCAGTCGCAGCGGCGCCGGCGAGACCTCCACATCTCCCGCCGCGCCAAAAAATGGCGCCTCCTCCCCTCGACGACCTCAAGCACCTGCTCGCCGAGGTAGCTTCCCGCGCTCCCCGCGGCGGCCCCTTCTCCTCCCCTGGCGGCGAATCACTCTCCGCCTCCATCTCCTCCCTCGCGGCGGCCCTCAACCCCAGCGCCTCCGCCTCCGGAACCAGGGTCCTCGACGCCGCGCTCTCCCTCATGTGCTTCGACCCACACGAGGCAATCCCTCCGTCTTCGACCACTGCAGTAACCGACCTCTCTGTGACCCTCGCTTGGTTCGTGGTCTAAGTGAGCTCGCGTTTTCGTTGCAGGTGGATAGGGCTCGCCTGGATTGCCTGGTCCGCACCATCGTCTCCGCGCTCTCCGATTCGGTCTCCTGCCGAGTGGTCCGGACAGACGAACGCATCGGCGGCGAGATGCTCTGCTTCGGGAGCTCCGTCTCGCCAGGGGACTGCCGCGAGCTGGTCCGTTCCTGTGTCGCCCTCGTCGAGAAATCGGGGATCGTGATGGTGAGATCCCCACCCCCGCCCGCCTCCTTAACGAACTTCTAGGCGGCACGGCATTATTAGTCATTCAAATCAGTTGCAATTGTAGTTCAGTGCTTACCACATGAAATTTTTCTTTACCCCCTTCTCATGCGTAGGTAATGTTATTTCTTTTAATGCCGACAGTTTATGATTTTTCCTTCTGCAGTTGCTGGTCACTCTTATGATCTTCTGCGTACTGTTGTAAAAATGGCGCTGCTATCTCCGCGGTACCAGTCTCTCTTTCCTTTACCATATTACAGAGAAGATGGAGAAAACAGTTATGAAATGGGCACCATCCCTATGGATTTAACAACGCATCCATCTTATCAAGTGCTTCCAGGCGATGACTCATCCCCCTGAGGTATGCTTGGAACAGTTATATAAATGGGCCAGCGTAGTGCTAGCGTTCATGAACTACTTATTTAGTGATGGGGTATATAATAGTTGTGCTGTCTTCTAGTATGTTTCAACACATTTAATGATTTGGCCGTGAACATAATGTATTGGTATATGAAAAATAAGGAAATACATGCTAAAATGCTACAGGAATCCTGGTATTGGTTATCTATTTTTTGGACCTACGGTATGTATCTTCCTGGTATTGGACATCTATTTCTTTGGACATCTATTTCTTTGGAGTAAATAAAATGTTGAGTTATTTTCACTATTATCTTTGTGTCCACATTAAGTAACGATTTCTCCTGTTACCTTACCTCACTTGAAAAAAACATTTGTCTGCCATTTCTTTTACACTGATTACCACTACGAATTGTGCTTGTATTGTAGGGCCCTCCTGTGGCATCTTGATCCGTCAATTTTAAAACATGATCTTTCAGCGATGCTTCAGGAAGCAATCGCAAGGCCCTTGCTATGTCTGAGAAAAGAATTACATGGCCGGTTAGCATGGCGTGTGTTTGTAATATGCTTGGTTTGCTCCCCACCTGCATTTTTGGAGATGAGATCATTATTCCTTTCTTGGTTTCTTGCAACGTAAGTTCACACCTCATAATACTTATACTAACTGCTCTATATTTTTGTTTGCAACTCTTAGTTTTCGTGTTTATGCCAGTTTATTTTTATGCAAAATAGTGGGGTGCCATGGGGGGTAGTGGTGCACCGTCATCCAACCGTTGGATACACTATAGGGAGCACAAGATTGGTTCCAATGCAAACGGCAAATATTCACGGCGTCACCCCGAGAGCACGAACGATCGCATGCTGATTCCTCTTTCTGTCTCCTACCCATCACCTTTAGAGAATTCTACACCCATGACATGAAATGTTTCATGCCTTGAACTAGTCCTTTAACGAATTCAATCTAGTGGGGGAATTGTCTAAAGTGGAATTGTTGCTTCATTGCTACCCACGGAGTAAAGCATATTTCATGGGAGAGTTCAGGATGCAACATTTTTCAAAACTTGAAAGGCGCTTCCAAATCTGCCCGCCCAAACTCATCGCCCATACAAAAGTTACAAATACCGTGGTTGCGGATGAGCTTGCATTCAGTCTGGTTTCCACGAGAGATAAGTATCTTGCGTTGAGTGCGAGGGTAGCAGCAGCCACTGAGTCGGCCTTTTCAGCTCGACTTTCCACTCTAAGCATCTCGCATCATAGAGTTTCCCCGCGAAAAACTTGTCGTAACTTTTTTGGCCAAAGTTTAAGAAAAAGACGAAACACCACCATGCCGGTACAACATAGGAATTGTATCCATCCACCACCCCTTTGTGAATTTTCACCTTTGGAATTGTCTAAAAAGGTGTTGCTGGCTAGCACATGCAAAAAGATTCACACAACAATGTTTCCACCTCTGAGTTATGTCTAGTGTTTTGTGGACGGCAGCACATGCAAAGAGGCAAAGAGAAATAGATGGAAAACTTTCGGCGTTGCATGCAGAGATGGCTCTTCCAAGAATGGATTCATCAAGGGAGTACATGTGCGTTTTATCCAAAGGTGGCCACCATATGCACCACTACCCCCCTAGGCACCAAATCCGCGTTGTTTATGTTATTTTTATACTTACATGTAAACGTGCGCAAATTATAATTAAAGGCATCGTCTCTCAAGTCTGAAACCAGCAAAATTGATGTTCGTTTTAAAAACTACCTGATAACTAAATTACTAGATGCATTATTTCTTATTCAATTTACAATTTCATCATCCGTTAATTATTTAATCTTCTGTATATGGAAAATTTAATGCCTGGAGTTAATTATTTAATTTTCTGTAGTATTCCTTCCCCGTGGTCTAAATGGCATACCCACAACAGTATTATGGATATTAGGTGGACATGGTTCTGCGTATTGTCTGAAATACATTTACAGTCTAGGCTTGTTTATGGAGATCTCTTTTATATCTTTTTTCCATATGTATGCAGGGGTGTGGCTTCTGTGCTAGAACTTTGCACGGCAGTGGCATCATCAGTATTAGATGTTCTTCTCGAGCCTATGGGATGGGGAATATCCATGGAATTGGGACGGAAATTCCCTTTGCACATGCTTATTTCCCAAGCCAACAAAGGGACTTGCTTGCATTACTAACTGGACCCATATCATGCAGAAGATTTATGGATGTTGTTTCCTACATAGAAGCTATGGTTTGTTTGGGTAAAACAAGTAGTGGCAACTCTTCATTGAAAAACATACAATCACAACCATCAAAGGGCTCATACTTTGGCATAAAACTACCATCAAAGGGATTGGTCAAATTCAATAGTTCTGCTTGGTATGCTTCTTAATATGCAAAAATAATATCCGTTTTTTAGCATTCTGTCCAACCCAAAGTTTATTGCTCCTGCTCTGTGTTGTTACAGGTCATTGATTACAAATTTTCCTATCTGGTTCAGTTTTGCTTCTGCTTTACTTTTTCATCGGGAAGGTTCAGGTGGTTATTTATCACAAGTGTTATCCACGGAGAAAACTGTTGAATCTATAAATGATATCAGTCTGACTCAGAAGGCAGCATTTTATCTTTCGTGGGTCTTATGCCCTTCAGATGTAGATGAATGCCAGATGCTAGCTAACAATATGCTGGAGTTATCACATTCTTGGGCCAGGAACAACAAAAGACCACCAGGTTATGCATACAACTCTAGTACTGTAAATCACAGGAGGAAACTACGTATACCCACAGTTGGGGATCCAGAGAAACATCATGTATCAACCAATCCTGTCAGTTCCCTTATTAAGGAATTTGATGATCACTGTGTTAAGTTTTGTCACATAACTGCCGATAGTCAAATGCAAGAAGAAGACCGGTTGGAGATCCCTTTCCATTTATCTAATTTTCTGCATTTACGGATTCCGTTAGGAGTGTTGCTTGTGTCCTCTGGTAGTATTAGTGAGGAGGACTGTAACATGCTTCTCCACTACACAAGCAGTGGTCTGGTTCTGGAGTCAAAGGAAGTGCAGACAAAAACAAAAGATTATGCTGGTTATGATGGGTTTTCATCAACTCGTAGAGGTTTCTCTGAAACATGGGCTTCAGGTGGTGCATGCTTCATCTTTGGCTGGCTTGACATTATTGATGATATGTCCGCAGCGATCTTTGAGTGTGAAGATACAAGTCATCATTTTGTCAGTCAACTCAAAACCAAGACAAGCCCATACTTGCTGAAGTGTGTTAATTTATTGCTAAATCAGGCAGGTCAAGGTAAAGATGTTGTAGTCGATCTTCGTGACAGGTTGCTGAACTGGACCAATAAATGGCAGAGTTTTGATGGCTGCGAGGCACTCAAAGACGTTATCCTTCAAATGAACACAACTATCCTGCTTCCTTCGTAGTTGTGAATATGTCCTGGCACATTCCTGTTCTTCTTTCAGTGGTTATACTGCTGGACATGAACTATTGAGTTGAAACATATCCATTCAGCTCTAGGTACTTTCCTACAAGAGTTCTGAGGTTACCACAAGTCCTGGCTATTTAAGCAGTGGAACTGTACATGCTCTGATCACCTACCCTTGTCGATAATGTAAGGTTACATCTGTCAGTTCTAGATAGTGTGAATTAACATCTGTCAGTTCTAGATAGTGTAAACTAACATCTGTGGAGCAGACATTGGAACAGCCAAATTAGTAGCATGTCTTCAGTTGCAATTTTTTCTGTCGCGTCCATTCTTTATGTTTCCATTCTGTTTTCTGTCATGACTAATATAGACTGATGTGCTTGAATCCTGACTAAAA
Organism: Poa pratensis; assembly: GCA_947311845.1. NCBI lineage: Eukaryota > Viridiplantae > Streptophyta > Magnoliopsida > Poales > Poaceae > Poa > Poa pratensis. The sequence continues at coordinate 28,992,639 of CAMZMU010000044.1, read as the reverse complement.
TGGTTGTAATCACCAGTTTATGTAGGAAAGTATCATTATATACAACACCTGTCTTATCCAAATGCAGGATATATTTATATTTAGACGACTGAGCCACTGTGAGACATTTATATGACATGCTACTTGGAGGAGCACCATATTTTTCTGATTATCTTGCTGCTGCACCATTGTTTCTGGCTAATTATTTTTGATGTGCGCTAACTGCTTCACTCTACCCGTGCCAGTGCTACAGTTAGTGCTCCAGTATTTCGGCTTTGATCAAACTGCTGTTGGACAAAAATGATCTCAATGTACATACTATCGTACTTTACTCTTTTCTTGCCTTTTTATTTGTCTTAGTAAGCGATCCTGAGTCCATAGCTGTACATCACCATTTTCTTCGTTATGCATACTGCAGACTGTGTGGAAGCAAAAAATCATTATGTTTTAGGAAACTGTATATGCAATATCAGGCCTTACAGGTGATATAACAGTTTGATTTGGTCTACTGGTGTTGTTTTCACCCTTGCCAAACCAGAGAAATAATTCTGACGGGTTAGCAATTTCAGGTAATTTTAGTTCTTAGAATTAGACAATGCACCTCTTAATTTTACTTTTCAACTTTGTTACCCTGCACTGAATATGATAGACAAAGACGACTGACACATTTTTCCTGCTAATTTCAGACTTCAAGGTTCCTTTCATGTTAAGAACCTCCTTTTGGTACGCTTCTCTTGTTACATCTGTAAAAGAGAGAAAACATTTTTGTATATGTTCATTCCGTTTATACATATGCAGAGAGAACACAAAATATAAGAAGTTTCATCCTCTGCTACCGTATATTTCTAGAAACAGTTCATAAAGTTTGGGCTGGCTTTGAGAGTCCTAACACTAGAATCTGATTTTTCATCAGTGTTAGTTAATCTGTTATTGTTGGTCTATTCAATAGCATCTCAATCTCAATACTATCAGTTGTAGGGTTACTTTAATTAAACGTGGACTAGAAATAGTAAAGTCGCAAATATTTTTAAAGAAGTGCCTACTGCGAAGTAGTATTGCCACACAGCGATCGGTGCCAGTAACTGTATACATCAATACAGCTGCTCCGTCGTATTGATCGTGTCCACAAGACCAGGAACCACTGACGGCTTACCGCTGGGCGGGCCTCAGACTGGGAGGCAGTTCAATGCAGAAGACTGTATCGACTGGTTAGGGTTCATCATCTATTAATTGCGTCATCAATGTGCATAAGTGGCAACCACCAAAATGTGTAGTATAAAGGTCTTTGATTTAGGACCAGGAGAGTCCCACGTAGCAGTCAGTTTTATCTACAGTACGGCATAGCAAGTTGATCCATAATCCAACAGCATTCGAGCCTGAGTGCGGCTCCAAGTTGGGCGGGTCCTCAGGAGTCAGGATCCGACCCTACTTTCTTTTTCCGTGCATGAACAAGGCACATGTTGTTAAGATTTAAGGTTCTTTTTCGTTAAAGAGACTCTCACTCGATATTTCTGGAAACGACTCTCGTCTACAGTGCCCAGAGGCGATCTCGAGGGCGACTCGGGTTCTTCCGGCGGCCACCGGCGTATCCGCGGGATTCCTCCCCCTCCGCCGGCCGCTCCGGCGGCGGGAGGGTGGGGAATCCCCGGATCTGCGCTCCGGTGATGTAAATAAGGGTTTCTGCGGCGGCGCGGCGGTGGCGGGGTGGCCTGCGTCGGCGTTTTGGTGCTCTGTGGCTCCCCTCCATGGCGTCGTCCTCGACGGCGTCCTCAAGCCACAGGTGCGTTCCCCGTCTGCCGTTGCTTCGTCCGGCTTCGGCGGCAGACGGGTGGCGAGTGGGTTCAAGGCCGGGGGAGGAGGAGAAGCTGCGAGGCGGCTGCTGCGGGGTGGTGTGGCGGGTTGGTGGCGGATCTGTCCATCTCCGGCGGAGGTGGTGCGGCGCAGGCCCGGACCCGGGGCAGAAGCGGCTCGGGGCGCGGCCCCGGCCGATGTTCTTCATCAGCCTTCAGATCCAGCTCCCAGGAGTTGGTGGACGTTGCGGCTCTTCGACGCCATGGTGCTAGGAGCTCTTCTGCTCCATGGTGGCGGACTCCGGCTGGAGTTCGTCGAGGTTGGGTTGGCTTGTTGCAGCGGCGCTGCTCTCAGGTTTTCTCCTGTTGTTTTCGTTGCTTGTATGTTGGCCTTGTACTGGTTTCCTCTATTATGAATACAAGTATGAAAAATTCAAAAAAAAAAAAAAAAGGTTCTTTTTCGTTAGGATATTTTCTTAGGATTAATTTTGCACTAGATTTCGTAGGAAAATTACATCCAAAATAACCTCTAGTGAAGAATACTAGTAGTATGTTCTTCCTGTACACAGTCAAATGTCCATGCAGTTCTGTAGTGCAGTATCGAAGATGAACATTTGATGAATAGGAAAAATGCAGGAAAAATGCATCGTTTGCCAAATTTAATGAATAAAAGCTATATGTCCTATCATGGAAATAAAAACAATATCCAGTGAACATGATATTTGTTTTTCACACAGACAACGTAAACACCGATAGGGTTAATTGGAACAACGAGAGAAAGAACAGAGGCCCTGCTATCGTCGGTGGCTTGCTCAAGCAACGTCGAGGGGCCCAGATGAGACGTTGGTTCTTGGGCGAGACCCTAGCTAATTTCATTTCCTGGTCTGCACGCGAGCGCTCTGGAGATGTCTCCGCTGTCGATCGAGACATGACCAGTGGACAATTGTGGTATGTATTCTCTCAAAGAAGTTGTATTATAGATCACACCCCTTTCGCCCGAGATGGCCTGTAGCTGTAATTCCCTTTTGATTGTGAGTTGAAGAAAATGATACTCCCATTTGTACCTAAATTTCACTTGAAAACTTCGATGTACTGAATGGAACACCTATAGCAACCAACCATTGATTGATAGGACATATAGATGGGTGGTTGCACCGCTAAACCAGCACTAGGGATCAAACCTCATGATAATTGTCGATCCAGGATAACTTTTTGTCAATCCTTAAACTCCACAACTCCAGTTTTTATTAGAAAAAGAGTAGAGAATCCAAAATCTTGTAGCATTAAGAAGAGAAGCGAGTCCAACCATGCTACAATAGTTCACATTCCCACAGAACGAGCAGACTGAGCTTTAAGTCCTCTTACTCGCAATTTCGTTTTTTTACTTGCAATTTCGTTGATATTGCACGCTTCTTCCTAATGAAATGCTACACTCCACATTGATTTGTACGTAGAACAAGCTGAAATCATCACGTGCTACATAAATACAATAGGCGCTTTTCCGGACGTGATAGTACTGTTACTTAACACGACAACCGCTCACACTGATTTGTACGGAGTACGTAGAAACGAACTGAAACCATCATCTGATACATAAACATAGCTGGTAGGCTCGTCGATCTGCAGCAGCTGCACGCTCTTGTAGTTGTTGGGTACACGATTACTACGTGAGCAAGCCGATGCCTGCCGAGACCATGGAGTCGGCGATGACCAGGTTGGCCGCCTCCGACGGGTGCACGCCGTCGAAGTACACATAGCTGCTGGCGTTCCGGCACATCCCGACCGCCGTGGCCGGGTTGCAGAGGAAGACCCTCGTTCCCGCCTTCCCCGTCCTGCAGCACGTCTTCCTCGCCTCCGAGAAGCCCTGCGCCGCCGGTTTCTCGGAGAGTTCCCGGAGCGGCGTGTAGATGTCGAAGACGGCGACCTTGAGGCCGGAGTGCCGCCTCACCAGCGCGTCCACGGTGGCGTTCAGCTTCCGGTTGAAGGTCTCAGCGTTGCCGTTGAGCCGCCACACGCATCCGCTGCGGCCCTTGCCGTACAGCCTGATGGCCGCCGGCAGGCACCCCAGCGGCGGCATGGACGTCACGCCGATCCGCCGAGCTCCCAGCTTGTACAGCTCCTGCGATGATCCACAACCACAAGGTCACTTACAGCTGTGAGATGCCTACCGGCCATGTCGTCGGTGATTCCGTGTACTTACGTCGGTGAAGCCGGAGAAGATGCCGACGAGGTGGTCGCAGTAGCGGTTGACGTCGTAGCGGGCGGACAAGGAGGCGTTGTGGTAGTAGTTCTGGAGGAAGTCGCCCGTGCCGGTGCTGACGACGTACAGCGCGTCGGCAAGGATGGACCGCGCCCCGCGCCGCCCGGCCACCACCGCAAGCTTGGACTGGTACTCCTTGTAGTACTTGAGCTGCTGCGACAACGTGATCGCATTCTACAAAATATACACGGTCGGGTTAACTTACCACTGCGTTCTTTCTCACTCTCATCTCATGGTTAGTCCAACTCCAAATCAAGCTGATAGTTGCTCCGCTCGAGGATATGATTGTATATACTTACATACATGGCCGCCGTGTCGTCGTCGTAGCTGGACGCGGCGGAGCCGAAGTTGGCACCGGCGAGGAGGTTCTTCCCCGACGTCAGCGGGCTGAGGTACGGCGGCGCGTAGCCCTCAAAACCTAACGTTTCAGCTGCAGAAACAACACACACAAACACGTGCACGTTACACCAAGTAACTACAAGTTTCACAACCTACAGCTAAGAGTGTGACAGCTGCATGATGATAGTACGCATGAGTGTGCATGCAATGCAACGACGTACAGGTGATGTCGGTGACGATCTTGCCGTCGGAGAACCTGCCGGTGGCCCTGTGGAGCCTGAAGTTCTCCCCGTACGGCTTGTAGTTGGCCTTGAAGACGGCGCGGGGCAGGTAGTTGTTGTTGCCGACGTCGATGGTCGAGTCGCCGAACGAGATCACCGCCGGCACCACCTGAGCATTGACGCCGCCCCAGAAGAGGACCAGAGACAGTGCCAGCCGCACGAGCCTCCGTTGCGACGTCGCAGATGAGCCCCTGGTCGAAGACATGGTCTTTAGTTTTGCCTGAACCGTGGCTAACAATCCACCGAGAGTGTCGTATATATAGAGCCATAGCTGGCAAAGTTGCAAATCCCCATAATTGGTATGTGTGTGTTTGCTAAAGGAACCCATAATATGTATTTGTTTTTAAAATGACCCCTCCATGTTTGCTCACCAGGAATCATCTATTTTCTAGACCGCATCTGATCTATTCCCTCCGTTCCAATTTAATTGACTTGCTATCCATCATATGTGGATATATCTATACATATAACATGTCTAGATACATCCACATTTGGTGAATAACAAATCAATTAAATTGGAACGGAGGGAGTAGATCCGATCATCTGATGTGCTATGCCTCTGCCGTCCCTACCCGCCGGCCGGCGTCATCTTAATTCGGTGCAACGAGGGCATCTTCTAAACCGATTTTCTCACCATCTTACCATTTCTTCTTCCTGCCCGTTCATATTCGCCTATGTTTTTTGCCTCCCGCTCTCCATCATAAAACTAAATCACCAGTCATATTATTTGTCACCATTAATAAACATCCCACATTTGATCGATCTTGGGCTTGCCCCGTCTACCCATAACCATATTTGTTTTAAAAAAAATGTGTCTTCATATTTATTAGCTTCATCAGATAGGAAAAAAAATAGAATACACACGAACAATAAAGATATATATTTGTCTAAAAAACAAAGACATCTAATAAACCAAAAGTTGTCCTCTAGCATCATCTCTTGCATCTCATTCTCTCCATGCCTCTAGTGGAAGTTGCAGAAGACAAAACCCACACAAGTTAGATTGACCTCGTAGGTTTATAAAAAATCGTATCATCGTAGTTGGCGAGAAGGTAAAATCGTTGAACATGCTCCACGAATCCATGTAAGTAAGATACTAACCATAATTTCATAGTTTGTTTCCTGGTGTGTCCGAGTGAACCAGCTTAGTGAAAGATGTTCTAATCCATAGGCGGTCCTATCATCCCTCTAGCCCAAGTAGCCGCCCACGCGACACATAATGTCCATAATTTTCTACGGTGATTTGTCCAGCAAAATAGCATCAGACTATGCTTTGTCTGGGCCTCGGAAACTTTTGGGTCCGCCACTGCTCCAAATATTTTGCTATCCGAGACCAAGACGATCGATGTGATTCAGTCAACTATGACTATGAGTCGCGGTGGAATCTAGAAACCTTAAATTAGTTGTTTTGTTTTTGCCAAAGTATATAAGTTATTTTATACTCTCTCCAACACGGCTGACATCCTAGCCAAGAAGGGGTGGCCACACGAAGACAGCTGCGTCTTCTGCACCAGCACGCCCGAGACAGCAAACCACCTCCTTGCCCACTGCCCTTTCATAACGCAGCTCTGGGTTCAGTTGTTACCTGTCGCCGGCCGCCCGTCGTGTTTCCTACCACAGCAGAATCAATCTCTCTCCGAGTGGATTACACAAACAAGACAGTACACGGAGAAGCACAAGCGGAAGGAATGGACAGCGGTTGTGCAGCTTGTGTGGTGGTCGACCTGGAGGGAGAGAAACGCCCGCATTTTTAACCGGCAGGCACGAAATATGACAGACATGAAGATATACATCCTCCAGGAGGCAAGCCTATGGCGATCAGCTGGTAGAACAAAGGCAGCAACAATGCTACAAAGACCTAGAGAGCCAGATTAGAGACTCCTGTCATTCTTTGTTTGTTGCTATAGTATAGCATTTAGTCTTTTTTTCTTGTTTTTGTACATCTTCATGTACACATTTTACTTCTTCTACTATCAATGAAAAAGCAGACTGACCTGCTCTTTCCGTCAAAAAAAAAATTCATAATTATAAGATTTGTTTACCTTTTTTTCCGAATCACATGTATATATAGATGCGTTTAAGCGTGTATGTTCTTCATTCCGTATTTAGTCCATACTAAAATATTCAAAACGTTTTATAATTCAATATAGAGGGCATATTTTGTATGTCGCAGAGATCGACCAGCTATGTTTGGTATCACCCTGATATCAATACAGCTCCTCTTTATAGAAACTAAAACCGTCTTGATGTGTACGCATCGTGCGAACCTTTGACTGTTCTTATTGTCAGGCCGTGTGTCCCAAATCATTGACTATTCTACTCACGTTGTCAGGTGGAGTAGACAGATATCTAAACAATTTAATTTTCTGTGTTTTTTCTTCCCCCAGAGTCGATCGATCGAGCTAAGGTGTCAGATATCCATGCATGGACTGACATATATAGCCTGGCTCTGCTTGCGGTTGGCTAGCCAGCTTCAATTTAAGACAGTCAGTCGTCCAGCGCCGTCAAGCTAAGCTGTGCCGACGCGACGCGCGTTTATAGACTAGCTCCATCCATCCAGTGAATACACGTCCGATCCTACCGTGACGCCCAACCGCCAAATGGTGACACGCATCGACTTTCCAATACTACTCCCTCCGTTCGGATTTAATTGACACACATTTGGTTATACATGGATGTATCTAGACACCAAACAAGTATAGATACATCTATATTTAGACAAAACCAAGTCAATTAATTTGGAACGGAGGGAGTAGTATCCATGGAATATTCAAAAAGTGCAAACTCTTGCAATATTCTCACAGAATTCCTGTAATTTCATGCGTAGTATTATACGTGGAAATACAGTTGGATCTCTAATTTCTTCATGTGAAAGTACTCACCATCTCTTTCACTTTGTAATTGATTACCCGGCCGCTCTCTCCATTAGGCCACTTGCACAAGTATCGAATATGACCATTAGAGCATCTCCACTGGTACTTCCAATACCGTTAAGGCGAGCCGGCACAAAATGTCCCCCACATGGCCTCCTAATAGCGGCAAAGTTGTCGGACAGGCCCAATAGCGTGTTCGTCAACTCCGCTTTGCGCCCCGTCCATAGGGAGGCAACCGGGAGTGCCGACAACACCGGCGCTCCAGAAGAAGAAGAGGATGAAGAGGAGGAGGATGACGACGGTGAGGGGGAAGAGGTCAAGGTCGTGGTGCAAAATTTCGAGACCGGGAAGATCCACAAGACGAGGAAAAAAGGCACTAAAGGTAAGAGGTGAAAAACTGCCCAGGACGAGTGCCCAACCAAACCTACGACCGATATTGGAAGAGGGCCGAGGATCAATTCAACAAGACTAAAACATATGTTGACTATGCCAAGGTGCATATGGACCGTAATTGGAATGCCATGTCACATAGGTGGAAGAACATACAACCCGACTGCAACAAATTCCACGGCGATCTTAAGCACATTTGTGGAAGGAAAGTGAGTGGCAAGTCGATGGCCGACGAGTTACAAGACGCGCTAATGTTCTATTGAGACAACAACGAAGACAAGTACTTCAAGCTCATGCATTGCTTCGTGAGGATTCAAAATAACAAGAAGTGGGAAGCCACCCGGTGTGATCTCAATGGCGGCCAGGGTCCCCATGGGCCGGATCACTACCTCGCCGCCTCGAAGGGACGCCCTGTTGGAAACAAGAAGGCAAAGGCCGACAAGAATGGCACATCCTCATTGGCGTCCATGCAAGCAACCATTGACAAGTGCCTCGCCGAAATGACATCCATGTCGAAGCAAAATGCAAGCACTGTCAAAGAAAGTTGGACGTCCTTGATGACCAAGCATGACGAGAAGCTTGCCGTTGAGAAAGAGAGGCTCGCTGTTGATAAAGAGAAGGCCCAAGAAGCTCTCATTGTCGCTGTCACGACAAGAATCAAGGCGCTCTCAGAGGCGTCACAATTCGTGGTAAAAAAGATCTTGCGTAGATGGGTCTTCTGCCGCCGGAGACGCCGATGGGCACGACGGGGAGACAACGCCGGAGGCAACGATGGGATGACGGCGAAGACAACGGTGGAGATTGAGGCCGACATGGAGACACGGGACGCGTCGACCATTTGATTTCTATGCATATTAGACGTTTGTAATAAGATCATCGGACATCGGACCTCTTGATGCTTTTGTGTTTGGATATTTGAACTTGACCATCGCTGTTTGCATATTTTGATCAAAAAAATTATTGGGAGGGATCGGTGGGGGAGCCGCTCTAAATAGCCCGGCAACCTCCGCGGCACGTTATTGGGAGCGCCGTGGAGATGCTCTAAACATCGATATTTTGATGATTTGTTTTTTTTTGCGAAAATATGTACATACCGGCAATTATGTCAGGTAAACAGAGGTCCAGATCTCTTGCATTATTTTTCTTGGAGGATGTCAGACACGCATGGAGCTTTGCAGTCGGCCGTAATCCAAGACCTTGCCGAAGTGGTGGAAATACATACAGTCCCGCCCAGTTACTTAATATGGTCTCAGTCTCATTGTGGTTACTCAACCGTCAACTGCCAAATGGTGACACGAAGGAATTCATTAGCACTAGGTCGTCTTACAAATATGTCGTTAAAAAGTGAAAATAATTACAAAGATATTTTCCAGAACGAATGTAATACAGACGACCAATCACAATAGTTAAACGTACTCCACGCATTCTAGAGTACAAGAAATGACGAGAAGTTGAACAGCGCATATTGTTAATTCATCGACGGAGATATCTGACCAAATTTCTCTTTGGCTGTTTATTTTGGCAGATAACCATCACAATACGAGAGCAAGTTGGGGAACATAATTAATTCATGGACGAAGATCTATCTTGGCACATTTTATTACATAATATTCAGACATAATCATTACGAAAAAGCGAGCTAGTTGGGCGACATATTCCTCAACGGAAGTACTACCTTGCCAAGGTTTTGTTTCATGATTTTCCTTAAAGACATCCTTTCTGCGCACCAGCTGCATCCATGCATGCAATCGAATATCAGAATCAAAATCATTTACGAGAATACTAAGGTGTACAAGGGAGCTCCGAACCATGGAGCTTAAACACAACCCCCCATTGAAAAATATGGTACGAAATATGAAACATCTGGAAGCAACAAAGAACAAGTCGTTGTCGTACTCAGGACGTGCCAAGGAAGAACACGGGCAGTGGAGCAGCCAACTACCCTTCAAGGTTTTCCTTGACTGTCAGCTATCAGCAATGTACTGCTTTCCTTCCAGGAAAGTTATCCCTTCTCTTCCCTTGCACCAGATACCTGTAGATACCAACCATGGATCATCAAACCAAGGTTTCCCTGCAGAAGATTGTGGTCTCGCTCCATTCGGTGCATGAGATCTTAGAGGATATCCTGGACAGAGCCTCTGAGAAGAAAGTAGAGACGATTTCCGAGCAATTGAACCTTGATCCGAAGGATGGACTGAGATTCCTGGAGTTGGTAAGACACTAAAAAACCTGCATCATGAGATAAATGATCTCAGACAGGCCTTAAATGAGTCCAGGTAAACTAAGAAGCCTAACAAAGATTATTTAATGAATTTTTTTATGGACCTTCCTGTAATTGTGCTAACTGATAAAGTGACAATATCGAACTGCTCCAATAGGTCAGATTGTGATCATTTGCATCTCCGCGCTGCTGAACGGGCTCAGAAGATAACCAGACAGGAGTTGCACATACAGGATCTGAGAGAACGAGAAATTTTCCTTCTTCACAGTGTATAACCACATATTATTTATTTATGCAGTTTAATTTATTTGTTAGCCCTGTATTTGACAAGGATCTGAAGTATGTTTTTCAATACTTAAGATGGAAGAGCTCACCACGGGGATAAAAGAAGTTGAACAGGAGGCTACAAGATGGAGAGAGGCATGTGCTTTGGAGGTAGAAGCTGGAAAAGTTGCCATGAAAGCACTTAACCAAGAGGTATTCTAAGAGAAATAAGTTTGCACTAAGCTTCACTAAGATGGCCCTTTTGAGGTCATGAGATGTGCTTCTCAGACTGATAGAGGACAATTGGGCATAATGTCATTTGGGAATTGATATGATGTACCTTTGAAGTAATCAAATACACGATTTAAAGGGCAAACACACCCAACTTTCATTAATTCAAAAGGCCGTAAGTTTTAAATCCTTGAGTTTGCAGTAATAGCAATAGAGAAACCATCTCTGAGAATACCATTAATAGTGCACAGTAACACACTCATCTAGTCATTCATCTGAGGATCTGCACATGTTCTAATGAGGTACCTTTCCAGGTGACCTTGCTCAGAGAAGAACTGCGAAGGGTAAAAGCAGACTTTGATGCTGCAAACAGCAAGATACAGCTAAAAGAGAAATTAGCCGCAAGTGCAATGGCAGCACAAGCTGCCGCAGATGCATGCCTTAAGCTTGCAGACAGTAGATCTGCTGGACTACAACAAAGAATAGAAGAGTTGACAAGGCAGATAGAGCAAGAAGATGCACATGTAAGAAAAGGGCGAGAGAGTGCTCGCAAAAGAATAAGATATGTCTGCTGGCCATGGCAACACCTTCAAGTCATATCAGCATCCTCTCGTGCTAGGACATGGTTTATTGATCAGAATGGCCGGTTGTTACCAGGGACAGAAGCACTACTTCAAATAAGAATCTGACTAAGTACTCACAGTTTCCCTAGACTCACATCCCTCTCTGTTCCCTATTTCATCTATGTAGGCATGCACCTAAGATTTTTGCAATAAGTTCATAAGGTCTTGTCACTACTTACCAGATCTAGCTTGTCTGGATATTGCCATCTGGGGAATTCGTTCAACTGTCAGCTATTTTGACTATGAATAATCCAGAAAAAGAACACGATTTAATGAAATAGTACAGAAAAACAAGGATGCAGGGCAACTTATGAAATCAGAAAAATAAATTATTCAAGGGAATACTTGCAAAAATGTATTCGGAACTTCTGATACTTACAGCCTTGCAGCATTAGCTCATTCAGACTTGAAGCCTGACACTCATATATTATGTCCAACTCAAAATATTCAGAAGGGTTGTACTGCTAGACTTAAGAGGACCATCTGGCAATTTACTCTTCTTGGTTCTCTTACAGCATTAGCTCATTCATAGACTTGAAGCCTGACACCCCAGCCGCGACCATACTGCATCAAGTGGTGCGGAAACTAATAACCTCTAAGAGGTGTCTACTTTGAAGGACTCATCCATCCTTCATTTCCACATGGGCTCTCCTTTTAGGAAATATAAGACATGACAAATAGAAAACCATTTTTCTTCATTTTCCTTTATAAATGAAGAACAAACACCTGCGGTACATACCACATATTACGAGCATGATGCCTTAAAAACCTTAACAACATTGTTCCTCAAAACAGTCATAACAACAAATGATTAACTCAATGTTAAACATATCATTTTGAGAAATAAGGATTCACTTTCCCCCTATAGAATAAAGTAACATCGAAACCAGTGTAGCTAATGAAAATAAAACCTAAGGGATATAAAATAAGTGCAAGTCTGAAAGGATACTTGAATATGTGGAGCCAAAGAAAATCAGGGAATCAGATGAATAATCAGGCACTATTGAACTTCTGAAGCTAAGCACAAGACTGGAACTTGTCGAATTGAGTTTCCAGTAAGTATATACTATGCCCTTACATTTAGCAAATACATTTCAAGGGCATGGTAATAGAATCACCTAGGGGCTTGTAAAACTCTGACTAGTACATCAAGTCATGTTTGAATATTCAGATGGTTCAAGCATACAAATTGTCACTATTCACTTGGTCTTCTTCCCTAATGGCATTAAAGTAACAGAAGGCAATTCCCTCTTCTTGCTACAAGCACTGGTTCTACCTTGAGGTTCGCCGCTATCATCATCGCTCCCCTCATCCACCTCCTTCCTATTCATTTTCTCCTCCTCCGCAGACTTCCTCTTCTGCGCATTCACCTTTCCGAGCAACCTCCTCTCAACCGAGCAACCTCCTCTCAACCGGATCCGTGGGAGCTGCACGCTTCGCATTAGGTGCCACTTTAGCACCAAGGCCAAGCCTACAGCAAATTTATCAGCCTCTTAAACAAGTTATCCAGGAACAAGTGCTGATAGCAAGAAACATTTAAGGAATTATACCCTGATGGCCGACCCTCGAAGTCCTTATCGTTGAGTTCATCAGGCTCCGGTCCACTCATTTTGTCCACCCATGTCTGGGCCTGATAATGCCATATGAAACAGGTGAGTATGGCACAATCGTATCAAAAGCTCGACAAAATCATACGCAGCACTGATGGCCATCGCCGTGAATGCTTCTCGGTGCAGAGCATACATTGCTTCGAAGACCTAATACTCTCCTGAAGTGGATGAACAGCACTACAGTACTACCCTAACATCACATCGAACACCCTTCTTTGGAAAATTAGGAGGAAACAAAGAGGGGGAGGATGCGGCGCTTACCAGCTTGAGGGCCTTGTTGAGCGTGACCACATTCGGGAGCGGGGCCTTCTTCTCCGGCGCCGCCGGCAGATTCTTCTTCTCCGACGGCTGCTCCGTTACCATCGTCAGCGGAGCTAAACTTGAGACGAAGCGGAATCGGTCAGCGGCGTCGTGTGGGGATTAGGAGGAGGAGGCGGCGGCGGCGTCGTGTGGGGACGAAGATGTAGCGGCGGCGGCCAGGTCTCGAGAGCGAGGAATTACAGTTTTTTTTTCTCTGAGAGGAAGGAAATACAGCTTTTTTAGGGGCTTAAGAAGTGCAAAAATACTGATAGCAAAAATACCCGAGCTCCAGTGCTCCTGGTAGTTTAAATTTTTCGAAAAATATAATTAAAAGTTTCTGCTCATAGGGGTAGGGTGTGCGTGTGTGCGTTCATAGGGATGAGTGTATGCGCGTGTATGTGAGCGTCTGCGTTGTACTGTGTTTCGCAAAAAAAAAAAAGATGATGTGTAGCGGACCTGCACTTAAAAATTGGCAAGATCCCTGTGTATAGTGCAAACCCCTGGATCGATTCATTTGTACACACAGTTTAAGATGAAATATCACAACAAAGTATCAATTATTACACGTGGATCCAGTACTTAGGAAAATATCCATTACAATTTGCATAGCACGAAGCTAGCTTTGAAAGAGTAAAGCAGCAGAAATAAAAATAGCAGTGAGTCTCCATCATCTTCATGTGCCACAGGCGAAACATGTTGGTTGCAGACTCGAAACCCTTAACGGAAACTCACTCGTCGTCAGAACAATCTGCAAAAATAAAATTTTGCAACAGAGTGGGTCAGAACCATTTAAAATGGGACTGACAAGTGACACTTTGTGGACACTTAGAAGAATAACTCTAATAACCTATATGCATATTTGGCTGGTGGAGTTCAAAGGCTATTTTGCATAAAGCCAATTTTTCCTAACTCTTTTGAAAACACTTTTCTTCTAGTCGAGATAAGTATGGCATGAAAATCATAGTCTCATCTACCCTTGTTCACCCATCAATATTTTTACTTAAAGAAATTGGAATGTTGGGATCCTCCGTTGACGTACTTGATCAGCTGCTCAGAATTGTCCGTAACCGGGGACACGGCTAAGTACTTAGTTTTGACACTCTCGAGAGGTTGTGCACGTTCACCATTAGACTTAACCAACCCAAACTATCCCCACACACTCCAATAGTGATAGGGGAAAAGAAGAAGGTTAAGACGAGATCCTTTAGAAGCATTTTCCCACCCCCTATCGTCCTGACGCGCTCCACCTACAAATCTCTACCACCACCTGTCAAGCCGGGGTGAGTCCACGCAAATTATTCGATCAAGACAGAGCCCACATGACCAATGGCTGCACTGGAAGCAATCTTCACTTGGAGTTCTTCAAATCCCTTTGTCCCTGGGTGGCCATCCACAAGTGCACTCTCAGGTAAAAACCCCCACATACCATGGTCCTAAGTATAGTGGAAACTACCTTCGGTGAAAACCCCCATGAACATGGTCCTGAGTAGCCACTCAACATAAACCAAGCAATACCAATTCCATTCCACCCAGGTGATTCATTAACTTAGTAAATTTAGCTTTTTAATAAAACAACTTTTGCATAGCATCAATATTTCTACTAAGTTATAATAGAATTCTAGACAACTAGTAAGGGAGATAGTCTAGTCTTAGCATAGCAATACTATCCAACACATGCTTATAGAAAATATTCTAAGTCGTGCATAGACAAAAATAGTTAGGAAATTTATGAGGTGTGCCACTTGCCTTGGCAACAAGAAGAGCAGTAGCAGCAGTTGCAATAATCCTCGTTTCCCTCCGAAAATTCTAACACATGAAACACAACAAATAAACATACAAGCATACCCAAAATTCTAAGGAAAATATGACATGCATGATATGCAAAAAAAATTGTAAGGAAAAGATGACAATCATGAGATGCAAAAATTTTCTAAGAAAAAGATGACAAACATGAGATGCAAAAATTTGCTAAGTGTTTCTAAGTGCATCTCAACTCCTCTAATTATCACTAAGTCATGCATGATTCGAAAATGCAATAAAAATAATTTTTTTATATTATTTATAAATAAAATAACACCTAAAAAGGGAATAACTACAAATTAAATACTACTGCACCAAAATTAATATACAAAAATAAAAGGGGTGCTCCTACGGCCAGGGGATAACTAAACAAAGCTGTAGCAATTGGAATTACTCAAAAAGCTGTTTTTAAACAAAAGTTATGTAAAAAATACTCAAACTTATCAATTTGAAAATTTGAAAATGTTAAGTTTGACAAAACAGAAAAGTAATACGGCCAAAAGTTTCTACTGGTTCTAAGGATTCCAAATATATAAAAATATTTGGATTTGGACAAACAGAGAAAAAGTAATGATAAAACTAAGTTCTAGGGGCTTTTCTGCAAAACTGCCGAATTAAAATAAAAAGAAGAAAATCTTTTCCATGCTGGCGCTGACGAGGCGTTGACTGCTGACGAAGCGCTGACGGGGCTTGACGTGGCTGCTGACTGGACATCAACGTGGCCTCCTCTGATTCGCCCGTATCGGTTCGATTAGTGATCAAATCTACGCCGTTGAAAATAGATCTAACGGCTCAGATCTAAAAGACCTAAGCTGAGCGGCGCTAGGTCGCCGGAGTTGCTCCGGTGACAAAAATCAGCGGCGGTTCCATCGCCGGCGACGAGGAATCGGAGAGCTACGGGGCTAGGGAGAGGGATTTCGGTACCGCGTGGTGCAGGAGGTCGAGGCGGAGCCGGTGGTTCAGACGAGGCTGTCGCAGGTGCCCTCCTTCTCCCCCTAGTGCTCGCCGGAGTCGCGCCCGCGGTGGTGGTCGCCGTCGAGGAAGCTTCCGTCGATCTGGTGCACAACATATCCCGCAAAAAAAAAATCACGAGATGCGCAAGATCGAAACAATGAGAATGGTATAGGTGGGAGGGCTTGGTGTAGACGGGGCTCACCGGCGTTTGCAAAATATGGCGGCGGCAATGGTGGACGGCGGCGGAGAAATACGAGCAGCCTGGGGGCTCTCGGGCTAGGGTTTTTGAGGGGAAAGAGATAGGGGGCCGTGGAGGTTTATATGGGAGGCAGAGTAAAGGAAGATTCGCAGCAATCCTAACAAATTTGATCCGGAATCGATTAGGGTTTCGGGGAGAGGAAATCTCGGCTGAAGGTTGAAGGAGGTGACGTCACCGCTTGCGTCGCGGGTGGGGCCCGCATGGCAGTGAGACAAAGGGAGAGGGCCGTTGTTGGGCTGGGGGTGGCTGCGCGCGCGGTGGCTAGTTGCTGGGCTTTGGCCCAGTTAGCTCGTCTCCCTCTTTTTTTTTTTTCTCTTTTTCCTTTTCTGTTTTCTGGTTTTCTAAATAACTTTTGAAATATAAATCCAAATGGATTGAAACCAATTTGAAAAATTTGTAAATATATGCTTTATCAAGGTACACTATTGGGTAGCCCTTTTGCAAACTAATTCAAAATAGAAAAATGAAAACAAGGCAAATCAGAAATATTATATAGAGCATAATATGCCCTTTTATGACATTTTCTCAAATATGTTTTCAAGTGGAACTATAATTCCACTTTTGAAAATTCAAATGCAACAAGACAAGAAGATGATGCATGTATGCATGATTTTATGTTTTCAAAACAGAATACATATAGTTTTTCAAAAGTTTTTGATTTTTCTGATTTTTCAATTTTTTTGAAAAATTGGGATGTTACATGATGCATCTAGAGATGTGCAAAATCACAATGCGAAATACTTTATATTTGACCTGTACAAAAATGACAAATGTATAAATCTTATTATAGTTAACAATGCATAGTTTCAAATATCTGCATTTTGTTATTTTTATGTAGACTGTAATATAAATAATTTTACATTGAGATTTTGCACGCTTGTAGTATAATCATTGGGAACATGCAAGAGTTTTTTTTAGAATTTTTAATCTTTTAAATATATTTTATGAATTTTTAAAGTAGCAGGAGCACCGGAGCTCGGATGCAAAAACCACTTTCTGAAAAATACTGCTTTATTATTATTATTATAGGTCCATAAGGTCAGGTGTACCGTAGGGGTCGAAGTTGAGCATAATTGATCATAGGTATTTAAAGTTCACGAGACCAATTGAAAATATAAACATTTATTGCCTGAAACTCACGGCTAGCGTTTTTAAGTCGTTTGAACTCAAAGTATATAACGTAGACGTGCGTCGCCGCGCCCATCCATTAGAGACAATAGATGTTAAGAATTGGTGGAAATATTTGTAGAATTGAAATTCAGGCAGCAACCGGCAAGTTAATTGAAGAAGTAAATATTTTGCACTTAGTAACCAATATAGAAACTATAGAACTTTCTAGATTTTAAAAGTAGACTGACTAGCCGAGAACTTGACATCATTAGAATTGGAGCCCTCATATTTTTTTTAAAGTAAATTACAATAGCAAATAAAAGAGCACGGACCAACACAACAAAAAAGCATGTAAGATCTAACAGTTCGACATATTAGAAAGCTACATAAAAATGTTTGTGATGAACCTTGCACTGATCTGGCTGAGCGGACATGCTGCAAAACCTGAACAAATCATATTCTTGGAAGACTAACTTTTTCAGTCAAGCCTACGAAAACAAGGACAATATTATTACATAGCCAGATAAATAACCGACATACAAAGATCTACAAGATAAACAAATTGAAACGAAGGCAAATGGTTTGCCACTATCCATTTGTTAAGCAAAATGTTTGAAGATTACAAGGAGATAGAAAGACTCCGAACACCCGAGAAAAAGAAGGGATTACTCTTCCGAAATTACATTACTCGAATATTTTGACCCACGGTAACCCAAACTGCATGACTTGAGTTTACAGTCCTCCTCGGTCAGCTGATACATTCTTATTTCTTCTTTAGACTCCACGGGTAACAATTTTTTTTGTCTTGTTCTATGTTGATGATCTTATCATCATGAGATACTCCTATTCGGCTACTGCTCAAATGTGTCGTCTACACTGTGCTTGCACTTCTTTTTGGGGCACGAGGTGACCTCATATCCAGGGTATTTGTCTGTCTCGGCGCAAATATGTGTGTGATATTCTCCGGCGTGTTTCAGGCATGTCTTACCCAGTGTATAGCAAGGAGAAGTTGTCAAAGCACACCAGAACCCCTTTTCATACGTTGATTATATTTTATCACAGTACCCGTCAATAGAGTATACATTAGTGCAGCGTCCTGCTGATCTTGGGCTCGTTGTTCGGATTATCGTCGTTCGATGGTGTGGGGGGGGGGGGGGGGGGGGGGGGTTGCCATATTTTTTGGAGCTAATCTTGTGTCACGGACTGCACGAAAGTAGCCCACTCTGTCTCGCTCTCTACATAATGAGAGTATATATAATGCACTCGCGAATGCATAACTGAACTAGTTTGACACAATCAGCATGAGAAACTCGGTGTTCCTCAACTGAAACCCTCCTCGTTGTCAAAGTGTTATAAAGCCACATCCTTTCAGGAAATTCGGCTTTTCATGCTGTACCAAACATATTAATTTGATTCCATTTTATCTGTGTGTGTGGAACTAAAAACCCTGGAGATCTCATCATTCATTCTCGGGATGAGCCCCGCTGGCTGATATATTTACTCGTTTACCCTCTAATCTCAACATGGTGGCAAGCAACTGTGATTAAGGGGGTCTTTACATTGACATGGATTGGAGATTAGTTTGGTTGTGTACTCGTAACTATTGACATGACTGAATTAGGTTATTGAGAAAATAAAATTATATTTATCAGTTGATTTTTCGTTATAAATATCTACACTATTTTTATCATTTCACGGCAACGTAATCATATAGAATTTTCCAAATTAAATATCCATACTTGAAACTTCATGTATTTCACAATGCAAAAGGCAAATAGATGGCAAAGTTGAAAAATACTTAACAATTTAAGTCACATTAAACTTCAATAGGAGGTAGTAACCCAATAGTTACACTTAATCTACGAAATCCCACTTACGAAGCCAATCGTGGCATGCAAACAGAATTCGCTGGAGGAAAAGAGAACACTGTGGTTCAGGTCCTCCCTGATTTTGCACCAACCAGCTTCCTTCACCTCTGTGCCTTACTTTTCCAAAATAAGTTGCAAGACGTAGAACTACTGTGGGAAAACCATGTTGGGAATCGCCCATCACTCTTTGGTCTTTAAAAGCAAGTCTAATAAGGCCTAATCAGCTGGCTATAGGATGTGCCATGCATGTCACTAAAATCATATGTGAAAGAGAGAGAAAAGGGGAGAGAGAGTAGAACGGGCGCTTCGCATGTCGCCGGGCTGCAGCGCATGCAACGAGGAGCAAGAGCCAGCTTGCAGCCGGTACAGAGCCTGACGTTTGCTTCTCTCTTCCAATCGTGTGTGTCCTCCCGCATGCAAAGTAGACATATAAATTATTTTTAATTTCAGCCTAACAGCTATCTTACAGCTAGCTCACTATATAACTCTGGCTATAAGATGACTTTAAGTGACATGGCAAGATTTTATAGCCGGTAGCCGACTCTCTTATTAGCCATGCTCTTAAAGGAAACCGTCCGACCTCCAGTGGCGGCGCCAACTCATGCAGCAACGGCGTCAAATCCTGCGGCAACGGCGTGAATGTCTTGGTTCGCATGTTGTACACACTAGAGCGGTTTCGCCGGTGCAGGAAGTAGATGCAGTCTTGTCGGGCTCCATGAAGGCCGTCAACCGCGGCGGGCACATACTTTGAGCATGGAGAGGACACGAAAAGCGCATGGCCGTCCAGGCTTCCGTCGGTGGCGTCGACCTTCTTCCACCGGCGGTCGCTCATGTCGGCCTCCTAGACCTGGCAGAACCATTTGCTAGTTACGTCCATTCCATGGTGGCCGCCATATGTGTGTTCTATCCATAGCATCGCCACCAGCAGTTTACCATTCGATTCGACTAGATATCGCTCCGTCCAGCCCACGTGGCTCAGTTTATCATTAGGCCCTTCTACCACTATGGCGCCGCATATGCACTCGGGCTTGACGCCCGGTGGCGTTGGCTTGTCGAGACGGCCATTGAGCTCAAAGGCGATGAGCCGATGAGCACAAATGACATAGAGCTTCCCTTGAAAAAACGCCATGTCGTGTATCAATGCCAGGAGGCCCAGGACCTCTTGATCGAGGCACGAGTTTATTTCATTGGCTGGGCGGCAGGTTGAAAGGATGACTCGGCGGCGGGCCAGGAGGGCAATGATGGGGCCGTGGTCCGGCGACGATTCTGACATCACCACCTTTCTCACGTCGTCCTGGTGCATCATATTATACTTCCCCAGGACGGCAGCTAGCTCGGGGAGAGGGGTCATGTCGCCGGAGAGGGCGTTCATGAGGGAGCACCGACCATCGTTGTGCAGGAGGAAGAGCATGTTCTCACCGGCGCTGTAGCAGAAGGCGTCGCTGGGGAGACGCAACTGGTGTACCGGCACCTCGCTGGATAAGTCGAATAGGGTGCCACCTTGTAAGACGATCCAGGGGACCTCCGGGGACGGTGGCAGCATCTTGATGGTCGAGTTGATGCTGTGACACACTGCGCCAAGGCGGATGCGGTCGACGAGGGACGACATGCGCCTGAGAACAAGGTCCAGGAGGTCTGGCGGAAAGTCTGGCCATCCAGACTCGTGCTTGGCCGCCATCACGCTATTCACGCCAGTGAGACTATATTTTTATTACTTCACATATTATGTGTTATTCTTGGAGTGTCTTGTGTGTTTTATTTTCAGTTTTGTTTTTATTTTGTTCTCTGGTCACTACAATGCTTGATCACAACATTTTTATTTGGGAGAGAGACACGCTCTGCTTTATTATATAATACTCCTATTTTTTCGCTTATACTTGTTGAGTATTCTGTTTTTGCTCTGTTTAACTCCTAACTCTTGTTTTTTCATGTATCTCTTTTTCAGAGCTATTAGTTCTTTCATAGAAAGTACTCTCTTACTTCACTTATATTTGTTTAAATGAGTTGCTTGGTTGATGTGTTGGTTCAGAAAATGTTATGCATGTGGTAGTGGTATAATGAAAAACTTGCATAGTCTTGTAAATCATTGAACTTTGATAACTTGATTCTTTACAAATGTTTTGAGATATTAAGAAATTAGATGTTAATGCTTGCTGGTTGCTTAAGTGGTTGTGTTATTAAATCTTGTACCGTAGTACAAACTCTACTAAAATTGTTGAAGGTGTAGTTGGTGATTGCGTGGATCACACGTTCGTTGGGAGACCCCAAGAGGAAGGTATGATGCAGTGTAGCAGCAGTTTTCCCTCAGTATGAAACCAAGGTTTAATCGACCAGTAGGAGCAAGAAATCACTTATGAACGTTGTCAGTGGCGCGCTGACGTGGAACCTGCACACAACACAATCAAACTAATTTGCCCCAACGAAACAGTGAGGTTGTCAATCTCACCGGCTTGCTGAAAACAAAGGATTAAACGTATGGTGCGGAAAACAGTAGTAAATTGCAGAGAATGAAAAGGAACAATGTTTGCAGTTGGTTGTATTATCAGTGTAAAAGAATGGACCGGGGTCCACAATTCACAAGTGGTGTCTCTCCAAAAAGATAACTAACATGCTGGGTGAACAAATTACAGCTGGGCAATTGACAAAATATTGAGCGCATGACAATGCATATATATGACATGATGATTACTATGATATTCATGTGGGCATTACGACAAAATACATAGACCGTTATCCAACAACGTCTATGACTAATAATCCACCGCCAGGTTGTCATACCGAGTTCCCCGTTGGTATTAAGTTGCAAGCAACAGATAATCGCATTAAGTAATGTGCGTAAAGTAAACAAATGCATTAGACCTAACGGCGCACCCTTAAGCTAAGTATCGGTTATTTTATCCCTAGTGGGAACAGCACATCCACAATCTTAGAAGTTGCTGTCACTCTCCCAGATTACCGGAGGCATGAACCCACTATCTAGCATAAATACTCACTCTTGGAGTTACAAGCATCTACTAGTAACGGAAAGCATGCAAGATCATAAATAACATATAAGATAGATTGATAATCAACTTGACATAGTATTCAATATTCATCGGATCCCAGCAAACACAACATGTAGCATTACAATAAGATGATCTTGATCATGATAGGCAGCTCACAAGATCTAAACATGATAGTATAAAGTGGAGAGACAACCATCTAGCTACTGCCATGGACCCGTAGTCCAAGGATGAACTACTCACGCATCACTCCGGAGGCAGGCATGGTGATGAAGAGCCCTCCGGTGATGATTCCCCTCTCCGGCAGGGTGCCGGGAAGAGCTTTTGAACCCTCCCGAGCTAGGGTTGACGGCGGCGCCGTCTCTGGAACTTTTCGTGGATAATGGCTCGGGTATTTAGGGTTTTCGCGTCGGGAGGAATAAATAGGCGAAAGGGCGGCGGCTGCAGAGCCACGAGGGCCCCACACCACCCCACGGCGCGGCAGGGGGGCCCGCGCGGCCCCATGGTGTGTGTGCCACGTGGCCCTCCCCCGTCTCTCCTCTGGACTCCGTGTTCGTGTTGGAAAAATAGGAGATTATGTCCAAGTTTCGTCCAATTCCGAGAATATTTCCAGACTAGCTTTTCTGGAATACAAAAACAACAGAAAACATGAACTGGCACTGGGGCATCTTGTTAATAGGTTAGTCCCAGAAAATGCATAAAAATGCTATGAAGTGTATATAAAACATGTAACAATTGGTATAATATCAACATGGAACATCAGAAATTATAGATACGTTTGAGACGTATCAGTTGGTCTTGATAGCTGTTCATGTATGAAAAGTAATTCGTAATAACATAGTTGCGTGCTAGGGGCGAGGGATCTAACGGGGTACTTGTACCGCCGTGAACGGCCCTCCTTGGAGTAAATTTAATCATGCTCTTAATGTTGAACCTGCTAATTGTTTGCAATAAGCTTGTGAGTTCTTTTTGACTAATGTTGAGCTATGATTTTTGGCACTTCCACCATCCATATTTTGCTAGCCTCTTCGGTGCTGTGCATTGCCTTCTGCTCACATTGAGAATTGTGCATACTTCGCCAGTACATCCAAAATCCGTGGGAGAACTTCCTCTTGTTCTCCTACACATAAGCCAAACATCTTTCTCAAAACAGTCACCATACCTACCTACCACAGCATTTTCATAGTTGTTCCGAGATATATTGCCATGCAACTTCCATCATACATTACATGACTTGTTGTCATTCTTCATTGTTATATATTGCTTTGCATGATTCTATACAGCTAATGTGTGGTTTACCCATGTTACGCTAGTTCATTGCACATCCTGCTACACTTGCAGAGGCACTCAGTTTCATACATCATGTTTTGTTCATTATGAGTTATTTGTACCAAAAAGTGTGTTATCATATTAGGATGTTGCCCCTAAAGTGAAAAGTGCCATGGAGGCCATCGAAAAGTGAAACAGAAAAAGAAAAAAAAAGAAAAAAAGAGAAAAAGATAAGAAAAGAAATAAAGAAAAATGGGGCAACATTACTATCCTTTATCCACACTTGTGCTCATGTTTAGCACTATACTCCATGTGAAAGAGTTTTCATGTTTTACTAGTATAACTATATGGGGAATTTATGTTATAGAACTTGGGTTGTATATTCCAGTGATGAGCCTACTCAAAAGTGATCTAGGTCTTCGTGAGCAACCAATTTGGATGCACCCCCACTAGTTCCATTAGAGAGCTTTCATACACTTATAGCTCTATGTGCATATGTTGCATGACAATCACTACTCCTTGCATAGTTTCGATTATAAGACTTCCTCTTGTCCAATGATCACTTATAGCTTTGTGAGCCTTTCTTCCATTGGCCTTCCAAACCTCCATTATTATTCTCTTTGCCATAACATCCTGGTGCCAAAACCAAATGCTTACGCTCACCGGTTGAGTATAACTTCGAAACAGTTGATTCATGACGTTCATGTTTGCTTTTACTTGACTGGATCTTTTTGTGTTGTGAAAAATTGTTTGATGCTTGAGTAGAAGGATAGAACTTCTACACTGAATACTTAAATCATCTATAATGAACTTTGTACGGTTTCATGTCTTTAGAGCATCATCCCTGAAAGATTTTGACTTGTTTAACTGTTTTGCTTTATAATCAGTTTGTTTAATATCAATATAGACATTTACTTTGAATATAGACATTTACTTTGAATGATTTGATCTCAGCTCACATATTGTACATTACTATTTGATCAAGATTATGTTGGTAGCATGTAACTCCAAAAATATATTATTAGCGTTTACCTACTCGAGGAAGAGTAGGAACTAAGCTTGGGGGTGCTGATATGTCTCAAACGTATCTATAATTTTTGATGATTAATGCATGTTTTATACCAATTGCTACATGCTTTATATAAACTTCATATCATTTTTATGCATTTTGTGGAACTAACCTATTAACAAGATGCCACAGTGGCAGTTTCTGTTTATTATGTCTGTGCATTGCAGAAAATGTCCAAAAATCAAAGTGCTCAGAAAAATCCCAGAAAATTATAGAAATTCTATTTCGCCAGAAAACTCATTGGGCCAGAAGGACAAGTCCGGGGGAGGCCCACAGCCCCCAGACACTATCTGGGTGCGGCTGAGAGGGGGTGGCACCGAGGTCGTGTGTCGCTGACTCGTGCACCGCCTCGCGTCGCCTCTTCGCCTATAAAAACCCTCCTGACCTAAAACTCACGGCCCCCAAAGAATTTTCCCAAATATGACTCCGAGCTCCGCCGCCATCCGAAACCCTAATTCGGGGGATAGATGTCTCTGTTTCGGCACCTTACCGGGACGGGGAATTGCCCCCGGAGCCATCTTCATCGCCGTTTCTGTCTCCCATGATGAGGAGGGAGTAGTTCTTCATCGAGGCTGAGGGCTCTACCGATAGCTATGTGGTTTATCTCTCTCTTCCATGGTGTGATCTTTATGTGATCATGAGCATTGTAATCTAGTTGTATTCATAGATGTTTCCCCTTCATTATGTTATGGATATGCTACTCAATTAGTTTTATCTAGTATAATTTCCGGAGTCGCCGTTGACAACACAATACCTTGGTGATAGTGCGGGTGGCGTGTGTGACTCTACTGGATAATAGATTAGAGGGATACTTACCATGAGTTGTTCTTGTGTTGGATGTCACTATAAAATTGTGGTGTTTGTTTAGTACTATTTTGGGTTCTCATAGTGACAGCATGGGGTGCCCTAAATGTGGAATACAAACTTTAAGGTGTGCTTTTGTACCCCTACGCGGTGGTCTTGGTGTTCGTTATCCAACAGGAGTATTTATATGTGTTCATTTATATTATTATTGTTGAGAGTGACCACTAATGAAATTATGATCCCTAGGCCTTGTTTCCAAGCATCGAAACACCGTTTACTCTCAGTTCTGCTGCATGTTCGCTCGCTGCCATTTTTACTAAAGGTTGCAATTACCACTTGTAATCATCCGTATCACTTGTATTTTACTATCTCTTCGCCGAACTAGTGCATGTATACACCTGACAAGTGTATTGGGTGTGTTGGGGACACAAGAGACTTCTTGTATCTTAAGTGCAGGGTTGCTTGAGAGGGATATCTTTAACCTCTACCTCCCTGAGTTCGATATACCTTGGGTTACTCACTTAAGGGAAATTTGCTGCTGTTCTACAAAACTCTGCACTTGGAGGCCCAACACTGTCTAAAAGAAAAGAAGTTATAGTAGACATCAAGCACCTCGGAGACACACCAATTGTGCCACCAATGGCGCTGCTCCTAACGATTCCACAGCTCCGGTCTCACAGGCCCTCGTAGTGCTCGGCCCACTGCTGCCTTTTCGCGGCTAGCACCGCCGGCCAGTTCTCGTCGTAGGCGGGGTCGAAGAGCTGCTCTGGCGTGACGCGCAACCGCCGCTCACAAATGAGCTCGCGCGGTTCATCCGGGTCCTCTAGGAGAGGTGGGACGATGAGCCCACCGATGCTGACGTTCCAACCCATGGGCATGCGCATCGCAGGTGGCATGAGCAGCCCGACTCTCACGAGGATCGTCAACTTGGGGATGCTGAGGAAGCTCATGTGCTCGTCACCGTTGTTCGCCGCCATTGTGTGCTGGTGTGGGGCAGGGGAAGCGAAGGTTGAGAGCAACAACGAGCAGAAGGATGAGGAAACCGTCGTGCGGCCTGCATCTTATAAGGCAGCGGAACGCGAGGACGTGGCGGGGAACCCGATGACGGTTCCCAAGGCGCCGCGCAAGGGGAGGCAAATCGCGACTCGTCTGCGCGTCAGGGGAACCGTTGCAGCCTTAACTGAAGTTCACCGTCCCCAACCTTCGTTTTAATAATTTAAGCTGACCGCTGGTTGTGTCACCAAAGCGTCGGTCCCGCTTGTATGGATCCAACGTGGCTTGTGTTGCCACGGTTGTTGGCACTCCCACTTGCCTCCCCACGAATGGGGCGTGAAGCGGGGTTATCAGACCAGTTATTGGGCCCGTCCGACAACTTTGCCGCTAGGAGGTCCAGTGGGTTTATTTTCGTGCCGACACGTCTAATAACCCTATTGCGAGCGCGGGAGCACTCACGAATGCAACGAGTGAACTAATTTGATGCAGTAATTGTTGTGAGAGCTCGTTGTTCCTCGAGAGAAAAGCCCTCGTGGTGCCTGTCGGTATGCTCATTTTTCCATGACGTACTAAATATATATGGTTTCCATTTTATCTGTGTGTCATGTGGCACTAAAACCATTTAGACCTCATCATTCATTCTCGGGATCTCATTTTATCCGCGTGTCGTGTGGCACTAAAACCATGTAGACCTCATCATTCATTCTCGGGATCTAATATCTTTACAAAACTTCTGCCGTTGGTCGATATATTTACTCGTTTACGATCTAATCTCAACATGGTGTGAAGCAGTTGTAATTAGGAAAATGCTTCCCTCCAGCCGGAGGCACGGCCCGTTCCATCCTCCGGCTCGCGCATCGTCCGATCGAAACTGATCGAGCCGTCCGTCGAGCGACACGTGTCTATCTCTTTTGGACAGAAAAGCCCTCGGACACGATTTGTTGCAAACCCTCGAGCCCATTTCGGGACGGTTCCGTTGCGTCCTTGCGAGAGAGGGAGGCGATGTCGGGAGAGACGCTCGCCACGCCGTCAAGCTTGCCGTGAAGCGCTGAGCGGCGAACTCCCCCGGATTTCCGGTGACGGCGGGCGGTACTCCCCGCAACCTCCAGCTCCCACGCGCCGCCGCGGTTTTGCTGCATCGCGAGCTAGGGTTTCGACCCGCGCACCGCCTCCGATTTGCTGCTACCAGGGGAACGACGGCCGCCCTCGAGCCTCCTGGTGAGTGTTTTCGACCTCCTTCCACCTCCGCACCCTGTATCTCGTGCCCCGTTGCTGGATAGGTAACCTATCCCCGGATCCGGTGCACTTTTTGTTGTTCAGGGAGGAATTAGGACGGGGGAAGCAACACCGGCTACCTTTGCGACCGAGATCTTCTAATCCGAACCGATACCATGGCTGTGAGTCTTCTACTCCCCGCCCCCTAGTATTTGTTCCTTCTGCTAGGGTTCATCACTACATGTTTGCCTCATGTTTCCTACGGCTATGGTTCACTAGTAGACGTTTTGCTGCTCATAGGGTTTCAGCAGTGCAAGTTCTGTGCGTGTGCTAGGGTTTCTAGAGCATTTTCCTGAGATTTGTAATGGTAAATCATTTGTTCATGATGTTTATGACATGTCCTTAGTAGTTCTCAGAATGTTTGTGTGCTTTTTTGCTACAGTAGTGGATATGTTGTGTTATAGCATTTTTGGTGCTTCATGCTTACATGTATAATTTGGTGTTTGTGTTGATTTAGTAGCTTTTGTTTCAGTTTAGCAGCATTTTTTGTCTGTGTCTTTTTGCATTAATAGCAGTTGATGCTTAAGCAGATTGCCTATTCAGCAGTTTGTGTTGGTGTTTTTCCTATAGCATTTTGCTTATTCTGTAGCATTTTTGTTTTCATGATTATACTTTTATGTTCATATGTTGTTGCTTTCCTTTTTTTGAGCAGGAGTCTCAGTGGTGTTCAAAGGACAGGTTTGCAACGAAACGTTTGCGCTCTATTGCAGACAAACTTCCTCCTGCCAAGAGAGCCATAATCGAGAAGCATAGCGCATTCAGTTCCATGCTGAATGTGTCACCATTCAATGTTCCAAACGAGCTTATTGACTTTGTTGCACTCAATACTGACCCTATGCTGCAGGAATTCCATTATTCTCACAAAAGGATAGTTTTCAACAAGCAGATGGTCAGAAAAGTCTATGGTATACGTTCAGGCAGCAAAAAGGTGAAGTTATTGGGGAAGACCGACCAGTCTGCTATGTGAGATGCCTACAAAGGCGGTTTGCCCAGGCTCCCAATAAAAAATGCTGCCCAGATGCTCAAGGGATTTGCAAATGATGATGAAGATGCTATAATCAGGACCTGGGATCTGTTATGTGTGGCTACTGTTCTGAACCCTGGCTCGGGCAACATGATGCTTCTTGATTACATAGGCAGCATGGAGGATCCCAAGAAGACATATCAGTTTGACTGGGATGCGCATCTACTGGAATTAGCCATGCTTAATGTGCAAAAAATTCAGGCAAAGAAGGGAAAACAAGTTGTGCTAGAGAATGGTTCTTCAAAGGCTGAGTTCTGGATTTCTAGACCAATCCCTCTTCTTGTTGTAAGACCTGTTTCTTCACATTGTTTTGCTCCCCAAGCTTTCATGTATTGGTTCATTTTTGTTGCACAATATGATTGGTGACTTATATGTTTTTTTGCTACCATGTTTTCATAGACTGTTGATACGTCTCAAACGTATCTATAATTTTTGATGTTCCATGCTTGTTTTATACCAATTGCCACATGTTTTGCATCTACTTTATATCACTTTTATACATTTTTTGGGACTAACCTATTAACAAGATGCCGAAGTGCCAGTTCCTGTTTTCTGCTGTTTTTGTATTCCAGAAAAGCTAGTCTGGAAATATTCTCGGAATTGGACGAAACTTCACGGGGATCCCTATTTTACCAGAACACACCTGAAGGACCAAAGGAGCAGCAGAGGAGAGCCACCAGGGCCCCACACGCCACTAGGGCGCGGGTTCCCCTGGCGCGCCCTAGGGTGGTGTGGGCCCCTCGGGGGTCATCAGCCGCCGCCCTTTCGCCTACTTATTCCCCCCGACGCGAAAACCCTAGGTGCCTGAGCCAATATCCACGAAAAGTTCCAGAGTCACCGCCGCCGTCAACCCTAGCTCGGGAGGGTCCAGAACCTCTTCCCGGCACCCTGCTGGAGAGGGGAATCGTCACCGGAGGCTTCTACATCGCCATGCCTACCTCCGGAGTGATGCGTGAGTAGTTCATCCTTGGACTACGGGTCCATTGCAGTAGCTAGATGGTTGTCTCTCCAATTTGTGCCATCATGTTTAGTTCTTGTGAGCTCCCCTACATGATCAAGATCATATTATTGTAATGCTGCATGTTGTGTTTGTTGGGATCCGATGAATATTGAATACTATGTCAAGTTGATTATCAATCTATGCCCTATGTTATTTAAGATTTTGCATGCTTTCCATTACTCGTAGATGCTTTGGCCAAGTAGATGCTTGTAACTCCAAGAGAGAGTATTTATGCTAGATAGTGGGTTCATGCCTCCGGTAATCTGGGAGAGTGACAGCAACTTCTAAGGTTGCGGATGTGCTGTTGCCACTAGGGATAACCTAACAATGCTATTTCCACGGTCATATGTATTTGTTTACATTACGCACTTTACTTAATGCAATTATCCGTTGCTTGCAACTTAATACCAACGGGGGACTCGGATGATAACCTGGCGGTGGATTATTAGTCATAGACGCTGTTGGATGACGGTCTATGTATTATGTCGTAATGCCCAATTGAATATCATAGTAATCATCATGTCATATATATGCATTGTCATGCGCTCACTATTTGTCAATTGCCCAGCTGTAATTTGTTCACCCAACATGTTAGTTATCTTTTATGGAGAGACACCACTAGTGAACTGTGGACCCCGGTCCATTCTTTTACACTGATTAAGCCACCACAAACTGCAAACTGTTCCTTTTTCATTCTCTGCAATTTAATACTCATTTTCCACACCATACGTTTAATCCTTTGTTTTCAGCAAGCCGGTGAGATTGACAACCTCACTGTTTCGTTGGGGCAAAGTAGTTTGATTGTGTTGCGTGCAGATTCCACGTTGGTGATCGTGTTGAGCCGTGCAAGCCACCAACAACCTTCTGAAGAGTTGCTGCTCCTACTGGTTCGATAACCTCGGTTTCTTTCTGAGGAAAAACTTGCTGCTGAACTGCATCATACCTTCCTCTTGGGGTCTCCCAACGAACGTGTGATTCACGCCATCAAGCTCTTTTTTTGGCGCCGTTGCCGGGGAAGTACTCATCATCACCATCATCCTCGAATACTCTCCCGTCAACCAGGCGCCAGCAACTGTATACGTGGACCATCTGGATTATCCACCAAATAAGCACAGGTTCAACTATTCCGTGCCGAGGGCATGCTTTGTTACCAGCTGTGACTTTGCCTTTGTTGTGCTAACTGACCTTGATAAGAAGATCCTGCATAATAAAACTATTTTCGGGAGGCGCCCGGTAATCTACTGACCACAATTGCATTTTTCATTGGTTCATGTGTGCAAAATATTCAACTTCCTTATTTGCTATTTTCCATCTGTGCAGTTCCTAGAGCTATCAAAAACTCCTTATGCTATTGTTCCAGCCAATTCTGTTGTTGATGCACCTGCTTTTGAAGAGGTTGAAGTCAACCCATCTGCATCCTTGAACGAATGGCTTGTGTTCCCTAGTAGCCAGGAAATGGAGGTAAGTTCCCCCATGCTGCATTAGTTTACTTTTCTTGCATCATTAGTACTGTGTGTTTTGCTTCAGAATGTATCTACCATTGTTACCAACATTCTACCTTCCTCTCTTAATTTTTATACCTTATAATTGAACCTCTACTATAATTGCTACTGTACTGTAATAGTTTTGCTAACATAATGTACTAATGATGCTTACTTTCGCAATACTTTTTGCTGCCATTAATATAATGTTATATGTTTTTCCTTTTTTTTTGCTACTGGTGCATGTACATTCACCTAAATGCTGCAATTGGCTATATATATAGTTGTTTCTCATAATTTTCCTTTCTATTGCCAGGTTCCCAGTCGGTTTAAGCATTTGTATCTTAAGCACAAGGCCCTTTTTGCTTCTGATGTTGATGCAACTCTGAACTCACTTGCTACAGGGCTGAAATCGATGCAATCGCAGCGCATGTCCAGCTTGTTGGTTGATGTGGATGCTGCTATGAGAGAACCTGATGATCCAAGTATTGTATTCACGACTGTTGCTTCACAAGATCATGATCCAAAGAACCAGAATGGTTCAGGTTCATCAGAGGAGGGCAGATCAACAGAAGTCGATGTTCTTGATGAAGAAACAAAACTTGGCGCAGCAAATGATGTTGAGGTTAACAGGGCTGCAGCAAAAGAGGCTGTTGGGCATGATGGGGCTCCAACAGTTGATGAACTGCACGCCTCGGAGCACTCACGTGGTGGTGTCGTAGATGAGCAGCAAGCAGCAGTTATCATTAATTCCTCGCACACAGTAGGTGATTCTGGGTTACAGGAGGATGTCAGTAGTCCCATCAGGTCTGATTTTCCAGTCTTTCCTGTCCCGAGTCCCACAAGGTTTGTACCCTCAGGTTACTGGGATGATTGTCCATCTTTTGAACTGTTTAGTCAGGGCGATCCTTTGTTTATGGGCAGTGACGATGCCCCAACCCGTGCGCCTGACGCTCCTGGAACACCTGACGTTTGTATTCCATGCGCAGCAGAGGGACCAACTGGAAGTATGTTTTGCTTTTTCTCTCTTGCTCCTCACATTTTCTTTTTGTTTCAATGTGGACCTACATTTTTCATGCTACATCTACTTGACTTTCATGTTCTTTTTTCAATCCTAGGCAGCAAGGAGGGCAATGTACTGGATGTCTCCTCGGAGGCTGTTGTTCCTGTCTTGGTCACAAACACCACTGAAGCAAATGTTGCTGTCATTGATATTTCAACACCAGATGTGCCCAAAAGCAAAGGTTTTCTTTCTATTTTAGTGTTTTGCTCTTTTTGCTCCATTTTGTTTTTATTCCTTGCTTCATTGTTTTGTTTTTGTCTTTTAGTTGTTCCTACCAGAGAAGTTACCGACAAACCGGCCAGTACCGGGATTGCAACAATTGATAGGAAGAATATGCACAAAAGGGCTGCAAAGGATGACGCAGAAACTCCAAAGTTGAAGAAGTTTAAGGTATGAGGATGTGTCCGATATGTATGTCAAGTTCGTCGTGCATGGAAGGACTTTTAAGAAAGAACCGAGGAAGAAAGATGAGATACCGTGAGTTATCTTGTCTTGTTTTTGTTACCTTTCCAATTTTATTTGTATGATTTTGACTGTTGCAATACTACTAATTTATGAGCTACATTAGATTAAATTAGTTGCTGCAACCTATGGATGGTAGATACCATGTAATGCTACATTATTACTTAAGATAACATGTAATGCTACAACACTTCTAACTTTTTTGCTGCTGTTCCTTTGTGTCTTTTTTAATTCATGCAGCAAGCCTTTTATTGTGATTGGTCGCACCCATTGCACTTACAAGAGTTTTCAAATGTCGCTGAAGCCCCGTCAACCTGTCGACAGTCAAGTAATGGATGCCTGGCTTGAGAATTTCAATAAGACTGCAAATGGGAAGTATGCTTTCTCGTGCCATCTAACGGTGAGTTACTTCTGTGCTACCTTTTTTTTCTCACTTCATTTCAATTTTCTTACTCACTTCCATTTGGTTTCATATTTGCAAAAACAGATAAGGCTTTCTGTTGATCCAGAGTCATTCAACCCAAATGAGTGTATGTGGGAGTTTAAGTATCAGTATGCGCTGCATAAGTTTCTAAAAGATGGCCTCGTGAGTTGCTTCCGTATATCTCACCCTAACCTTTTATGCTCTTTTTCGTTCTCATGTTCATTTGTTTCTTGAAAATGTAGATCTACTTTGAACAATCACTGGATTGTTTGCTGCGTAAACATGGTCTACAAGCAATTTCACACATTTGATTCCTTCAGGACATCTAAGAATCAAAGCATCTTGGAGATTTCAGCCAAAAACCTGGTTTGCTTCAAGAAATCCTTGTCACAGTTTTCTTTCGTTTCCCTTTTTTGCTGTTTTATCTGTTGTACACTAACTGAAATCATCAAACATTTGTTACTGCAGTTCACTAATTTCGCCACCTTAGTGGATGAGTCAAAGGTTATCAAGAAAATTAACTGGGACAAATTCAAGCACATCACTCCTGAGAACCCTCAGCAAACAACTCTGTAAGTGTTGAATTTGTGTGTAGTTATTGCTTCATTGGCTTCATTTGTTAACATATTTTTTTGCTTAATCGACTTAATTTTGTTTCGCAGCTATGACTGTGGGTACTTCAACATGCTCTTCATGGATAACTTCAACACTCCAGTAATGGTGGATTTCGACCGAAATGCTATCCCAAGTTACCGCAAGATGATGGCAGCAAACCTCATTGAAGCAAGGAAAACCGAAAAGACGTTGTCAGTATAATGGATGAGGACCTTGTTTAGGCATGTAGCAAAACTTGAAGTGGGCGGACTAATTGTAGCAGGAGACTAATTGTAGCAGGATGATTTCGTGTCGTGTGGTTTTGTTTGTCGTTACGTGCTATCAAGACCGTGAATACGATGTTCCGGAGATCGATCTTTTGCTACTTTGTTATCCAATACAAGTTTATGTTGCTTCCAGGTGTTCCTTTTATTTTGAGCAAATCAATTATGAATTTCTGTGAGGTTTTCTTGCTGGACACACGATGCCATCATGCTACTATAGTTCATTCTTTCACTTTTTGATGCCATGTAAATGCTGCAAGTACAAGAGAGGTCATGCTCTTCTGCGACATTTTTGCTTTTTCAAAGTGAATGCTGCTGAAGAACAAATTGGTTGCTACCACAAACGATTTATTTTGCTACAAAATAAGAAAGTGCTTGCTTCAAACATCCCAGGTCAGTATTTGCTTTGAAACAAACTTCATGGCGTTGGGAATATACTTGCTGCTGAAGGAATTTTACATTGCTACTACAGAAGAGGTACATAGCTACAATAAAACAATTAACTTGCTTCAACAAAATTATATTCCAGCAGCATGATAAGGTCATCTCTATGCAAACAAATCAAGTTCTATATGAACTCCCAGTGCTTTTCATGATGTATCAAAGCAGCAAAAGTAGGTACAAGTAATATCCATGTGGTTCTTTGTTCAATCAATCTAGAAATTCAGAAATATATGAATGACAATAATCTATGTAGCAATTTTTTTTGGAATATCATGCTCTATCTACAGCTTCAATTCTGCTCCAGCAGCAAATTATGCATTTCTTGCCAGCCTTTCTTTCATGTATATGCAATCTTGCACTACATGTCCCTCCTCATAACAGAATGGGCATTTTTTTGGCCTTTTCTGCCTTGGCTTCTTGGCGGTCTTGACTTCTTTCTTTGGTTCCTTAGCCTTCTTCCTCCTCTTTGCATTTGCATCATCGATCACTTCAATCAATGGCTTCCGCCTTTGCTCCTTCAAGCATGGACGACCCTTAGGTTTTCTCCTTGCAGTGTTTTTGAGCTGTATACCTGCATCAACATCTTGGGGTTCACCTTGCTGCTGGTTTCCATTCCCCATGGTCCCAGCTTCATTTGCTGTAGCAACATTTTCATCTCCAACTTGTTGTGCTTCAATATGAGCTCTTATCATTGTAGCAACTTTCTTTGCTGTTTCCTCCACCACGGTTGACACAACCTCATATGTATCATCTGCGTAGCATGCATCCGATGCCAGCGCATTCATCTTCCTTTGCAGCGCATTATATTTGAGTGTGTTTGTTGATGGAATACCAAACCTGATGCTGTCTGCTCCAGGAGCAGGGGCAGGTGTTGTTGCTACAGCTGACCATCGCTGAAGCATGTACCTTTCTAGTATTTGCTGCACATTGAGGTGCACTATGACCCTGATTATGTGTGGGCATATCAATCCACACATCTCAAGGCTGTTGCAGCCACACGAGTACATGCCTTCCACAAACCCTACTTTAAAACGATATGTTTTCATATCATGACCAGGGTTCGGAACAAGGTCGAAACAGAGGCCTTCTACCTCTGCTTGCACGGGATAGAACTTTGTGGAAGCAGCTATCATCTTATGGAACCGGTCAAAGACCTCCCTTGTGTAGAATCCCAGCGCCTGCTTCTCCATGGGGTAACTGCAAGTTTTCACGAAATGTTTGTATTCACATAAATAACATGGTAAAAAAGGGATCAAGAACAGTTTTGGTTGCTACTGAATAATAAATAATTTGCTTCACATGTGTACAAGAATTTATTTTTTGCTTCGAACAAGTTTCATACTTTTTTGGAATTAAATATGCTGCCGAAGGACTTATAGTTTGCTATTATAGAATAATTGTTTTGTTACAATAAAACAAATAACTTGCTGCAAACACTCCAGGTCTCCAATACACATCAAGAAAGATGCTACAATACTGTGCTTCAGAAACTAGAACTCATTATTTGTGTTTCTGTTATTAATTTTTGCTACAAGCTAATACTTTTTTGAACAATAGGAAATGAATGTGTTCTATTAGGTTTGATAGGTCTAACCTGCCCCAAAGTTTTGCTCCTGTTGTTTCCATTGTGAATCCTGAATTCTCCCCACGATCAAGCACTTACACCGGACACAACTCATACTGCTGCACAAAATTCACGACCGAGTCGTTGGGGCGGACCAATGTCTTGAAATAAGAGTTCAGACCTTCTGATCTGCCTGTTGTACTGGTAAATGGGAAGAAGAATTTCCTGAAAAACACTGGTGCCCAAGTGCTCCTGATTTTCCACATGTTTTGCAGATGTTTATTCTCAGACATTTCGAAATACAGAAGCATTTGCTGCCAACAGGTCTCAAATTGCTCTACCGTGTCTGTACCATAGATGCACGAGTAGAAAGCATCAGCAAATGGGTTCCCATCTGCCAGGTTCCTTCCAAGATGCTTTCTCGCTAGGCGCAGAATATGGAACACGCAGCATATGTGGATAGAGTTTTTGAATATTTCTTTAATTGATGTCGCCATAGCTTGGTCCTGGTCAGTCATTATGTGATCAGGGTGCTGGCCATCCATCGCAAGCATCCACTGAGAGAATACCCACTTGAATGTTTCGATCGTTTCATCCGGAAGCAAGGCACACCCAAGAACAACGGTATGTGTATGGTTGTTGATACCCACAATGGGAGCAAATGGCATGTTGTAGCGATTCGTGCAAAATGTGGTATCAAAGAAAACACAGTCTTGTATTTAGGATACAACGATCTGGTCCTTCCATCTACCCAAAATAGAGCCCTGACAGCATCATTCTCATCCACTTGTTTAGCATAGAAAAATCTTGGGTCTTCAGCTTGTCTTTCCTTGAAGTAGCTGATTGTCAGGCTCATGTCCTTCAGCGATACTTCATCACGCAGCATTGTTCTGATGTTGGATACATCCCTTTTGACATACCCTAGGCACCTGGGATCACCTCCATGGATGCTTCCAAGACACCCCATGATTTGAGCAGTAGTAATGGTCTGGTTGTGCAGTGTTTGTAGGAACTGAAAGTCCTGTTCGGGCACTTTCCTGTGAGATCGGTAGTATTTGCGTCTCCCAATCTGCTTAACCATGGGGTGTGTGTGCTCTCTATGAATACAGTGACGGTCCAAACCCCCTGGCGCCTACCAACCAGCATGTGTGCTTTGCAATTATGTCGCAGCAACCTGTTTCGCTGCCGGGAGTGATACGTCTCAAACGTATCTATAATTTCTGATGTTCCATGTTGATATTATACCAATTGTTACATGTTTAACATACACTTCATATCATTTTTATGCATTTTCTGGGACTAACCTATTAACAAGATGTCACAGTGCCAGTTCCTGTTTTCTGCTGTCTTTGTATTCCAGAAAAGCTGTTCTGCAAATATTCTAGAATTGGACGAAACTTGGACAGAACCTTCTATTTCCCGACACGTACACGGAGTCCAAAGGAGAGACGGAGGCGACCGAGGAGGCAGCCACGCCAGGGGCCGGCGCGGCCCCACCTCCTGCCGCGCCGGGGGTGGCGTGACCCCCTCGGGTGCCTCCAGACGCCGCCCTTTCGTCTATATAATGCCTTCGTCCAGAAAACCCTAAATACCCGAGCCTCTATCCACGAAAAGTTCCGTAGCCGCCGCCGTCGTCAACCCTAGTTCGGGAGGGTTCTGAAGCTCTTCCCGGCACCCTGTCGGAGAGGGGAATCATCACCGGAGGGCTCTACATCACCATGCCTGCCTCCGGAGTGATGCGTGAGTAGTTCATCTTGGACTACGGGTCCATAGCAGTAGCTAGATGGTTGTCTCTCCTCCTTGTGCTATCATGTTTAGATCTTGTGAGCTGCCTATCATGATCAAGATCATCTTATTGTAATGCTACATGTTGTGTT
Organism: Poa pratensis; assembly: GCA_947311845.1. NCBI lineage: Eukaryota > Viridiplantae > Streptophyta > Magnoliopsida > Poales > Poaceae > Poa > Poa pratensis. Next base: position 28,954,858 of record CAMZMU010000044.1, on the reverse strand, counting down.
TGCTGGGATCCGATGAATATTGATACTATGATCAAGTTGATTATCAATCTATCTTATATGTTATTTATGATCTTGCATGCTTTCCGTTACTAGTAGATGCTTTGGCCAAGTAGATGCTTGTAACTCCAAGAGGAGTATTTATGCTAGATAGTGGGTTCATGCCTCCGGTAATCTGGGCGAGTGACAACAACATCTAAGGTTGTGGATGTGTTGTTGCCACTAGGGTAAAACATCAATGCTTTGTCTCAGGATAATTGTATTGTTTACATTATACACATTACTTAATGCAATAATATGTTGCTTGCAACTTAATACCAACGGGGAACACGGATGTCAACCTGAAGGTGGATTATTAGTCATAGATGTTGTTGGATAACGGTCTATTATCTTGTTGTAATGCCCAATTGAATATCATAGTAGTCATCTTGTCATATATATGCATTGTCATGCGCTCTATTCATCAATTGCCCAGCTGTAATTTGTTTACCCAGCATGTTAGTTATCTTTTATGGAGAGACACCACTAGTGAACTGTGGACCCCGGTCCATTCTTTACACTGATAATACAACCAACTGCAATCATTGTTCCTTTTCATTCTCTGCAATTAAACACTATTTTCCACACCATACGTTTAATCCTTTGTTTACAGCAAGCCAGTGAGATTGACAACCTCACTGTTTCGTTGGGGCAAAGTAGTTTGATTGTGTTGTGTGCAGGTTCCACGTTGGTGATAGAGTAAACGGCGCCACCAACAACCTTCAGAGGTGCCTTTTACTCCTACTGGATCTGACAACCTTGGTATCTTACTGAGGGAAAACTTGCTGCTGCACTGCTTCATACCTTCCTCTTGGGGTCTCCCAACGAACGTGTTCTTTCACGTCATCAAGCAACTTTTTCTGGCGCCGTTGCCGGGGAGTAAGAGGATTTCTGCAAGGGGAGTCTCACGCTTCCAATCTCTTTACTTTGTTTTGTCTTGCTTAGTTTATTTTTATTTTATCTTGTTTGCTTTATTATCAAAAACACAAAAAATTAGTTACTTGCATTCACTTTATTTTCGGCTTATTTTTTTTTTCATCGCTTCTCCCTAAGTTTACTTAAAAGATATACCGGTGGGAGTGGGTCTATCATTGGAAGAGATAACATTGAAGAATTCTTTAGTCATGTAGTAGACTTAAAGATTTTGAAGATAGATCCTTGGTAGAACTTGCCCCTAATTATGAAATTGCTGCTGCCTCTTTGGTTCACATGTTGGAAGCTAGGTTTGTAATCTTAATCCTATAATGCAGCAAATGTTTCTTAAACTTCATGATATGGAAGATGGTGAAAGAAAGATTTTGTTTTAGAAACTCTTCTTAAAGAATTTGGTGATGTTGCTGGGGAGGCTAGAAAAGTTTTTATTCATTATAAGATGCTTGGCTATTTTATTGATATTGCTAATACACTTGAGAAGCTTGAAAAAGATAGGCTTAAGTACACTAATGAACCCAATTATGAGGGAGAAGTTAAAATACCAATACCTTTTAAGCTTGTAGGAATGCATGAGGCACTAGAAAAGAATTTTGATTGGATTGTTCCTGAAAATTATTTGATGAGGATAGTGTGCCTAAAAGTAATGAAAGGGAGTTTCTGAAACTTATATAGATAAGATACAATGCATTGTTGAGAAAACTTCCAACCTTTCTTTGATGCTTCTACACTTGGTAATACTTGATTCTTACTTTCTGTGCCTAGCTGAAAGGCGTTAAAGAAAAGCGCTTATGGGAGACAACCCATTGTTTTATTTCTGCAATTTTTCTTTTCTTTTTGAGTCAAGGAGTTGTTTACTTCTGTAACAACCTTTGTATCTTTACTTTTTCGCATTGTTGTGCCAAGTAGAGCCTCTAATAGGAAGATGATGCTAGATTTGGATTTCTGCGCAGGAACAGATTTTTGCTGTTCACCGTTTCTTCTTATAAAATTGCAAAAAATTAAAATCTGCAAATTTTTGTGCGTGATCCTCAGATATGTACGCATCTTTCGTTAGTTTTGAGTTTTTCGATCTGAGCAACGTAAGTGCCTCGAAAAAATTCGTCTTTACGGACTGTTCTGTTTTAGACAGATTCTGTCTTTTATTTTGCATTCTCTCTTTTACTAGTGTTGAGTGGAATTCTTTTTTGGGTGAAGAGCTTCACATAACATCAGTGGCAGTAGCTAATTTAAAAGTAACGGTCATGTTTGTGTCCTTATAGAACATGTGAGTTTTTGATTGTGCACTAACCCTCTAATGAGAATTACTCTGAGTTTGGTGTGGCGGAAGTTTTCAAGGGTCAAGAGAGGAGGATGATATAATGTGATCAAGAAGAGTGAAGAGCTTAAGCTTGGGGATGCTCCCATGGATCACCCCAGCATATTTCAAGAAGACTCAAGCGTCTAAGCTTGGGGATGCCCAAGGCATCCCCTTCTTCATCAACAACTTATCAGGTCATCTCTAGTGAAACTATATTTTAATTCTTTCACATCATATGTGCTTTACTTGGAGCGTCTGTGTGCTTTTATTTTCATTGTTATTTTATTTTCTGAGATCAACTTGATTGGATCCTAGCATTCTTGATTGGGAGAGAGACACGCTCCGCTTTTTCATTTGAATACTCCTATTCTTCACTTATACTTGTTGAGTATTCTTGTCTAGCTACTGCTATGCTTTTAGCTCCTGTTTTTCATGCATCTCTTGTTCAGAGCTGTTAGTTCTTTTAGAGAAAGTACTCTCTTGCTTCACTTATAATTGTTTGGAGAGTTTGTGTTGAAATAAATTGATTGGTGTTTGGTTGGAACAGAAAATGCTGCATGTGGTAGATGGTATAATGGAAAAGCTTACATATTCTTGTAGATCACTGTATTGGATAATTTGATACTTGTCAATTGTTTTGAGTTATCAAGTAGTTCATGTTTAAGCTTTTGTATCATGTAGTTAAAACCTATTAGTGAAGAACTACCGTAAAGCTTGTTGAAATTTGGTTTGTATGATTGGTATCTCTAAGGTCTAGATATTTTCTAGTAAAAGGGTTTGGTTAACAAGGAAGACAGTGTAGAGTCTTATAATGCTTGCAATATGTTTTCATATGAGTCTTGTTGTCGGTTGATATCCTGTGTTTGCTTCAAATAACCTTGCTAGCCTAAACTCTGTACTGAGAGGGAATGCTTCTCGTGCATCCAAAACCTTGAGCCAAAATCCATGCCATTTGTGTCCACCATAACTACCTATATGTGGTATTTCCTTGCCACTCCAAGTAAATTTTTCATGTGCTACCTTTAAACTATTCAAAACTTTATTACTCCTTTTTGTGTCAATGTTTACCAAGCTCATGAGGACGGGGTGGATGTCTTTATGTCACCTGTCAAACAGACTTTACCACCGGACTAGTGGCATATACATCCGCTTATCCATTAATTTTGCAAAAAGAGCTGGCAAATGGGGTGCCCAGTCCCAATTAATTACAACTTTAACCGCTTAATTCTCTTCACATTTTTGCCCTGATTTATCAGTCAAGCAATGAACAGTGAAATATCTGCATGTGTAAACAAAAGAGAAAGAGGGATGATCTGCCTTGCTGGTAGAAATAACGTCCTTCATGGGAGCCGCTCTTAAAAGTCTGGTTGGCAGGGGTCATATTGTACTTTCCATTTTCTGATTCGTTGACAATTAACAAACACCCTCAAAACTTATTTTTACTCTCTATATGATTTCAAAAACTTAAAAAGCTCTAGCACATGATTTAATCCCTGCTTCCCTCTGCGAAGGGCCTTTCTTTTACTTTTATGTTGAGTCAGTTTTCCTACTTCTTTCTATCTCAGAAGCAAACACTAGTGTCAACTTTGGTGCAACAATTTTTATATGCTAGTATATTGTACTTATTATATTGCTTTGTGTTGACAAATATCCATGAGATATACATGTTGAAAGTTGAAAGCAATTGCTGAAACTTAAATCTTCCTTTGTGTTGGTTAAATACCTTTTACTTAGAATCTATTGCTTTATGAGTTAACTCTTATGCAAAACTTTTTGATGCTTGTCTCGAAAGTACTATTCATGAAAAGTTTTTGCTTATATGATTCAGTTGTTTGCTCATTATCTTTGTTAGCAAACTATAGACCATTGACCTGGATCACTTCATTCATAACATGTGCTTTACAATACTATTTGATCAAGATTATGATGGTAGCATGTCACCTCAGAAATTATTTTGTTTTTATCGTTTTACCTACTCGAGGACGAGTAGAACTAAGCTTGGGGATGCTTGATACGTCTCAAACGTATCTATAATTTCTGATGTTCCATGTTGATATTATACCAATTGTTACATGTTTTACATACACTTCATAGCATTTTTATGCATTTTCTGGGACTAACCTATTAACAAGATGCCACAGTGCCAGTTCCTGTTTTCTGCTGTTTTTGTATTCCAGAAAAGCTGTTCTGGAAATATTCTCGGAATTGGACGAAACTTGGACAGAACCTTCTATTTTTCCGACACGTACACGGAGTCCAAAGGAGAGACGGAGGGACCGAGGAGGCAGCCACGCCAGGGGCCGGCGCGGCCCCACCTCCTGCCGCGCCGGGGGTGGCGTGACCCCCTCGGGTGCCTCCAGACGCCGCCCTTTCGCCTATATAATGCCTTCGTCCAAAAACCCTAAATACCCGAGCTTCCATCCACGAAAAGTTCCGTAGCCGCCGCCGTCGTCAACCCTAGTTCGGGAGGGTTCTGAAGCTCTTCCCGGCACCCTGCCGGAGAGGGGAATCATCACCGGAGGGCTCTACATCACCATGCCTGCCTCCGGAGTGATGCGTGAGTAGTTCATCCTTGGACTACGGGTCCATAGCAGTAGCTAGATGGTTGTCTCTCCTCCGCTATCATGTTTAGATCTTGTGAGCTGCCTATCATGATCAAGATCATCTTATTGTAATGCTACATGTTGTGTTTGCTGGGATCCGATGAATATTGATACTATGATCAAGTTGATTATCAATCTATCTTATATGTTATTTATGATCTTGCATGCTTTCCGTTACTAGTAGATGCTTTGGCCAAGTAGATGCTTGTAACTCCAAGAGGGAGTATTTATGCTAGATAGTGGGTTCATGCCTCCGGTAATCTGGGCGAGTGACAGCAACGTCTAAGGTTGTGGATGTGCTGTTGCCACTAGGGGTAAAACAACAATGCTTTGTCTAAGGATAATTGTATTGTTTACATTATGCACATTAATTAATGCAATAATCTGTTGCTTGCAACTTAATACCAACGGGGAACACGGATGTCAACCTGAAGGTGGATTATTAGTCATAGATGCTGTTGGATAACGGTCTATGTATCTTGTTGTAATGCCCAATTGAATATCATAGTAGTCATCTTGTCATATATATGCATTGTCATGCGCTCTATATTCATCAATTGCCCAGCTGTAATTTGTTTACCCAGCATGTTAGTTATTTTTTCCCTTTTCTAAAAAAATGTTAGTTATTTTTTGGAGAGACACCACTAGTGAACTGTGGACCCCGGTCCATTCCTTTACACTGATAATACAACCAACTGCAATCATTGTTCCTTTTTATTCTCTGCAATTAAACACTATTTTCCACACCATACGTTTAATCTTTTGTTTACAGCAAGCCAGTGAGATTGACAACCTCACTGTTTCGTTGGGGCAAAATAGTTTAATTGTGTTGTGTGCAGGTTCCACGTTGGTGATAGAGTAAACAGCGCCACCAACAACCTTCAGAGGTGCCTTTTACTCCTACTGGATCTGACAACCTTGGTATCTTACTGAGGGAAAACTTGCTGCTGCACTGCTTCATACCTTCCTCTTGGGGTCTCCCAACGAACGTGTGCTTTCACGTCATCAGGGAGTCGGAGACATCCATCTGCACACCCGCTTGCTTGCTGCGAGACTTTTGACCGCTATAGCTGCTCATATCAACCGTTGCATCATGGACTGACGCAACAACACCACATTTGCCCCAACTCTTGCTTCTCAGCTGCTGGTTTTCCAGTATGCACACACTCGAACAACCTGTTCAGGATTGTGTCCTTGGGGACATTTTTTGCTTGGATGTATTTTGTGTTCCCAATGCGTGTCCCAAACCCCAGCTTCCATGCATAGTCGTTGTAGACCGTGTGAGCATCTTCAATGTGCTCGAATGTTATACCAACAAATGGAACCAGAGGCTGGGAGGAAATTTCTTCACCTTCTTCTTCGGTTGCATTTGTAGCATTACCACTTGCAGCACTTCCTGATGCAGGTGCAAATCCATTCGGACCATTGTCTCCTTGCATCTTAGCACCATAGAATGGTTCATAGGCTGGCTGGTTGAGATCAAAGCCATCTAGAATGCTGTCAGCAACAAAATTCTGCAAAACATTAAGATTTTTACATGAATCAGTTCAGTTTGTATCAAGCAACCATGAAGCAATTTGTGCATTAAAACATTTTTACAAGTAGCAATAGGTGCATTTTTGCTAAGATGCATTTTGCTTTCAGCATGCACAGCATAGTGCAATTGGTTTGGACTGCTCCTTTAACGCAGAAGCAAACTGGACATTATCATCAGTAAGAATACCAGCAGCAAATTTCAGTGCTCTATCTTTCAGTTTAGCAACAACTATAGAGCAACCACTAAAGAGCCAACCTACTAATTTTCAAATTATATTACAAATTTTTGTGACAACTAATGCTACTTGTGTCTGCAACTACAACAGGTTGTTGAAGTCAGTGAAGCAACTAACGAAACTTGAGCAGCAAAACACAGATCTAGATCAAAATTAGGTTTCAGCACTGACTATAACTCACCGAAGCAGAGGGTTCTTGAATCTCTGGATTTTGGCCGAAGAAAACGGGCGGATTGTTGTACTGGCGAGTAAATCCTTGCACCAAGGCTGCTCCAGGGCCGCCGCTGGCCGATCCGCTTGTCGTTCGCCGCTGTGGAGCAGCTTGCGAGCTCGAGCCCGCAACAATGGCGGGAGGATTCATGTGGAGCGGATGGCCCGGTGTGGCGCCCTGACCCGACTGCTATACAGTGATACTGTGTCCCCGGTTATCCGATACCACCAGACACACTATCAAAGCATAATAGAGAGATCAAGACTTGTGGAACAACTGGCACATCACAGACTGTACGACACAAAATCATATAGTTCAACTCTTATAACAGAGAAAGATAGGAAATGACAACCAGAGGTCACAGACCCAACATTACAACAAGCGGAAGCAAATTAAGTTGTTCTAAACAACAAGAACCAAATTATGGCCTAAGAGGCCTGCAAATAAACATCCAGCGCCAGCTGTTCCGGGATGTCCCAAGCTGCCACCTGTGAACCCCAGACTACTCGTCGACGTCCACAAAGAAACCACCTTCGAGGTCGGTGAAGTCCTCCTCTGAAACAAAACAAACGACGTTGAGTTCGACGAACTCGCAAGATTATATATAGAGCTTTAGCTCGATGAGGCTTTCAAGGTTATATGGCTGTTTTGCATAAAGCTGATTTTATTTATGAAAAACATAACTCAAAGGCATCGACTAATCAGAATATTTTCAAAAGGGGTAAGAAGTGACTCTTTTCTTGATCACTTTTCTCATCATCAACTATCATCCACCATTGTACCTGTTCATCAAAGGCACCTCCCCGAATCACCCTCGAGGAAGCTCACCTTGCAATCTTGAGTGGTACCTCTAGTACCCAGTTTTTAATCATTCCTTTAAAGTTATTCTATGATCTTATCGTCCTTTCCCAAGTTGTCCGTAACCGTGGACACGGCTTTTCGAAAAGATTTAACCCTGCAGGGGTGCACTGTGTTTACCTTCGGTACCGCCCGGCTCATTGCCTACGCTTAGCTCTCTTCCGAGGAAAGCCGGCTGAGTGGGAACGGTTACAACCTTTACCTTGTTAATGACTAACCCAGGATCATCAGTGAGGACGAAGCAGCGGATCATCGACACCGTGCTCCGTGGCCACTCATTTTCCTAACACTGTCATCCTCATCACAGTCTTGGTCACCATCTCAACGCACACGCAAATGGAAAACCAAACTAGAGGACCCTGGCTAGTCCCGCTCAAGTTAGTTGGTCGACGGGGGTTCCATATAGCCCACCGAAAGGAAGCGCGCTCATTCTTGGTTCAAGAGGTAAAGAACTCGCACCTAGGCGGCGAGAGTGAGACAAAACACCACCATACCAAAGTGGCCTCTCATCCCCACCTTTAAGCATTTTATTACCTGTCACCACAAATTCTCCACCATCATCTGAACACTTCAACAACCTGTTTCCAACATGAAGTATCCATTGGACGGCTAAGCATTTAACTAAGCATGGCTAAGCATCAACATTGCATAGTTAAGTATTTCAGGCCAACAATACAATCCTATGGATAATAGGAGGGGAAACAGGTAATTGGCATCGGAATCTTAATGCAACTATAGGATACTCTAATCCAATAAAATTGACATTTGGAACCGCATGCAATATTATAGTGGAGAAAATATTTGCGGAAAATAGGATAAGATATGCTCAGAGGGGGATTACGCTTGCCTTGTTGAGCGGAGTAGTCAAACTGCTCATCGGAGTAATGATACTCAACTCCGAACTCGTGATCTACCGGAGAGCAAACAACACCGGAAAGCAAGAACAACAATCAACACATGGCAATTGTGCAATGCATACAAAAATGATGATATGTCGTATTAATGCATCTAAGTTATTATACGCTATCGGACAAGATTAAATGGGGGCGAGAAACAATACACAACGAGAGAGGAGAACACCCCATATTTGTCTTAGTGATTCTAATATTCCTAAAAGTACAACATTTTAATTGTGATCAAATATGCATGACAATGATGATTTTAGGGAGTTCATGTTTTTCTGAGCATTTTGAGGTATTACACATAAATTCTGGAATTATTTTGAATTAATTATGAATTTCCAAAGAAGGATTTCATTTCTGCAATTTTTAGTAGTCCATTTAAATAGAGCAGAGAATTAATTCAATTATGTCCAACTAAAATATGGATGCGTAAAGTTTGTTAAGACAAAATTTTAGACACCTTATTTGCTCCATTTGGAATTACAGAACAAAAGTTATGAATTTTCAAAGTTTACCATATTTTCGGATTATCCGGATTTTCCTAACTCGGAATATCCGATCGGGAGGGAAAAATGCATTTTACGTTCTGGAGCTAACCGGATTATCCGGTTATACTGTTTTCGGATATTCCGATGATACTGCTGACGAACTGAAGCTCGACACCAATATTCAGACCTCAGGCCAGTGGTGCGACGGGGACGAAGGGAGACCGCAGCGCAGTGGTTCCCGGCGTGGGTGTGAACTCCAGAGATACGTGTGACCTGGGAGCGCTTGTGTGCGTGCTTGCATCCTGCAGGCAGCAGCAGCACCTGGGCGTGCGCGTGCTCGCGACGGCGACCATGCCCGTCGGACGCGACCAAGACGGCACGACGGAACGGCGGACACCAAATACGACGAGAAAGGAAGGAAGGGGAGGTCCATGAGGCCGGCGTTCTCACCCTTGTTGCGTGCGTGTGCTTAGCGAGAGCGGAGAGGTCGGGAACGGCGGCGAGGGCTCGACGAAGCTGCGGCCGGAGGCGGAGAAGAACTTGCCGGCGGCGGTGATTCGCGACTCCGGGCTCCGATTCCTTCCGCGTGGAGGAGCAGCACGGTGAGGCGGTCCCGTCGGTGGTCTCGGATTCGTCCGGGACAACCTCAATCGACGGCGATTCGGCGGCGAGCTCGAGCTGGACCTTCGGCCGTTTGGGAGAAACAGAGGGAGATGAAGCTAGGGTTAGGGTTCTTCGGTGAGAGGAAGGAGAGCAGGTCTTTATGCTGTTCTCTGCTTCGGCGATAGACGACGCGTGGAGGAGGAGGGATCGAGTGGAGGAGGTTCGCCATGGCTGCGTCTTGGTGTACAGGAGGAAGAAGGACATGGCCATTTTACAAATGACCCCCTGAGCTCTCCTGTTTCTGCTTCTTTTTCTGCTTCTTTTAAATCCAGTAGCAATTAGAGATTTAATTGAGGCCTTTAATCAAATCCAAACTTGATGAAAATTTGTGGAAAATTCTTATTTGCCACAAAGCACTGCTGGTAAAATTTGCAAGTTATTTGGATAAACTTTTCAGAACAGAGTTGTTTTCACTCCTTTTCTGCCATTTATTTCAAACATTTAATTGAGGTACTTAAACTAGTTCAAAAATTATGGGAAAATTCAGGTAGCCTCCCCATATTGATATGAAGCTTCCCTAATTTTTCCAGATTATTTGAAACTCATTTGGTAGGAGAATAAAATAGGAATTGCTCACGGGCAATTTTGAGTTTCTCTCCATTTATTTTATTTTACAAATCCAAATAGTTTGCAAAAATCATATTTGGAACTTTTGGAACTTCCTTGACAATTATACGATGTCAAAGTAATTTGTTTTGCCAGTTTGAGTGCCTTCATTAATTGAAATTGGTTAAAACAAGTTTGGCATTTGTTTTTAAGTGGTGTCAAACCACCACAATTCCCTAGCAACAACAACAATTCCCTAGCACAATTCCCTAGTATCAACATGATGCATGGATGCCATGATGCAATGCAACACAAAAGCGAAAATTTTACACAGGTTTTTCAGGTTCTTAACTTTGGGCTGTTACACCCGGGGGAGGATAGAGCATGGATTGGCGTATATGAGCCATCCTGGAGCAACTGAGTAGGCTGCGACGTCACGCCGCCGGGTCGCACACCACCGGCCGCCTCGCGCCTCACCTCGCCCCTTCGAGATCCACGGGAACCTGCCCTTTCTCGTTCTCTGTTTTGGGTTGCTGCGGTGCGACCGTTATTTGCTTCCATGCAGAAAAAGCGGGAATGGGGATGGCCGACGACACGCGTGGATGGTCATGATCAACTAAATCGGACGGCTGGCGACCCGGAGGATGGCGCGTTTCCAACCTCCGGAGGACGCTCAGCGTTGGGTCTTCACATTGACATGCACAACTATAGAGATGACTGATGGATCTAGCCGTTATGTTATACTAAAACATGCCCGTGCGTTGCGACGGGTTTCTTAACTAACATCAATTTTTGTCCGATCGTGCTACCATCAAGAGTGATCCTTTTTTCAGCGGTTGTTGAACGCAAAACTTATATGCGTGGGGTCAAGATATACCCAATGTTACTAATTGCTACAGACAAAAGATGAACAAAAAACTCGACCACTCATCCCCTCTGGTTTAAGTCCAAAGCGAGGAAGGATAATTATATGTCATCTGAGATTTGGAAGAAATTGCATGTTTCTAATTGCTAAATATAGATCTAACGGAAAGTAGCATAGGCTAAACTAAAAGAAATCTATTGTTAACTCTGAAAGATCGCCACCATGTCCACTTTTATCAACAATAGCTTGAATGGGCATCGGATAATTTCTTGGCATGTAAGTTCCCTGACAACAACACCCACATCAGGAGAAATAACCACAAGGTATTTGAAAATTATCTTGCTGGCAAGGTAGTACAAAAATCAATATAGACCGGAGATTAGTTTTGTTGTGTACTCGTAGGTAACGGACATGACTGAATTAGGTTTTTGAGGAAAAAATCAATATTTATCAATAGATTTTTTATTAAAAATATCTACATTATTTATTATTTCGCAACAACATAATCATATACTCCCTCCGATCCATATTAGTGGGCATAGCTTTGTCTAAATCCATATGTATCTAGTTAAGTATTTAGACTAGATACATGTGTATCTAGATAAAGTTGTGCCCACTAATATGGATCGGAGGTAGTACAAAATTTTCAAAATTACACTAAATTGTATCCATATTTACAACTCTTAATGTATTTTACAATGCAAAAGGCAAAAAGATAACAAAGTTGGCATAAAACAAAAATACTTAACAATTTAGGTCACATTAAACTTCAATAGGAGGTAGTAACCCAATAGTACTACACTTACTTAATCTGTGGAATCCCACTTACGGATCCAATCGTGGCATGCAAACAGAATTTGTTGGACGAAAAGGGGAAAATTTATTGTAGGTCCTCCTGATTTTGCTCCAGCCGGTTACCTTCTCCTGTGTGCCAAACTTTTCCATAAGTTGTTGTACTATTGGGGGAAAACCATGTCGGAAATCGCCCCTTATTCCTGGGTCCAAGATGAAACCGCCTGAGCTCGACCTCCAGCGGCGGCGTCAACCCATGCAGCAACGGCGTCAAATCCTGCGGCAACGGCGTGAACTTCAGGGTTCGCATGTTGTACACACCGGACCCTAGCTTCCACTGGTTCATCCTTCGGTGCAGGATGTAGATGCAGTCTTCTCGAGCTCTGTGAAAGCCGTCAACCGCTGCAGACACAGACATTGAGCATGGAGATGACACGAAAAGCGCCCGGCCGTCCAGGCCTCCATCCAACTTGTTCCACCGCCGGTCGCTCATGTCGGCCTCCAAGACCTCACACCTACATTTCGTAGTTATGCCCATCCCATGGTGACAGCCATATGAGTGTTCTATCCGCAGCCTCACCGCCAGCAGTTTACCATTCGATTCGACTAGATACCGCTCCCCGGCACGCATGGTAAAGTTCATCATCAAGCCCTTCTATCACTGTGATGCCGGGTGCCGTTGGCTTGTCGAGACGGCCATTGTCGAGCTCAAAGGCGATGAGCCAATGAGCGCAAATGGCGTAGAGCTTCCCTTGAAAAAACGCGATGTCGTCTACGGACGCCAAGATCAAGGCATTGAGGCACGAGTTTGTTTCACCGGCTGGGCGGCAGGTGGAAAGGATGAGTCGGAGGTCGACCAGGAGGGCGATGATGGGGCCGTGGCCCGGCGACGATTTTGACATCACCACCTTCTTCACGTTGTCCTGGAGCTTATTATAGTTTAACTTCCGCAAGATGGCAGCTACCTCGGGAAGGTGGGTCATGTTGCCGGAGAGGGCGTTCATGAGGGAACACCGGCCGTCATTGTGCAGGAGGAAGAGCATGTTCTCACCGGCGCTGTAGCAGAAGGCGTCGCCGGGGAGACGCAACTGGTGCACCGGCACGTCGCTGGATAAGTCAAATAGGGTGCCATCTTGTAAGACGATACAGGGGACCTGCGGGGACGGTGGCAGCATCTTGATGGTCGAGTTGATGCCGTGACACACTGCACCAAGGCGGATGCGGTCGACGAGGGACGGCAGGCGCCTGAGAACAAGGCCTAGGATGTCCGGCGGCAAGTCCGGCCATCCAGACTCGTGCTCGGCCGCCATCACGCTATTCACGCTGACCTAGATTGATCTAGTTCTGAGAAGAAAAGCATCGACGCGGACTAAAACACGAATATAACTTCTCGTCCGCGTCCAAAGTTTGGCAGAGCTAGTATCCTACGGGAATACATACAACGCGAATATCCTGTTTGGACGCACTGATTAAAACGCGAATACATAAAACCGAGTTTGCACAAAGCCAAAAAATTAAGCGTTGAGAAAAAACGACTATTATTACTCCCTCCGATCCGTTAAAATTGTCGCCAGGAAACAACTTAACGTGCACAAGTCGTAGGTATAAGTCGAAACATTTTTTCCAAATCAGAGGGAGTAGTTTTTTGTGAAAACACGATTAAACAGAACTGGATCAGAGCCTTCGGCGGCGTCGACAGCACAACGGCCTGGTGGTCTACCTCTGCGACCATCGGTGGACGCTCGAAAGGGATCCCACCAGCGGACAACACACCTCCTCTTCGTACAACCCCATCGAGCTCGCCCGGCCAGTGCATGACCCCGACACCTACCAGTTTGGATTCCTCAACCAGTTTTAAATTTCAGTTTCAGAAAATCTCGGCCACTACCAAAACCAATGAAATTTTGTGCATTTCAGTGATTTCGGTTTTCGCTTCAGCCAAATGATCAAATTTTCTTTCTTAAAATTCATTTAAATATGTGAATTTTAAAATATTTTTTGAATTCCCGTGTTGTACTGAAATTACCGAGATATTTTGACCGAAAGGTAATTATTTCAGTGTCTGCTGAAATTCAGTGACTTTCGTTAAAAACTCACTGAATTTTAAAACCATCTGCTGCCGACGCATGCCGTGGCGTGGTTAACCTTTCTGGAGAGCTCCTGAACTCTTTGGTGTGGGGATGATTGCCACGGGCATCAGAGCGGTGGCTTGAGCTTTAAGCTATTTGTTGCCTCCGTACCGCTGGTACGGCTTCACGGCGATGCTAGACTTCTACATAAGACATGTACAAGTGTTTGGCCCGCCAGCATCAACCAGATGGCACTCTGAGATTTGGGGGAGGGGGGGGGGGGGGGGGGGGGGGGGTTATCCACCCTTCACCGACGGATGCGATTGAGTCGAAATTCAAACATTTCAAAAACTGGAAACAAATCTAATAAGTCGTATATGGTCCATTATGTATTCTGAGATAGTTTTGCTTGATCTGAAATGTTTAAATTTCGAGTTCAAATTTAGTATCAATCTTATCTGTTGGATGGAGGTACCTTTCCGTTACTGTAGCATTACTCTCCCGGCAAGGTAGACCCGAGTTCCACTCACGGTTCCGCACCTTTTTCTTAATTACTAGCACAAAGCCCGTGCGTTGCAACGGTGTCACACTAATTTCGTGTTAAGCAAGGTTTCTCGAATATCGGATTCTTATCGATTTGGCTTTGGCATATCGGATGTCCGATTTTGGGTGTATATTATTTAGTCAATTCTAGCAATCAACCGCTGGTTGCGGAACTCTACTTTCCGCCATCAGCGATAGGAGGATTGTCGCGGAACCACACAGATTCCTGCAACCGCATGACCGCACACTCCACTTATTTCCGAAATCCTTTGCTGTCAGGTTCTCGTGCTGCTCCCTCCCACTCCTGCCAGGTCGATACCAACTCCACGTCTTCCTCATCTACGACAACTACATCTCCAAACCCAGCTCCCAATTTGTCGATGTCTACGCTGCCGCTACCCTCGTCGCGCTCGCCTACGACGACCCTCCAAGATCGATTGAGCCCCATCTAGGTTTATGAAGGTTTTGAATTACATTGCGTTTTTTACTGCAAAAAAAAATGAAAGGGGTGAAATTAGGATTTTCTTTGAAAACCCAAACGAAAAGCACAAACTGAAATTTGGAATCTTGGATAAAAAATGACCAAAATTTCACAAGAATTTGAAATCAAGCAGCACAAGAAATCTGAGTCAGAAATGATACTTCTGTATGCAGTCCATAAAAAAAGTATAGTAGCATGGACCATTCAGTCATCGGAAGGAACAAATACACATTAATTGTCTCCAATTCCCAGTTTACGTATACATATCTTCCGCATGAACTGCTAAACGCTGATCTTTAATTAGGCCACGCTCCTTGCTCCTGCTGCCTTGGAGTATGGAAAAAGGTGGCCATGCGTGCTCCTTGCCTTGCTACTGCCGCCATGGAGTAGGAAAAATGGAGGCGTAGGATGAGCCAGTGGTATGGAGAAGCCCAAAAGGGAGATGGGATGCGCCCCAGATTGGAAAGAGCGGGTCTACTCGCTCCAGATTGGCGGACGGGAATCGGCGCCCTGCGGATGGGACTCCGTGGCTGCGGCAACCTCGCTCCAGAATGGGGGCGGGCCTATGGAGCGGCGGTGAAGTGGCTGGCGGTGCGGCAGAGATCTACCACGGCGGCGCGTTGACCGGCGGCGGGGGCTCCTCCTTGGTGCGCGGTTCGGCCGGATCCGGCGGAAGATCGCCCCTGTTCTGCCGACTTCTTCATCATCTCCGGTGGGGACGGAACGGCGGATCCAACAGGGTGCCGGCGGGTGGCGAGGGGGCTACTAGCTTGGCTCGAATAAAGGTGGTGGTCCTCGGGTTCCAAATCGCGAGAAGACGAAGATCTGCTTGACGCCGGTACCTTGATCTGGCAAGAGTGTCGAATTTCGGAAGGCTCCGCCGGTGATCTTTCATGGGATAATTCCTAGAGATTGCTGGATCGGAGAGATTCGGTCGTGCCGGAGGGAGCGGCGTGAAGCTCTGCTTCTGGGCCATCATGGGCAAATCCATGGTGTAGTCAGAGGCGGGGAATGTCATGAAAGCTGAGATTAAAGGACTAGCAAATGACGATTGGAGGCTTTGCGTCGATGAGGAACTTGCTTGGAGTTGCAGGAAGCGGAGCAGCGGCATGTTAGTGGGGGCAACATCACAGGTGAAGTTCAAAGTCCTACCTTTCAAGGTGAAAATCCAAGGTCTGACCTTAATTGGTTGTGCCTGGCAATGGTCTTGCTGAAGACATTGTTTTGAGAGCGAGATTATCTTCAGGGTGAAAACCCAAGGTCTGGCCTTAATTGGTTGTGCTTGGCACTGTTCTTCTTGAAGGCGTTGCTTTTGAAGAATTGGACATCAGGTGGTGTCTTGGTGGTGGTTGTGCGGCTGTTGCAAGGACTGTAACTCTGTAGCGGGACTTTTATTTTTATTTCTTCTTCTTATTGTCTTTCGGCTGTGTGCATCCGTAATAGGTTTGGTAATTACGTTGTTGCAGAGTCTGGGTGTAATTTGTATCTCCGCGATATTAATAAACACTCTTTATCTAAAAAAAAAAACAGTATAATCATATGCAAATGTTTCAAAATTACACTGAAATTCTATCCGCATTTAAAACTTCATGTATTTCACAATGCAAAAGGCAAATAGATAACAAAGTTGGCATAAAAGAAAAATACTTAACAATTTAAGTCACAGTAAACTTCAACAGGAGGTAGTAACCGGCCAATAGTGCTACACTTGCTTAATCTATGGAATCCCACACTTACTGATCCAATCGTGCTATGCAAACAGAATTCGTTGGAGGAAAAGAGGAAATGTGGTGCCTGTCCTCCTGATTTTGCACCAACCGGCTTCCTTCACCTCTGTGCCTATTTTTTCCATAAGTTCCAGGTGTAGCACTATTGGGGGAAAACCATGTTGGAAATCGCCCGTTATTCTTAGGTCCAAGAGGAAACTCGGCCTCCAGCGGCGGCGTCAACCCATGCAGCAACGGCGTCAACTCCTGCGGCAACAGCGTGAACCAGGTTCGCACGTTGTACACACCAGAGCCTAGCTTCCACCTTTGCTTCAGCCTATGCAGGAAGTAGATGCAGTCTTCTTGTTCTCCGTGAAGGCCGTCAACGGCGGCAGGCACAGACATTGAGCATGGAGAGGACACGAAGAGCGCCCGACCGTCCAGGCCTCGGTCCACCTTGTTCCACCGGCGGGTGCTCATGTCGGCCTCCCAGACATCGCACCTGCATTTCCTAGTTATGTCCATTCCATGGCCGCCGCTATATGTGTGTTCTATCCATAGCATCACCATCAGCAGTTTACCATTCGATTCGACTAGATATCGCTCCTTCCAGTACGCATGGTCCGGTTTATAATCAAGCCCTGCTATCACTGTGATGCCTGGTGGCATTGGCTTGTCGAGACGGCAATTGTTGAGGTCAACGGCGATGAGCCGATGAGCGCAAACGGCGTAGAGCTTCCCCTAAAAAAATGCGATGTCGTATGCGGATGCACGGCCCAAGACGTTGAGGCACGAGTTTGTTTCACCGGCTGGGTGGCAGGTTGAAAGGATGACTCGGAGGCCGACCTGGAGGGCGATGATGGGGCCGTGGTCCGGCGATGATTTTGACATCACCACCTTCCTCACGTCGTCCGGGAGCTTATGATACTCCTGCAGGAAGGCGGCTAACTCAGGGAGAGGGGTCATATCGCCGGAGAAGGCGTTCATGAGGGAGCAGCGGCCGTCGTTGTACAGGAGGAAGAGCATGTTCTCGCCGGCGCTGTAGCAGACGGCGTCGCCTGGGAGACGCAACTTGTGCACCGGCACGTTGCTGGATAAGTCAAAGAGGGTGCCATCTTGTTTCTTGTAAGACGATCCAGGGGAGCTGCGGGGACGGTGGCAGCAACTTGATGCTGGAGGTGATACCGTGACAGACTGCGCCGAGGCGGATGCGGTCGGCGGGGGACGGCAGGCACCGGAGGACAAGGCCCTAGGAGGTCCGGCGGCAGGTCCGGCCATCCAGACTCGTGCTCGGCCTCCTTCACTTATTCATCTAGGGCTCCGATCCGATATTCCGATCTGTTTACGGCTCCAGGTTTCATCTCGATTTAAACGCTAGACTTCAGGAAAAACACGCACGTTTTTTTTTCCTTAACTGAATAAGTCCAAGATTCGCGGGCCGCAATGCCTGAGGATCAGCGCGAATCTGCATGGCCGGACCTGCCGCCGGAACTCCTGGGTCTGATCCTCTGCCGTCTGCCGTCACTCGCCGACCGCGTCCGAGCCGCCGCCGTCTGCCGCCCGTGGCGCTCCCACCTGCATCTCCCTGGATCGCCTTCGGCGACGGCACCCTTTTCGACCAGGCCAACCACAGCGCGCCATACCCGTACTACCGCGTGCGAGGTCTCCCCAGTGATGCCTTCTGCTGCAGTGCCGGCGAGAACATGCTCTTCCTCCTGCTATCCGACGGCAGCTGCTCCCTCCTGAACGCCCTCTCCGGCGCCACGACACCTCTCCCCGAGCTAGCTGCTAACCTGCGGGTTTACAAAGCGGACCAAAAGGAGCTCAGGAACCCGCGGCTGCTTGCTTACAAAACGGACCGCGGAGACGCGCTCAGGGACCGCATACGGAAGGTGGTGGTGCTGCCCTCGTCCTCGGCGTCGGACCACCCACCGTCGCCGTCCTGGTCCGCAACCACGGGTGCGAGGTCTTCGTCTCCACTTGCCCCGTTCGTGCCTCGTGGCGTGGAACGCCTACGACGTCGTCGACATTGCCCCGTTCCAAGGGAAGATCTACGCCCTCCCGGGTTGAGATCCTCTACAGTTACTGTACACCCAATGACAGGTGGGGCCGGGGCCGCCTAGCAGAGGCAGTAACTGCACATACAGTAACTGCAGAGGATCCCAGCCTCGCCCTCTCGCCTAGCCAGGGCCTAACCGCCCTGGAGGTCAGCAACCGCCACCTCCACCGGCTGACGCCGCCCTTGCCTCTCTTCGTACCGAAATCGAGATCCGGCGTCCAAGTGATCGAGGACTCACCGCAACAAGGCCGGCAAGACGAAGAGGAGTTCGGCCCTGAATTTAAGGTATCCGAGAGATATCTAGTTGAGTCAGGCGGCAAGCTGCTGATAGTGAGGCAATGGGTCGAGCGCGACGGCTGGAGGACGTGCGACTTCGAGGTCTGGGAGGCAGACCTGGGGGAGCGCCGGTGGAGGAGGTTGGACCGCGGCGGCCTGGACGGCCGGGCGCTCTTTGTGAGCAAGCCGTGCTCCAAGTCTTTGTCCGCCGCCGCCGGTCATGGAGTTCGAGGGGACTGCATCTACTACCTAAATAAGCTCAACGTCTGGAAGGAAGCGAAGGCCCCCCTAGGCGACTCCGGTGTGTACAGCTTCAGAGACGACGAGCTCATGCCGCTGCTGCCGGAGTCGACACCGTTGCTGCCGTGGGAGAACTGGCGGTTTCCGGCATGGTTTTTCCCGTCAAAGTTTAATGTAATTCCTCGATCAACTAGTTTTGAGTTCCTAACTCCTAAAATATATGATGTGCTTGAATAATAGCACCGTGCATCTTCATTTTATTAATGTAATTCCTCGATCAACTGGTTTTGATCGAGGTCCTAGTATATGATGTGTGCTTGAATAATTGCACCGTGCATCTACATTTTATTTAGAGAACACATCTGATATTGAATATTAAGTTAGACGTGATATAAGACGTCTACATTTTGTTGACTTCGCCGGATTTGAATATATGCAGCATTTTGCTAACAGCGAGATCACAATTACAAGAAACAGTTTTCCAGTAGTACCAGCTTCTCATTATGCTTGGTGTCTTGACTGTCTTCTCATTTGACAGACTATTCTCACGTGAACATTGATAATGCCATAATTAATCTAAAGTTTATGGTGTGATGATACAATTTGCACAATGTCCTGCTATTTGTTTCTTATTCTTTCCGGTGTTTTTGCTTGCAACTACCATCATCAGTTGTGTTTCTGGAAAAAACTTCCACGATTATTTCTCCTGGTATACCAGACTTCGCCGTAGTTGCACCTCACCTAGGTACCCAGACCCATCTCTTTCTCCTGATTTGCCTCCTCCTCTCCTCTCTTTTAACCCCATAGCTCTTATTTTTGTCTGTTCAGATGCTTTTTAATCTATGCCTATGAGGTGCAGACTTGCTGTTCCATGGCACCAATGGTGTGTGTTCGCTAGCCTTTTCTTCATTTTAATTTTCCTTTTACAGCAATGTATGTGTTTTGGCAGAATGTTTCGGGAAAGTTGTTTTTAGATTTTCTTCATATTTTGTTGCCTGTGATTTAGGTTGTTATGATGAATACATTGCTTAGAATAATACGATCGTGATATTCTTCAAACTGTTGCTATTTTAATCTTCTCTGAATAATTGGTTGTTTGTCCACTGGAAATCGGTGTAGACTTTATGCTTTGCATTCATTTAAACCCTATTAGTTCTGAATTTGATTTTAATTTTGATATTTTGTACAACTACATGTTTTAGATCAAATGACAAATTTGTGGTGAATATACGCCTGAATGTAACTCAATAAGATGAGGCGTGTATTTAGTTTTCAAAGAGTAAGATCACAACGTTTCATTGTATATCAGATGAGGCAAGTCTCAGGTTCTCTTATGGCTTAATATTTATTAATTGTTGCATTGTGTGATACAGTTATGCTCTTTCCCACTCTGTTTTTTTCATAATATCCATATTAAAAACTAGTATGATCTTATTGGTTATTTCACTTCAATAATCTTTCATTTTACCCTATTATACTGCAAGTTCCATTCCAAGTTATTGCTCTCAACTGACTAATACTCAGTCACTGCTTGAGTTCTTGGTTCGCATAAGGCTGGCGCTTATGAAATTATTCGGTCATGGTTTACATCTTCTTGAAAGTTAGAAGTTTCGATTACCCTTCAGACACTCCAATCCATGGAACTTCCTCTTCTTGGAGGATAATGCTCTGTTTTTTACTGAATTTTGTAAATGCCCTAGTTAATTCAGTCACACAGTGGGTTTCTACATTAGTTGCTCGCCACTGCCCATGTACGGCTAACTTAATAGGTCTATTTTGTATATGAGGTGATCTAATAATTTCTCTTTGGTATAGTTATGTCACTACTTCCTACCACTATGAATTTCCCTGTTTCCAATTAATAAGATTTTTTTTACATACTATGGGAGTTTGTTCCATATATTATTTTTGAAACCTCATATCTATTTTGTAAGTAGCTTGGAAGCTCTGATTCTTCTTTGGCTTGCAGGTTGTTGGCTATTCGAGTTAGGTGTATCGGTTTGCGGGACCTTGATCAATGGCAACATGAGCTTCTACGCCTGATTCACCATCTTTTCTGCAGCTCATTGAGGTTTGTCTCGAGCATCCGTCTTCTCTAATACTTTTTCGGTAGTTATTTTTGGTAAACTTGACAGGTGCCTAATAGGTTGTTTTCCACTTATGGTTGGACTGAAAGGAAGGATGGTTGGTGTTCAACATGTACTAGAGTTGGTTGCTTCTTCTACTGAAAATATCAAGAAAAGCGCAGCAGCTCCACGGCTGAATGATGGATCCCTCGCTACTCATATTGCTGGTAAGTAGATGAAGTATCCCTCTCTACTCATATTGCAGCGATTTTCACAAGGCATGCCATGTGTTGTTTTTATTGCGGCAATTTAGATTGTGAGAAGTAGACGACGGAATGGCCAATAGTTTCCTATGCTGGTAAAATCTGTCATCATAAACTCGATTAAGCAGCTTACAACAGCTAGAAAAAATAATGTTAGTTAGGTAAGGTTGCAATCTGCCAAAGAGGTGCCAAATCTTTTCAAGAACATGGTAAAACTGTGAGCATATCAGAGGCTAGAAAAAATAATCTTTTTCAAAATAATTTCAAGAACATCGGTCCTCCATTGTCTTAGGTCTTCCTGTCTTAGGTTGTTTATTCTTCTTCTGTCGCATGAATTAGAGTTTTGTTCAAACTTATTTTTTATGTTTATGTGTTGTCTACATCTTATTATGCATAGGCCGGGTGTAAAATTCTCTTGCTTGTATCGAATTGATGTGACTTTTGAGTTACTAAAATGTCAATTTATCGGAGAAAATTGTCAACCTTTTGACCGGGAATGCATAAGGGCGAATGTTGATGTACATTTCACGTCTGAGCGGTATCCGCTTGGAAGAACCTTTGCGTCAGCAAGCTTTATTTTCATCTCAGGCACCTGAAGAAATGTAGCATCAAGCGTGCATGTCTTCAATCTAGCGGGTTTATGCAACCAGGTTTTGGATATCATCTGCGAAGTAGTCCACGATCACTTTGTTTGCTGCCTCTGACGGGTGGCCAGAGTCCCAGTAAACGTATGTATGCGCGTCCGGACATGTCCCAGGCGTCAAGAGGTTGCAGAGGAACGATGATGTCTCCAGCGTGCCGTCCCGCAGCATGCCCGCTTCGCCTCAGTGAACCCTACACCACAAAGCCCATGCATAGGTCCGATGGTGTTAGAAGTCATCTGTAATGTTTCCAAAAGGTTAAGTAGACTTTATGTCCTACCTTCTGACAAAGGTAGGACATAAAAACTCTGTTCTGTTATCCTTTGATAGTGGAACCCGGCTTCAGTTGAAGTCCTATGGAAGAAAATGTCCTACCTTCTGACTGAGGAGAGGTAGTAAGTTTGTACAAAGTTGTGTACATGTCGAGGACCGCAATCTTGAGACCATGGTACTTCTCTGGTAGTGAGTTGACGGTAGCGTTCAGCTTCATGTTGTAACACCGGGCATCGTTGTTTAACCTGGGCACGCACCCGCTCTTCATATGACCATACACCGCGACAGCCGAAGGGAAGCAACCCAAGGGTGGCAAGGAGAACACGCCAATGCGCCGGGCTCCCATAAAGTAAAGTTGCTACGTACAATCAGTTCAAGGTTGAGAAATTACACGATCTTGATCATCATCTGATCGCCAATGCATGTTGATTGAGGTAGGAAGGAGCTTATTAGGTTCGGCGTTATTACTGCCACGATTTTGTTGAAGATGCTGATGAGGTGGTGGCAGAATTGTTCAGAGCTCCGCATCATGTAGAGGAAAGGGTTGATGTAATAGTTGAGGCCAAAGTCACATGAACCGGCGCAGATGATGTAGAGTGAGTCGGAGATGATGGACCGAGCCTGGCTGCTCCCGGCGACCGCCTCCAGCTTAGATTGGTACTCTTCGAAGTGCTTCAATTGTTTATAGAAAGAGACAGAGTTCTACACCAGATAGACAGTTTGATTAAGACTTAAGGCCACTGTAGGCACCAGAGAGGCCACTCATCGTTGATACTTACAAATAGAAACTCGTGGCTGTAGTAGCCAGACGCTGCAGATGCGAAGTTGGCTCCAAGCAGAAGGTTCTGTCCTGACGCCTGCAGGCTGAGATATGCAGGAGGGGAACTGTTAAACCCAACCTTTTCAGCTGCAACCATATGCAAATTCAACTGTAAAAAAAGACAAGATACACGTCTAACAAGGTTAAGCCTGAAATACTGCATCGATCTAACTAGAAGGAATGAAGACCACAACTAACCTATGAAATCGCTGAAAATCTTGCCGTTGCAGAACCTCCCTGTGGCGACATGGTCCTCGAAGTCCCTGCCATAGGGAGGCGCGTTGGCTTTGGCCATGGTGCGGATGTAGTTGTTTCCTACATCGACCAGCGAGTCGCCGAACACAAACACCGCCGGCACCAGTGGCCGCGCCTCGCCGCCGTGTGTTGTTTCTCCGGCCAAAAGGAAGATAAACAGGAGCAACAAGCACCTCGCAACCATTGGAGCCTGTCCGTGGAGTCGTCTGGAACAAAAGATATGGAACGCGTCCGTGGGATCTGGTCTGAAGAACACACTACCATGATGCGCCAAAGAAAAAAGAAGGGGGGAAGAAAAATACAGGGGTGAGTGCTCTACATGCTGGCATATAGTCTAGGATATCACGCACACGAAATTAGGGCCAAAATCGTGACAAACTTGCTAGAAAAAGACTATCACGGCAAACTAAGAGTGAACACGACAAAACATGTGCTCAAATGAATTCATCTGAAGCAATCGAGCCGAGGTAGACACGTGAGAAAAGATTGTCCTGAGTTCCATAATCAAACATAACAGAAACAGTCCAGTCCAACCAAGAGTGTTCCTCACTCAAACAGAGTTCAACAGCCCACAGCACGCATCAACTTCGTCCAGGCTTTACATCTCTGATGCTTTTGGTGCATCTAGCAGCTCAGACAAATAACAAAATATTCTTTCTGGCTCCCGCAAATAAAAAAACTGAGTGGTTTAATTAAAAAACAAAGATCCTTTCTGGCTCGGTTTGAACATCTCAATATTTTTATTGCCAGGTATAAGATCACCTGGAATATGCTAACGAAAAACAGGGTGTTTTGGTACTGATCCATGAGGACAGCTTTGTCAAAGCTTGGATCTTGAGCAATCGAAATATGTTTTGAAAGAAATATCAAAAAGAAAAAGATATAACAGCAAAGATGGCACTTCCTGTAAACCGATGAAATGCATCCGACTACAGAGATAAACTGCAGCTCCCGTATGCTGCGTACACTACAGCAGCAGTCCAAAACTGACCACATGTAGGCATGAAACCAACCTAATTAAAAAACTATTCAACTATGGTCGAGTAAAAAGCATAACCACACAGACATAACATTATGTTTTCACAACAGAAGTCTTAAGCATTCGATTACATTATCAAATAAAGGTCGCCCGCAGGACTTAAAGTGCACACCATCATAGTACTAATTTAAGACCAAACAATAACATACTAGTAGGATAAAGATAAGCAGAACCCAGACATGCGGGTTCATCATAAAGATTAACCACTCATGTTGTGCTGGGTTGATCACATGGCTTCAGGAGGGAAAACCCATGCTAGACCCCACTGGCCATCTTGGCGTTGCGGTACTGCTGGAGTCCCTGAATGCAATGGCTTGAAAGTCCCAGTTCTCACGTTGTATATGCCAGAATCGTGTAGAGGGTTTTCAGAAGACTCCGGGCAAGGGTAGTCACAGATGAAGTAGATACAATCCTCTTGTGATCCACTGCATTCTCCAGCAGGCAGGGACTTGGAGCTTTGTTTACCAAGAAAGAGCGCATGGCCACCCAAATCACCCACCATTCTCCACTGACCAGGGTTGGTGCTCATGTCTGCTTCAAGGACCTTAAATCCAACAGTCTGAGGATTACCACCAAAACCCCCCCTGAGAAAAAAACCCTCCGTGAGGCCGCGCATAAAGCGTTGCACCATCAACAATTTACCACCACATTCAACTAGATACTGCTTGAGCTCATAATACCCCTTTGGGTCCAAGTATCGAGGCGTTCCTTGAAATCCACCAACAGAGTCAATTACGCAGTTGATGGTTGGAGTACTACCAAGGTCCTCGCCGAAATCAACGATGAAAAGCTTGTAGAACTCAGACACAATGTACAGCCTTTCATTGAAGAATGCAAGGTCCACCAACAGAGATGGGAATTCAGCAGTAGTAGCACTGAACGAGGAAGTGGCAGCAGGTGGTTGGATAATACAAAGGTCATCAGAATAACCATTGCCAATCCTCAATGCAGCAGCAAGAAACTTTGGTGATGATTCCAGGGGCGAGGGTGCCACCAGCTTATAGGAAATTGGGTCAGCAGTATGGCGATCTATCTCCGTCTGCCAAACAGGGGCTAGATTAGGAATCTCAAATGTGGTCTTGGAGAAAGGGTTCAGAAATGAGCATGCACCATCACTGATCATGAGGAATAGAAAGTTGTCAATGGAGCCATGGCAACAAACACCATCTGGTACAGGCATGCGATGAGTCTCACCACCTGGGATGCTGAGGAAGGTTCCATCGGGAAGGCTGAGCCAAGGGAATGGGAGTGGAAGAGTCTGTGAGGTACTATTAGAGTGCCATGGATGACAGACTGCTCTCAGACGAACACGGTCAGCTAGGGAAGGGAGGCGCTTGAGGACAAGACTCAGGAGTTCCGGTGGAAGATCTGACCAAGGTCCAAACTGTTGAGCCTCCATCATGCAAGTCTACAAGACAAGACACATGATTCATAGTTAAGCAAAGTAAGACAAATAAAATGCATATGCTTCTTGTAACGTTCAAGAACCATGGCTCGCAAAAAAAAGGCTAGAACTTCAGATTATAATAAAAAATATAAAGATTTATAGGCAAAGTGATCAATGAGGCGAGAACTAAACTGGAGTAATAGAAGTACTATATCTTCCATACTAACTTGCGTTGCAGTTCACATTAATCATATATATGATTCTAGCACTTGGTAAGAGCAGCTAAAGTAGGCAGGGATGGTCTATTTATTTATCACGGTAACTAGAACTAAGCAGACATGTTTTTGAACTGAAGATACACTAAAGAAAAACAATAATCATTTCCTCTAAATAGAAATACCAACAGCAGTATCATGTGTACGGTGAACTAACAAACTGTTGAGCCTCCATCATGCAAGTCTACAAGATAAGACACTTGATTCATAGTTCAGCAAGTAAGAAAATTGAAATGCATATGCTTCTTGTACTGTTCAAGAACCAAGGCCATAACAAAGCTTTAGAAGTTCAGATATAATCAAAACATAAAGATGCCATGGAAACCAGCAAATGGATCCATTTAGACGAGAAATAAACTAGTAAAAGCACTATATCTTACACATGAACGTGCCTTGCAGTTCACATTAATCATATGTATGCTTCTAGGATCTGCTAACAGCAGCAAAAGCAGGCAGCAATGGACTATTTATTTCTCATGGTAACACGAACAAAGCTCACATGTTTTTGAACTGAAGGTACGTTAAAAGGGAAAACAATAATCATGTCCTGTAACTAGAAACACCAACAGCAGGTGTGTACGGTTAACTAACAATGAACCATGTTCTTGATATCCCATGTGTAATAACGTAAGTTTATTATGCTACTTACAGCAGCCCTCTGCTTTGTACATGAAAAGCCAGAGAGTGGTCGGTTAAATAAACAATGATGAACAAAACTGGCATTTTCTTCAAGTATGTATTACTGAAGATTTTCCATTACCAGCTTAGATGAGCTAGAACATATAAATTTGGTTACATAAATTAGCTATCTGCAATGTAGTTACCAATATTTTATTCAAGAACAAGCTGAAACATCGATACGGTTAACATCTGAGGTAAGTATTACCACACATTTGTAGCTTTTAGATCGTGTAAAAGGATTCATTTCCAAGATTTGATCAACAACAAGAAAAAAATTCGGATCTACTTTGTTTATACAAAAAAAAAGACTAGGCAAAGTACTCCAGCAATTAGGAACAATAACAAAAAGGCCACACCCCTAACCCCAAGAACATGCAGAATCAACGAGATGTGCGCATCGTGGCCAAGCTTTCATACATACTTGCAGTTTTAGGTAAAGAATCAATGTATTTTAGGTAAAGAATCAATTCTTTCAACCGGCCAAAGCCCTAGCTGAAGATAATCAGACAGAGGAGCAAAGGAGGGGTCACGACTTACTACTGAGTGCGTAGTGGCCTGCTCGGCGAGAAGCAGGGAGGCGGGGAAGCCATCAGCGGAGGCCTGGGTACCTCCGGCGAGGCTCGCACCGACGGGCATCGGAACCTGGTCGTGGGTAGGCGTGGGCAGGGGAGAAGCCATGGAGTGTGAGGGTTTGGGAGTGAAAGGGGAGGCCGGCCTGTATATACTGTCAACAGCTGGAGTGGAGGGAATTTATTGAAGCCGTTGCGCGACGTTTGGGGGAATTTATTTACATGATTACCTCTTTTTGTTTACAGTTTACTGCTAGGTGTAGTGTACTGTTTATTACGAGAGCAAAAGGGTGGTAATACTACTATTAATGAAAAATCGTAGTGCTTTCAAAACGCATGAACAGGAAGCCTATAGGATTTGAATGGCATACAAATTTAATCCTATAGCATTAGCAAACCACATGAATTTAAACTATGGCTTGTCTGATGCCATAGAAAAACAAAAAAAAATCTAAAAAGGCTTAGAGTGGATGCTAGATTTCCTATAAAAATATAGTACAACCGAACTCTTAGAAACAAATTGCTATAGGATCCAACACCACAAATCAAACGACCAATGTAGAAAAAAAGCTTAAGGGTTATAATCCCTCAAAAATGCAGTCCTTAGTAGTACATGCAGCAATTCATGAGGAGCACGTTCGAGTTCTTTGCTCGATTAGGCCGACGGGTATGGCGGCGATGACCTGTGCGCGGCCGCGGTAAAGGTGGCATAGGTGGTGGCGAGCTGGTGGATCATTTTCGCGAGGAGAAATGCGAGATGCACGACCGAAGATGACGACTCGACAGTCCATTCCAAGGGGGGTTGGAGCTTAGAGGGAAATGTTGACGAGGGCGGGAAGCGAAAGGTGTTGGGAGACAACATGTCGGGAACCAAGAAGGTGAGTGACGCCATTAAAACAATGATGATCGGCCGCTCTGCCGATGATTGATTGGGTCCGCATGTTAAGATCCTATGCGGCGCGGGTCAGACACTTTCGAGCCAGCCCCGAAAGTTAGGGCTGGACAAGGAGATGTTGGACACGTATTTGGGCCATCTGGAGCGATGGGATGTCGTTGAGTACCGTTTTCATGTCCGGACCGCTATTTGCCCGATGGGAAATCTATCAGGATGGCGGGAAAATAATCTTAGAATCTAATAACATGTTCTTTGAAAGTGCATGTTCTTCCCCCAAATAATTATATTGGTCACTTGTAACAATCATGTATGCAGAATATTTACCGGTAGTAGTAAGAGCATCTCCAAGCGAGGCCCCCAAACAGCCCCCAAACCGGTTTATTTCTGTCCGAGCGTGTCCGCATGTCCACTGTAGACCACTTTTACACCTACTTTTTCTTTCTTTTGTCCTTCTTTAATTATTCTCTCTCATACTCCACCAATCACATGCAAGGTCCACACAGTTTGGGATAATATTTGGGGGCTATGGTTGTAGGAGGTCATTTTTAGGGTGGTCCGCGGACACATGCCCGAACAGTTTTAGGGTGGTCCGCGGACACATGCCCGAAATGTAGTCCTTAGTAGTACATGTAGCAATTCACTAGGAGCACGTTCGAGTTCTTTGCTCGATTAGGCCGACGGGTATGGCGGCGATGACCTGTGCGCGGCCGCGGTAAAGGTGGCATAGGTGGTGGCGAGCTGGTGGATCATTTTCACGAGGAGAAATGCGAGATGCACGACCGAAGATGATGACTCGACAGTCCATTCCACGGGGGGTTGGAGCTTAGAGGGAAATGTTGACGAGGGCGGGAAGCGAAAGGTGTTGGGAGACAACATGTCGGGAACCAAGAAGGTGAGTGACGCCATTAAAACAATGATGATGGCCGCTCTGCCGATGATTGATTGGGTCCGCATGTTAAGATCCTATGCGGCGCGGGTCAGACACTTTCGAGCCAGCCCCGAAAGTTGGGGCCGGACAAGGAGATGTTGGACACGTATTTGGGCCATCTGGAGCGATGGGATGTCGTTGAGTACCGTTTTCATGTCCGGACCGCTATTTGCCCGATGGGAAATCTATCAGGATGGCGGGAAAATAATCTTAGAATCTAATAACATGTTCTTTGAAAGTGCATGCTCTTCCCCCAAATAATTATATTGGTCACTTGTAACAATCATGTATGCAGAATATTTACCGGTAGGTAGTAAGAGCATCTCCAAGCGGCCCCCAAACAGCCTCCAAACCGGTTTATGTTTGTCCGAGCGTGTCCGGGCGCGTCCGCTCACCCACATATGGGGTGAGTTTGGGGGCGTCCGGACGTGTCCGCATGTCCACTGTAGACCACTTTTACACCTACTTTTTCTTTCTTTTATCCTTCTTTAATTATTCTCTCTCATACTCCACCAATCACATGCAAGATCCTCACAGTTTGGGATAATATTTGGGGGTCATGATTGTAGGAGGTCATTTTTTAGGGTGGTCCGCGAACACATGCCCGAACAGTTTGGGGATGAATTTGGAGACCCTGGAGATGCTCTAGTACACCCACCGGTGATCAATACTTGTATTCTGGAAGTAGATCGATAATTGATTACATGCATCACGTATAGACTTCTGATTAACAGCGTGGAGGCAAAAATGTTAAAAGATTGTTTGGTGCTGACCTTAACTCGAAACAATAAAAACCTTGATTAGATGTGGCATAGGGTGGTCGGGAGCAGGTCATGATGGCAGTAAGCTCTACTTGGGAAGCAAAAAGATGTCCAAAGATTTAGCTGTTGCATGCTGCACTGACGGAGAAAGAGAGCGGGGCATTGGGTTCTTGTGCAGTCCAATCCAACGTGATGAATGCTTCCTCGCAGTGGTCGGACTTTTGCGTCCCATTGTAGGAGTACTATGTTTGACGCATGCTGTTGCTGTAGCCCTGTAGTATGGCGGTATTGACCACTGAGTAGATCTAGAGGGAGGTGCCTTGGGCCTTGCGTTTCGGTGTTGCTCAGGACAGATGCTGTGGCAGCGGAGCAAGACTAGACCGGCGACAGGTATCTGATGGAAAGATGCAGAGACTTGGACACGACAACCCGGCTGCGTTATCTGATGGTAAAATCCAGGAAAGTTGACTTTGCCCCTTGGAGAAAACGGGAAGCCAATGAACCATTGGTGAGTGGTTCTGCTCGACGATTAGACTGGTTTGAAATTATGAACTTGAATTCTAATTAAGGTACTCCTCCATTTAAAAATAAGTGTCTCAATTTTTTTTTAAAATTGATGTATCTAAACGTATTTCACTTATAAATACATCCACCCACTTTTGAGTAAACTTGAGACGCTTATTTCTCCCTAAACGACCTTTTTACAGATTTTCAGTCACTAGATATGTGTAGTGTGGTTACGGGAGAAAAAATGGGGTTGTCTGGCCCATGTCCGCCAACACGTCTTGAATATATGAGGTTAAATTAGACAAGTCTGATGCTCTTGGTGGTTTGAAGATTTTGTTGAGAAATAAATTTTGGAGCTTAGAGAAGACCGTGTTGTATTTTTTACGCATGTGCTGCAGGTTTGGCCTGTACTGAGTTGTCATTAGGAGTGAAGTTATCACCGAGGTTTGTGGCTCTCCCGTGGTGCATATCACGCCCGAGCTGCAGGAGCCTTGTGGGGAACCGTCTATGGTGCTACTGATGGAGATGGGCTCATTGGAGTCCTTGGCGATGGACATGGTGTCACCATCATCTCCATCTGAGTCCTGTCAGTTGTGTGCCTGTATGGACAGTGTAGGTTTGGTTGATTCTGTCACTTCTCATCTCTGAGTGACCAGGTTGATGAGACAGGTTTGTTGGTGCCTAACTCTGAGCCTCTCTTTGGTAAAGAGGTTTGCGACTTGCTCGTTGACTTGGAGACGGCTTGTCCTGGATATGGCAAGGATATTGCTTGCGTCTTGGCGGGAACTGCATTGGATGGTGTAATCATGAAAGTTGAGAAGTCTCTCAGGAGGGCAAGAAAGAAGCTTGGCATCGGAAGGAAAGCTTCCACTTTTGCTTGATCGTTGAGCCCTTTTGAGCTTGTCGTGTTAGTTCGTGGTTGTGCTAGGTTGAGCCAGTTGTTAGCTTGCGGGTGTTGCTTGTTTTAGGTGTTGTTCTCTGTGGTTGTGTGAGCTCCTCCCCGTTTGTTGTATGGTTTTTGTCCGGTTTCTCCCGCTAATAAACCAGACACCTTCTTCTTAATTAATGATAAGGCAAAGCTTTTGCCTTCGTTTCGAAAAAAAAGAAGTGTGACTGTGTGGTATATTTAATATTTTTAGGGTGTAAACGGATCCAGTGGCGAAGCTAGTGCAAAGAACTATTGAGTTCACCTCTTGTTATTATAGTAAGTATTTTAATAATTAGCAACATAACACTCTAGTTTAATAAAGGCTTGATTTCATTGAGTTCATGTGAACCCAATGCCACTGAACGGATTGGATCGGATCGAATTTTAGCTCTACCATATCATTTATCACATTTTTTTCATCGGATTCAGAGCGAAGAGGATAATGACCGGATGCGGATTCGGAGGCGAATATATGTGGTCACGAATTCGGGAACGGAAATGGGACGGGTTCGGAGCGGAAACAAAATTAATCGGATAGATACGCACATACGTAAATTGTCAAGCAATACAACCAAAATAATTGTTCAGAACTAGTAGTAACTATCGAAGTTGTACACATAGTCTTTAGTGAGTTTTTTTTCAACCGGACGAACTCGACAACTCACTAAATGCATAATGCTCTATTAGGTTAGTCATTTCAGTAGAAAATCGGATTGTTCGGATTAAAACCGTCGGATAATCCTATTTAATTTCTGGATAATCCATATTTTGAGCTATTTGACGTATCATATCCTATACCATATCTGGTTGGCAAGTTCGAAATCGGATATCCTTATCTAGCGGATTCGTTTAAACCGGATATGGACTCTTCAAAACGGTTTCAGAATCGAATACAATGCAGAAATTATCCTATCTGTTTACACCCATAATCTTTTCTCCTAAATGACCCTTTTACATATTTTCAGCCACTAGGCCTCTCATTAAAAGCTTTTAACCGGATGTGACCCTTCTAATAAACGCCACCGAGTCAAGGGTTCTAAGTGAGAGTCTCTGAAAATCTCAAAATGCGTCATTCACGTTGGCTTATCTAAGACTACAAAATGCACAAAAGGCAAAATCATTTGAAATAAGCATTTGATATGATGTTTCTACAATCTCAGGTCCTCTAAGATTTCTCCATAGACTGGAAATCTCATAATACGCCATTCGCATTGGCGTGTCTGACAATCTTAGAGGCTCCAAGGTTACAAAAACGTAATCAAATCGCTTATTTGAAATCACTGTCGTGTTTTACATTTCTCAGTTTCAGATAAAGCAAAATGAATTTAGGAAATTATCTTAGATTGTGAGAGCGCCTTTTAGTGTGGTGTTTTTTGAGAGGCATTAGAGCATCTCCACCGGGGAACTCCAAGTGACCCCCCAAAGCCCAAGGGTCCGGACGCAAAAAACCGCCACCAGCGGCACCCCCCCCCCCCCCCAAAGCTCGCCCCGAGCAATTTCGTGTCTGGCACCCCCGAAAGGGCCTTCAAGTTTGGAGACCCTCTCAGGGGTGCCGGACATGGGGTGGACATGGCCTCCGACAGGGGTGGCCCGCCCGTCATACACACAGCATCGGCGCTCGTGTTAATTAGGGTTGTGCGAGGCCGTTGCGCCCGATTTTAATGGCGAGGCGACGAGACCGTAACCACGCATCGCAATAACGTCGCGCCCGTTCCCCTGGCGGGCACAGAGCGAAGTGACACGTCACAATTACGCCGCGCCCGTTCCCATGGCGCAGACGGAAGCGACGCGTGTTGAAGTCGCAGCGGCTGCCCGCGGCGGCGCCCTGCACACGCGTCGTCGGCATCAATGCGTGGCCAGGCGAACCGGTGGC
The DNA here is from genome assembly GCA_947311845.1 of Poa pratensis. Taxonomy (NCBI): domain Eukaryota; kingdom Viridiplantae; phylum Streptophyta; class Magnoliopsida; order Poales; family Poaceae; genus Poa; species Poa pratensis. The sequence goes on along the minus strand of CAMZMU010000044.1, from coordinate 28,921,357 downwards.
CGCGTTAATGCAGGCCACCCAACCCGCTCCTCCGGCCGCGTTTAAAACCCGACGCGTCGCAGCCCTCCTCTCCCCACACCACCACTTCTCCCTCTCTCTCAACTCGCCACAAGAAGATCGGCCGCCAAGCATGGCGGGTAGCCGCGAGACGCCGGAGGAGCGCGACCTTCGGCAGCTGGAGGAACGCCGCCGTCGCAACGAGGAGGTAGAGATGGCCAAGGCGTTCCGGCGGGATATGTGGCGCGAGGAGGCCGACAACGCGCCTTCGTACGTGCTCTCGCTGGAGACCGCGCAGCTGTGCAGCCGCCACGCGGTGCCGGTGGAGGACTTCGCCACCCTACCAGACGGGTGGGTGAGGAACGCCGTCAACGTTCCGGTGGCGCCGCGGCTCAGCGTGCAGGAGCGCATCGACTTCGTCAAGCGGAAGTGGATGGAGATGTCGTACGAGCAAAAACTCGACCCCAAGTACTCCATCTCGGCGCCCTACTGGCACGCCGTGGTGGACGCGGAGTACGAGGCACGTCGTAGCGGTGGAGCAAACGCCACGCGGGAGCCAACTTCGGTGACGGCAACGGACGACGAGCGTGACAGCGAGGACGACGACCCCGAGCTGCCCAATATCCCTTTACCACCGGCTGCATCTTGGTCAGCAGCGTCGCCGTCACCGAAGAAGGGGCACCGGATGAAACTGGAGAGGCTTCCCATCAAACGCCCGCCGGATGCCACGGCGGTAGATCAAATCCCACCACGTGCCGCCCGCGAAACCAGAAGCCTCAGCCACGGCCGAGGCTATGGCCGTTCCTCAAGGCCGCAGCCGACGGCAATCGCCGGTGAAACTTCCTCAAGGCCGTAGCCGGGTAACGTTTCTAAAGGCCGTAGCCGACGACAATAACAGATGAAATTTCCGGCGTCGGATCATCGAGGCATACAAGTTGTTGATGATTCCGGCGCTGGTTCGCATCTTCTTCGCCGGCGCTACGCCATGGAAACGACATCTTCATCGACGCCGACGCCTGTAGTGGTTGGCTAGACGCTGTAGCGTGTAGCTGTTAACGGCATAGTTTAGATTTAGTTTGTTAAATCTCGTTTAGATTCGAAATTATAAGTTTGTTAAACTCGTTTAAATTCCGCCGGAGTTGCTTATTATGAACGAAAGTTAAAAAAATTGACGTGTTTGTTTAGGGTGCGCCGCTGTGGGCGACACCCCTAATTGGCCGGACATATGTCCGGCACCCCAATTGAGACTCAATTGGGGGTGTCGGACACATATTTGGAGGTCTCCGGTGGAGATGCTCTTAGACCATGCACTATGTGGGTTCGCATCAAAGAAAAATATGTCAGACTTTGGTTCGTTTTGGTTTCCTTGCTATGTGATGATTCGCTTTGGATGCTTAGATGGGCCCACCACTTGCATGCTGTCACAATACTCCACTGGTTTGCATGCTGCATGCATGTGAAGGAAACTTTATTTAATTGGAAGAAGCAAGTTTGGAACCGCACCATGTATTGGGTTCGCTTTTCTTGTCAGACCAAATGATCCGATGCCCTGCTATGTTTGGAACCGGTTCCAAAGCCACCAGGGTTCGCTTTTGGCCAACATAGTGGATGGCCTTAGTGGTTGATAGTTTAGCAAAGAGCCATTTAATACAAAAGATAGCGTGAGAGGCGCAGCGTGCGTACAGTTTGTCAGATGTGCGGTGTTCCGCTGCGTGCAGAACAGAGAGCTGTGGCAGCGGAGAAAAACGAGACCGGAGAAAGTAAATGGTTGATGTGATGGAAAGAATCGGAGACTGGTCACGACAGCCCAGCCGTAAAATGCATGAAAGTCAGACCTTTGCCCTGGTGATGACAGTTCATTTTGACAGCTATATAAAATGACTTTTCACTTGGTATTTTTTTATACAGTTCATAAACACAGAATGTCCCGATCGATGTACACCTAATTTTCATAACATTATAAAATGCATTTTTCATACTATGAGCATCTAGTCCTATGAGACAAACCGGGGCCTCTTTCAGTTTGTTTTTAGAAGGTGCATGACTAAAATAAAAGAACTAGATCGGGAAATCCACCTCTGGGCAGTAGGTACAGATGCACTCATTACTCAAAAAACAATTTTGAAAATGTCAAAAAAATTAATGGAGAGAGCAAATCGATGCAAGAAAATGCAATGGCAAAAACACAAGAAGTGCTTAAGTCATTCACTCCCAAATCACACCAAAAGCAACTACGCTTATGGGGGAGAAGAGAGGAGCAACAAAGGAGAGAATCACACAAGAACTCAAAGATCAAGATCCACTAGGTTCCCCTCACTTAGAGAAGGAATGGATTTGTGGAAATGTAGATCCAGATCTCTCTTTTCCCTCAAATATATGCAAGAATCATGGGAGGAATTGAGAGGGAGGCAAGCTTTCCAAGGTCAACAATGGTGGGAGAGAGAGGGAAAACGTGTTTGGCAAAGCAGCAACTCATTATGGGAAGAAGGGGGCCTTTTATATGTCCCCACGAAAAAAGAGCCGTTGCAGGAAAAATAACCCCGGAGACTCCAGTCTGTGGGGGCCGGAGACTCCGGTCTAGGGGAGTGGAGACTCGGGGGGGGGGCGGAGACTCCGGTCCTGGGGGGGGGGTGGAGACTCCGGCCCGAAAAGTCTCCGGGGCACTTCCGACCCCTATACCGCAAGCGCCGTCCTCTGGGATTTGAGCACCAAAACAGTAATAACTTTTTCATCCGGACTCCGTTTTGATGATCTTGGGCTCGTTGGAATCGGGACGAAGAGCTTAACAAGATCATGCAGAGAAACATCATAGTCCAATAAGGGAGGATAAAACCAAATGGGGAAATGTTAGACCTCTCGATAAAAGAACAACGGTAAAACCTCCAACAACAAAAACGCAACAAGATATTCATATGAAATCTTTTTTTATGAACTAGAGCTTGGTATGGAGATGAACACAAGCTCTAAATTCACACGTGGATAAAACCAAATAAGAACAAAGAAAGATGATATGCCACGAATACAAAGGTTTGAGCTCTCCACAAAGATGCGATCAAGTTACTCACTTGAGAGCCCCTCTTGATAGTACGTCGTCTATCCTATAACCCGGTCTTCCACTAACACCATGAGGCCGGTAAAATAGAAACCCATATCAAGATCATACCTTTGCCTTACGCATTCCACTTGAGCTAGATAATGACGATCTTGATCTCTTCAAGTGGACCACCTTTCTTGATTACGCTTTGCTTGATGAAGATTCACATGTTGCTCCTCCATACACCAAGATGTGGGCACATCTTCACTTGACCATTATCTCCACATGGGCTGCAAGCTACAAGCATAGGATTTCTTCGAGATGCTTCTCTTGAATTTGACACAAAGCTCAACTCTACACATGACCATTCTTCATATAAACCCTTGAATAGAGTATTGATCATCATGTAATCTTCTAGAGTCCAACACATGAACTCCAATGTTTTCCTATGGACAAGATCTACAAGAATGTCTCAATGCAAACATTAGTCCATAAGGATTGTCATTAATTACCAAAACCACACATGGGGCACCATGCACTTTCAATCTCCCCCATTTTGGTAATTGATGACAATCCCTTTTACGAGGGTTTATATAATGAATTAAGCAACCATGCACAACAAAGAGCGCAAGGATGAAAGAGCATGAAAGACAAATGCTTAAGAACGGAACTAAAACATAAAACCAAAATCGCTTAAACCCTCTAAACTTTCCCCCATTGGCATCGATTGCCGAAATGGGAGGAAAAATTTAGAAGGCCAATATAGTAAGACCTCCCCCATAAAGTGTGCATTTCTCATAATATGAGTGAAATCAAATGCACATATGCAATGACGAATAGATGAAGAGAGATCAAACTATATTGATGATCCAAAGATTGCAAAAGAAAATCAAAAGGAAGTTACTTCGACGAAAGAAGCAAGCAATCAAGAGGATCTGAAAAGTGTTCTAAAAGTCAAGAGGGAACTCCCCAAGGTACGTGCACAAAGTAAGATTTGCATTTGAATGTAGTGTGCACAACATGGAATCCTCACTCCCTCCTAGAAAATTTTGAACACAAACAAGTGCAAGAGAGCATAGATGATAAAAGAAGCAATGCAACTTGCAACAAACCAAATGTTGAACAACAAGATCAAGGAGCGACAAATAGAGAAACTTGCTCAACCGAAAAGAGATGGGTGTGATATAGAAAAGACATTTTAGGAGACTAATACAAGGATGAGCGAGCATCAACATAGTCTTTCAATATGAGGCACATAGTGCATATCATGTCTTTCCCATATACACAAACCAAAGAGAATATTGCAAACAAAACCACAAGCTTTAAAGATGCAAAAGGAATACCAAATGAAAAACGAAGCTTGTGCCTTTTAGGGACCACCAAAGAATCAAAAGCAATAAAAGGTGGTCACTAAAAAATTGGAATACGAATTAAAGATGTAACTATTCTCATGTGTATAAGTTTCTAAGTAGACACCAATCATGAAGATATAAGTCCACAAAGAAACATGCACACACAAAATAAGTACACAGTTAGAGAACATGATATCCAAGGGAAGTCATAAATACACCAATAAGATCCTTGCTTAAGAGCATAGCACAAAGCTCAATTTTATCTTAAAGGGATATAGATGAACTTCCAACACACACTCATCATAGCATCAAAAATATCCACAAGGGATAAGGTGATAAAAGGGATGCTCCGAGAAAGATAACAAGTATCGCAAAGGCAAATGATTTTGAAAAACATCAATATTGCATATACAAGACATAGAGTAGAAAGTGCTAGATTAACATATTTAGGATTGGTGAATCATGAAAATGATTATATATATTCCCCTTGATATGTAATCATCCCGGCTTGCCCACATTTGCAATAAAGTTTTTTGCAAGAACCAAAAGAATTGCAACAAAAGAGATTCATGCCATGAAACAACCTACACAAGGTTGAAAGCTAGAAAAGTATGCATGAGGTAGATACTTGTTACCGAGATACATTGGTGATGTAGAAGATAAAGTTCATGATCATCCAAGCTTGGCTCCAATAAGCACATGGTGACAACACCTTCCTTGTAGATGAGACAAGCTTCCAATGCATCTCAATGTACCTAAAACAAATTAAGTACAACATGGTACCCAAACTCATTGGGTCAAAGTAGTTAGAGCAACTACAATACATAGGACAAACTCCACATAAATATGTGCATATTGATATGAAATTGAATTTCATGCACATCTTAGCCATTTAGGATTTGATGGAGTTTATCCTATATATTGGATCAAAAAGTAAGCATGCCATAAGATATACATAATAAATATGCATGCAAAGACTTTCAAGAACCAAATGAGATACAATTTGGACAAAACACCAATTAAACCAAGAAGCACACACAAGTGTGACAAGAAAACGAATTGCCCAAATTATATCAAAGACCCAAATCAACAATGATTGAAGTACCAATTTGAAAAGATACCAAATGAAAAATAGGATCAAAGAATAAATCAAACCCTCTACACTTTTCATGATGGCACAAAGTACCAAGACGAAAAATGTTTGTCTTCCAAGGAGACATCATCGGGATCAAAAGCCAATTGAAGACAACTAATGTTCAAAAGCATATAGGATGCTCCCCCAAGATTTGTGCATTATTTATGATCTTGCATTTGAATACAAAATGCACACAAATGGGATCATCACTCTCCATATATATTATTCAAACAAAGTCATGTTCAAGAAAGAGTAAAATATCCAATACCAATTTAAAGAATAGTGTTCTACTCAAAGTAGGATAGCTTCCCCAAGAATAGTGCATTATCTAGAAGTATGATTGAATGTAAATGCACAAGATGGGATCATTGCTTTTCCTAACTCAAGAAAGCACAAAACAAATTTTGGTAGAGCACAATGATCCAAAAGATACAAGGAACAAAAGGAGTTAGATAAACAATTTGGCAATAAAAGAAGGCAATTCAAAGCAAGAGCCAAAGTGAATGATCTCAAATTTCACCACAATTATGAGTATCACTTGTCATGGACAAGAGTATATGGAGATATTTCTCGGTGGTATTGGAATGATATTCAAGCCAACTTCACAACAAATAAGCATATGGAAAGGATAGGAATTAAAAGCCATGCTTAGATAGATAGATATTCTTGATAGCTTCAATATCACGCGATCATGCAAAGCAACTCCAAAGAGTAGCTTGAAGCAATTGGTTTCCCAAAAGATATATGAGAACATATTTAGGGAAAGCCATATCAAGAATTCCATCACAAACAAGATCCAAAAGAGTGAGACAAAAAACATTAAGCAAATATGGAACTTGTTTGAGCAAACATGCCACATAAGAATAAGATTGACAAATAAATTCTAGGTGGCAATACCTCACATGTTCACATTTTCTAGGCTTGTAATATGCACATAGCTTATTACTCCCCATAATGTGATAATCCATTTTTTTAACAAGAGGCACAAAAACCAACTAGAGATAATTAATGGACATTATAGAATTTGAATTTCTCATGAGCATGACATACCACATAGAGATAGATAATATTGATATATATCACTAAGTGGTATTCCTCATGTACACACATTTTTAGGATTGTGAAGTGCACGAAGCATATCACTCTCCAAAATGGATAGTCCATTAATCTCTCAAAAGAGAGCCAACAAGATAAGATATCAAATAAAAGCAATAAGGCTCACAAGTAAATGGTGTGCAAACCAACATACACATACTTGATTCTCAAGATAAGTAAGTAGAGAGCACAACACATACAAACACTAGCAAGGTACAAAACCAAACACATGCAAGGGTGCAAGCAACTTTCAATGTATATATGATATAAAAAGTTACCGCAAGGAGGAACATTGGATAAGATAGAACAATATAATCCAAATGACTTGGCTTGAGAGATATAATTGATGAAGATCCCTTAATTCTTCATGATGTAGCCAAGTCTCCAATGCCCCAACAACACCTATTGATCAAGTTTTAGCTTGTTGGTCCCCAACCAAGTTGGGTCCTAAGAGGTTAGTCACAATAGGCTTGGCAACCCAAATGGTTCTTTTCTTGACACCACTTTGAGTACCAACATATTTGGCAAACACATTGCCAACCTTATCCTTCCGAAGAGAATAAACATCATCAATTATAATGGGGTTGGATAAGGTACCATTAGTGCATGAAGAAGCAAAGTGGCCCTTCTCACGGCATATGTAGCAACATTGGCTTCCTCCTTTCTTCTTAGTTGGAATCTCGACTTGAGGAGGTAGCTTGATTCTTCTTGGGAAGTGGCCTTCTTCAACTTGAGGAACTTGAGTTTGACTTGAGGCTCTTCCCTTGTTGCTTCTCACTAAGAGCTTCTTCTTCAAAGGGCAAGATCTAACATGGTGCCCTTCAACTTTGCACTTGAAGCAAACAATCTTGGCCGAATCTTTAACTTGTTCTTGGCCCTTTTTCTTCTTGTTGACTTGGACTTGTTCTTGTTATTGGAGTTGAATCCAAGTCCACTCTTGTCATTGGGGCGTCTTTGAACACTCAACATATTGTCAAGTGTGGACTTCCCAACATGACGCTTTTCCAAGTCTTTCTTCAAAGAAGTGACTTGGGCCTTGAGCTCATTTAATTCCTCTACATGGTTAGTATCAACACAAACACTAGAGGAAGTAGAGCTTCATTGTTAGAGCAACAAGGCATAGAAAGTAATTCATCACAAGATTTAGCAATAGTATATGATGTAATTACTAGGACTAGCACATGGCAATATAGCATTTTGGTAGAGATTGTGCTATTGACCACATGAGGCTCACAAGATGTTACCTTGACATAATAGCCTCATGAGCTAACTTTAGCTTAGCATGGGATGCTAGAAGATCCTCATTAGAGCTAGAGAGCTTTTCATGACTTTCTTCCAATTTCCCATACTTGCTAGTTAGCAACTCAAGTTGAGCCCTTAGCTCAACATTCTCCTTCAAAATAGATGATTCACAAGATGTGGAGTTAGTAGCACAAGCATCATTAATATTAGAAATGGAAGAAGACAACTTGGCAAGCTCATCATTCAACCTAGCATTTTCCTCAATAATATAGATCAGTGTAGAAATAGGGGGTCTTGTCGTTCTTTCCTCAGGGATCAAACTACTGGTGTTCTTTGTTTCCAGAAGCTAGGACAAATTCGAAAGGTGAGATTTTTACTGACAGAACAGGGTTTAAGCAGGGTTCTTACAGATCAAAGCATTTAAACATGAAAAGTAACAGGATCTAGCTTGTCAGGCAAGGTAACTAGCAAATGGAGGCTAAGGAAGAGATTGCAACACCCAAACATGCAGTAGATTTCATAACAAGTCACAGATCAAACACCACAGGCATATAATAGGCAGGATTCAGAAATAGCATTGAACTGTGTCACTCAATTCACTGTCACAACCAAACCAAACAAGCTCTACACACAGATGGATGATCTACTAGTTTCTAAGCAATTACAACAGAGAATTGGAGAGGTGAGACTTGGCTGTTCTTCACTGAAGCTTGTCGAAGCAGAGGAAGCAGAGAAGCAGACATGGAAGATGCAGAAGCAGGGGAAGCAGGGAAGCAGACAGGGAAGAGGCAGATCTTGTGCTTCAGTTCACCAGGGCCTTGGTCCTCTTCTCTTCATCTCCATGGATCTTCTTCTTCTTGCTGTTCTTGGTGTTCTTGCTCTCGAGATGGTGGTGGTGTTGTGTTGTTGTGGCTGAGGATGGAAAGGTGGAGAGAGTTGTGGTGGATGGATGTGTGTGAGATGGATGTGTCCAGGAGGTGGTCTTGGTGGCTTTATACCCTTTTTGCCTTTTTGGTGGAGTGGTGGTGCGTGGTGGTTGAGAGGGAAGCTTCCCCCTTCAGCCCACAACTCACAATGCACATGGCATGTTTCCACCTTTTTCCCTTTTTGCCTTTTTGAGCCTTTGCTTCTTTCCCAAGTTGATCTCATCCACCTTTGCTTGTTCAAACTTCTTCTTCTTATCTCCTGTGAGCTCATACTTTCTGCTAGTGTTGAAGGAGAATATGCCTTGGCGCACTGATCTGCAAAATGGGCACATATGCTGTAAAGTGTGGATAAAACCTTTCTGAACTTTCTGAATTTAAACAAGGTTTAGGGTTTTAGGGATCACAAGAGAGATCATAATTTGGAGTGATAAAAAACCCCACACCCGAACCTTTGCTTGTCCCCAAGTAAAGCAAATGTGATAAAAACGACAACAACATGAAAGTGAACAGTGCTCAATTCTAAAAACACAAAGTTTCAGACATATTGGATTCTATACAGTTTCTGAATACAAGTATTGCAATCTCTAGTTCTGAAACAAGTATCAAATAGCAGAATTTATATATTTCTAGGTTCAGAGACTTTGGATTAGCAAGATAAAACAATTGGCAAGGAAATCGGATGAAAATGATCCAGGAAACAGCCACAATGCAGGGGTTAACTGAATGCAAAGTCAGTGCTTCACCTGCTACAGTTCCCAGGAACATAGTAGGCTAATGCATTGGTCAAACATGAGTTAGTTAAGCAGTTCCTTGTTAAGTTAACAGAGTTAGTGCTTCACAAACTACAGATCCCAGGATCATAGTTGCTAATGCCAAAAATTGCCTCAGGTTTCTGTCAAAAGCTTCGGGTTAGTGCTTCACATACCACAATCCCAAGATCATGGTTGCTAATGCAAAATATGTTAATTAGTGGTCATGGAAATTGAAATGAGCTTTCATGAGTTAGTGCTTCACATGTCACAGATCCAGAGATCATGACATGCTAATGCAAAAATGCAGTTAGAATATGGCTCTCAAAAGGATCATCTCATTCAGTTTCTAAGCCAAGTGCATTATGCAGGTATTCCAATAATTTTGAGCAGAGAAATAGATAAATCTTGTTTTGATAAATGATTCTGACATAAGCATTTGCAAAATCCATAAGTAGAGATCATGAAAGATTCGCAATAACATGAAAAGTTGTTTAAACAGAATAGAGCACTAAATCAAACCTTTACTGTAATAGCAATTTCAAACCAGGCCAACTAATGATAAAATCTTCAGAATCATGGCATAAAAATGATATTCATGATGGAATTTAGTTTTGGGAATTGGAATGTTTTCACCTGGTGTTTACTTCTACTTCTTGCTTCACAAGATCACTACGAACCATCTCCATTTCTCCTTTATTTCATAACCTGAAAAACAACAACACAAGAAAAACAACCAAAACAAAAATAGCAATTAAAGGAAAGAAATATGAAAATAGCATAAAAAGGTATCAGGCTGCCTCCTGATGAGTGCTTGTTTAAGGTCATGAGCCTGACCATTGCACAACTTCACTGGTTCTCTACTCCAGAAGATGCATTGTGAGCATCCTCTGGCTCATCATCCTCTGTTTAATCAGTTTCTTCAGTATCAATTTTCTCTCCAACCACATAGTGCTTCAGCCTCTGACCATTAACCTTGAAAGTGCCTTCAGATGAACTATGTACTTCAAAAGCACCATGTCCAAGGTCTCTCTTGATGATACAGGGACCAAGCCATCTAGACTTGAATTTTCCAGAGAACAAATGCAGTTTGGAGTCATATACAAGCACTGTCTGTCCAATGCAGAATTCTTTCCTTAGAATGTGCTTGTCATGCCACTTCTTTGCCTTTTCCTTGTAGATCTTGGAACTCTCATAGGCATCATGTCTCAGCTCTTCCAGTTCACACATCTGCATCTTTCTTGCACTCCCAGCTTTTCCCAAGTCTATGTTCAACTTCCTGATTGCCCACTGAGCTATGTGCTCTAACTCAACAGGCAGATGACATGCTTTTCCATAGACAAGCCTGAATGGTGACATTCCAATGGGTGTTTTGTAACCTGTCCTGTATGCCCACAAACCATCAGGCAATTTCATTGACCAATCACCTCTAGACTTGGATACCACTTTCTCCAATATCCGTTTCACTTCTCTGTTGGATAATTCCACTTGTCCATTAGCTTGAGGATGATAAGGTGTAGTTACTCTGTGATTCTTCACACCATACTTGCTCAGAAGTTTCTCTAACTGCTCATTGTTGAAATGAGCTCCACCATCACTGATCACCACCCTGGGAATTCCAAATCTGGGGAAAACGACAGTTTTGAACAGCTTACGGACAGATTTGGAATCAGCACTGACAGTGGGTATTGCTTCAACCCATTTGGACACATAGTCCACTGCAACCAAGATGTGCTTGTAGCCCTTTGAGGATGGTAAAGGTCCAACAAAATCTACTCCCCACACATAAAACAACTCAACCTCAAGAATTCCTTGCTGTGGCATTTCATTTCTCCTAGAAATCTTTCCAGCTCTCTAACAAGGGTCACACTGTTTGATAAAATCATGGACATCTTTGAACAAGCTAGGCCAATAGAATCCAGCTGGGAGGATTTTTGCTTGAGTTTTCATCACTCCAGCATGGCCTCCATACATGCCTGCATGGCACTGGAACACTACATCATGTATTTCTTCAGATGGCACACATCTTCTCACCACACCATTAGCACAGTGCTTGTACAAGAATGGCTCATCCCAATAATAGCTCTTGGCATCATGCATAAATTTCTTTCTCTGTTGGGAAGTTCACTATGTCAGCATACCATGGAGTGTTAGCCTTCACTCCCATCAGCTGTTCACCTGGCATACCATCTTGGATTTCCCTCTTTTCAGAACTGTTTATTCTAGACAAATGGTCTGCTACTGAATTCTCAGAGCCTTTCTTGTCTTTGATCTCAATATCAAATTCTTGTAGCAAGAGAATCCATCTGACGAGCCTTGGTTTTGCATCCTTTTTGCTGACCAAGTACCTTATTGCTGCATGGTCTATGAAAACTGTACATTTGTATCCAACTAGATAAGGCCTGAACTTGTCAAATGCAAACACTACTGCCATCAATTCTTTCTCAGTGGTGGTGTAATTGATCTGTGCATCATCTAGTGTTTTATTGGCATAATGGATCACATGGAGTGCCTTTTCCTTCTTCTGACCAAGAACTGCTCCTACTGCATAGTCACTGGCATCACACATCAGCTCAAATGGCAAAATCCAATCTGGTGGTTGCACTATTGGCGCAGTAATAAGAGCTTCTTTCAACTTGTTGAATGCTTGCAAGCATGCTTCATCAAAAACAAACTTGACATCTTGATTCAGCAGGTTTGTGAGTGGTTTTGCAATGAGTGAAAATTTCTTGATGAACCTTCTGTAAAATCCAGTATGTCCCAGGAAACTCTGTATTCCCTTGACATTTTCAGGAGGAGGTAACTTAGCAATAACATCAACTTTGACTTTATCCACTTCTATTCCTCTGGCAAACACCATATGTCCAAGCACAATGCCTTCAGTTACCAGAAAATGACATTTTTCCCAGTTCAGAATCAAGTTCTGCTCAGAACACCTGTGCAACACTGTTGTCAAATTTTTCAGACAAGTGAGAAAATCCTTTCCATACACTATGAAGTCATCCATGAACACCTCCATAATTCTTTCACCTTTGAAAGGTGTCAGGTGCATTGCACAAACCGAATGGCAGTCTCTTGTAGGAAAAAGTTCCATATGGACATGTGAAAGTTGCCTTGTCTTGGTCAGAGGGGTGAATTGGAATTTGAAGAAATCCAGAGTATCCATCCAGATAACAATAGAACTTCTGACCTGCTAACCTTTCCAGCATCTGATCCATAAATGGCAAAGGAAAATGATCTTTCCTAGTTGCCTTGTTCAGCTTTCTGAAGTCATTGACCATTCTCCAGCCTGTGACAGGTCTTGTGGTCATTAGTCTACCTTCTTCATTTTCTACCACTGTGTAACCTCCTTTCTTGGGTACAATGTGGATTGGACTCACGCAATCACTGTCAGAAATGGGGTAAATCATTCCTGCCTTTAGCAGTTTCAGAACTTCCTTCTTTACTACTTCTTGCATAGCAGGGTTTAGTCTTCTCTGTCCCTCTCTGGTGGGTATGCTATCTTCTTCCAAGTGTATTCTGTGAGAACAAACCTTCTCATCAATTCCCTTGATGTCATCAATAGAATAACCAATCACATTCTTGTATAGCCTGAGTACTGACAACAGGCTTTCTTCCACTTCACCATCTAGAGCAGAGCTGATTATCACAGGGTGAATCCTCTCTTTCTCCAGAAAAGAGTACTTCAGAGAGACTGTCCAGACTGTTTCCGCCGCCTACACGCATCTGTGACGTCCACACTGTCCTCCTCCTCTATCTAATCACCAGCTCAGCACCACTAAATTCTCCTCTCCCGCACGCGCGTGAAAAACAACAAAATTGACTCTGTGACGAAACTTCAGCACAAAATGAACCTATTTCGTAAATAATTTTGAATATAATCCTTTTCGGTAGCGCCGTTCTGGGGTGCTACCCTCCACATGATATCGTCCTGGACCGGGGCGCTATGTCCCTGTGACGTGGTAACGCAAGGCTCACTACAAAGAATATCCAGAGAGCAGTCGTCGTGACAAAACTAACTCAAATTTGGTACCGCCCTGGGCTGGATTGCTATTCTCTTGAGGGTAGCGCCCTTGTCCGGGTCGCTATGAACTAAAATATAGAATTTCAAACCCTTACAAACTTCATGAATCATGAAATATTATCTATTTGTCTAACCATCATAAGACCGGTGTCATTGAAAGATAAATTAATTTGTAACCCCTAAAAAATCATGTCATTTAAATTTGTAAATCAAAAGTTATATGGGTTTGAAATTCTATGTTTTAGTGCATAACGCCCAGGGCACTACCCTATTTGATTTAAGTTTGTCAGGACGACTGCTCTCTGAATATTCTTTGTACTGGGCACGGCGTTACCAGACGCTACTATGTAGATAATAGCGTCCTCAGAAAGGTGCTACCAAATAGGGTTAGATTCGAAATTATTTTTGAAATAGGTTTATTTTATGCTGAAGTTTCACTACAAAGTCTTTTTTGCTGTTTTTCACCTGCACGTACACAGCTCCATCTTTACCCTGTGGAATAACTACAGCCCATCTCGTTTATGGCCGCTGTCGTCGATCTTCTTTGCCACAACATTTCTGAGCAATTTATTTTAACTACATTTCGGAGAAATTAGCTACGTTGAATGGTCGGGTGATGCCTCAGATCAACATTACCTCTAGTCTTTGAAGAAGGGTGGTCCACTTTAACTAAAAAATGTTATACCTGCTCAATGATATTTGGGCCAAACAAAAATTTCATGATAGGCCATGACAACAGTCTGGATCCGCCACTGCTGGGACAGGATAAAAAGGTGAAAACATGGTCCGTGCAGCTACATCTTTTTTTTTTTTTTTTGCAAAATAGCTACATCTTTATTGTTAAAGGGGAGTTGGTTTCGTTCATCCCACCTCTCTCATCTCACGAACATCTACACCATCATACTCTGTCACATGAAAATTGGCAACAATCATAACAAATTAGCTGCCAATTTTGGCCCAAGATTAACTACTAAAGAAGCTCCACGTAAGGTCCCTCTACAATATATCTCAATAATAAACAAGTAATTGGCTTGCTAAAAATTGGTAAAAAAAAATCAGGCCCACATCTAATGCTCTAGATTGAGTGAACATGTTGAACTAGGCCATCGAGCGCGTGTTCAGCTTTTCAGCTAACCTCACGGATGTTGTCGCGAAAATCATCAAGCCATCTACATAGTGCACTTTGTTCGAAAAGAAACCTAGGGCACACCATATAGTGAAAAGATCATCAACATGGTGGTCCCATAAAGATGATGAAAATTCTACTTGTCAATATAGGACCCCCCCCCCCCCCCCCCCCCAACACACACACACACAATGCAATTAATTAGTATTGAACTAAAATTTAAGATTCAATTATTCATACGATTAAAACATATCAAATCCACCTGGAGTATAATATAATTCTACCATTACTATTATCATTTATATTGAGTATTTACACTAAATCTAAAAATATTAACTAATTCGGAGGCGAAAAAACTCTTTTTTTTTACTTTCAAGTATTTGTCCGAAGTCTGAAAATTCTGAAGTAGTATGTGACGGAATTATTTTCAAAGACGAAGAGGTGCTACTGCCTATACAAAAGTGTAGCTTAAGTACAACATGTTTTTATATAGTTGCATTTTAAGAATATCTTGCATCACCTTTTAAAGACTTTGTCATGTTGAGATGCTTAAACTATATCGGGAGTGTATAAATAATCGTTGCATATTTTCATTGTGTTTATTGTTAACATTTACCAACATATCTAGTAAGTAGAAGTAAATCCACATCTAAATTCAAATTAAATGATGTGAAAATTAGAAATATTTATATTTAATGGCATGTTGATATCTGAACTTGATCATAGTGAACACTTTTTCAGCTACGGATTTTAACCCCTATCAGCATCCAAACACGACAAGTTCTTCACATGCATGAGCAGATGCTTTTGGCTAGTTTAACATCATGGTGGATTACTGTAATTACTTTTGACTACTCATCTTTATATACCATTTATCGTTTGACTAACTAATTTTTACTATTTCAACATTGTCAAATAAGTTTAGCAAAACACAATTCAACAACCCAAAACTAATTAAACACTAATAAAAAAGTCTATTTCGTACTCGTAAAATTATTCAAAATTAATTTGCATTGTATTGTGCACATCAACATATAAGAAAATACCTACATAAGCAGCTAATTTATTTGATATACACAAGCATAAGCGGCTTGAATAATCAAGTTTTTGGGAAAAGCCAGGTCGGAGACCATGGAGTCATGGACCATCACATGGCATGGGTGGCTTCACAGGCTCACAGCCTCCGACGGCACTAACGGTGTCACTATCTGGTCTCTCATGTTGTACACCCCGGAGTCTCGAAAGGGATCCTCATAAATCTACTTGTTGGACATGGTCATGTACTGTTCATTTTCGTTGATGAAGTAGATGCGATCGTCTCGAACTCCGATTCCACCACGGCGCCACAAGCGAGAAGCTCGGAGCAGCATTTGGCCGACGACGAGCAAACGCCCTATCAACGTATCAACCTCCATCCACCGTCCACGACCACGGCCGCCGCTTAGACACACTGCCTCAAAGACCTCGAACCAGTGAGTCCGCTTGTCACTCAGAAATGTCAGCGGCGAGTCCAGCACTCGTTTCACCATCAAAAGCTGATAGCCAGACACGACGAGGTAGTCCCGTTATACGTATAGGTAGTCATCGGACCCTCCTTCTTCCTCGCAATACATGTCTCTGTCCTCGTCGTCGCGTTGATCATCGTTGTCATAGTTATCCTCGGGGACGACGTGATCCGCCCATGGTGGGCGTCCAGGACGTGGAGCTCACGGCTAGACGTAGAGACGACGACGTTGTTGACGACGTTGTTGCGGCCACTCGACTTGAGGACAAATATACCCAGGCGGTCGCTAGCGGAAGTCCAGGAGTGGATGGAATTGCACCAAAATCCATCGCCAGCGACTGTCATGGCATCGCCACGGGGGCGTTGGCGGCCTCCAAAACAGTCTTGGAGGAAAGTCAATGCTGATGGGGTTTTTCGATCAGCTGATGGCAACGGAGGGGGTGGAGTGGTCGTGCGTGATCACCATGGAAGCTGCATTGCTGCAGAATGCCACTTTTTCCCCAGGTTGCAGATGCTGAGCATGCGGAGCTCTTCGCCCGTCGAAGAGCGCTGATTCTAGCCAAGGATACAAATTCGATGAAAGTGATTATGGAGACGGACAGTACCGGGTTAGCGGAAAAACTGTCTAAGGAGGGAAGAGATTGATCGGCATATGGTATGTTGGTCGAGGAGATCAAACTGCTCCTGGAAGGTTTTGAAGAAACTTTGGCACACGCGGTGCAACGATCGGCTAACAACGTATCACATGTTTTAGAAAAAGAAGGCTGCGATAATAAAAGTTGTAATGTGTGGTTAGGAAACTTCCCAGTTTATGTTGTGAACTCGGTGGAACTGGACATGTCCAGGGTTTAATATAAATCGCAGCAGACTTGAGGACAAATTGCCGGAACCAAACAGGCCGTAGAGCCAAACATCGCGTCGCGTGTCCGGAGCAAGGCGTATCTGCTGCGACTGTGACTGACGAAACAATAGCTACCAATTTAAGTTTCTAACACTAAAGATCATCCGTACAGAGAACAGTATTCTGACCTCGAAAGAAGAGAAGAAACTTGTCTTCGCATGTTGCAGTCTCAAGAACATCTCTGACTCTTCCTACACACACGAGACCATCTACAGAGACCAACGACCCCCTCTGATCTGCAGCATATAGTAGCAACTCGGATCAAATACCCTCCACTTTCTACATTTCATGGTGAGACACCGAATTGCAAAGCCACCGGCATAAATTATCTTCAAAAAATAAGGGGTTTGTTCAACTAACTGAAGCATTACACTCAAATACATCCCATTAAGATAATCCATAAGATCTGAAGCTTACAGAATCACACTGATTAGCAACAGACGATAACATAGCACTAGGACAAAGATAACCAGAACAGAACATGGGCTGTGCTGTGCTGATCATACTAATTAATAACTTAAGTTGCACAATAATATATCACTAGATAAACATGAGCAGGCCCATGCTGGGTTGATCAGGATGCTTAAGCAGAACAAGTTGGGAGTGCATATGATAATCTCCAAGACAATTGAGAAAACCCTGCTGGATTGTTCAAACAGTTTCAGGAGGGAAAAACCATGTTGGACGCCACTGGCCAGCATGACGCGGCGTTACTTTTGCAGTCCCTGGCATCAATGGTGTGATCGTGCCATTCCTGATATTGTAGACACCAGAATCACGGAGAGGGTTTGCAGAACACTTTGGCCAGGAATAGTCACACATGAAGTAGATGCAATCCTCATGGTATCCACTGCATTCGGTAGCAGGCAGGGACTTCGAGCTATGTTGGCCAAGAAAGAGTGCGTGGCCACCCAGGTTGATTGCTCTTCTCCATCGAGCAGGGCTGGTGTGCAAGTCTGCCTCAAAGACCTGAAGTGCAGTAGTACGGTCATGTTCAAAGAAATCATCGGTACTTGTTGAACGGGCCATAGAGCCAATATATCTTGTCACCATCAACAGTCTACCGCCACATTCAACTAGATACTCCCCTACCATATACGCCTTCTCGGTCAACGATTGAGGAAATCCATCTAACTCACCTAGATTGTCAATTATACACTCCATGGATGAAATACCAATATCCTTGTCTAGTTCAACGATCAAAAGGTTGTCAAACCCACCCAACACGTACAGCTTTCTATCAAAGAATGCAAGACTCCTGAGGTGCAGTACTGGATGCCTGTCATCTCTGAATGCGTCAGTGGCGATCGGTGGTTCGCTAATACATAGTGTACCGCAGTTACCATCGTCCATGATCATAGCAGCAACAAGCGAACATGGCGACGAGTCCAGCGGCAAGGGCACCGCCAACTTATAGAAAATTGGATTAAATCTAGACTCAGGACCATATATCTCGCGCTTCCATACTTTGGCTAGCCTGGGAAGCTCCAGTGTGGTCTTGGAGAAAGGGTTCATCAATGAGCACCCACCATCATTGTGCATGAGGAATAGCCAGTTGTCAACTGAGCCATGGCAACATACACCTTCTGGTAAAGATATGCGATGAATTTCACCGCCTGGAATGCAGAGGAATGTACCATCGGGGAGGGTGAGCCACGGGAATGGGAGGGGAAGGGACTGCGACATAGAATTAGAGCGCCACGGGTGACAGACTGCCCTCAGACGAACACGATCAGCCAAGGAAGGGAGGTGCCTGAGGACAAGGCCCAGCAGTTCCGGCTGAAGATCTGACCAAGGTCGAGACTCTGCAGTCTCCATCATCCAAGTCTGTAATACAAGACATATGATTTCATAGTTAAACATAAGCTTCTTGTACTATTCTAAGACCATAGGCCATCAGCTCAATTTGATAAGAAAACAGATGAAGTACAGAGTATAATCACAATATGAAGATGTAGAGTACAGCATCGATCCACCGGCAGGAAATAAAGTAGCAAAACTACATTCACCATACCATATATATGGTTCATGCACTTGGTAACAACAGCTGCAGTAAGTAGTAATTGCAAGTCTGGAACGAAGCTTGGACAGTAGCATGTCTTTTGAGATAATGAGGTGCATGATTAAATAGAAAAGAAGACTCTTGATAGCCATCCTCTAACTAGAAACGCCAACAGCAGCAACATAAAGAGCTGTGAAAGAATTGTATTCTTAGTTTCTCATTCTCACAGCACACATTCCATTTTTATTTAGATGAAAAGGACTGAGGGCATTCAATTAAGTAAAACATGTATTAAAAAATGTCATCTTATTCAAGTACAGGCCGAAACAATGGCTGCACGTCAGAGCAAAGTATATTACTGTATATTTGTTGTTTACTCCAGATACTATAAACTCCATTACCAAGCTTAATCAGTTACAGGTAGCTCAATCAGTGATAGTTTTTTTTTGAAAAGATCCACACTGCGTGTTACAACAGAATTACAAGGAAGAAACAAGAACACGCAGAAGAACAAGCCATCGAAGCTCCGCACAACAGCAGCACGAAGGAAGCAAACCGCTGAACCGCCTCCATGCCTGACACCGAACTCCGTCGCCGCAACGCCGGAGAGGAAGACACCAGGCCGCCGCCAACGCCGGGACAGGGAGCACCCCACTCATGTAGAAGCCGCCCGCCGCAAGCGACGGAACTGAAAGCTCGTTGAAAGCGTACGGCCATGGCGCCTCCTCCCCGGAACCACCCAACAACCAAACAAACCTGCGCAGAGCACGAACACGGCTTGCCGGAGCCAACGCCAACTGCACGCCTTGGCCGCACCAACTCCCCTCGCCACCACGGCCGGCCGGAGATGGAAGAGACGAAGACAAGTCGAAGCAGAACACAGAGCCAGGAGCACTCCTCTCCACGCCTCCAAGACCGGCAGAAGAAGCCTGACCTCCGCGCCAAAGACCGGCGAAGACCACCGAGATCCCAGAAGAACTCCTGTACAAGCGGAGGAGGCAGCCAGCGCCAAGCCCCAGCTCCCCGCCGCAGCACCCCCAGCACCTCCTCGGCATGGCCAGGAGGATCCACACCAAGACGAAGAAGAGGCCGAGGGACCAAAACTCCACAAGACGGCCATCACCTCCGCCACGACGGCCGTCCTTCGAGCACCAAAACTCACCAGATCCGGGAGGACACAACGCCGTCCACCCGCCGTCGCCGGCCGGGGAGAGAAGGGACGGCGGACTTATTCTTCCACGGCAGCGACGAACCCCTCTCCAGATCGAGGCTGCAGGACACTAAACCTACCCTACCTACACACCGGACGACGAGAAACGGGATCCCGACCTCCACCCGCCGCCGAAGCGAGCGGAGGAGGCCAGGATCCACGCCCTCGCCGCCGGCGAAAGGGGATCTTGGACGCCTCTCCTTTTCGCCTCCGAACACTGTAGAGGGAGGGAGAGACGGACACGCCACCAACTTTCGAAAGAGAGGTTTTTCAATCAATCAGTGATAGTTGTGCATCAGAACCTACACATTTGTACCAAGCGTAGATCCACTAAAAGAAACGATTTTGGTTATGTAAAGTCTGCATTCAGCAGAAGAGGTCCACACGGTGAAAACAAGGAGAGGTCCGCATCGGAGCACCAGGTAAAAACTGCATGACCAAGCACGGATGATGGATCTACTAAAATAAAAAATGTTGGCCATCGATCCGCCCGACGAATTAAACCCTAACTAGAAATGATAAGCAGATAGAGGATTAAAGCTTACCCTCGAGTTCTTCCTAGTGGCCTGGTCGGAGAGAGGGGAGGAGGGTGCGGAACCGAATCGGCCGTCGGCAGCGGCAGGGGATGGTCTCCATCTGCTTGGGAGGCTCACCTCGGCGAGGAGCTATGGACTGCGACCTGGTCGTGGCCGTGGGTGGGGACTGGGGACTGGGGAGGAGGAGGGGGAGGGGAAAAGGAGATGCCATGGAGACCTGGGGTTTCGCAGTGCTGCCGTTTGCGTGGAGCGAGGAAGAGACAAAGAGTGGTGCTCCCGACCACAAGTGATCTCACTATTTTAAAAATCAAAAAAAAAATATTTGCAAATTTCAAAAAAAATCTGAAAACAATCCTACATGTTATCAATGATATATTCTAAAAACTTGGAAAATCTCAATGCAAAATATTTTACATTTTGAGCTACACAAAAATACAAATATACAGATATGAGTATAGTGAACAATGTATAGATTAAAATTTTCAACTTTTATCATTTTTTTCTAGCTCATAATGAAAAACATTTCGTATTGCGATTTTGTTCCCTTATACTATACATCATTGAGAACATACGGAATTTTTTCAGATTTTTTTGAAACTTTTAAATATATTTTTTACTTTTTTAAAAAAAATAGTGGGATCACTGGAGGTCGGGGAGCAAAAATGGCTTTCCGCGAAGAGTGTTTCTACTCCCTCTGTTTATGTTTTAATTTTCCAATATGTATTAAATACGGAGCAAACTGAGTGAACTACCAATTAAAATACGTCTAGACACATATGAATCGAAAAACAACTAAAATTTCTAAAAAGACTTATATATACGAACGGAGAGAGTGAATTTTTTAATTACCCTTTTTGTGAAATATTTGTATACCTTGGGTTCCGTAATTGAGATCACTCCATTCTATTCGAGAGGATACAAGAGAAAAGCAAGGTGATCCTCATGCGTTTAGGATGTTCGTCCCCTCCGTCGGTCCCTCATGTCTCTGATGGCCTTTC
Source organism: Poa pratensis (assembly GCA_947311845.1). Classification (NCBI taxonomy): domain Eukaryota; kingdom Viridiplantae; phylum Streptophyta; class Magnoliopsida; order Poales; family Poaceae; genus Poa; species Poa pratensis. The sequence goes on along the minus strand of CAMZMU010000044.1, from coordinate 28,899,526 downwards.
ACATTTTGGATGAGTGATGGAGTCCGACCTCTCGTTGGCGGGAGGGTTCTCATTTCTTGTTACTTAATTTCCGTAATTTCATCGGGTGGTGAGGCGACGGTGATACCCGGTTTCATAATAAGTTCCTCCTCATCCTATCCCCGATCTGATGGTGCGCCTAGTGGCAGCGGAGGGTGCATGGGGTTGTGTATCTAGCGGATCTTCTGAGATCCAGTCAGGTTTAGTGTTTGTTGGTGTGGTTGAGGGCTTGCGGGTCTACCTCTTTCGATTTTCAGTTCTCACATTTTGTGTTGGTCTTTTGGGGTCTTAGCACAACGACTTCTCATTTGTCTATTACCAAAATCTCTACTACGACAAGAATTGCCCGACTACAATGAGGGAGAGGCGAGAACGGCGGAGTGTCACTGGGTGGTTCACTATATTACTCTTTGGTATATTTGTAAGATTGTTGATGCTTATTAATAGATCAGTGTAACTTTTCAAAAAACAATTATGTCACACTCGAACCAAGCTTTATAACTTAACTAAAAACTTAAAAAACAAGCGTAACTTTTGAAATCTAAATTTTTTACTTTCTTGTTTTCTTTTAAACAACAGATGTCAATATTATTCGACGATTCAAGTCAATATCTATGTGCGTTATTTTTTTTAAGATCTAACAAAACTTAAAAAAAGTGTTTCTTGCTAAGACCTATAAAGTGTGTGCACGAAAAACCACACATTGTTGAGGGCGTCAACCTCGTGCCATGTGGGTGACGAGGTTGCTCTCGATGTTGTGTCGTCGGCGTCGTGGTGGGGCAGCTCCCTAGAGGGTTTTGGCTTCTTCATGTTTGTTGGAACGTCACGTGTCTGCTCCTCACAACGTCTTCTCTTCAGCTTTGGTGTTAAGTCGTCCGGTCTTATCGGAGTGGTGTTTGGGTTTGGCCCTGTTTATGCTAGTGTTTGTGTGGGCTTGACCCCAGTTATGGTTTTTTCGTTAATTAACTGGACACCTCTTTTTTCTTAATCAATAGAATAAGAAAAACTTTTATCTCATTTAAACAAACTATTATTATTGTTTATTTGACATAGATCCCCAAAGTGGATTGAGGGTGTTATCCAGAACTTGAGTCCAGGCATCCCATATAACCAAATTCGTATTTCCCCCTTTGTGGTATCATCTATTAATTTAGGGTATACTGGCCTCACGCTCGCACATCCCAGAAATAGGTACTTGCACATGACTAGGTATATATTTTTTTTAACCTCTGTGTTGGCGCTGAACACTGGCAGTTACACCTGGTCAGCTCGTGAACCGAACTGACCGTTATTCAGCCGAGTGAAGAAATGCTACAGCTCACGGACGGACTAACTGAAAAACAGATATACATCTAACTGACAGAAACGGCAACGAGCTGAAGTGCTGCTGCGTCGGGTTTACAGTATCAGCTTCAACACTCTGCTCCAGATAATTAAATTTTCTAACACTAAAGATCATGCGCACAGAGAATGGTAATCTGATATCGAAAGAAGAGAAGAAACATGTTTTTGGATGTTGCAATCTCAGGAACATCATTCCTACACAAGAGACCATCTGCAGCTACCAACAACCCCTCTGATCTGCAGCATATAGCAGCGGCTCAAACCAAATACACTCCACTTTCTACATTTCATAGTGACAGATAAGTAGCGAAACACCAGTGACAATTGCAAGCCGCCGAATTACCAGCAATTTTGTCAAACATTCAGCATCTCAACTTCCACACACCATTATAGCAATTTAACATCAGTAAAAGAAGCATTCAATTCAAACAGAGACGATCGATCCACAGATATATTTTTTTCCCTGTCACATTCCCACAGGGATTTAAATAGTTCATTGCTAAGAAAACACTGCTCACAGTTATCAGGATTCAGGCGATGGTGAGACACCCAAGTTTGTCCATCTTTAAAAGAGAACAGGTCTGTTCAATTCCATGGCAGAGGACTAGAATAAAAGACCAGGTTGCTATAACTGAGACTTTCACATTCAAATACATCTCATTAAGATCATCCATAAGATTTGAAGCTTCCAAAATCACACTAATTAAGAGTTTGCAATCAGACGGCAACATGGCACTAGCCAAAAATAACCAGAATAGAACATGGGCTGGGTTGATCATCATACTAATTAATAACTTAAGTTGCACAGTAATATATCACTAGGATAAACATGAGCAGGCCCAGGTTGGGTTGACCAAAATGCTTCAGCAGAACAAGTTAGGAGTGCATATGATAATCTCCAAGACAATTGAGAAAACCGTGCTGGATTGATCAAACAGTTTCAGGAGGGAAAAACCATGTTGGACTCCACTGGCCAGCATGACGTTCATATGTTGCAGCTGCCCCTGGCAACAATGGTGTGACCTTCCCATTCCTCATGTTGTACACACCGGAGTCGAGAAGAGGATACACAGAAGTAGGCTGACCCGTATAGTCACCCATGAAGTAGATGCAATCCTCTTGGTATCCACTGCATCCTGTGGCAGGCAGGGACTTGGAAGCATGTTGGCCAAGAAAGAGCGCGTGGCCACCCAACTCATTGGCCTTTCTCCATCGACCAGGCTTGGTGCTCAAGTCTGCCTCAAAAACTTCAAATGCAACAGTATGATCATACCCAAATAAATAGTTACTTGCGGGACCATGTACGGAGTCAAACCAGCGTTTCACAATCAACAGTCTACCACCACATTCAACTAGATACACCCCTACTGAATAGCCCGTTTTGTCCACTCTGGAAAAAGATTTTGGCATTCCAGCTAACTCATAGTAAGAGTCAATTATGCATTCAGTGGATGTAATACAAAGGTCCTTGCCCAACTGAACGATGTAAAGTTTGCCAAACCCGCACAACGCATACAGCTTTCCATCAAAGAATGCGACATCCTCGATCTGAAGTGTTGGAATCTGATCATCTCTGAATGAGTCGGCGGCAATCGGTGGCTGGCTAATACAAAGTGTAGCACACTTATCATCATCCATAATCAGTGCAGCAACAAGGGAATCCGTTGCTGAGTCCAGTGGCGAGGGCACCACCAACTGACCAACTTGTAGGTAACTGGACAGATGCGATAGTTGGGATTAGATATCTTACACTTCCAAACTTTGGCTAGCTCAGGAAGCTCCAACCTGGTCTTAAAGAAAGGGTTCAACAACGAACACCCACCATCACTGCTCATGAGGAATAGCCAGTCATCAACTGAGCCGCAGCAACAAGCATCAACTGGTACAGGCATGTCGTAAATTTCACCACCTGGAATGCTGAGGAAGGTACCATTGGGGAGGGTAAGCCATGGGAATGGGAGTGGGAGGGTGAAAGAGCATACTTGCTCTTAAATCTATTTTGGAGTCTAATGACAACACATTATCAGGACTAATGTGCGCTTGACAATTGCAGATATATCTTGTTGATTCATTATGTCTTGTGGAGCTTGTTACCCTGGAAATCAGCACAGTGAGCATTTCTGTGTCTGGCGGTAGTACCGCTGTCGCAGCGGTAGTACCGCTCCACCTGGAGCGGGACTCCTGCAGCACAGCTGGTACTCCTCCTGGCGGTAGTACTGTGTGGTACCGCTGGCTTCAGCCAGCGGTACTACCGCTGGTGGTACCGCCAGGGGTACCGCTAGGCCGTTTTTGCTCTCTGTATTGGTTACGGTACCCCGCGGTAGTTGCCTCGTACTACCGCTGGGTTCCTTCTTTTTTAATCGAAGGATCTCAGCGGTACTACCGCTCTGCCTGGCAACTTCGGTACCTCTGCGAGGTACCGCTGCAGCTGGGTTCTGCAGTGCACTAGGTACCGCAGGGAAGCAGGCAGCGGTAGTACCGCTGTCCCAGCGGTAGTACCGCTGTGCAGTTTTTCTGCACATAACGGTTGGATTTTCAGGGACCCCTATATAAAGACTGCTTCTTCTCCAAGAAGCTTAGCTCGACTGAAATAGAAGTCCACCATTATTACAAGCTCAAGAATCACTAGATCTCCCAATCCCTCCACCCAATCTCGTTGATCTTTGGAGGATTGAAGGAGAAGGCCCCGATCTACATCTTCACCAAGCCGTTCTTCATTCCCCTCATTCACTTGAGGGACCATTAGCTAGGGTTTCCACTAGGAAAACCTAGCCCCCTATTGTACTCACTTGATTGTCCTTGTGACAGATTGTAGCTGTTTGGGAGCCCCCAATCCTTTGTGGGTTGTGCCCCAAGTCGTTGTTGTAAAGGCTCCGGACTCCGCCTCGAAGGTTTCCGATAGTTGAAGTGAACCAAACCTTTGTGGTGCGGTTCACCGGAGAAGAGAGTGAGGCCTTTGTGGCCGTTGAACCATTGTGTTGGTTCACACCTCTCCAACGAGACGTACTCCCCTAAAAAGGAGGAACTCGGGATTACATCCGTGTCTCCGCGTGCTTTGACTTCGGTTACCTCTATCCTTGTTTACCGCCTTATTATATCGTGCTTAGTTGCTAGCTTGTCACATAGGTAAATTCACCGTAGGTGCATATATAGAGAATTTACCTTTTGTGTCAAGCCTATTTTGAAAAAGACTAAAATTGGAGTAGCACCTATTCACCCCCCCCCCCTCTAGGTGTCATACCGATCCTTTCAGAGGGGCTGCAGCAGACTATTAGAGCGCCATGGGTGACAGACTGCCCTCAGACGAACACGGTCAGCTATGGAAGGGAGACGCCTGAGGACAAGACCGAGGAGTTCCGGCCGAAGATCTGACCAAGGTCGAGACTCTGCAGTCTCCATCATGCAAGTCTACAAGACAAGAAACAGGATTCATAGTTAAAAAGACTTCAAAGGATGCAATTAGGAATACGTATGCCTCTTGTGATATGCTAAGACCAAAGGCCATCAGCTCAATTTCATAAGAAAGCTGATGAATTTCAGACTTCAGAGTACAAGCAAAATACCAAGATTTAGCAGAAACAATCAATCCACCCGACAGAGAGTAGTAAACCTGCATTCACTGTAGTACCTATACATATACAGCATACGCTTCTTGCACTTTGTAACAACACCTGCAGCAAGTAGTAACTGCAAGTCTGCATCTAAGCTTAGACAGTACAGGGCACACTGAGCATGTTCTTTTAGACAATGAGGTGTGTGACTCAAAAAGGAAGAAGTTACTTTTACTGCCGTCTTCTAACAAGAAAACAGAAGCAGCAGAACCATAAAGAGCGGTGAAAGAATTGTGTTCTTAGTTTCTCATGTGGAATAGCCCAACAATATGACATAGTCACAGCGCACACTCCGTTTATTTGTTTACATGAAAAGGGCCGAGGGCATTCAATTAAGTAACAGAAGTGTCATCTTATTCAAGCACAGGCCAAAACCATGGCTGCGCATCAGAGCAAAGTATATTACTGAACTTTTGTTGTTTTTAACTCATTACCAGGCTTCAATCAGCAGTAATAAGTACGCATCGGAACTGAGTACATATTCCTATACATTTGTACCAAGCGCAGATCTAGTGCAAAAAACAATTTTGGTTATTTAAAGTCTGCAGTCAGCATAAGAGGTCCCATTTCTTTCTTTCAAGAACACGGTGAAACAACGAGAGCCAAATCTACTCCTAAACATCCACAGGTCACACCAGGTCACCGATCCGCCCGACGAAAGAAAAACCCTAACTAGAACTGATAAGCAGATAGAGAAGCTAGGGCTTACAGCTTACTCTTGAGTTCCTCCTCGTGGCCTGGTCGGGGAGAGGGGGGGGAGGAAGCGGAACCGAATCGGCCGCCAGAAGCGGAAGCGGGTGGTCTCCGGCCGCTTGGGAGGCTCACGTCGGCGAGGAGCTAGGGATTGCGACCCTGCCGTGGGTGGGGAGGAGGAGGGGAAGAGGAGATGCCACGGAGAGCCGGCCGCTCCGTCGCTGGGGTTTTGGTTCCGCCGTTTGCGTGTCAGCGAGTGAGGTGCGTGAAGCCAGGGAGAGTGTTCTTCTTCTTTTCTTTTTTTTGCGGGTACTCTTTTTTTGACGTGGAGAGTGTTCATTTCTACAGGAGTGTACATGGTTTTCTTTTATTTATTTTCCTTTTCGGAGAAATATTTGTAAGCTCTTTGGTTCAATAATTGGAATCACTTCATCTTATTCGATCACATCAAAGTAAGCATATGGTGTAGAGCACATTTTCATAACCAAGTCGCGTTTTTTAGATAAAAAGCCGGTCGTGTTTATTCTCAAGATCTCATCCACCGACGAGTTAGTGATTTTTTTTTGTGGGGGGGGGGGGGGGGGGGGGGGGGGGGCGGGAATATGTGTATGCTCTTTGGTTCAATAATTGGAATCACCTCATCTTATTCGATTACATTGAAGTAAGCATATGGTGTAGAGCAGATTTTCAGAACCGGGTCGCCTTTATTATCAAGATCTCAGCGACGTATCAGTTTGTGATTGGGAAAGTAAGTCTTGCAAAGTGCGTTAAGCTGGCGTCACACTTGAACCAAAAAAACTTAGCTAGATTTTTTTAAAAACCTACTTTCTTGTTTTTTCTTAAACATAGAAAAATATCGGTACGATTTTACCAAAAGTCACATGGGTAAGTTTCAAGCCATAAAGCTGCGACTCAAATCAAATACACTCCATTTCCTATATTTCATGGTGAGACAGATAAGTACCAAAACACCGTTGGCAGTTGCAAAGCCACTGAACTGGCAACAATTTTGTCAAACTTTCAGCATTTCAACATCCACGCACCATTCACATTTTAACAAAAAAAACATTCAATCCAAACAGACACAATCGGTTCACCACATTATTTTTTTCCCTGGCACATCCCAACAGATATTCAAATTGTTCAGGGCTCAGAACAGGTAATCAATATCAGATACTTTATTCAGGTTCAGTCCATGAAAACCGTGCTGGCTTGCTGTTTCAGCTCCACGACACCATCATACTAATTAAGAGTGTACAGTCGGACGATAACATAGCACTAGAACAAAGATAACCCAAACCTGGGCTGGGTTGATCATCACACTAATAAATAACTTCAGGAGGTTGCACAGTTACATGTCACTAGGATAAACATGAGCAGCGCCCAGGCTGGGTTGATCACAAAGCTTTCGTACAACAAGTTAAGAGGCACATAATCTCCAAAACCACATACCCAACCCTGATGGAATGATCACACAAGTTCAGGAGGGAAGAACCATGTTGGACGCCACTGGCCAACATGACGTGGCAGTACTGCTGCAGTCCCTAAAATCAATGGTGTGATCGTGCCACTCCGGACATTGTACACGCCAGAATCACGAAGAGGGTTTGCAGAAATCTTCGGTCTGGGATAGTCACACATGAAGTAGATGCAATCCTCATGGTATCCACTACATTCTCTAGCAGGCAGTGACTTCGAGCTATGTTGGCCAAGAAAGAGTGCATGGCCATTCAGGTTGCTGGCCCTTCTCCATCGAGCAGGGGTGTGCAAGTCTGCCTCAAATACCTGAAGTGCAGCAGTACGGTCATGTTCAAGGAAATCATCACTTGTTGACATGGCCATAGAGCGAAACCACCGTTTCACCATCAACAGTCTACCCCCACATTCAACTAGATACTCCCTTACCATATACGCCCCCTCACTAGACAAAGGTTGAGGTGTTCCACCTAAATCACCTAGAGAGTCAATTATACACTCCATGGATGAAATACCAATATCCTTTTCTAATTCAAAGAGCAAAAGTTTGCCAAACCCGCCCAACAGGTACAGCTTTCTATCAAAGAATGCAACATCCCCGAGGAGCAGTACTAGATGTCTGTCATCTCTGTATGAGTAAGTGACAATCGGTGGTTTGCTAATGCAAAGTGTGCCGTAGTTACCATCATCCATGATCATTGCAGCAACAAGAGAACATGGTGATGAGTCCAGGGGCGAGGGCACCACCAACTTATAGAAAATTGGATTTAATTCAAAGTCACGAATAAATATGTGACGCTTCCATACTTTGGCTAGCCTGGGAAGCTCCAATGTTGTCTTGGAGAAAGGGTTCATCAATGAGCACGCACCATCATTGCGCATGAGGAATAGCCAGTTATCAATTGAGCCCTGGCAACTCACACCTTCTGGTACAGTTATCCGGTGAATTTCACCGCCTGGGATGCTGAGAAAGGTACCATCGGGGAGGGTGAGCCACGGGAATGGGAGGGGAAGGGACTGCGACATAGAATTAGAGCGCCACGGGTGACAGACCGCCCTCAGACGAACACGGTCAGCCAAGGAAGGGAGGCGCCTGAGGACAAGGCCCAGCAGTTCCTGCTGAAGATCTGACCAAGGTCGAGACTCTGCAGTCTCCATTGTGCAAGTCTGTAAGACGAAGACACATGATTTCATATTAAACAGCGATTGAAAAAAAAGACAGAATTAGCAAAACATACGATTCTTGTACTATTCTAAGACCAAAGGCCATCAGCTCAATTTTATAAGAAAACTGATAGATATGTGCTTCCTGCCTTGCAACTACATTCACCATACTAGCGAACCTTGCATTACATATATGTGCTTCCTGCCTTGGTAACAGCAGCTGCAGTAAGTAGTAATTGCAAGTCTGCAACTACACTTGGACAGTACACTGAGCATGTCTTTTGAGATAATGAGGTGCATCACTAAAATAGAAAAGAATACCCTTTTATTGCCGTCCTCTAACTAGATAACACCAGCAGGCTGTGTAAAGAGCGGTGAAAGAACCGCGTTCTTAGTTGCTCATGTGCAATGGACTAACATTATGAGCTAGTCACAGTACACATTCCATTATTATTTTTAGATGAAAAGGGCTGGGGGAATTCAGTAAAGTAATACTCCCTTTGTTTTTTAATATAAGATGTTTTAGCATTTGTCCACATTCAAATGTGTACATGCTTTAGTAGGCGTGTCCACCAACTTCAGCATGTATGTAGATAACATGTGCAACCCTTAAAACATCTTGTATCAAAAAATGGAGGGAGTACATGTATACAAAAAGTGGCATCTAATTCGAGGGCAGGTCCGAATCGAAATACTGGCTGTGCATCATAGCAAAGTATATTTCTGGATATTTGTTCTCCGTGCATCAGATAATAATTAACTCCATGACCACCAAGCTCAAATCAGTAATAGGTATGCCAAAGAAAAGTGATAGGTGTGCATCGAACCAAGTACATATATTCCTACAGATTTGTACCAAGCGCGGATCTACTGAAAGGAACAAGGTATATATAGCATAAAGTCGGCAAAAGAGGTGCCATTTTTCTTCTTTCAAGAACACGGTGAAAAAACAAGATGTTTGGATCATAGCCGAATATATTCCTCCTAGACATTCGCATTTGACACCAAGAAAAAACTGAGCACAGATGATATACTCCCTCCGTCCAATAATAACTGTCTCAAATTTGGCATAAAGTGGATGTATCTAGACACTAAACATATATGGATACATCCACCTTTTGATAAAGTTGAGACAGTTATTATTGGACGGAGGGAGTATTTATAGATCGACTAAGATAAACAATGTTGGTCATCGATCCGCCTGAGGAACTGAACCCTAACTAGAACTGATGAGCAGATAGAGGAGGTAGGGCTTACAGCTTACTCTTGAGTTCCTCCTAGTGGCCTGGTCGGCGAGAGGGTAGGAGGGAGCGGAACCGAATCGGCCGCCGGCCGCGGAAGGGGGTGGGATCCCGCCGCTTGGGAGGCTCACCTCGGCGAGGAGCTAGGGACTGCGACCTGGTCGAGTGGGGAGGAGGAGCGGGAGGGGGAGAGGAGATGCCGTGGAGGGTTTCCGCAGCGCTGCCGTTCATTTCTACTCCCTCTGGTCATTTTTTACTCCGAGCAAAAAAATAGTTTCACCAAGTTTAAAAAATACGAAACAAAAATCTTATTATGTGTAGATAATGAATTGGAACCTGAATTGGACTGAACCCACTGTCTTACTGTTATCCTATTATCTCGAATCCATGAATTAAGAAAATGATTTTGCATAAGTATGCAAAATTCGCATTAGCTTAGGGCATCTCCAGCCGTGTTGCCCCCCAGGTCCAAAACTTCGCCTTTTCTGGGACGCAGCGGCGCCAAACGGCGCGAAACTGAACCCTAGGGGGCGCGTTCACCAGCCGTGTCCAGACCCAACAAAAATTCAAAAAATGGCGCAAACAGTTAAAAAGACGACGAGTTCATCATATTGGCGCAAACTCGCCGAGATACATTGGCAGAAACTAAAACTAAAAATTAAAAACACTTTTATTCGGCCCGGGGCGACTAGTTGAGGCCCAGGCTCGCACGGATCGCGGCGCTGTAGTCGCCGTCGTCGTCGGAGCCGTCATCGCCGCCGGGGGGCCTGCTTGGGCCTGCGCCGTCGTCGCCGTGCTGCAGTTTGCTCAGCAGCAGGGCCTTCTGCAAGGCGTCGTCCTCGTCGCTCGGGTCGAGTTTGTAGTACTCGACCTCCGGCGCCACGGGAGGAGGCGGGATGCGGCTGCGACGGCCCGCATTGGCCACGGTAGCTCGCTGGCGCTCCTGGCGCTCCTCCGCGCGCCTGCGCTCCAGGTCGGCGAGGGCCACACACTGGCGTTCCACCTCCTCCTCGGTGAAGGAGCGGAGGCTCCAGTCCTCGGCCCATTCGGCAGCGCCGGCTGGACGGTGTTGAAGGACGCCTCCTCCGCCTCCTTCAGGCCGGGCCACTCCTCCTCCTGCTCTGGCTCCGGCTTGGGCTCCTTCTTGGCCTTGACGAGGCAGTGGAGGAAGGAGCGTGGCGGTGAGGCGGCGCGGCGCTGGGAGCCGCCGCGTGGCCCATTGATGCGCAGGGCGCCGCTGCGCACCGGGGCAGGGCGCCCGGAGTTGAGAAAGGGGGGCGTCAAGGAAGAGGGGGCGGGTCCAGGACGCCCTGCGCGGCGGCATCTCCAGGCGCGGTGTGTTCCCGTTGACGATGTACTCCATCACATTGTCGAGGCTGCGCCCCTCGCTGCCCCACCACCGCTTGCGCCCGTCGCGGTTGTGGCGGCCCTCCACTTGGCCGTTGTTGCCGCGGTCGTTGAGGTCTTGTTCGTGGCGGCGCTGGAAGTAAGCCGTCCAGAAGGCGGAGTTACCCTCCGCCCTCCAGCGCGGGTCCGCGGCCTGCTCCGCCGTCAGGCCCTCCTGGACCTCGTCGATGGCGTACTCGAACTCGGCGCCTACAGGGATGGGAGGCACGGGGATGCCACCCGTGCTGAGCGCCCACGCTGCCTGGCCGCCGGAGGCGCCGGGGACACGCATGTCCGGCGGGCACGGGTACCCGCACCGGTACAGGGCCCATGCCTCGTTCTTGCGGAGGCTGCGGCGGCCAAAGCCGTTAGCGGCGGCGCCGTCGTCGGCCATTGCTGCTGGCGAAGGATGGACGAGAGGGAGGCAGAGAGCAGAAGGACGGCAAGGGGCTGGCGAGCGAGGAAGGCGAGAGCTGGTGTGGACAGACGGCGAGGGGTGGGGGAATTTTATAGCGCGTCGCGGCTGCGCCGCGTGGCCTCCGACTGGACTTCGAAACGACGCGCGCCGGCCACGCCATTACTCCGGCAGCCTTTTTGACCGGCGGAAGCATTGGCCGCTGGCCACGCCAATAACTCCGGCAGGCTTTTGACCGACGCGGGAGCCGAGAAGATGAGGACGCGCCGCTTCACGGGCGTTCTGTTCCACGCCATTTTCCCCGCGTCGCTGACAGAGCTGGCCCGCGTCGCCTTTCGCGCCATTTCGCCCCCCAGGCCGAACCCAGTGGGCTGGGTTTCGCCTGAGTGCGCCGGCGCTATTTTCCGCCGAAACGGCGCTAACTGGGCTTCTGGGGGGGGCCGAGTGGTAGGAAAACGGAGCTTTTTGGCCGGCGCGGCGCGAAAAAGGCCTCCTGGGGGGCTCTGGGGGGGACGGCTGGAGATGGCCTTAGCTACACAAAAAGTAACTCTGACAAATTTTGAAGTTTAAAAAAATGTATAATATTCGCTGACTCAGACCCACTCATTTGTAAAAACAAAATCGGCTTCAATATAACGAATTTTGGATTAACATTTTGCACACTTGTAGATCATCATATTATTATCTACATCTAGAATTATTCCCCCTGAATTATCTGAAATACAACATTGCCTATTTTAATGTTTCAAAAAATGGGCTACCAGGTGCCGAGCTCAATCGACAGTCGACACTCGTTCATATCAGTACTATAAACTTGATCAAATGTTTAAAAAAAAAACTTATATGCGGAGTAGAAAGAACCAAAAGTAGCACACACATATGATGTAGAGTGGATTTCTATATCTCAGTCGCTTTATCCTCAAGATCTCGTCCACGGATCAGTTTGTGATTAGGAAGTAAGTCTTGCAATGTGTGTTACTGATGTCACACCTCAACGAAGAAACTAAAACGACACGATACGCGGGGGGGGGGGGGGGGGGGGGGATGACAACACCGGTGGCCTTTTAGACCTTGCAGGCGGTAGGCGGAGTCCACTTTGGCCTCTCACCGGCGGGAGGCTGGAGGGTTCTCGTTTCTTGTTTCGGTTAATTTTCGTGACTTGATCGAGGTGGTGAGGCTTCGGAGTGTGAGGATAAAGTCCTCCTTTATTTTATCTCTGCTCCAATGGTACACCTAGTAGTGCCGATGGAGCACGCCTGGAGTTGTGTGTTAGTTTCGTGTTTGTTGGTGTGCTTATAGGTTTGACTCTAAGTTTACAATTCTCGTTTTTTGACGATGGTTATGCTCTGATGCGTCCTTTGGGTTTTGTCATGACGACTACTACTAAAAGCTCTACTACGACAAGTTTTACTCGTCTTTGATGCTAGGTGGTTCAAAGACAGTAATTTTTATTACTCTTTTATATCTTTGTACGTCTGGTTAGGATTATTAATAGACCGGTGAAAATTTTCAGAAAAAACTTTTCACACTCGACCAGTGCCTAAAACTTAACTAAAACCTTATCAAACCCGTGTAACCTTTGAAATCTAAAAGTTCACTTTGTTGTTTTTCCTAAACATAACAAATGCCAATATTTTTGACCCGGTACTAGGCCAAAAGGCCAGCCTGAACAACTTTATTAAAACCCACTTATTACATCATGCAGATTACAGAGAGAACTGAGGTGTAAGAGAAAGAGAGCAGGGGGGGAGACATCGCTCATGGCGGCTCAAAGTTTACGCGCCAAGAATCAACGCGGGCAGCAGCCGCTGCCGAATTACATCGATTGGACCAAAGTCTAATGTCATCGAGACATCGTTGGATGGCGAGGGAAGGCGGCTCGTCAATGTTGTTGAAGATGATGGAGTTTCTTCTCTTCCAGATGCTCTAGGAGATGGCCGTACAAATTGTACCACCTTCAAAGCTCCGGCAGTGAGCATCCCATAGCGCCGGAACATCATTGATGGCAAGTTGCGCGTCATTTGGGAAGAAGAAATTCCACAGTTGACGCGCCCGATGGCACCCAACAAGAAGGTGATCGACATCTTCGTCTTGATCACAGGAGGGGCAGCTTGGCGACCCTCCAAGCTGGTGCCAATATTATTCAACGGACACTTACATGTGTAAGTTTGAAATCAATATCTATGTGCTCGCGTTTTTTGCAAGATTTTACGAAGTGTGTGCAACAACAAAATAACTATCTTCATATTTCAAAAAACAACTTGACACATATCACGAAAGTGGATTGAGGTTGTGATCCAGATCTTGAATCCATATAACCAATTCGTATTTTCTGATTATGTGGTATCATTTATGTTTAGATCACTTGATTGTGGATGTGCATACAAATTCTCTTCTACCCGGGTTCAATGAACTCGTAAGAAAAACTAGGTATCATCGAATATGACGTGAAATACGCCTTCCGTTCAACAAAGAGCCTTTCGATCAATTAAACACGACGGTCAAATTTCAATGAGATGAAAAAGGGATCCGCTAGAGGTCTTCAGCACCCCATACACGTGTAACTTCTGAGCTGTTCTTTTTTGTAAACCATGTCCTCCTACAGCGCTGACATGCACACCACAACCTGAAATAAGTACAAGCCTCTACACCGACACGCTTAAAACAGAGTTTTCACAGACATTATTTTCCTTTCAAGACGCTTCGAAAGCGCCTTCTTCTCGTGGCATTTGCTGACCAGTGGTTTATGTGACCAGGTCGATGCCCGCGGCGAGGAGAGAGTCCGCGATCACTTGGTTCGCCGCCTCCGAAGGGTGGACGGCGTCCCAGAACACGTAGCTCGTCGCGTTCGAGCAGGTCCCGACCGACTTGGGGTTGCACAGGAACACCGTGAACTCCACCTTCCCAGTTCCGCAGCATCCCCGCTTCGCCTCGGTGAACCCTGACACCACAGATGTACTTGAGCACAAATTTGCAATGCCGAGTTGATGATAGAAAAGGATTGCAAGGAAGTGGCACACACGCTAAGGTTGAGAATTAGTGGTACCTTGTGATTGAGGAGAGGTGACCAGGCTGTACAGAGGTGTGTAGATGTCGAAGACCGCGATCTTGAGATCATGGTACCGCTTCGCCAGCGAGTTGACAGCGGCGCTCATCTTCCCGTTGAACCTCTGGGAGTCGCTGTTGAGCCTCGACACGCACCCAGTGCTCCCATGACCGAAAAGTGTGATAGCAGCCGGGAGGCAGCCTAGGGGCGGCAGTGTCGTCACGGCGATGCGCCGTGCTCCCATACCGTAAAGTTGCTGCAGTCAGTTTAAGTTTCAGAAATTGCATGATCTATCACTACAACTGAACCTGTGTCGAGGATGGATTAAGCTGGTGCCACATCGCTTACCGTTGCGCTGTTGACAAAGATGCTGACAAGGCGGTCAGAGAACTGATCGACCGTCTGGGTCTTGAAGAGCAAAGGGTTGATGTAGTAGTTCTGGACGAAATCACTTGCACCGAAGCTGATGATGTACAATGAGCCAGTGATGATGGACTTGGCTTGGCTGCTTCCAGCCACCGCTGCCAGCTTGGATTGGTACTCTCTGAAATAGTCCAATTGTTGGGAGAAAGGGATGGCATGCTGCGTCACACAATTAATATGCCCAGGTTAGAGGTCATTTAAACTCTAATAATTTTACAAAGTACAACTGGTGTCTGGACACTCTAACAACGAGGCAGGGACGGATAGCTAATCCATTTATGATCTACGAGTTGATAATCAATGAAGCTTGAAGAGAGTAACATGCAGAAAAAACATATCAACTCGGAGCTTCTCATTTTGCGATGTTGATTCCTTGAGAGACCAATGATCGATGATACTTACATACATAAGTGCCGTGTGATCATAGTAGCCGGATCCAGCAGAGGCGAAGTTGGCTCCGATCAGAAGGTTCTGCCCCGACGCCTCTGGGCTGAGGTATGCAGGGGGGTAGCTAGTAAACCCCAGCGTATCAGCTGCAACCACAGAAGTTGTAGCAAGAGATATCTACATATTAGTGAGCGCAACTGCAGTACTGCAACACCATGGATGTAAATGCTGAAAAACACATCCAACAAGAGAGTGTTGAGTGCGAGACCGCTGACCTGTAATATCGGTAGCCAGCTTGCCGTTGCAGAACCTCCCCGTGGCAACACGGTTCTTGAAGTCCCTGCCATAGGGAGGGAAGTCTGCCTTGATGAGGGTGTGGAGGTAGTCATTGTTACCTATGTCGACCGACGAGTCGCCGAACGTGAAGAGCCCCGGCACGAGCGCCTGCGCTTCCCCGCCATGAGCTCCCGCCAAAAGGAGGACAGCCAAGAGCGGCAAGCACCTCACGTCCATTGTGGCAAGCTATTGATCGAGCCTGTGGTGTCACTTGGAGCAGTGGTTGCAAGGAGAAGCACGGTCTGCTCTAATGGAGCGTTTGTGTGCTTTATATAAGTGTTCCTGCACATACACAAAGCGAGATGACACACACAATGGCAGTGGTTTAATGGAGTCTGTTATGAATCCATAACTACACGCATGTGAACAAGCTGCCCTGACAAAGACCAGTAAGCACCCAACCTAAACGGTGGGGCCCAGCTGTAATCCAGATTCCAGAGCATCACCCTAATTTATGCACCATGTTCTCTTCCTCTATCAGACAACACACTGAATATAGTACGTGATCTTGGCAATTTTAGCTAACAGCGGTCTCCATGCCCCTGCCTAGCTTGCATTGTTGTCATATCACATCACCATGCCCTGCATTGCATGGTTATCCACATTAATTCCACCATCTACAATGGCGACTATTTATTGTGTTGATAGGGAAGCAAGGGGGTGGTTGAGAGGGGAAACTGATGCTGCGAGTGATGAGGAACATTGGCGATAGAAGTGGCAGGACATATAAGATGAAAGCACCAACAGCTACTACGCAACCACTACTCAGTTATTGCACATGTTGTACTAGCACAATTTATGCAGTTGGAACTCGTGCATTGGGTCCAAACTGGAAAGATACAGGCTTCACAGAGCCTGGGTATAGATTCTGGAGAACAAGATCACAGGCAATGCAAATCTTTCAAGTACAGCGTGCCAGCTGGGAGACTTATCTGACTGACTTCCATCAATGCCAGTGAATGCTGTGGTGCTGCAGCTGAGAGCTACAAAAATGCTGTGGGGAGGAGCTGGGAGTCTCATGCGGTGAGTTCTTGTCTGGTTAGAGTTCAGCTCTGCTCCCAAACGGCGAAAGCAGTGACCTGGTGGTAGTGATACCAGGATGGTACAGTACACTCCTATTTACTAGTAATACTACTACTCTTGGATAGAGCAAAACAGTTCTCATAAGATTCTCATTCATGCAGATTAGTGGGACCTGAGCTGTATGTGGACTTTTTTTTCCAGGAAGAACTTGAATTTTTATTTTAAGCATGCTCAGGTGGATTCAGGACTTTGCTGGAAACGTTACAGTATGTTGAAAATGCATTAAAGCTAAGATGGGCTTACCTAATAGAGGACCTGGTATTCGGAAAGATATGGAGACGTAACTGTATATTGTAAATGTCATGGCTTTAAAAAGTTTCTGTCATCCTCTAGTTGAGACTTGGGAGAGCTGGAAGCAAGCACCACTCTGCATGTCCATTTTAAAAGTCCAGGGTGAGATACATCAGCATTTGTGCAAATAATAAAAAATAATAATACTGAAATGGATATAATATCTGGTAATCATTTTTATGTAAAAAAATAACTGAGATCTACACTAGCAAAGGGCATGAAGCTGCATTAGAAAAATATGAAAATTAATACCACTGTGTTAACTGTGAAGAATGTTAAACAAAAATAGGACAATACTTGAGTAGAAGGCAACGAAAGCCACAAACTCATTTTTATAATTATCTGTTACTTTACCATATGGTCTTATACAACAACATAATAAGTTTAGCCGAGTGCAAACTATGCATAGCTATGATAGCTAAGCTAGCATTCTCATGATCTCGCCTAAATTATATCTTACTGAGCAAGAGTATATCGATCGGTACGATGATTTTTTCTTCTAATCAAACACTAAAAAGAAAAGAAATAGAAACATCAATATATTAAGATTCATTTGAAACACAAAAATCATGACATCACCTTGATATCCGAATAGCTGATAGTGGGACCTACCTTGTTTGATAACTTAAGGGAGAAAGGGAAAGAAAGATATTCGTGTTTATATGTCATACATAGGATTGTGAAAATGACAAGTAACAATACCATAGTTGCAAATTCCAGGCAACCGACCAAAGTGTTAAACTGATCTATCCAATGCCTTTGTAGACAGCTCCTTACAGAAGGTTGATATCACCACATAAAAACATGAGAATACCTTTATCAATTATCATATACTATAGTTCAAATCAAATGGCTACTGCTGAACAGTGAACTTACCATTACAAGAACATATAGAGAAATGATCATTTTCCATGGGATTAACATCAATGCTGACTGCCCTAGCTCATATAAACCATCAGTGTTGCAAGTAGCAAGGACAAAAGGCACCGACTTTACTGAAAGGTGTTCATAAATCTCAGCAAGCACTGAAGCTCTAGTCTTCATACGTAAGGCCACAAATATTCTAAACTGTGCAGCACAAAATAAAATCAAGCAAATCTGATCTTGAATAATATTATGGTCTATTTCAATATGTAAATTTGCATCATATTTTATTCTGCCAAATTGGTGTGAAAGAGTATACAAAAGACCATGGACAGATGAGATATACTAGGCTACAAGTGAATGAAAGAACATTAAAGGATAATTTTCCTTGGAAGTTTGAAAGATATCGAAACCTCAATCAATATATGGCATATTCTGACTTCTGCTGCTTTATAAAAGAAAAGAAAAACAGTATAATTCGAAACAAGTACAAAAATTATGCACATAAGCTAGAGTGATGAACAATCATTAAATGATGAAAAGTTATGAATGAATTTAATACATTCAATTGTATATCTGGTTTACCAATTATAGATTACATAGGGAGGCATGGAGCATTGCACGGGTAAGAAAGATTAGATGAGATGACGACGCCAGAAATATAAGCCCATGTCCATATATGGTTCAGAGTTGAGATATGTAAATGCATAGGCAATATGCAAAAGAGGATTCGAGTGTAACAAAGACAGGTATATAAATTCAACTGTAGCTTTCTTCCTGCGTGGAACATCGGCATTTGAAAGGTACATGATGATGATAGGTGTTTTGATTAGCAGCAAAATCAGTTGGATGTCATATTCAGTGTATTAAAATACCAACAGCAAGACAGCCTTTTGGAAACCTGTCAACCCGCATATATACATTTCAACATGGCAACAACTAGAAGAGAAGTCAGAATAGATTGTTCATCCTGACTGAGACTCAGAACAGGTAGTTCATCACGAGTGAAACATGTGCTAATATGGTAATATGTTTGTAACAATTGGCATCCTTCCAGTGAAAATTAAAAAGACTTCCTAACAGCACAGGTAATCATTAACTATTGAATATGAAGGATAGAACAGTTACGAAAAAGATGACAGGTGCAACTAACACAATGAAGTATCCAATAACAAAGATACCCTTATCAAGCAACACATCAACAGTAGCATCATTTAGTTGTCCCAGTCATAATTAAAATGCTCTCGAATTATAGCAGTGGGTAGCAGAGTATCTACTGATACCTGTGCACGTGTATTGTTAGCAAGCTAGCAGGTCATAAGACAGTCGACATACATTGCATGACCTTGCATCTCCGATATGCATTATATGAGTAAGGAAAGAATCCTAATTATGCATCCATAAGAACAATTGGGAGAAGTTCGATAATAACGGAAATAACAGGCATCAGATAAAGTCTAAACATGAAAGTTTCCAAGCGAGTAGTTTAAGCCTGAAATGTTTACTGGTAACTGAGGAATTACAGGCTTACAGGAGCATATCAACAGACATGGAACAGACCTTGTTGGGTCACATAAACTCAGCTATTGTCTGACTAAACTATTGGCTAACTACCAACCAGCGAACATCGCCACATATATATGGGTTTGGCAAGAAGCAGTAACATTAGTAAAGAACTGAAAGTGCTGATCTTCAGCATAAGAGATTTACAAAAACCATCTGATGCCAACAGTAAGTGACCAAGTCTTCTGCTGTCGCTGATCATCATCCCGCAAGCCATGAACGGTCTCAAAATGGCCAAATCACGCACCCTGTTCAGCAAAAAGAGCAGCACCGCGCTTGATACGGTTCCTCAGAACGCCTTGCGCCGCTGCTGCGACCTCTGCCCGTGCTGCGCCCACGGGACCAACGGCGCCAGCGTGATTCCGGTCACGGTACACGGGGACCAGGGCTACTACCGCACCCCTCCAGCAAGCCACCGCCATCTCCTCCACGCTTCCCCTCGCCATCAGAGCTGGTCTCCGCGTTGCCCAGAGTACTCGCAGACATCACCACATCGTGATCACCTCCAATCGCCCGGCCTGGACGCCACACACCGCCGCAAGCAGCTCCATTGCGCCTCCCTCCCC
The DNA here is from genome assembly GCA_947311845.1 of Poa pratensis. NCBI lineage: Eukaryota > Viridiplantae > Streptophyta > Magnoliopsida > Poales > Poaceae > Poa > Poa pratensis. The sequence goes on along the minus strand of CAMZMU010000044.1, from coordinate 28,879,619 downwards.
CTGGAATTCCAGCGCCGAGCCTCTGGTTTGGGCACGGGACGCCCCTCCCGCAGCCCGGAGGGTACCTCCGCACGGCCGAGAGGCGGCGGAAGACCACCTCCGCGGCCGCCGGAGCCTCGGTTCGGGCCATAGGGTCATCCCCCCTGCCGCGATTGAGACCGTCGGTCCCGGGGAGGCGAGACGAGGTTTCGGTGGCGGCCGCGCGCGCGGAGGGGGTCGGTGGTGGGTCGCCGTTGGCGTTGCAGGTGGACGGGGCGGGGCGGCGAGGTGACGGGGCGGCGGCATTGCGGTGCTGGCGGCCGCATCCCGGCGGGAAGCGGCGGACGGCGGAGGCGCGGCGGCGAGCGTCCGGCAGGTGCGGTGGAGCCGTCGCCATTTGGACTGTAGCGAGGTCTGGTGGTACGTACTACCAAACGGATGGAAGGAACCGCTGGAGGAAGATTTGCTTTTTCTCGAATGCCACGGTCATTTTGTCTCGGCCGGTCACTTTTACTTTTTCTAGTTTGCAAAATCGCAAAGAATTTCTTAGAAAACTTGTCTATTGCGATGGTTAGAATGGTTGTTGTATCTCAGCCCACGATTTGAACTGGTGTTTATCATCGGTGGAAGCGACGTTCCTATCGACAGCGAGCGCATGTGGTGACTTCGTCAATCTCAAGACTCGACCGCCGACTCAGTCTTTCGGAGGTGCTCATAGGGATAGGGTGTGCGTGTGTGGGTTCATAGGGATGAGTGTGTGCACGTGTATATGATCGTCTGCGTCGTACCGTGTTTCAAAAAAAAGAATTTCTTAGGCAAGGTTAGAAAACCTCCACCAGCACGACCAATAGAGGGTTCAACGTTATCGGATAAGTGTTATTGGACGTGTCGACAAGCGTTGCCGCCTGTTAGGAGCGTTCACGCCCCAACCGGTCGCTCTGGGCGCTCACAATAGACGCTCCCAGATCACAAATTCAAAAAAAGTGACGTGATGGCCAAGTTTGAATAGCGTCAGTCAAGTTCAGACACTCAAAAACATCGGCAGATCCGGTGATCATATTATGAAACGTCGATCATGCAAAACAATCGTCGTCATCGCCGGCTCAAACGCCTCCTCCTGTGTCGAGGCGCGACATTGGCTCTGGGTCGGAGAACGTCGTGCTCGTCGTTGGATCCCCGTTGTATCCATCGGAGCGACGTTGGCTGGGCGGTAGAAGAACCATCTAAGATGCGCTGATGGCTGAGCTGAAACCAAGCACTCACCTCCAATGTGTACACGAAGAGGTCGGCGGTCAAGATCTTGGAGTCCTCCTTCATCTTCCGAGTGACAGATTGCGACGCCTCCGACATCGCATGGAGTCTTGCCGTGTCGGCTTGCATGGAAACCTCCTGGGCCTTCTCCCTCTCGACGGCGAGCCGCTCCTTCTCGAGGACGACCTTCTTGTCATGCTTGCTCATCAAGGAAGACTAACTCTCGGCGAATGTGCTTTGTTTTGCTTCAACATGCATGTAACGTCGGCGAGGCACTTGTCGATGGACGCTGGCACAGACGCCGCGGACGTCCTTGTCAAACTTGGCCTTCTTGCTCCAACAAGACGCCCCTCCGACATTGGGAACACCAGGTCGTTCGGCCTAGGGGAAAAACCTTGTCATTCCCTAAGAAGGATCAAACTATGTCGGCATTTCTTATTCTTTTTTGTGATACAAATAATACAAAGGATCTCTCCGTAATATTGGGAAGAATGAACTTCTTCTGTTACGATCCATAAACACGGAGTTTGTTTTTCAATTTTGTTTTCAGAATGTTTCTCAAATTTGGCGAGTGCACTCACGGTTCCATAGGAAGAACTGGGCCGTGGTTCTAACGAAATATGGGCTCTGGGCCGGGCAGTATCCTGATAACCCAAACAAGCCCAAGCCCCCACCCACGAAACCGCACCAACGTCAGGTCCAAGCTCCCAAATCGCACCTCTACCCAACTCCGCTTGCTCGCTCGCGGCGAGACGTCGACGCCGGCCGCCGCCACCACCATCCCCGCCGCTCCCGTGGCCCCATGGATCCCTACCGCGCATACGTCCCGTCCTCCTCTCACGACAGAGGTACTTCTTGCTCGCACCCGACCAAGCAACCGGGTCTCCTAGTCCCCCGCAATCGATTCTCGCCGCGTCTTGAGTCGGACGGACAAATCTATAGATGAAGGGTGAAGGATTGCGGAATTCCTTCTGTATCTTCGTCTGCGTCTACAGTTTAAGATTCCTAAGCTAGTTTGTGCAGGGTTAGATTTTGGGCAGTTGGGCTGTAATAAATTGCAGAGAAGGGGAGTGGGGCTTTGTCTGGGTCATTTAGGTGGTTTGTTCTGGTAAAAAAATCGTTTGGAATAATTATGTGTGTATTCTGGATTGGTACCCCCAAGGAATGATCATGGATTTTCGCAAGGGCTGAACGGAATACACATGTATGTATCTAGGGTTTTGGTTATGAGGCGGCAACTGCATTTACTGATTCCCTTTACGAAAAATGTGTTACCAGCCAAAAAAAAACCTAATTTTTATTATTATTTTTGAATATAAGCACTAAATCTAGTTATAAGTAGGTCACTAATCCTTCACATAGCCTTTACCGGTAGCTCTGTTCGTTCCCAAGTGAGATGTGGACAGTTCGAATCCTCCAATGGTACACTTTTATGAAACTATTTCAAGTATCTACTGGCACTTGTGGGCCCAACAATATCTAGAGATGGAAAGAAGAGGGGTGTGGATGGCCACGGTCGAAGGCACGCCCATTGGACAGCAAGGGAGCGCTGCCACTGCGCTACAATTGCATATGTATAAGTATAAGACTCGTGGTCACACTTTCTCACAATTCTGCACAATAAAACATATGTTAGGGGTCTCAGGAAAGGAAGGATATCTTTCCCACTGCTCCAACACGAGCATTTTGCTAATTGGGGATTGGGCTTGGTCAGTGCGTTTTGAGGAATATGAGGTGTGCTAAAACATGGTGGGATGTAAGATGACCCAGAAATCTGACGCTAATGTTGTGACGGTTATTGTGATGTGCTATCAGATATCATGGTGCAGTTGGGTTGGGGTTGGTAACTGGGTTTTGAGGAATATGAGGTGTGCAGTGTGCTAAAACATGCTGGAGTTTGAGCTTACCTTGAATTGGACGCTTATGTTGTAGTGCTGTACTCCCTCTGTCCACATTTACATGGCGTTATCGTTTTTGTGACCTAACTTTGACCATCAGTTTGACTAATAATACACGAGAAATATGTCATACAAATTGTACCATTGAAAACTATATTTGCATATGAATTCAGCGGTGTAACTTTTGTAGCATAAAGTCATGTTCTGTTGCTCAAAGTTAAACCTCGAAATACGTGTGTGCCATGTAACTAGGGACGGAGGGAGTAAGGGTTAATGTGATGTGGTCTCTAAAAGCATGTGGTCCATAGAAATCATTCTTGAATCAAACTTTTATAGGGAAGAATAACATCTATACTTGTCAAGGAGAATTGTATTTATTACTTTTTATTTTTTTACATAAGATTACTATTGTCTATTGATGGTTGGAGGCTGTGCATAAGATCTGGTTATGGTGCATAGTTATGGATTTTTAGAACTCAGTGGTGCTAACTATGGACCCATTGTTCAGTCAACTTTAGTGGCTACCTCTTCAAGACAGTTTTTTTTTGTTTGGATAGATTGTAAATGTTGCTGAGTTGTGACAAGTCCAAGAATAACCAAATAATCTATAGACAGAGTTATATACATTGCACATGAATATAGCATGAATTCATTTTTATCTCCTTGTTTCCTTTTGTTTCTCTGTAATTGTGGAAACTAGAAAATGATAATTATTATTGCACCACAAATGCCAAGCATGGATTTTGTTGTCATAGGCTAATTTCATTTGATTAGCAGTTTTGCAGGGCCATTATCCTGGGTATGTTCCACCTGAGGAATCTTATTATGCTTCGAAAATGGCTGCTCTGAGAGGAGTATCAAATACACCAAGAATTGATGTAAGATAGTTTGACTTTAGCAGATTTGTCAGTTAGTAGCAAGACAAAGTAAATACCAGTTTTTAGTCACACTGCACATTGTTTTGATCCACAGGTTCCTTCACAGTCAAGAGCTTATGGTTTAGATCGTCCAGTAGGAGTGAGCCATCCTGCTTTTTCTGGCCTGGGTGCACTGCCAGCTGGAGCTATACCGCGGGGAGCTAGTCCTTTAGAAGACTCAGTTTTAGTTCGGGGAAGTTTTCACTTGGCAAAAGTGCCAGTATTCCAGACGTTGAGCCCCCAAAGCCCTTCCAGTCGTTGACCGGCCATCAGAAGATGAATCCAACATTCTCTTTGTTGACGGTCTCCCTACTGATTGCACAAGGAGAGAAGTAGCTCGTATCCTTTCTATGCAATACCCTATTTGCATCTTATTTTTGCATCTCGTGGTTCTATTTTGCAAAGCCTTAACTTCCTTTGGAAGATTTGTTCCGTCCTTTCGTTGGCTTCAAGGACCTCAGACTAGTGCACAAGGAGCCCCGACATGTATGTCATTTGCCTTTTTCCCCCAATGCATCATTTTTTCTTCACCCTAAACGGTTTGGTAGTTCATTACAAGTCATCCATTAGCTTGCAAATCTGTACACGTGCAAATTTGTACGAGAATTCAGGTTTTGTAAGCTTGTGTTTACATGTTGAAGTGTGAGCTATTGTAATGGAGCATATTTTTTAAAAAGTTGCAGGATATTAGGATTATTGATATTGCTAGCTAATAGTAAAAGAAATTACATTGATGTCGGACTATTGATTATATTTGAAGGTGGGTTTATTCCCAGACTTTATCTTAGCACCGTCTCATTGTGAGGCCCAACTTAATAGTGCTCTGTGTCAAGTTTCACTACACTGCAACAAATTACTTCTTTTTTGTAAACCCAACCTGTTACTCACTTTTTCCACTACCACTTCCATCTTGCAGAGTACTGACAAGGCTTATGTTCTGTGTTTTGTGGAGTTCAGTGACGCAAAATGTGCATTTACTGCAATGGAGGCTCTGCAAGGTTATTGTTTCAGTCCCATGCATTCATTGCTTTGGTATTTTCACTTTATATTCCTTGATATATCTTGTAGCGGAGACACCAGTTTCCTTGAAAAGAATAATTACACCATACTTTTCAGTGTCAGTGAGAGCTTACAAGTATGGGAAATGCATGCATCACATTCAATACATAAAACCGAATATTGTCTCTGTATGCTCGCTATCCTCTAATCCACACGTCACACATGCAAAAAGATCAGACACAAGTATCGCTAGAACCGATTTGTAAAAGTGAGCGATTCTTGGTGGCACAGACTGAACATCGACATGTTTATTTTGCAGAATACCGCTTTGACGAGAGGAAGTCCGACGCCCCAGTCCTTAAGATCCGATTCGCAAGGTTCCCGTTCCGACCTCCGCCCCCGCCCATGACGACCGGAAGCGACCTAGCGCTCACTGATTACCACCACCCTCGGTGTAACCCCTCTTTGCCAGCGGGTGTACTCTAGGCAGTGGGTCATTGTAGAGCATCCTGGAGTTAGTAACATGTAATGGGCATTTGTGAGTTGAAGATGGCTTGCAGGACAGTCCTGTATGACACTTGGCACATTCGTTTGTTCTTCTTTTGCCCCCATTCGTGGCATGTCTACTATCGCCATCAGATCTCCGTGGTTGCAGATTTTCGCCAACATCGAATGCGGTGGGAATGGTGTGCATATAAACTGGTTGTGTTGAGCTGCTCCAGGGGCAGTAGTACGAGTTTGAGGCTCGTTTGCTGGGCTTTGCAGCTAGCGATGCTGGAGAGTGGCATCTTGTAGCCGGACCTCTGGTACAGCCGCCAGAGTCCAGAGCTGTCAATTTGGGGACATGAACCGCAACATGCCATATTCCCTGGACTAGCCGTTGATTTTGCCGCGGAATCTGAGCACTTGGGGTCGACGGCGAGAGGTGCGCGTCTGTCGTAGGTGTGCGCCGTCGCTTTCCGGCGTTTTTTCACCGGAGCTTCCTGGAGCCGAAAAATCCCATCATTGTCGGTTAGCCATTGGATCGTGGATGTATATTCATCAGTAGTGGATGTGTTTGTGTGAGATTTGTCAGTTGAAGAATATCTCGTGCGTTCCAATTTGGATGGTGCGGCCACTCTCGCTGGCGTGAAAGCTACCACGTATCCTGTTTGGCATGGCACTGGCGGTGAGTGAGGCGGCCTGTTGCGGGTGGAATATGTCAATATTGAAACGCGTACATGTGCGTGCTAAAACAATCACAGTTTTCTAACTAAATAGTGTTGCTATTCTAATTTTAATATATATTAACAAATACTCCATTTCGAATTATAGGATGTTCTGCCTCTTGAAGGATTTAATAGTTTAGACGTGTTTTAATGTGTTTGTTTACTCATTTTAGTCCGTATACATAGTCCACATTGAAATATCTAGAACATTTATTTTTAAAATACCCTAAATGCATACATGGAAAGAATGTGATATCCTTGGTCACGTCAACCTAGGCTCTTGGGACAGAATACCACTTTCATAATGGTCGTAAAAAACCAAGGAGAATAAATCCATAGTTGCCGCAACAATAGCCGATCACAAGTCGTATTTGAATTTTAAAGATTTTTAAGAACTGTTAACCTTGAGAATTATATTACTAGGGTTGTTTGATCACGCCAGACTACTGCGAATCCTATTTTCTTCTTCTAAATATCCTTTCGCACTATATTTATATAGAAAAATATTTCCATTGACTAACATTTTGGAAAGATTCTTATTATAGTTTTTGATAGGATTCTTATAATATCTACTTCTAATAGTAACAACGAAAATCGAATCCATATCAAATATGATGCCACATTCTTATTCTTTTATTTACTCAACGTGACTAGCTTTCTTTAGAAGACCAATAAAGTCAGATGTCATGATAGATTATATATATGATATGGGTGTTCCCGTTCCAAAACCTAGCAGCCAGAGAAGAGCTCTGATTTTCCATCCGCGATTCCACGGCTCCCTCGTCTCTAGTTGTCTCTCCGACACCCGAAGGGGAGGGGAGCCAGATATCAATGTTGAGCACAATTTTAGTTTCACTGTTAGATTTTGTATCATTTGTGGCGTGTATCGATGGTGAAGACAATGTTGCACAGAATAAGAGTTCCACAACTCTATTTCTATCCCGGTATAGATGTTGCTGCCAACAAGACCGGTACGTACCATAGAGCGTGTGGTGTTTTGATCCCATAGATGAATGATTTTCGATCACTCGATTTATCCTCCATTGATTTGTTAGCCTTGGAAGTGGTGGTGGCGCTGTTGGTGTCATTGATTTTCAAGATTTTGGAAATGTATGTAAGATTGCAAATGTATTTGTATTTTAAATAATAATATTCTACATTGAATTCTATAATTTCATTGAGTCAAAGATTTTGGAAAGATTCATACTATATTAATTAAATTCCACTATTAAAAAAGGGACCGCCTGGAGCTCAGTCGACTGAGAACTCGCGTGTTCTCAGTCGACGTCCCCAACTCCGGCGAGCTCATCTTCCTCAACTCCGGCGCCTCCCCCGCAGCCACCGCCGGCCTAACCGCCGTCTACCCTGCCCGCGGCCGACGCGCTGCCGCGGCGCCTCGCCGCCCCGCCCTGCCCGAGCACCTCCTCCGCCGGTCCGCCGCTGCCCGGCCATCCCTCTAAACCCCGCCCACCCCTTTCTTCTCCGGCGTCGGCGACCCCGCACCCCCCAAGTTAAGTTGCTCCTCACCGGTGCCGCCTCCGCCGTGGCCAGCCGCGGCGGCTCGGCTCGGCCTGCCGCCGCCGTCGCCGCGAGGAAGAAGACTAGGGCGGCGTTTGCACGAATCTTGGCGCAGATCGGGCGGCTGGAAAACTCGACTGAGTTCTCAGGCGACTTAGAACTAGCAAATTCGATTAAAAAAGATGCGATATTGCACTCCTACTTCGTCCTCATCATCTCATCCAGCAAAATTCATGAGAACGGTATACACAATGCGTGTGAATTGTGATGCTTTCCCAGGCCGTTGACCCAACACGCACGTGCTTGAGACCAGAGTGCCAGTCATGCGAGGCATTAAAACCAGAGAATTATAATCTTCAATTTGACAGCGAGGAAAAGTCAATTCCAGAAAGGCAAAGCGGAGACGGAGGTGGACGAAGACCACCAACCAGCAGCAGAGAACAGCGAACGAAACCGCCGCTCTCGGTCCCTCCCTCTTCCGCCCCGAGTCCAGCTCCGGCCAACCCGTCCGCTTCGCCGATGAGGAAGCCGGGCAAGCTCGACCTCCCCTCCCATGAGTCCACCATCGGCAAATTCCTGTAACCTCCCTTTTCTTCCTGTTTCTTTCTCTCTTTCTTGGTTTCTTGGATGCGTTGCGCCGTGCTGATCGATTTGGTTTCGCGGCGGGCGGCGGGCAGGACGCAGAGCGGGACGTTCAGGGACGGGGACTTGCTCGTCAACAAGGACGGACTCCGTATCGTCTCGCACAGCGAAGAGGGAGAGGTAAACTGATCCACAACCCGGCACCCCAATTTTTTTAAACTGTTCTCCACCGTATTGTGATTCGTTTGGCAGGGGTCCTGGATTTACACATGAGTGAATTGTTCTTGGAATTGATCTTGTTCAAATCCTCCTGCTGGAAACTTCAGTTAGTACAGTCGTTAGTGTTTCTCTGAACCTGAACCCGTAGGTGTTAGTTTCACACGACACCTTTCGGTTCAGTATTAGCAGCTAGGTTCAGTTTTCAGTTATGTACTTACTAGCTTGTTTCAGTTAGCGGGGACGTGGTCTGTGCGTCTCATAAAAACGTAGGTCGTCATGGAGCATGCGTCGGTCGGGGGATTGTACGATCCAGTAACCGAGTATGCTCCACGACAAACTCTTGAATAAAGTGAGAAAGAACCAGAAAAACATCAAGGAAATTATGTTGTGTCTATCTCTGTTCTTCGTCTAGCACAAGTTCAGAAACTACAATTGATACCTGATGTCTGGAAATTAGTGTCATGTTCAGTAATAAGAGACGCATGTATCATCTCTTCATCAGATCCTGCAATAGCATTCTTATCATTTCGTATTCGCCAGCGGTTGTCTTTTCAGTATTCACACTCCTCCTGATTGGAAATGTTCACTTCATTATATGGGAAGAATGCTGTCTATCACCATTTTTGTGAGGATTGTGTGATACCATTACTGCTGTTGACATACTACACTGTTCTTGTATGTAATTCATTTTGCACACTCTTTGGGTTGACATACTGGACTTCTCCAGGCTACTCAGATAGAGCCCTTGGATAGCCATCAGTTGAGCATAGATGACCTAGATGCAATCAAAGTCATTGGGAAAGGTAGTAGTGGAAACGTGCAGCTGGTGCGCCACAAATGGACTGGCCAGTTTATTGCTCTCAAGGTATTGTCTGAAACCTAGTACATAATATGATGCTTTATATTTGTGGTTCCTTCGATATCTTTCTGCATAAAAAAAAGTGGTAGGTATAACTAACATAAGTAATATTTTTTGATTTGTTGCGAAGGTTTTTTACCTACATTAGTGCACTGTCATGTTTGCAGGTTATACAACTCAATATTGAGGAGAACATACGCAAACAGATTGCACAGGAGTTGAAAATAAGCTTGTCAACCCAGTGCCAATATGTTGTCACATGTTACCAGTGCTTTTATGTCAATGGTGTTATTTCTATTGCTTTGGAGTATATGGATGGTGGCTCTCTGGCTGATTTCCTGAAAACTGTTAGGACCGTTCCAGAGCCCTACCTTGCTGCAATTTGTAAGCAGGCCAGTGAAATGTCCCATAAGCAACCTCACAGTTTCTTTGCTATCAGGATGTCAAATAGACCTTTTTTCAATTGAAAATTGCAACTTTCTCGTGCAGGTGTTGAAAGGACTGATGCACTTGCATCACGAGAAGCACATTATACACCGAGATCTGAAACCATCGAATATATTAATAAATCATTGGGGTGAAGTAAAGATATCAGATTTTGGTGTTAGTGCCATCATTGCTAGTTCTTCTGCAGAGCGAGATACATTTACTGGCACATACAACTACATGGCGGTGGGTGAAAGTTTGTTGAAGTTATGTAAACATGTCTCCCATCGTGACATGAAAATAACTACATATTATTTTTAGTTTCAGTTAACCAATGTGACATTTGTGCTGTTGACAGCCAGAAAGAATCAGTGGGAAGAAACATGGTTATATGAGTGATATCTGGAGCTTGGGCCTAGTTATGCTGGAATGTGCCACTGGAAATTTCCCATATCCTTCTCCTGATAGCTTTTATGAACTTCTTGAAGCTGTTGTCGACCAACCACCACCATCTGCACCATCAGACGAGTATTCACCGGAATTTTGCTCATTCATTTCTGAATGGTATATGTTCTTCTCTAACGACCCCCCATTGTTAATCAATGCTACTTGAGCAATATTTGCAATTTGTTTACATACCATTAAGAAGGCTAATATCTGATTTTTAAAGAACTCTTTCTTGATTTTCAGTATCCAGAAAGAGGCTACAGATAGGTCATCTGCACAGATTCTATTGGTAAGAAAATTTCTGTCTGCTTCACAATTTCCATATTGTGTTGAAAACGTCATTTGACATTTGCTATCTCCAACACCCAGGCTCATCCATTCCTGAGCATGTATGATGACCTGAATATTGATCTTGCTGACTATTTCACAACTGCGGGATCGCCACTTGCCACCTTCAAGTAATTATCCTATAACCCACTGAAGAGTACATATGTAGTTACTGCAATAAAATTCCAATGATGACATATTCTCGTTTTCCTAGCCAAATCGCGTTGTGAGACGAGAAATGTGCAACCATGTGCCCTGAGCTGGAGGATACATCATCCTTTTGCAGACAATCCGTAGAGTGAAGCTAACTGAAGCAAGTTACTGGACATTTCCCTTCTTTTTTTTCATGAACTTGGCTGTGATATCTTTGAACTTGTGTATGGCATAATTTGCTGCAGAATCATAAAAATACAACTTTGTAGTAGCATCAATGAGCATCATAGTTTTGTCTGTCTGCATACCAGAAGCGTATGTTTTTTTTTTTTAACTCTGATACATCCGGTTCTCGCACTCGGATTTTACTATAATGAAATCACTAGTATTTGCAAGGTTTGTTCTAGCAGCCCTGCAAAGAAGGGCACCTTCCTTGTAATGTGGCATGTCACAGAAGTAAAATTCAAATTCCATCCACGTAAAAAAAGACATGTTATATTGTGAAAACTACAAAAGGATTGCATCTTAGAAGGCTTGTGAATACCACGTCAGCAACATAGAACATCAACTTGAGCCTATTACCTTAAAACCTTTTTCTAAAAAGTTTGCAAAATTCTAAGTGGGCCAACCTTTTCAAGTGACTGAATATCCTCCAATCCTATTGTGAACCTGGAATGGATAACCACATAATTAAATAATTTTTATTTTCAAGCTTGAAACCGCATTTGCCTCAATTGGAACTAGACCTGATCATGTCCTATTTGGGCTTTGGAAAAGTTCGACCAAAACCTGCCAAGCACGAGCCCAACCCTTTTTTTTTTTTGAGATTTCCTGGTCTTAGTATAGCTTGTAGTATCTGAACTTACACACTACGCACGCCACACACACAACACCACACGCACGCCACCCGTGCGCAAGCTAGATCTAACCAGACTATACTAAGACTTGAGCCTCCGCGAGCCTAGATCTTCCGGGAAACCCTGCGGTGGTGGGCACACCACAATACCAGTGTCGAACCGCGGTGGAAATTGGCTCCGTAGCTGGAACTGGGGCAGACTGATTTATGGGCTCAGTCTTCTGCGTATATGCAGCCCATAGGGCCCTCCAGAAATTTGCTACAGCGCCAACACTGTTCACGCGAACAGTGTTGCGCTGGACACTGTTCACGTGAACAGTGTCGCGCTGGTGAGACACCCAGAAATCGCTCCTCCTGAGAGTCGATCCTGGGCGGGCTGGATGGATACCACCAATCCAAGCCATCGAGCCAAGGGCTCGTTCTCAGCACGAGCCCAACCCGAAGCATGCAAATAGTACTCCCTCCGGTCCAATAAAATTGCGTGAAGATTGAACTACGATAGTGCAAAGTATGTGTACAAGCCCCAACAGTTATTATGGATCGGAGGTAGTAGCATATTTTGTTTTGATAGTATATTAATAGGATTAGAAAACTACAACTGTATAATTTTTTTTTGATATCATAGAAAAAATAAAGGAGTTGTAACAAGAGCTTTGAGTGGATAGAAATTTGGGCAAAAAACATAGTGCAATACAATCCTTAGAAAATATTCCTATTGATTCTAATACTATGAATTGTACAAGGCAAGTAGGAAAAATTCTATGGATCAAACGCTGCAAAATTCCGTATGGGATTTGTATATCAAATGCACCCAAGGAGGTTGGTTATGTCTTGCGAAGAAGTTATAGACTATGTAAAGAATAGACAATTTTTTTGAGTGTTTGATTCAAAGGCCTGGAGCCCAGAATGCTCGAAGATTTCGACGGCCTGGGACCACGTGATATTTCCTCCTCTTCCTCCTTGCTTTCTCTATTGTCCTCTCACCACCCTCCTGCTTCACTCCCCATACCCACCCAAACATGGCGCTCGCATCCGCCACGTCGCGTACGCTCCGCTGCTGCTTCCTGGCAATCGGCGCCACCACCTCGTTGTCTCCTCCTCCTTGGATCATATAATCGCGATGATGACATGGCTAAGATTGACAATTTAGTCCAACGTGTATGTGTTTGGTCTTCTGCAATTTTTCGTCCGATCCACGGTGAAAAGTCAAGATGCGAATGGTGAAGTTTGAGACGATCACTTCTAAAATCATTGATGCAATTTATGTTTTATTAGGATTTTGCAATGTTGTGGATATCGCTTATCGGGAACTTATTGATCGATCCAATATAAGGAGTAAATCGATCGATTTATCAACATATTGGCCGATTTATCGACCGATTTAGAACACTGAGAAGCGATAAATCGGCCGATTTATCAATGTCGGATGATATCTTGAACAGTGGGATTTTTCATTCATATACTTCTTCGGCCTATTCAATCTGATGTACTCTCTTCGCTCGAGAATAAAATCGAATTTGCTGCCAAAAAAAACAGTGAGGTAGTGTTGAAAATAGTAAATCAGATAAGATTCTCCAACTTCGTCAATCTCAAGACTCGACCCGCCGGCTCAGTCTTTCGGAGATGCTCATAAGGGTAGGGTGTGTGTGCGTGCGTTCATAGGGGTGAGTGTGTGCACGTGTATGTGAGCGCCTGCGTTGTACTGTGTTTCGGAAAAAAAAAATCTCCAAAAGTTACCAAAAATCGATCGTGAAAATAATAATTATGGACCGGAGAGAGCCCGGAGCAGAAGTTTCCAAGAATCCGGGCTGCCCGTGAGCCACAGGATCTTTCCCCCTTCTCGTCGTCGTCGTCCTCTTCTTGCTTCCTCCCAGTCCCACACCCGTCTCTCCGCCCAACCCCACCATGGCGCTCGCATCCGGCACGTCCCGCGCGCTCCTCGGCCGCCTCCCCGGCACCGCACGGCCACACCTGTCTGTCTGCTCCTCCTCATCCTCCGCCCCGCCTCCTCGATCCGTTTCGCCGCCCGCAGCGGCGGCTCGCGCGCCGTCTCCCTCCGTACCTCCGCCCCTCCAGGTCCGTGGTCAACACAGATGTTCTTCTGGACGCATATGAAATAGGAAGCGGCAGGGGTTGTTTTAGAGCGGACGGATTTAGATTGAATTCCCGCTGCATTTTTTTCTGTGTTGCGATTGTTGAATACTGGTAAAATGAAGGCGTGTCGATAGGATTGTTTTAGCGTCGAGGATTAGGATTTAATTCGTGCTTGTACTTTTACTGTGATTCTTGAATACCATAAAAGAAACCTGGAGAAGTAGAGCATAGGAACTCATCTTGATGTAGCACTACGCTTTGTTATGTTGATATAGCCTATAGGCAGCTGAAAAATTGTTCCTTCCAGTGATAGGACGAGCTTGGTAGCCTTTGAGATTGATGGATCTTTATTTTGTGCCATGCCTGGCAGTAATAGCATTTGTAGCATAGGATGTTCCGATTCTGATGTATATCACCGGCCCGCATTGCCTGAGTTGCCTACCAATTCATGTATGTTAGTGGTTGTCCTCACCACTTCACCGTGTTTATAACCAGAGCGACCACATCTAAACACTAGATCTTCCATCCATGACCCCTACCAGACAATTTAGACCTTAGGGGGAAAGCATATGCATCCTCCTAGACAATCCTATTTTTGTTTGCAACATCAGGTGGAAAGTAGTTACCTGCTCTGGGACATTCCTATTTTGTTTGTGGCATTATTGAGCTTCTTTTTCCGGATGAAAACATATAGAGATATGAAATTATGAATGCACTTATTAGTACATTAGTTTTATCAGTATGTTCTACTCCTATATCTAGTTTTCTACCAACTATTTTTTTTTGAAACTTTTCTACTGTGAGGCAAAAGCCCCACAGCCCATTTTCCACCTTTTATTAAAACGGGAGCGAGGAATATACAAGTATGTACATGCGGGGGGAAGAGAGTTAGAGGCTAGACCTACCTAAGAATGAAAGGACATTGAGAGGAGTACATCAAGGGAGAGAAGCTATCCAATCTAAAAGTTTGTTCTTATGTGCAACTTTAAGACGATGCGCCTGGAGAGAAATATCATGTACAAAACGGCTCTTCCAGGAATAGAACCTAGGTCGGACCCCTTCAAAAATTTGTGCATTTCGCACTTTCCAAATACTCCAGCTTGCAACCAAGACCACTTCCACAAAGAAAGGTTGACTGAAATCCCTTCTAGCTTCTGTCAAAATCTGCAGCATATTATCCCCCGGTGCCCATCTAATTTGCAAATAGTTCCAAATGCGGGTACTGAAGTTGCAGTTGAAAAACAGATGATCTCTGTCCTCATGAGTTTGGGCCGAACAGAGGACTATTAGATAGTTTTGTTCAGTATTACCTTAGTGAAATCGTTGATCATACTTTGCAGCAGCAGCAGCAGCAGCAGCAACATCGGGTAGTAGTATTGCACCAGCTATCTCACTGAGTGAGAAGGCCTTGAAGCATCTGAATAGAATGAGGGAGGAAAAGAATGAAGATCTTTGTTTGAGGATTGGGGTTAAACAAGGTGGATGTTCTGGCATGTCTTACACCATGGAGTTTGAAAATCGAGGAAGTGCCAATCCTGATGATTCTGTCATAGAGTATAATGGTTTCACAATAGGTAATTGCTTCATCTTAACTATGTGATATGTTGGTACATAGGTTGATCATTTTTTATATCTACTATTTTTTTGAGCTAAACATATGCATGATTAAGCTGATAGAAATGATCATTAGTTTCTAATAAAATGTGAGACGCCTGGAATAGTCCAGGATGTTGCTCGTAAGGACAATACCATAACCTTCGGTGGTCATTCATGTTCAGATCAAACCAATTCTATCCAACTCCTGATCTACGAGAACTCTAATGAGCTTGAGTTTCGTCTGTGTGTCTGCAGTCTGTGACCCAAAGAGCCTTCTTTTCATGTTTGGAATGGAGCTGGACTACAGCGATGCTCTCATCGGCGGTGGCTTCAACTTCCAGAACCCAAATGCAACGAAAACGTGCGGGTGTGGCAAATCGTTCGCTACTGGAAAAGAAACGCTGAAAACAGCAACCGCCTGCAACAACTAAACTAGAACTGTAGGTGCCAAGATGTGATATTACCATCTTTGGTTGCAGAAAAGTTCTCATGGACAGTACCACAGGTTCACAGATACTCAAAAGAGTGACAAGATTTGTAAAACAGTTGAGTGTGTAACCAGATTCCAGTGGGACCTGTAAGTTGTAACTGCCCAATAGAATTGTAAAGATAGTTATGATTACATCAAGATTCTTGCTTTCAAGCACTAACATTTCCATAAGGTAGACGCCATACACACTAATCATCACAAGCACGTTGTAGCTAGACTGGAGATAAATCTAAGAATCCCACCAGAATTCTATATACTGAATGCAATAGCTAGATTTAATTCGTACTCCTTCGGTTGGCCAAAAGAAGGCCTATACCTCTTTTCAAAAGTAAATTTTGACTAAGTTTATAGAAAAAACTAGCAACACCTAGAATACTTTGAATATGAAGATATCATATGAACACATACTTCATGATTATTTAACGAAATTGATTTTGTATTGTAGATGTTACTGTTTTTTTCAAAAAGATTGGTCAGACTTGCATAGTTTGACTTCTGAAGAAAACAATAAGCCTTCTTTTGAGTATCGGAGATAGTATACTGGATTATTTCGGACAATCTGGAGCGTTGAGTTTTCCATCGGACGGTGACTGTTCGTCGGATCTTGTTTCCGAAGCGAGCCTACCGTTATCCAGGCAGCGTCGGCAGTAGCCTAGCCACAGCTCGACCACGTACGCCGTTTCTCCTACGCCGCGCGAAGCAATGGCGACCTCGTCGCTGATCTCGCCGCAGTACGCTCGCCCTGCCCCTCATCGACCTCTATGCCACCTCTCGCCTCCGGCGGCCGTCGCCTGCCCCGCGGTGTCAGAGAGGCTGCGGCTGCGCGTCCGCCGCGCGCCGCCTCCCGCACAAGCCAAGTTCGGCAAGTTCGACGCCGCGGACGCTCCCGCGGAGGCCGAGCCGGCGGCGGCACCGGCGGAGGCCGATGGCGCGGCGGATCAGGCGGCCGTGGCGGAGGAAGACAGGTCAGGCACACTGACGACTCGAGGAAACATGGTCGTGTAGTGGATTGTCGTGCGCTGATTTCGTGTGTTGTCTCCGTGGTTTCAGTTGCCTGCCGCCGGACCTGGAGGGCGCGATATGGCAGTCGGGGAAGGCCAGCGCCGATTTCGTCAACGCCGGCGGCATGCGAGGCATTGTATGTTTCCAATCGTTCATTCTGATAATTTGATTCAGTCTCACACCCTGCTGTGAAAATCTGTGCATTTTCACTTGGAGTACAATGGAACAGTTTCAGTTTTCGAGTTCCATCCATGATGATCTGTTCATTATGTTCTTGTTGTACCGGTCTTACAGATTTACCATCTCTTACCGCGTATCTGTCCTTGATTATCTGTTCATGGCTATCATATCTGCAGGCAGAACTGCTGATCCCTCAGTTGGAGTTTCTCAACGAGGAAGGAGCACAAGCCGAGGTCTGGGCACTGTCGAGAATACTCCTGGACACACTTGCACAAGAGACTGGCCAGGTTTGGAAACAAGGTCATTCGGTGATAAATACAACTTTTGGTTTTTCAAATCCATCCGCAATTCACAGATACAGATTTTAAATGTCCCATTATCTGTTTTCTAAATGTCCCTGATTTGTTAGGCCTCCATAAATTGTGAATCTTGTAGTTTAGGTACCTTCGATGTTTGTTCTTTACACTCAACTTTGCTGTCTATATAGAAAGTTAAGGCCATCTTCCCTGACGCTGGAGTGGCTGCCCTTCTGAAATATCAGTGGAAAGACGCGCAGTTCAAATGTGCTAGGTACTGCCTTACTTTCAGTAGTCCACTCACAGAGGTAGATGATTCCTTATAGAACTGTTGGGGATATTGTTATTATTTTCATGTTACATGCTATAAGTATCTGTATTCAAGCGTGTTAATTTTGTTGTTAAGAAACGTCCGGCAAGTTCTTCTCAAATGTCTTGTGGTGAATACCATTTTTTACTAGACATGATATGACACGATGCGGACCAATTAGTGTTCTTTTAGAGAAGTAAATCTTATTAGCTGCTTCTAGCTGTAAGACATTTAGACGTTAAGATGATTTCCATTCGCTTTTTAATGATCACATTTTTGTGGATCTAAAATCTGTCTATTCTTTTATCTTTGAATTGCAGTCTTAGCGACCGAAAACCAGTCGATGCTGACGATGGAGTTGTTGTTATGATTATACCGGATCACCAGATGCTTGAATCTGTTGAACGCATTGCATCTCAACTCGCTGATGATCCTGTACGTAACTTATGATGCCTGATAATTTTTTGGGTTCTAGCAGATACATGTGCATTAGTTTGTAGTATAAAGGAAAATGAAGTGTCCAGAGCAAAAGTTGGCAGGACAGGTTCAGCATTTGGGCATGCACATATATTTGCAGGATTTATATTTGTTTGCACAAGCACAGCTTAGCATATACCGCCATGCATTGCCATCGCATGAAAGAGCTCATGCACAATTCATGCCCAAACACATCCATTTAAGTTTTATAATTTGAAAAGCAATCAATTTAAATTTTTATATGTTGACCACTACCTTATGCCTTCTGTGTATCACTGTTACCATTTCCATATATGTTATACTCAATATGGTATCTTAAAATAACTTCCAGTTTTAATCCACTGAAGATAAGACCTCTCGTCATGTGGAACCCACGTCTTGTTAGTGGAGACGTTGGAGTGGGATATAATGTTCGGAATCTACGCAAAAATTTCTTAAGGTAAGTCAATGGAAACATCTGTACACTATGGCCTCTCAATGTGTAACATAATTGCCGAGACATAAACAAGTACTGCTGACATGGCTCCCAAAGTTTCAGATCATGGACTGAGACACATCTTCTACTGTTATATACTCCCTCCGTATCAAAATATAAGACTTTCTAGCTATTCCGCACACACATGTATCTAGACATGTTTTAGTGCAAGGTTCATGTCTAGATACATGTGTGTGCGGAATAGCTAGAAAGTCTTATATTTTGATACGGAGGGAGTATGTACACTATGGCCTCTCAATGTGTAACATAAATAAGTACTTCTTGCCTATATCAGAGTATGAACTATGGAGTTCCAGGTAGAGATCCGGTTAAAAAATACTCCCTCCGTTCCCAAATATAAGATGTTTTAGCTATTGTCCACATTCATATGTACACAAATGCATCTAGACACATTTCATGTGTATGTTCATTCATTTTAGTGTGTATGTAGACAATGTGTAACATCTAAAACATCTTACATTTAGGAACGGAGGGAGTAAGTGATAAAGATACATCTTCAATGAACTATGCTGATATTGATGAAAGTACGGTCAATTATACCTATAAATTATGGTCATGTGTACATGTTGAATTTTCTAAAAAGTATTTATTATGTTGATCCATTAAGCGATTTCGTGTCAGGAAGCAACTGAACTAATGCATACTTTCTTCTTTCTTTTCTCCATTGTGTTTCCCTCTGTTTTTATCTAATATCCATGGCACATTTTGCAGTACTTTTACCACTGTTTACTCGATGAGGCCATTGCCTACTGGCGCAATCTTCAGATGCTATCCCGAGTGCGTGGATTTTGTTGACTTTTTCATTCACTGTCCAAATAAATGCTCGTTGAAAGAATAGGCTAAATATATCTGTTTGTCTGATCCATGTTACAGAAAGTGGAAAGTATTTTATGATGATCCAAAAAGACCCAATCGGTATCTGCTTGCCAGAGAATCTTCAAGCCGCCCTGACGCAACAGATATTGAGGTTAGACACTGGTATTAGCTAATTTATTTTCGCCTTTTTCTTTCTTTGATTAGTATCCTTTTAACACTTGTTAAGTTCACTGTCAAAAGGAATACTTGTTAAGTTGAATGAATACACCGTCAAGAAATCGAGTCAACCTATTGGACTGTTTAGAAAACTTGCAAGCACCCTACGTCCTACTCATTCTGAATCTCTAGACATCATTTGGCATTGTGCAACCGCATACAATTTAAGCAATCAAACTATTGACACTCTACACAAGCTGGAGAACCTCGTCATAGAAATTCCATCTGCAGATATCTACACCAAATGTTGGTATCGAAATGCACTTTCTAGCGGTAATAGTAACATGCACCATTTTAATCTGCAGATAATATTCGGTGGTGGCGGTGCCAGTGAGAATTCTGAAGAGGAACCTTCAATGATGACTAATGTCATGGCCGCGTTTAATTCTGTGAGCCGGTTTATGAGAGTCATCTCGAAGTGAAATTCCAGACAACTTTAAAGCCATCATGAGCCCGGAGCATCCCCATAGCCTGTTCTTGTGTTTAGCAAGAGGATGATTCAGGCGCGTCAGTGATTTGATGGTGCTATTCTGCACCCCCATGGGTAACTTGCTACTGCCGTTCAGAATTCAGGGAAGATTATTTTGCCTTTGTAGACACATAAGTACATAACATATTGAATCTGCATCGGTTTTAACCATGCGTGTAACACTTATAACCGGATCAAAATTTATGTACATAGTTTTTTTTTCGAGACGTAATGGTGAGGAATTAAAAAGTCTTTTTTAAACCCTGCTTGGTTCGATTTGCACTTTGATTATGAAACCATGTTTTCTTAGAAAAAGAGATATGTTCCCGATCTCTACATGGGTCGATACACACAACCGTATACCTACTGTAAGGTTTATCTGTACAAAAGTGTCTCAAAAGGAAAAACAAGATGGGGCGTCAAAGCCAACAGGCCATGGTAATTGGACAAACATTACACTCATGAAGTATCAATCCTATTCTCAAGCCGCCAGCGAAACTAGTTGCACGAACTCCCGAGCTGCCATCTCCAAAAGGTTCCAACTAGCTAGAGTCCATAGAATCCCGTGCTTCCACACTGCAGTAAGCAAGGTTCTGGTTCCCCATTTTTTTCCCTGATGGGGCTCAGGAACCGCGGTAACCGAGAAATTCCGGATGATACCGGCTAAATTTAAAAATCAAATTTTGAATTCAAATTTTCCAGAAATGGGTATTTAGGTATTAAACTCCAATTGGACAAAATTGATACCCAAGTACCCGAACTCAGGACTTCCGGGAGTAAACAACATGCTGCTGCCACCGCGCTACATCTTCACATCTTCTTACGTACGTGTACATATAATGAGGATACATACTATTTATGTATTTTTTTTAACGTTCAAAATTAAATTTCCAAAAACTCGGGATTTTTTGACCGGTAAGCACATTTTTCGGGGGTGCTCGGGAAACTAGGTTACCGGTCGGGTTTTACCTACCGGTAACCAAATCCTTGGCAGTAAGTACCGCATACGAACCCACTATGTAGATTTGAAGATAACCTGCAAGAATGGAAATATTTTCATTGTTAAAGACAATATCATTACGACCTTACCACCTAGCCCAACTCAAACTACAAACTCCCACCCATATGTGGTTTTTATTTGGTTTGTATGCCCTATTCAACGAAAATTCCAAAAATATTCGAGATTGATCTTGCATGGGGTAAATTAAAGGACATAAAAACTATGCACCATATAACGCACTAAGGGAAAATTATATGAAAGATGTTTTTTTTACGGGAATATGAAAGATGTTGGATTGTCTCGATCACAGTAGCAACATCTTTCACCACCATTTTAGCTACATGTAGGTAGGTTTTCTTTTGTTAAGATGACCCCTTTGCACATAACCATATAAAGATCTTAATTATTAGAGTTATTTTAAATTTCGAGATGAATTTCTTGCCAAAGTTATAATTAGCTTATAGATACAATAATTGATTTGACAGAGAGACTCTCGAATGTAAGAGAAACTTATATTCAAAATAAATAAATATAAGAGAAACATAGATCAAACGTTGCACCTAATGTAGCAACTATGTCCATTTATCTCCGGTTAGCGATGTGCATTAAATAGTGTTATTGATAGGATATCTGCGACCAGGAGGCCCAAGACATTGTTACTTTGGGTACTCCAGATACCCACATGTAAGTTGATGTCACTTCACCACACAAGCAATATAAGCACACATGCATGCAAGATGCCAAGATCTACTGTTTGATGACATATTTGCGCACAGACCCTACTACTTTATGAAAATTAACTCACACTCCACCTCTGCTCTATTGATTGCCAGCATATTTTGCACATAGATCTTCCAATACGGAAATCAACCTGGACTCCACCTCAAATGTGCTAAATACCGACATATTTGAATATATATCCTTCTATTTTACATAAATCAACCCGCACTCAACTTCACAGAGGTTTCAAACATGTTATTTGAGGTTTCACACATATACAAAACATATAGTAGCAGCAAAAGTTTCTTTCAAGTTTTACGAATTGTTTGAATCAAAGTTTCACAAAAAGTTTCTCCGAAAGGGAAACATATATTAGACTAGGTACACATCGGTATTATTTCATGAAAACATGTAGGAAACATATATGAAAGGCTTTTTATCATTCTTGCCACTATAACCAACCCTAATCTCAGTTTTTCCATTTAACTGATCGGAATTGCAAACTTGCCACTACTCCCTTTCTTATTTTTTATCTCACTGATTCGCTGGATCAACATGTCATAACTTCAACAAATTCAGAGTAGTTCACCACCTCGCGGTGTCTATAGTCGACCGCATAACGTCGGCTACGGTGTGTCCAATGGAATTTCCACTTGGAGGTCAGCGTCATGATCTCATCCCCAAGCATGTGCTGCCCTCTCTGTGCCTCTCGTCCTGTAAGCAGCTCGGCCTCCTTGCTTCTGCTCTTTTTGGTTCCGTCGACGGTGCACCATCGAGAGCCACACCAGTATGTGTCGCCTGTTGCAGTCGCGCCCATACAGGACTCCATAGTGTGCATGTTGACGCACACCTCCGAGCACATCCCATCCTCCCGTGCTAACGTGTTCGCCTACTCCTTGCCCATCCTCAAGCCGTCATGTGTCAATCCGGCCTCCCCAATTGGACTTAAGAATGTTCCAACTGAGGAAAAACTAATGGTGAAGAGACAAGGTGGGAAAACTGAGAAGCGACTAATGGAGCAATGGCAAGTTAGCAATTTTGATCGGTCAAATGGCAAAACTGACATTAGAATTGATCATAGTGGCAAGAATGATAAAAACTGTGACGAATCTTCATACCTCCATTAAACTTTTTTTTTTCATGAAGGAACATATATGAAACCGTGACGATTTTTCTACTTAGATTCCTTTTGTAGAACCCATTACGATTCACAGGTATTTTGATAACCTTTTTTATACAAAAAAAATGTAAACTTGCATAAAAGGCAAGGTGTTGTGCAAAAATAGAAATGATTTAACAATGTGGGTTGAAGCGGAGTTGAGTGGGCTTTGTGTAACAACAAGGCATGAATCTCAAATCAAAAAGGTTGGATAAGCCAGGGACGTCGCCAATGCTATAAAGGGATGGCTGTTGCGGAAAGTCATTTTGACTCCTGAGGTCCAAGGTCCAGTGATCTTGTCATTTTCAAAAAATCAAAAAGTATATTTTAAAGTTTCAAAAAAATCTGTAAAAAATCATGCATGTTCTCAATGATATATCCCATAAACATGCACAATTTCAATGTAAAATACAATGCTTTTTTAGCTATACAAAAAAGACAAAAGTTAGAAATTTGAAACTTCATATTGTCACTATATTCAGATCTGTATATTTGTCATTTTTGTGTACTCAAACCGTAAAGTATTTTGCATGCTTGTACAATATATCATTGAGAACATGCATGATTGTTTTCAGATTTTTTTTGAAACATTTAAATATATCTTTTATTTTTTATAATAGGCGAGATCATCGAAGCTCGGGGCACAAAATCTCCACTCTGGATATTGCTCATACAATGCACATAATCTATAGCCACGTGTCCTCCAAAAAACTTGTGTTTGTCCCGGAAATTTCTTAAAACAGTTCAACATGAACCTTAGTCTTGTTGGGTAAAAGGCAATATATTTCAGGTCTTCTAATTTTTTTTGAAGACAACTCATGGATGTGAGGATTGCACTAAAATGATAACGGACAAAAAATCATCCAAAACAATGGCTATTATGTCCTGCGCGAAATTCATTCTGCATGTTCACACTATGAACCAATCAACACATTTTCACTAATTAGGTTACAGTCAGGATATGTACCAAATGATCAAACTCCAGAAACACACTCGGAACCTTCACCTAGTTTGTGTGCTCCCTGTTCTTCACAGGAGACGTTGAAGCACTCGTGGAGCCTGACGGTGCCAGCGGCGGCTGCAAGAACAACTTGCCGTTGGAACTACTCTGCCCGCTGCCATCGTCGTCGATATTGAAGACAAAGAACGTGCCAGCAACGCCGACGAGCACGCCGTGGCTGCGCTCGACGGCCCCAGCCCGAGGTGCTCCCCCCACTCGAGCCCCTTGCTCCCTCCTGCCGGCCGCTTGCCGACGTACGACGTGATAGCGGCCGCGAGCGCCGTGTGGAAGCCCGGGTCCGCTGAGATCGCCTTGGCGATCGTGTCGGTTAGCACGCTCGGCGGAGCCGCCGTGGCCGTGCCACCGCCGCTGCTCGCTGAACGCCTATGCTGCGGCTGCGCCGGCTGGTAGAGCGACGTCGAGCCTTGCTGCCTTCCGTGGATGCTGCGCAGCGCAGCAGCTCCGAACGAGCTATTGCCAGCGCCACTGTAGGACGCGCTGGACGATGATCCATAGCTCTGGTACCCAGCGACGGCCGGCCACGCGGTCGCCCCGGGCTGGCTGCTCGGGCCGCCCGAGCCGGAGAAGGAGAAGCTCGTGGAAGGGTACCTACTAGTGGTGCTGTGAGAGCCGGTGAAGCTCGAGGTGAACCTGTTGCTGAGGGAGAACCCCTGCGAGCTGGCCGGGGTGAGGTCGAGGGTGATGGTGGGATAAGACGGGTTGGCGGTGATGGACGCGGCTGGGAGGAAGAACGGCCGGGAACCGCCCAGATGCAGGTTGGACCCGTCGGCCGCTGGCGCCGAGAGGCCGAAGCTGAGGCCTGAGGCGGCACCGGAGAAGCTGCCGAGCGAGGTGGAGGAGCCGGAGGTGAGCATGGACGCGGCGGCGGAGGTGGTGGAGGCCATGGCGGCGGCGGAGGCGGAGAGCGGGTGGTTGTGGGCGCCCTCGTAGGTGGTGATCAGGATCGACATGTCATCTGAGCATCTTTGCACCTGCAAAATATGTGCGTACATGGTGAGCACAGATCTAGTGGATCCTCAGTGATGGGTTACTGCGTCGAGATGAGCACGGAAATGTAAAGCAGCTTTGGTTAGTTGATTTTAATACCAGTCACATTTGAAAAGCCTTCTGATCATGCATCGCATGTCTTGTAGCAATACAACCGATATACTGGAAGTTACACCAATATAAGTACATTTGAAATTTAAGAATTTAGAAATTAGAAAACTTAGGATCTGAAACATTCAAATTTTCTGGTCTTGGGGGAATTCCAAATTTTGGTAGGACGTGCAATATGTTTGTGAGAGAGAAAATTGCACATAACACCAATGTTTGGTGCCATTGTTGCACAAAACACTGAAACAAAACAAAATTTGCAGCCCACCCCAGTGTTTTGTCTAAAACGTTGCAGCTAGCCCAAATATAGGATTTAGAGCCTTAACAATGTATCCGACATGTGGGACCTTATTTTTATACCGTCCAATCATAATTATACATATACCATAATCGCATATTTAGAAAAAAAGACAAAACCAGATTATGAACGCGCTCATTGATGCCAGTTATGTTTTTCTTTACGATATTCAGGGCGCTGGACTTGGTCGTTTCTGGCTTCCGCTCCCGTCCGCTCGGTGGTGGTTGCTAGTTATGTTTTTCTTTACGGTGCTCAGACGAATGAAATAACTCCTGTACTCTACAGTCTACGAGTGTTATACGGTACAGAGCTGTGTCCTCCCATGTCAGGTACGTAATAAGGCTCTAAATGAGTTCTTTGGGCTAGCTGCAACGTTTTAGACGAAAAACTGGTGTGGGCTGCAAAAGTTGTTTTGTTTCTGTGTTCTATGCAACGATAGAACCATTGGTGTTATGTGCAATTTCCTCTTTGTGAGATGATTTTGAAAGGCTTGGTTGAGATGAGTAGCCCATTTTGCAGCGTCGACCCAGCCCAAACGCAACCATGGGCCATGGAGTTTCCAAAGCGCAGCACCTCAGTGATTCCAGGCTCGAACATTCTAAACCCCGGTTGGTCGCTGGCATGTGGGACAGGGAGAGACCGTACCGATTTGATTAGATCACCAAAAACCTGCGCGAGCGGCGCCGCCCGGAAGCGGCCGGAACGGGAGAAGCCGCCGGGGAAGCGAGAGGAGGGAGTCCGAGCAGTCAGGAGCGCCGGCAGGTGCAGGCCGGCTTCACGCACCCCTCTCGTCCCCTACCCGCCATGCTCCTGGCCCTCGTGACCAGGTCAGGCTCCGATCTCCGATCCCTCGCGCTCTATCGGAATTGATTTTTTTCTTGAGTGGTTGCAGTTGAGTTTTGATACGAGCGTGCATTGCTTTGAGTTTTTTGGGTAATGATGATAAGTTCATGGGAGTGCGACCTAAGCGCCTAATTTAGTTCGCTAGTTGCAAGCTGCAACCTGTAACTCATGGACTAAATGTAGGATTCTGCAAACCGGGCTGAATTTGCTTTGAGAGTGCCAAGTAGAAACGGAATAATGTTGAAGGAGCAACTAGGGAATAGTGAACCTAATGTGTGGTCGTAAGAGACATGAAATTTGGGTATTATTACTGTCAGCTGATACATATATATGGATCATGACTCCTGGCACATACCTGCTTCCGGACGGGGCATCCTGCCGCGACGGTGCACCGGTAGTAGGCTCGCGGGCACGGGTTCACCTTGGATATCTTCTGACCATACTTCCTCCACTGGCACCCGTCATTCATCTGATCAACACCAACAACACACAACATACATCATTTCCATCTCATTTAGGAGCATACTAATTATTTAGGATGGCGAACTTTCAACATTAAGTAGGATCGAGTAACATTTGCTAAGATACTTGTGTGTGTTTGTACGTACCGTTGGTGTGTCGCACCTTGCCCTCACCGAGACCCTGGCCTTCTTGGCCATTGTCTGCGGAGCCACCTCCTCCTCGATCTCCCCGCCGCTGCCGCTCCTCGAGTTCTTCAGCGCTTTGCTGCTCGGCGGCCACTGCGCCGTCTCAGGTGCGGCGGCCTCCTTCGCAGCCTCCTCCGAGCTCCCTTCAGGGCTCAATATTAGCACATCCGGCTGCCCCTTCATCTCACGATCACCAACTCGGCTCTCGGATAGTCCAAGAGAGATGCCACTTTCTCTAATCTTCAGAAAACCTTCCCTGTCTTTGGTTTCTGCAACTGTGCTGCTCTTCTCTTCCATGGTGTACATCTGGCTAGTGCCAAGGGTCAACGAGACGAAACCGGGCTCCTCGATGTCGTCGGGCAAGGCATGCTCCTCCGGCGAGCCTGCGAGGTTCTTGCCACGTTCTTGGTGGAGAACATCGAATTGCTTTTGAAGAGATCGATGGTCCTCTACCATCCGTGATAGTATCGTCTTGAGCTTTTCGTTCTCCTTTCTTACTTCACCCATCTCTGCCCTTGTGGATGCAATCTTGTCTTGTAAAGCCTGAATCCATCAAAACACACCAACGATACCCATTAGTCATTTGTCTATGATCCAAATCACATATGATAATGGCTAGTTGTCTTGGGGTACATGCACATAAGTACTAGTAAGTACAGGATACTAATTAGTATTTGAATACCTACAAACAAGGATAAAACAACAGGAAGATATCCATAGCTAATAGATGTAGGTGCCCTTTTCATGAATCAGGTTGGGAAATTTCATGGTTGGAGCTGGATCCTCCCATGCATATAGCCTACTAAGAAATACCGTACAAGACAAGGTGTGGACAAGTCCATTTCTTTCTTCAACCACATGTTTTGACTGATCTATATAGACCAAAGTTTGTGGTCCCTAAAAATGGACACCTGATTGATTTTGACATAGAATTTATCTCCAAGACACTTCTCAGTTTGGGCATGAGCACATAATGCATGTCACCAAAGAATAGCCGCATATATATCTGAAATAGATCTCCCTAACTTCCATGGATCAGGAACCACAACCCAGAAGAGAGAAACTCAGGCAAGTCCTAACTCCATCACCAAACTTATCCAAAAGAATAATTTCTCTGAAAAAATCGAACTATTTGAAGCACAAAGGCACAAATCAGGAGAAAAAAGATCAGTCACAAACCTCGTCTTTCAACCGCTCTTCATGGCTGCCAAGGTGCCTCTCCCCCTTCATCATCGATCTCTCCCTGGACAAAAGACCAGCTATCTCTCTTTGGAGCAAGGCAAACGTCCCTCTCCTCTTCCTCTCCCTAGCTAGCCTTCCAACCCTTTCTCTCCTCCTACCAGCCTTATCACGGCATATATATAAAGGCAGCTAGACCATGGCCCGGATCTTTCTATTTCTCTTCTCTTCTCCTGTTTGAACTAGATTTGGCATAAATAAAAGCCGTACCCCGGGCGCTTACCTACGTTGATTAGGCAGTCAGCATCAGAAATGTCAAACACAGCCGCACTCTTTGGTGACCTGCAGAGTAAAAGAAAGATATATATGGCGGAGACGACTGAGATTTATGTGGAGTTCAACGTGCGCAACATGCTGTGGTTGTTGTTGGGGGGCCAGCCAGTTATAAGATGTACGTACGTTGTACGCGCGCGCGTCTGGCCGAACGAGCGAGTCCAACAACGTTAATGTAGCTCCCCACGAGTCGTCGTCGTCGCTGGCCTATTATAGGAGACTCTTCACGCAAGGAATCGCTTTCAGATTAAATTTCAATTCTGTAGGGCCATTAATTCGGTAGAAGATACTCTGTCATAATCGCTCGTTAGATTTTTCTTGACAATTCAGAAGTATTATCCCTTGTTTGAGGCAGATCAACGCAGATTAGCAGCTAGCAGTATTATTATTTGGTAAAGTAGAGAGCTACAAGCCCGCAATACGTCTCTTATTCCGTACTGAAATTTGGTTGGCGTAGAGGATAAGTGTACCATATGCTGTGAGCTGATTTTCCGTTGAACGTTCGATTAGGATGATTCTAGTACATCACGCATTAGATTCTCAAGAAAAATAAGTTGGTTTCCTTGTTGATTTTATGTAATAACACAAAAAAGAAAAAGATGTCAGAGAAAAAGGAATTGGATACCTGAATCATCAGAAAAAAGAAACTATTAGATGCATTCTAGCTAGCTAGATCTGTCATAAAAACTGCGATATTCCATGCAAAGCTTGGACCATTAGTAGATACTTCTCCTAGATCCAAGATTTCCCCTTCCATAGGTACTAGTGGACTACGTGCGTGGAATTCTTCGAGAAAACAAAATATCAACACACTAATCAAATGCAAGACCATTGACCTTAATCATAGTGTCGTGTCTCGATGCACGGACACCGGGAGTATAGGATACCCCATTTAGGTTCGGCACGGGGCGCGAAGGAGGCTGAGAATCGTCTTCTCGGGCGGAGTCTAGATCAAGCTCTCCTCTCCACGATCAAAGCTTGCAACCAAAGGGACACAAGGAGCTACCCAGGTTCAGGCCGCCCGGAGGCTAAAAGCCCTACTCCTGCATGTCTGGATTGATGGATTCTTCATAGTGTGGCTTACAATGGAGCCTCCCGGATGGGGTACCCGGAAGGGTTTTGGCCGGAGGTAGAAGAAGGACAGATCCTGACCCGGAGGAGATCACCTTCCCCTCTACCTTCGCAGCCCTAGTCTAGTCTTGCTCTGGTTGGACTTGTGCCTTGGTTCGACCTCCCCTCTCCTCCGTGCCTTGGTCCTCCTTTTATAGGCTAAGGGGTTGCCACAGGGTCACGTGAGGGGCACGAGGGACCTTCGGCGTGAAGGACCCTCCTCATCTAGTTTAGGGGGAGACGTGACCTCTCCTCAGCCTAGCGTCTCCCTTGGGTTAGGTGGGAGCGCCCGCCTTGGGGTGGACAGGGGCTGACACCACCACGGGCTGTGCTTCCTGCCCGCGCTACCTTCGCCTTGCTTCCCAAGTCTTCTGAGGTCTTCTAGCGTGAGGTGGAGAGCTTATCCACAGTGATGTGGGGAAGTACTCGAGAGGGAGCCATGCCTCCTGCCGGGAACTCGAGCTCTCGGGTCCTTCCTTGCCTTCTTGCTTGGTTCGGGGACCCGGCAGGCCCCCAGGACCGGAGCCCTTTGTCGATGTAGTTCTTGCTTGGCCTTCGCGGGGCGGACGGTGAACCCGCCAGCTTGACTTGAGTCTTGGCCTTGTCCATCTTCATCTTGGGTCCACATGGGGTGGACCCACTTTGGCAGCGCTAGGGGAACCCCGTGTTCCACTGCTGCGACAGTAGCCCCCGGGCATGGTCCCGGCGGCTCTTGCTCCAGCTGCCGGGGCTATGGCCTAAAGATAGGTCAAAGTGGGTCCCCGGGCACCTGGTCTTCCTTGCTCTGCTTCATTAATGGCCTTGAAGGTCTTGGAACTACTCCGCTTGGGGGAGTA
Organism: Poa pratensis; assembly: GCA_947311845.1. Classification (NCBI taxonomy): domain Eukaryota; kingdom Viridiplantae; phylum Streptophyta; class Magnoliopsida; order Poales; family Poaceae; genus Poa; species Poa pratensis. The sequence goes on along the minus strand of CAMZMU010000044.1, from coordinate 28,849,297 downwards.
ACTGCGATGGCCCCCTCGATTCCCAGTGACGGAAGAACCGAGGAGACGCCTGACAGAGGCGCCGCCGCGGCTATAAAAGCGAGGCCTCCCCACTTTTGTCCACAAGCTGCCAGCGCCAATGGCGAGAGCTAGGAGAGGAGTTGGGCGCCCTCGTTCTTCTTCAGCTGCTGCGGAGAGTGGCCCCTCCACTCGTGGTCGAGCTGTTCCGCGAGGTCGTGGGATTCGCGGTCGCGGCGGCCGTGGCACCGTTGCTCCCCCTCCCAGGAGCATGGTTCATACTAGCTTCGCGCCGTTCGATTTCATCGTGGATCTGAACCACAGGCCTCGCAGCCTGCTTCTCCTGCCGGATTCCTTCGCGACAGCGTCGGAGGACATCAGACCCTCCGGCTTCTGGCTGCAAGTGGAAGGCTGCCCCAATGGCCCCTCCTGGGCCCTGGCGGAGCGCACCGCTGAAGGCGCCATGCTTCTGGGTCAGGGGTGGAAGTCGTTCTCCCGCGCCCGCCGCCTGTCCCGGGGGCAATGCTTGGCGTTCTGGTACGACGGAGATGCGACGCTCTTCGTGAAGATCTTCAGTGTCGATGGCGGACGCGTGGAGTGCTGCATGGAGAGCAGCAGCGGCAGTTCGAGCTCCTACGACGAGGATGATGATGAGGAAAACTCATCTGACATCAAGGTCGAGGGGAGCTCGTCTTCTTGAAGGCGAGGAGCTTCGGGCGGGCGCCATGGAGATCTCGTTGACCTTTTCCCCGGCGGCCTTGACGACGTACTTCTGGAAGTAGAGCCTTCCATTGTACGGCGGTGCTCCTTGCTCGATGGGAGCCAACCTTTTTGTTGTAAAAAAGATCGTCCCCTTGTAGTCCTTGTAAATGAAGAAGATCTTGTTTCCTCCTTGTCTTCGTGTCGCGCTCGAGTGAATGAGAATGAGTTTTTTGCAAAACGCGCTCCCATTACTGTCGCAGCCGTAGCGCCAAGGGGTAGGTGGAGCGTGGGAGGCCTATAAAAGGCCCTCCAGACTCCAACTCCCTTGACACATCTTCTCGCCTTGCTCCGCTCCTCTTCTTCCTTTGCCTCTCCACGCCCCGCAGAACACTGTCTAGCGAAGCAGAGATGGCCTTGTCCGACGTGTCGACGGCGGAGTCCGTCTTCCGAGGCGCGGCGGAGGCACCCAGCGAAGCTGGAGCCCGAGCCCGAAGCCGAGCGTCCCGTTCTTCTGCTGCCCAGAATGTCGCTCGCCTGGTGACTGTCTCCGGTCCTGTTGCCCAAGAAGAGGCAAGGATTAGGGCAGTGAGGAGGTCACACCTGTGGTCCATTCTGAAGGGAAGGACTGCCGGTATTCCGGAGCTGTCCTTGGTTGTGGCTGAGCTCGAGGCCGTCGAACAGGTTCACTGTTTGCTCTTCTTTGTTTTTCCGCCTTTTTCCTTGGATGACTTCGATCTTGACCTGGACTGCTTTTCGTAGGCCGAGAGTCAGTCCGTAGGCGAACTGGCGGACGGAATCTTCCATCTCTTTGGCCCTGGAGCGCCCTGGTCGGCAGAAGGGGGTAGAGCTCTTCGACGCACCTGACAAGATCATGCACGCGTGTCATCCTTTCATCCAGGCGTCGCCGGAAGAAAGGAGTGCACCCGGCAGGCAATAAAATAGAAGACAGATCTGCGCAGCCAGGAGCTCTGAGCTGGCCTTTGTAGCATAGGCTAGATATGTATCCAGGAAAGCACAACTGAATGTAATTCAGAATTGTAAATTCAGAATGTAATTTCAGATGAATGCAACCCTAGGGCTCAACTCCCGGGGTCATTTCCCAAACCTCCCTTGCACTAACGCGCCGTCAAGTTTTCAGAGGAGATCTCTTAGGTGACAAGTACTCTAACCGCCTGTACCGGTAGCAGTACCCCTAAGAGCACTATGCCTTCCGGGAGTCCACTCCACAGCCACGGGTACTAGGCCAGAAGGGAAATCGGACCGTTCGTCGGGGAGGACGCATTACCCCCGCAAAGGTTCTCATCAACTGTCAAGCATGCGCAGGTTGGTGGTATATTGACTCTGAGCGAGATATTATGCCTAGAATGCAAGATGCACATGCAAAGACTTAGCTGATTTTTGCCGTGCTCTTGATCTGCTCTGTCCTTCCCGGGTATCCAGCTCCTGAGCCACTTTTCAGCATCCATTCCTGTCCCGGGAGAGGCGCTACACATAACAAACTTTCAGTAGAAAAAGAATGGACCCTCCCTTACATGTCATGAAAGTGTTTCATCCGAAGCAACCCGCAAGCAAAGTTGAATGTGCATTTCTGTGTTTATGTTCTTTAAAACACAACACTGCCCGTTCCACTTCTTACCACGGCAGTACGACATGATCAGGTGGCAGCGCCTACTGATAGGCTACTCGCGCTCGACCTGTCAGCCACCGGCACCATGTCAGCCCCCTGCTTGGGGGTTGTTACGGATAACACACTTCACGACAACAAGAGAGGCTCACGGAATTGAAAAACGTATCTTTTATTCCTTGGCGACGATTCTTACACCCTTATACAGAACACTAGCCCCTTGGGCGTGCTTAGTTTATTTAACTATCTGCGATTCATGTTCGTATTCAGGGGTAGAATTTCTGGAGATTCTCGATGTTCCAGGCGTTGCCCTCCGGCCTGCCTTTCTCATCCTCCAGATAAACAGCTCCGGGTCTCAGGGTATGCGTCACCCGATAAGGTCCTTCCCACTTGGACGACAACTTGTTCATGTTATCAAGTTTCTGCTTCTTGCGGAGAACCAGGTCTCCGGGTTCCAGTACCCGTGAACGGATATGGCGATCATGATAGCGACGGAGCCCTTGCTGGTATCGAGCAGATCGTAAAGAAGCTCGACACCGCACCTCTTCCAGGAAGTTGATGTCATCAATCCTCCTCTTAGCTTGTGTGTCTTCATCATAGGAAGTACCCGGTGAGATCCATGCCTGAGTTCTGTTGGCAAGACGGCTTCGGCTCCATAGACAAGGAAGAATGGTGTTTCTCCAGTTGCTCTGCTTGGTGTGGTTCTGAGGGACCACAAGACACTTGGTAGATGCTCAATCCAGTTCTTGCCCTTGTCTTCTAACTTGTCAAAGGCCTTGGTCTTCAAACCCTTTAGGACCTCCGCATTGGCTCGCTTCACTTGCCCATTGCACCTTGGGTAGGACACCGAGGCAAAACACACCTTGATGCCCAGCTCTTCACAGAAGTTGAGGAAGGATCGGCTTGTGAACTGAGAGCCATTGTCCATTATGATTCTGTTGGGTACTCCAAAGCGGTACACGATCCCTTCAATGAACTTGATGGCTGCCTGAGCTGTCTGCCGTGGTACTGGCATCACTTCCACCCACTTTGTGAACTTGTCGATGGCCACGAAAAGGTACTCATGGCCCCCGACAGACTTGGTATCTTTCCCACGATGTCCAGCCCCCAGACCGCGAATGGCCAGGAGATTGGAATTGGCTGCAGAGCTTGCGTCGGCTGATGTATGTTCTTCGCATAGTACTGGCAGGCTTCACAGGTCTTGACTAGCTTCTCGGCATCACTGAGGACTGTTGGCCAGTAGAACCCGTGATGAAAGACTTTCCCCGTCAGTGATCTTGATGCCACATGACTTGAACATGTGCCCTCGTGGATGTCCCTTAGCAGTACTTGGCCTTGTTCTTGAGGAATGCAGCAGAGCTTGACTCCGTTGTCCTGTCTCCGGTAGAGCTCGCCGTCGATCATGATGTAGAGCTTGGCTTGACGAGCCACCCGCTCGGCGTCGTGGTCATCCTCCGGGAGGGCGTGCTCCGTCATGTACTTGATGATGTCCCGGGCCCAGGGTGGGTGGGTTCCTTCCACCGGTAGCACCATCCGACGACAAGAAAGCATAGCTTCCTCCGCCAGAGGGGCTGCCGGGTCTTGAGCTTCTGGGCTGGCTACCCGTGTTGTCGAGGTAGAAGGGTCGCCAGCCCCCGGCACAGATCTTGCCGCGAGCCTCTCGGGTGGAATCGAAGGTCGCCTGAGGACCTCGATGTAGATCCCGGGAGGCACTGGTTCTTGCTTGGACGCCACTTCCGACAGCTCATCCGCGGCCGTATTTTCTCCCTGAGGGACATACACAGCCCGAAAGTTGTCGAAGCGCCGCTGCAGCTTCCAGACCTCCTCGACGTACGGTGCCATCTGAGGGCACGCGTACTCCTTGTTCACTTGCTTGATGACTAACTGAGAGTCACCCTTGACGACGATCTTGTTGATGCCGAGGCCGATGGCAGCACGAAGTCTTGCGAGCAGGCCCTCGTACTCCGCCGTGTTGTTGGAGATGTTCCCTTGGTAGTGCATCTGGACGACGTACTTCAGCCGGTCCCCGGTTGGTGAGGTTAGTGAAAGGGCATGTGTTGCCCCATGAGTGGTTTTGTTAATTAATGACAATCCTTATGGACTAATGTTTGCATTGAGATATTCTTGTAGATCTTGTCCATAGGAAAAGATTGGAGTTCATGTGTTGGACTCTAGAAGATTATATGATGACCAAGATTCTATCCAAGGGTTTATATGAAGAATGGTCATCGAGAGTTGAGCTTATTGCAAGCATGGCTTGGAAAAGAAGATTGAGTGAACATTCATGTTTATCTCCAAGCCATCATCTATATCAAGATAAGAAGACAAAGTGCAAGTGGATGCATGAAAACGGAGCTAAGCGAGGCTCTCCCATAATGGTGTATGGGGGAGCATTTGGAGAAGTCTTCATCAAGCATGTGCTAGCAAAGCGCAATCAAGAAAGGTGGTCCACTTGAAGAGATCAAGATCGTCATCATCTAGCTCAAGTGGAATGCGCAAGGCAAAGGTATGATCTTGATAGGGTTTGTATTTTACTGGTCTCTTGGTGTTAGTGGAAGACCGGGTTATAGGATAGACGGCGTACTATCAAGAGGGGCTCTCAAGTGAGTAACTTGATCGCATCTTTGTGGAGAGCTCAAACCTTTGCATACTTGGCATATCATCTTTCTTGGTTCTTATTTGGCTTTTATCCATGTGAGAATTTAGAGCTTGTGTTCTTCTCCATACCAAGCTCTAGTTCATCAAAAACGGATTTCATACGAATATCTTGTTGCGTTTTTTATGTTGGAGGTTTTACCGATTTGCCTTTTCTAAGAGAGGTCAAACTCTTTTCTTGTGGCTTCCTTCTCACATGATGGACTATGATGTTTCTCTGCATAATCTTGTAAAGCTCTTCGTTGCGATTCCAACGAGCCCAAGATCATCGAAATCGGAGTCCGGATGAAAAAGTTATTGTCGTTTTGTTTTGGTGTTTCTGCAGTTTTCTGGGGGCGGAAATTTCCGGCCCCGGAAATTTCCGGCCCAGGTCCAGTACTGAAGTTTTGGGAGACTTAGTCATTTTTCGGGGGTCCGGAAATATCCGGTACTCAACCCGAAATATCCGGTGAGCGGTTTTTCCAGCAACGGCTCTTTTTCGTGAGTACCTATATAAGCCCCCTTCTTCCCCAATGGTTCCCCAACCATTTGAGCTTGTTTTTCCCCTCTCTCTCCTCCATTGTTGACCTTTGGAAAAGCTTGCCCCCTCTCAATCCCTCCCATGATTCTTGCATATCTTTGAGGGAAAAGTGAGAGGAGATCTAGATCTACAATTCCACCAATCCATCTCTCCTCTAAGTGAGGGGAACCTAGTAGATCTTGATCTTGGAGTTCTTGTGTGGTTCTCTTCTTTGTTCTTCCTCTCTTCTCCCCCCATAAGCATTAGTTGCTTTTGGTGGGATTTGAGAGTGAAGGACTTGAGCACTTCTTGTGTTCTTGCCATTGCTTTTGTGCATCGGTTTGTGCTCTCCACGAGGATTCGTGGAAGTGAAAGTTCGTGAGCTTGTTACTCTTGGGTCTTTGGACCCTAGACGCCTTTTGTGGCGGTGGACGCCTTTTGTGGCGGTGGAGGCCTTTTGTGGCCACTTGGGAGCTCCCAATCCTTTTGTGGGTTGTGCCTCAAGATTGTTGTAAGGGACTCGATTTCCGCCCCAAAGGAAATCAATAGTGGAAGGTGAACCGAGCTTTTGGGCAAGGTTCATCGGAGAATAGGGTGAGGCCATTTGTGGCGTCTTGAGTTTGATACTCACACCCCTCCAACGAGACGTACTCCCCTAAAAAGGAGGAACTCGGGAATACATCGTCGTCTCCGCGTGCCTCGGTTATTTCTATACCCGAGCTCTTTACTTATGCACTTTACATTGTGATAGCCTTCGTGCTTGAAGTATTATATCTTGCTATCACTTTGTTGCTTGTCTTGCTTAGCATAAGTTGTTGGTGCACATAGGTGAGCCTAGTTATTTAGGTTGTTGGCTTGTTAATTTAAACACCTAGTTTTATTCCGCAATTATCAAGCCTAAACCGGAAAAGTTTTTAAACGCCTATTCACCCCCCCTCTAGGCGACATCCATATCCTTTCAATTGGTATCAGAGCAAGGTTCTCTCTTTTAGGGCTTTACCGCCTGAGAGTAAAGATGTCGTTTAGAGAATTAGTGCACGATCCACTTTTATATTCGATGGCACAAATTATGATGTTTGGAAAATTCGCATGCTTAATCTTTTTAGGGACATGGGTCCAAATTATATTGAGAGCATTGTAGATGTGGGTTTTTCTCCTCCAAAGGATTCCCAAGAATTATCTTTAGAGGATGAGAAAAACTCTCATCTCGATACTCAAGTATCTAATGGTCTCATTTGTGTTTTGAGCGATGTAGTTCTTGCATCAATCATGCCTTTCCGGAACGCTCATGAGATTTGGACCAAGCTTCAAGATAAATATGAAGTGTCCAACATTATTGAGGATGATTGTTCTCCTTCCACCTCCGGTCGTGATGAGCTCACAACTTCTTCCACTCCACCAACATGTGATTTGTCACAAGGTAATGATATGGTGAGTGGTGATAGAAATTGCTTTGTTGATGGTGAATATTCTATTGACTATACTTCATCTCTATCTCATTGCAATGTTCTATCTTTGGACTTAAACACTTCTAGCACTCCAAATGTCTTACATGCTAGTGTTGATAGTCCTTGCATATCATGTATTAGTTGCTTAACTAAATCTCATGATGATATGCCTTCTATGTCTTGTTGCCATGAAAATAATGCTTCCATATCCTCTAGTACTTGTGTGGCTAACAATGTAGAGGAATCCCAACATTTGTTGGAACAAGACATGGATTCCAATGGTGCTTCAAGCAATTCTTCATCATCGTCGTCCATTTCTCATTTTGCCTTATGGCAAGGGATTCAAAGGTATCTCCACCTTTGGAACCCTCTACATCTTGTGATGACGAGGATGAGGATTATTATGGATTAAAAGAGGATGATATTGACTCCTTAAAAGAGAAGAGTGATATGGTTTTTGGTGCTCTCCCTAATGATAGTAAAGCTTGCTCTTATTTGTGTGAAATTTTGACTTATGCTATTAAGTGCAAGGAAATCATTGAAGAAAAGGGAAGGATCGAAAGAGAGGATGCTATGGAAAAAGCATCCTTAGAAAATGCTCTTGAGGAAGAGAAAGAGCTTCGAGTGTCTCTTGAGGAGAAACTTGAATCTCTTGATGAAACAAATGATCCTATTTTGCTAAAATCATTAAGGAAAGAGATCATGCTATTGCTAAATATAAAGTGCTTAAAAAGGAAAAGTTGATTTGGTGTTGGCAATGCTAGACTAGTTGAGGATATAGAGAGACTTGACAAAGCTCACAAGGCTTTAGAAAGTGAACACTCTCTCCTTTCAAGTCTCATGATCAACTCCAAACTCAACTATCTAAAAATGATGTGCCTAGTTCCTCTACTCTCTCATGTGATCATGCTAATATTATTGAGGAAAATGCTAGGTTGAATGATGAGCTTGCCAAGTTGTCTTCTTCCATTTCTAATGATAATGATGCTTGTGCTACTAACTCAATTTCTCGTGAAGCATCTATTTTGAAGGAGAATGTTGAGCTAAGGGCTCAACTTGAGTTGCTAACTAGCAAGTATGGGAAATTGGAAGAAAGTCATGAAAAGCTCTCTAGCTCTAATGAGGATCTTCTAGCATCCCATGCGAAGCTAAAGTTAGCTCATGAGGCTATCACTACAAAGGTAACATCTTGTGAGCCTCATGTGGACAATGGCACTACTTCTACTCTAAATGCTTTATTGCCATGTGCTAGTCCTTGTAATTCTACATCACATACTATTGCTAAATCTTGTGATGAATTACTTTCCATGCCTTGTTGCTCTAACAATGAAGCATCTACTTCCTCTAGTGTTTTTGTTGATACTAACCATGTAGAGGAATTAAAAGAGCTCAAGGCCCAAGTCGCTTCTTTGAAGAAAGACTTGGAAAAGCGTCATGTTGGGAAGTCCACACTTGACAATGTGTTGAGTGTTCAAAGACGCCCCAATGACAAGAGTGGACTTGGATTCAACTCCAATAACAAGAACAAGTCCAAGTCTATCAAGAAGAACAAGGGCCAAGAACAAGCTAAAGATTCGGCCAAGATTGTTTGCTTCAAGTGCAAAGTTGAAGGGCACCATGTTAGATCTTGCCCTTTGAAGAAGAAGCCTCTTAGTGAGAAGCAACAAGGGAAGAAGCCTCAAGTTCAAACTCAAGTTCCTCAAGTTGAAGAACGGCTCTTCCCAAGAAGAATCAAGCTACCCTCCTCAAGTCGAGATTCCAACTAAGAAGAAAGGAGGAAGCAATGTTGCTACATATGCCGTGAGAAGGGCCACTTTGCTTCTTCATGCACTAATGGTACCTTATCCAACCCCATTATTATTGATGATGTTTATTCTCTTCGGAAGGATAAGGTTGGCAATGTGTTTGCCAAATTTGTTGGTACTCAAAGTGGTGACAAGAAAAGCACCATTTGGGTTGCCAAGCCTATTGTGACTAACCTCTTAGGACCCAACTTGGTTGGGGACCAACAAGCTAAAACTTGATCAATAGGTGTTGTTGGAGGGCATTGGAGACTTGGCTACATCATGAAGAATTAAGGGATCTTCATCAAGTTATTCTCTCAAGCCAAGTATTTGGATTATATTGTTCTATCTCATACCCAATGTTCCTCCTTGCGGTAACTAGTGCTTGTATCATATATACATTGAAAGTTGCTTGCACCCTTGCATGTGTTTGGTTTTGTACCTTGCTAGTGTTTGTATGTGTTGTGCTCTCTACTTACTTATCTTGAGTAATCAAGTATGTGTATGTTGGTTTGCACACCATTTACTTGTGTTGAGCCTTATTGCTTTTATTTGTTAACTTATCTTGTTGGCTCTATTTTTGAGAGATTAATGGACTATCCCATTTTGGGGGAGTGATATGCTTCGTGCACTTCACAATCCTAAAAATGTGTATACATGAGGAATACCACTTAGTGATGATATATCAATATTATCTACTCTCTATGTGGTATATCATTCTCATGAGAAATTCAAATTCTATAATGTCCATTAATTATCTCTAGTTGATTTTGCTTGCCTCTTGTTAAGAAAATTGGATTATCACATTATGGGGGAGTAATAAGCTTTGTGCATATTACAAACCTAGAAAATGTGAACATGTGAGGTATTGCCACCTAGAATTGATATTCTTCATTATCTTATTCCTATGTGGCATGTTTCTCAAACAAGTTCCATATTTGCTTAAATGCCTTTTGTCTCTCTTATTTGGATCTTGTTTGTGATGGACGTTCTTGGTACGGCTTTCCCCAAACATGTTGGCATATATCTTTTGGGAAACCGAGTGCTTCAAGCCACTCTTTGGAGTTGCTTTGCATGATCGCGTGAATATTGAAGCTACCAAGAATATCTATCTATCTAAGCATGGTGTTTAAATCTTATCCTTTGCCATATGCTTATTTGTTGTGAAATTGGTCTTCAATATCATTCCTATATACCACCGAGATTTATCTCCATATACTCCTTGTCCATGACAAGTGATACTCATAATTGTGGTGGAATTTGTAGACCATCTTCATTTTTGGCTCTAGCTTTGAATTGCCTTTTTTATTGCCAAGGACTTAGTTTGATCTAAATCCTCTTGTCTTCCTTGTATCTTTTGGATCCTTGTTGCTCTACTCAAAATTTGTTTTATGCTTTCTTAGTTAGGAAAAGCAATGATCCCATTCGAGTGCATTCCATTCAAAGTCATACTTTTAGATAATGCACTATTTTTGGGGAAGCTATCCTATATTGAGTAGAACGTCATTCTTTAAATTGATTTTGTATCCTATGGCTTTCCTTGAACATGACTAGTGTTTGAATAATATGTATGGAAAGTGATGATCCCATTTATGAGCATTTTGTATTCAAATGCAAGATCATAAATAATGCACATATCGTGGGGGAGCAATCCTATATGTTTTTGAACATTAGTTGTCTTCAATTGGTATTTGATCCCGATGACGTGTCTCTTTGGAAGACAAACATTTCTCGTCTTGGTACTTTGTGTCACCATGAGAAGTGTAGAGGGTTTGATTTATTCCTTGATGGTATTTTCATCATTTGGTATCTTCTTTCATTTGGCATCTTTTCAAAGTGGTATCTTCAATCATGTGTTGATTTGGGTCTTGATATAATTTGGACAATTATTTTTCTAGTCACACTTGTGTGTGCTTTCTTGATTTAATTGGTGTTTTGTCCAATTTGTATCCCCTTGGGTTCTCGAAAGTCTTGTGCATGCATATTCCTTTATGTATACCTTATGGCATGCTTACTTTTGTTGATCCAATATATAGGATAAACTCCATCAAATCCTAAATGGCTAAGATGTGCATGAAATTCAATTTCATATCAATATGCACATATTTATGTGGAGTTTGTCCTATGTATTGTAGTTGCTCTAACTACTTTGGGCCCAATAAGTTTGGGAACCATATTGTACTTGAATTTGTTTAGGTACATCGGAGGTGCATTGGAAGCTTGTCTCATTTACAAGGAAGGTGGTGTCACCATGTGCTTATTGGAGCCAAGCTTGAATGATCATGAACTTCTATCTTCTACATCACCAATGCTATCTCGGTAACGAGTATCTACCTCATGCATACATTTCTAGCTTTCAACCTTGTGTAGATTGCTTCTTGGCATGAATAGTTGCAATTGATGTGGTTTTCGCAAAGTGCTTATTAAGATGTCTTTATTGCTAATGTGAGCAAGCCGGGATGATTACATATCAAAGGGAATTTATATAATCATTTTCATGATTCACCTATCCCATATATGTTAATCTAGCAATTCTTCTCAAAGTCTCTCATGTGCAATATTGATGATTTGCAAAATCATTTGCCCTTTGCGATACTTGTTATCTTTCTCGGAGCATCCCATTATCCTTTCCCTTGTGGATTTTCTTGATGCTATGATGAGATTGTGTTGGAAGTTCATCTATATCCCTTTAAGATAAAATTGAGCTTTGTGCTATGCTTTTAAGTAAAAATCTTATTTGTATATTTATGACTTCCTCTTGGATATCATGTTCTTACCGTAGTATCTATTTTGTGTGTGCATGTTTCTTTGTGGACTTATATCTTCGATTGATGTCTACTTAGAAACTTATACACATGAGAATAGTTACATCTTTAATTGGTATTCCAATTCTTTAGTGATCACCGTTTATTGCTAATTGATTCTTTGGTGGTTTCTAAAAGGCACAAGCTTTGCTTTTCATTTGGTATTCCTTTTGCATCTTAATTAGCTTGTGGACCTATTTGCCGGTTGTGTTTATGGGAAAGACATGATATGCACTATGTGCCCCATATATTGAAAGACTATGTTGATGCTTACGCTCATCCTTGCATTAGTCTCCTAAAAATGTCTTTCCGTGACACTTCCATCTTTATTTCGTTTGAGCAAGTTGTTTTGCTTCTTCTCTATTTTTATGCTTTCTTGCACTTGCTTGTGTTCAAAATTATCTAAGAGGGAGTGAGGATTCCATGTTGTGCACTCCATATTGCTTTGCAAATCCTACTTTGTGCACGTACCTTGGGGAGTTCCCTCTTGTTGTTTAGAACATTGTTTTTGGATCCTTTTGATTGCTTGCTTCTTTCTTCGAAGTATCTTTCTTTTTGATTGGATCCTTGATATAGTTTGATCTCTCTTCATCTATTCGTCATTGGATATGTGCATTTGATTTCACTCATATTATGAGAAATGCACACTTTATGGGGAGCTCTTACTATATTGGCCTTCTAAATTTTTCCTCCCATTTCGGCAATCGATGCCAATGGGGGAGAAGTTTAGAGGGTTTAAGGGAATTTGGTTTTATGCTTTAGTTTCGTTCTAAAGCATTTGCCTTTCTTTCTCTTGCATCCTTGCTCTTTGTTGTGCATGGTTGCTTAATTCATTATATAAACCCTCGTAAAAGGGATTGTCATCAATTACCAAAATGGGGGAGATTGAAAGGGCATGTGTTGCCCCATGAGTGGTTTTGGTAATTAATGACAATCCTATGGACTAATGTTTGCATTGAGATATCTTGTAGATCTTGTCCATGAAAAGATTGGAGTTCATGTGTTGGACTCTAGAAGATTATATGATGACCAAGATTCTATCCAAGGGTTTATATAAGAATGGTCATCGAGTTGAGCTTATTGCAAGCATGGCTTGGAAAAGAAGATTGAGTGAACATTCATGTTTATCTCCAAGCCATCATCTATATCAAGATAAGAAGGCAAAGTGCAAGTGGATGCATGAAGACGGAGCTAAGCGAGGCTCTCCCATAATGGTGTATGGGGGAGCATTTGGAGAAGTCTTCATCAAGCATGTGCTAGCAAAGCGCAATCAAGAAAGGTGGTCCACTTGAAGAGATCAAGATCGTCATCATCTAGCTCAAGTGGAATGCGCAAGGCAAAGGTATGATCTTGATAGGTTTCTATTTTACCGGTCTCTTGGTGTTAGTGGAAGACCGGGTTATAGGATAGACGGCGTACTATCAAGAGGGGCTCTCAAGTGAGTAACTTGATCGCATCTTTGTGGAGAGCTCAAACCTTTGCATACTTGGCATATCATCTTTCTTGGTTCTTATTTGGCTTTTATCCATGTGAGAATTTAGAGCTTGTGTTCTTCTCCATACCAAGCTCTAGTTCATCAAAAACGGATTTCATACGAATATCTTGTTGCGTTTTTTATGTTGGAGGTTTTACCGATTTGCCTTTTCTAAGAGAGGTCAAACTCTTTTCTTGTGGCTTCCTTCTCACATGATGGACTATGATGTTTCTCTGCATAATCTTGTAGACCTCTTCGTTGCGATTCCAACGAGCCCAAGATCATCGAAATCGGAGTCCGGATGAAAAAGTTATTGTCGTTTTGTTTTGGTGTTTCTGCAGTTTTCTGGGGGCGGAAATTTCCGGCCCCTAGGCCGGAAATATCCGGCCCCGGAAATTTCCGGCCCAGGTCCAGTACTGAAGTTTTGGGAGACTTAGTCATTTTTCGGGGGTCCGGAAATATCCGGTACTCAACCCGAAATATCCGGTGAGCGGTTTTTCCAGCAACGGCTCTTTTTCGTGAGTACCTATATAAGTCCCCCTTCTTCCCCAATGGTTCCCCAACCATTTGAGCTTGTTTTTCCCCTCTCTCTCCTACATTGTTGACCTTTGGAAAAGCTTGCCCCCTCTCAATCCCTCCCATGATTCTTGCATATCTTTGAGGGAAAAGTGAGAGGAGATCTAGATCTACAATTCCACCAATCCATCTCTCCTCTAAGTGAGGGGAACCTAGTAGATCTTGATCTTGGAGTTCTTGTGTGGTTCTCTTCTTTGTTCTTCCTCTCTTCTCCCCCCATAAGCATTAGTTGTTTTTGGTGGGATTTGAGAGTGAAGGACTTGAGCACTTCTTGTGTTCTTGCCATTGCTTTTGTGCATCGGTTTGTGCTCTCCACGAGGATTCGTGGAAGTGAAAGTTCGTGAGCTTGTTACTCTTGGGTCTTTGGACCCTAGACGCCTTTTGTGGCGGTGGACGCCTTTTGTGGCGGTGGAGGTCTTTTGTGGCCACTTGGGAGCTCCCAATCCTTTTGTGGGTTGTTGAACGCCGTCTCGGTCCACTCAACCGTGAAGTCCGCTAGCGCCTGACTCTTGATGTTGTCCGTGTGCTCGAACTTGAGGCCGAAACCTTGAAGCTCCATGGCCCACCATGATATGCGTCTAGTGGCAAGTGGGTTCTCCAAGGGGCTTCTTAGGTTGTACTTGGATACCACCATGATGGGATGGCTTTGGAAGTACGACCTCATCTTGCGGGAGGCAATGAGGATTGCCAGCAGCAGCTTCTGCATCATGGGGTACCGCTCCCGGGCGTCGCGCAGCACTGCGCTGACGAAGTAGACCGGGTGCTGCACCTTGCGGGTCGCTGAGTCCTGAAAGGGCTCGGCTTCCTCCATGTCGACGTCTTGGGGTGGGGACGAGTAGCCCCCGGCGAAGTCTCGTCGGAGGGAGATTCTCCATTGCTGACGGGCTCCGCACCGTCTGGTAAGGTTGCAGTGACGTCAGGATCGCTAGACCCCTGGTCACCCGGCAGCCTTTTCTTGCATGGTTGTCCCGGGAGAGAGTTCCCGGGTCGCTTGCCCTTGATCTTGCTTGACTTCTTCGGAGGAGCGTCACGCTCTACCACAAGCACAGCGCTGATCACCTGGTTGGTGGCAGCAATGTACAGTAGTAGGGGCTCCTTTTCTTCTGGTGCCACGAGGATTGGTGGCGAGGCGAGGTAGCGCTTGAGGGACTGCAGGGCTTCCTCGGCCTCGGAGGTCCACTCCACGGGGCCTGACTTCTTGAGCAGCCTGAAGAACGGTAAGGCCCGCTCCCCAAGCCTTGAGATGAAGCGCCCGAGTGCAGTGATGCACCCGTTGAGGCGCTGTACGTCCTTGACCCGCCGGGGGCCTCCATGCGCTCGATTGCCTTGATTTTGTCCGGATTCGCCTCGATCCCTCGGTGAGAGACCAGGAAACCCAGCAGCTTGCCGGAGGGGACCCCGAACACGCACTTGTCGGGGTTGAGCTTGAAGTTGACCCGGCGGAGGTTCTCGAAGGTCTCGTGCAGGTCTTGGATGAGGGAGTCCTTGTACCGGGTCTTGACCACGATGTCGTCGATGTACGCTTCAACGTTGCGGCCCAGCTGCGGCCCAAGGCATGCTTGCATTGCGCGCTGGAAGGTAGCGCCGGCGTTCCGGAGGCCAAAAGGCATCCGGGTGTAGCAGTAGCAGCCCTTGGGAGTGATGAAGGCCGTCTTCTCTTGGTCCTCGAGCGACATCATGATCTGGTGGTACCCGGAGAAGGCGTCCAAGAAACACAGCAGCTCGCACCCGGCCGTGGAGTCCACGATCATGTCGATCCGCGGCAGGGGGAAAGGGTCCTTGGGACAGGCCTTATTCAGGTCTGTGAAGTCGATGCAGAGTCTCCACTTGAAGGTCATGGGCTTCGGTACCACCACGGGGTTGGCCACCCAGGTTGGATGGGGAACCGACCGGATGACACCAGCTTCTATCAACTTGTCCACCTCGGCGATGATGAATTCCAGCTTTTCCTTGCTTTGGTTCCGGAGAACCTGCTTCACGGGGCGAGCCCCCGGATTGACCGCCAGTTTGTGCTCGATCACCTCCCTTGGAACGCCGGGTAAACCTGACGCCTCCCACGCGAAGACGTCAGAGTTTTCCCGAAGGAAGGCGACGAGCGCGCTTTCCTATTTGTCGGTGAGGCGGGCGCCGATGGTGATGGAGCGAACTCCGTCGCTGGTTAGCGCCACCTTCTTGGTCAGCTGCGGATCGCCATGGAATGGCGCCTTCTTGGGGGAGTAGATGTGGAGCCCCCAGGGTGCCCTTCGCCCCCGGGGAGAGCCCCATCATCATCCTCCTGTACACCTTGAGGGACATCCGCCATGATTGCCACCGTCTGGTTCAGCTGGTGAACGCAGTAGATAGCATCGTCGATGTCGGCCTTGACTTGATCACGCCCCACGGCGCCGGAATCTTCAGCATGTTGTAGGCGAAGTGGGAGACGGCCATGAACTTGGCCAGAGCAGGTCTGCCAAGTATGCCGTTGTACGGTAGCGGGTGTCGGCGATGTCGAAGACGATTTCCTCGGTGCGGAAGTTCTTGGAGTCGCCGAAGGTGACCGGAAGGGTGATCTTCCCGAGGGGTCGAGTAACACTTCCGTTCACGCCTTGGAACACCCGGTGTCTTGCAGGCGAGACAGGGGAATTTGAAGGATAGCCAGGACCTTCGCCGTCAGCAAGTTGAGGCTGGAGCCTCCGTCGACCAGCATCTTGGTGACCTTGTAGTTGTGGATGACGGGCGACACGATCAGCGGCAGGGTCCCAACCCCGGCAGTGTTGGCAGGGTGGTCTTCTGGGTCGAAGGTGATGACTTGACTGGACCAGTCCAGGGGCTTGGACGGAGCAGAAGCAACCGCGTTCAGCTCCCGGACAAGTCTCTTGCAGGCGCCGTTGGAGGGAGGCAGAGAAGACCCTCCGTGGATGCACCCGACAACTCCAGTGACTTCTTGATACTTGCCGCCGTTGCCTCCTTGGGGAGCCGGAGCTTCCCCGTTGCCGCGTGGGCGGCCTCCGGAGTGTTGTACCCGCGACCACCTTGACCGCCGCGTCCTCCTCCGCGGCCCCCGCGGCCACCGCCTCGGTTCCATCCACGGCCGCCTCCGCCTTGGCGACCCGTGGGACAGTCACGAGCGATGTGCCCGGCAGTGCCGCAGTTGTAGCAACCGTCTTGACTGACCCCGTCAGCTCGGCGTTGCTCCCGGATGGCGAGGTTCTTGAGCATGCGGCAGTCCTTGAGCAAGTGGTTGCCTTCTGGATGGATGTGGCACCAGGGATCACCTTCACCTTCTTCCTCGGAAGTCGGCGCGGGCTTGGCCTTCTTCGGAAGAGGCTCGGTGACGAAGATCCGCTTGTCGGGTCCAGGGTCCCGCTTCTTGTTCTTGGCTGGAGTGGCCTTGTCCTCGGGTTCATCCTCCCCGGGGAACTTGGCTCCTTCTTCAGCTCGAGCGCACCGATCTGCAAGCTCCCAGAGCTTACGAGCAGACTCGACGCGATGGATGCTCAGCTTCTCGCGCATCTTGGGGTTGCGGACGTTGGCGTGGAAGGACTGGATCACCAACTCCTCCTTGATGCACGGGATGGTGTTCATCTTCTGGGTGAAGCGCTGGATGAACTTGCGGAGAGTTTCACCCGGCAGCTGCTTGAAGTCGTGGAGATCACTGGGAGCCCCCGGGCGCTCGTACCCGCCTTGGAAAGCCCCCAGAAACTGCTCCTTCAGTGCCCGCCAGGAACGGATGGAGCACTTGGGAAGGTTGAGAAGCCAAGTCTGGGCATCTCCCTTCAGGGCCAACGGGAACCAGTTGGCCATCATGACCTCGTCGGCCCCGGCAACCATTGCAGCAAGAGAGTAGATCTGCAGAAAGTCCCGGGGGTTCGTGGTGCCGTCGTAGCGGAGAACGTCGATCTTGAATTTCTTGGGCCAGTTGAAGTGGCGGAACTCGGGGCGAGGGCGAGGCAGCCTTCGGCGAGGTCGATGCCCCGATCTTCCCGGCGGTGACGTTCTCGGCGACGCTCGATGCGGGTGCGCATATCCTCGTTCTGACGGCTGTTGAGCTCGTCACGAAGATCTGGGTTGCGCGAGGTAGACGACCCGATGGAGATGGCCTCGCCGTGATCGCGGTTTAGCCGATCAGCCATCGGTGGGCGGTGCGAGGAGGCGCCGTCTTGGCTTGACGTTCACCACGAGGCTGGCCTCGCGGATCACGTGTCTTGTCTTGTGCTGCTCCGGGATCGTCGACGGTGGGAGCTTGAGTGGGTTCGACCCATGGACCACCATCGGCGAAGTCGAGGAGCCTCTCGACGCGAGTCCTCCATTCTTGGTAGACCTTGGGATCGCCGCTGCTTGGAGGGAACTGCATCAGGGCCTTGGCAGCGACTAGAGCATCATGGCGAGCTTGCGCGTCCGAAGGCGAGTGCGCGGAGGTCTTGCTCTTGGATGCTCGTGGATCCCCGCTGGGGCGAACGCCGTGGTTCCCTCCTCCAGCGGTGGGCTCCTTGCCAGCGCCATTGCAGACGCTCTTCTCCCCTGAGCGAGGAGGAGGCATGGTGGTGCCCTTTGGAGCCGCCGCTCCGCCAGGGCCGTTGTCCTTGTCGCGACCGTCCACTTCGTCCGGCGCCACCCTCTCCATGGGAGGCGGGGACGGAGAGACGCTCCGCCGCGCGCCAGCAGCACGGCGTTCAGCTGAAGCTTGAGTGCGTGAGGGAGAAACCGGCTTGGACGCCGCAGGGTCTCCCTTCTTCTTCGGCGGCATGCTTGACGAAGAACTTGCCGATGAACTTGATGAAGATGAAACCAGCGCTTGCGCCCCCTACCTGGCGCGCCAGATGTCGTGTCTCGATGCACGGACACCGGGAGTATAGGATACCCCCTTTTAGGTTCGGCACGGGGCGCGAAGGAGGCTGAGAATCGTCTTCTCGGGCGGAGTCTAGATCAAGCTCTCCTCTCCACGATCAAAGCATGCAACCAAAGGGACACAAGGAGCTACCCAGGTTCAGGCCGCCCGGAGGCTAAAAGCCCTACTCCTGCATGTCTGGATTGATGGATTCTTCATAGTGTGGCTTACAATGGAACCTCCCGGATGGGGTACCCGGAAGGGTTTTGGCTGGAGGTAGAAGAAGGACAGATCCTGACCCGGAGGAGATCACCTTCCCTCTACCTTCGCAGCCCTAGTCTAGTCTTGCTCTGGTTGGACTTGTGCCTTGGTTCGACCTCCCCTCTCCTCCGTGCCTTGGTCCTCCTTTTATAGGCTAAGGGGTTGCCACAGGGTCACGTGAGGGGCACGAGGGACCTTCGGCGTGAAGGACCCTCCTCATCTAGTTTAGGGGAGACGTGGCCTCTCCTCAGCCTAGCGTCCCTTGGGTTAGGTGGGAGCGTCCGCCTTGGGGTGGACAGGGGCTGACACCACCACGGGCTGTGCTTCTTCCCGCGCTACCTTCGCCTTACTTCCCAAGTCTTCTGAGGTCTTCTAGCATGAGGTGGAGAGCTTATCCACAGTGATGTGGGGAAGTACCCGAGAGGGAGCCAGGCCTCCTGCCGGGAACTCAGGCTCTCGGGTCCTTCCTTGCCTTCTTGCTTGGTTCGGGGACCCGGCAGACCCCCAGGACCGGAGCCCTTTGTCGATGTAGTTCTTGCTTGGCCTTCGCGGCGGACGGTGAACCCGCCAGCTTGACTTGAGTCTTGGTCTTGTCCATCTTCATCTTGGGCCCACATGGGGTGGACCCACTTTGGCAGCGCTAGGGGAACCCCGTGTTCCACTGCTGCGACACATAGCTAATCTCATGTAAATTTAAGAAGGAGTATGATCCAAAGTTAAGCGTACCATCTGCCTGGATTACCGTGTGAGTAGCTCAGCTTGGGTGGTCTTTGAGATTCTGGCTGCCTCTTTCGGGTGATCCCATCGGTGCTTTATTGGAGGTACAGATCATGGATTCAGTCCCACCATTAATTTTTGGATCCCAATGCGTTGAAACCTTCATTTTCTATTGCATACTTGCCCTTTATGCATGGTTCTCATCGTCCATTAGCAACAGAGTGGGATTCATACGCTAAAATCCTCAATAATTGCATTCAGTTTCTACCCAGCTAGAGAAGATTAACATTTTCTCTGTTAATCTATGTGTAATTTATTTTCCATTTGGGAGCTGTAGTGACGTTCAAGTTTAGCGTTTGAATTTGTGTGCACAAGCCGAACTTTGCACACTAGCGTGTTAGGTAGCTCAGAGATTAAAATTTACAGCAAATTCAAGAAGTAGGTAGAACCATGATTTGTTTTAAAGTATAGTTTCCACCGAACAGTATGTGTGTGATGGGTCTTTTCAGTTTGATCCTCTTCTATTTTTCCTGAAGAAATTGAGGGACTTCTTTTTTTTCTAGGTAACAGGTGGCATTAATAAGTCAATACATTTGTTAGTTGGATATTTCTGTTAACCACCAGTATCAGTTGATTAAGTCTTAAGTCTCTGTTTTTTCTTATCTCAGCCTGTGCATATATACTTGTTTGACTTAAGAAGAAAACATAACTTGCAAGCTGTTAAAACATGCAAAATTGGCACTGTGATAGTACATGCATGCGTGTGTATTGATCAGAAGTCAACTCTTTTGTTTTTTGTGTAAGTCATGTTATCCTAAGGTTAGAGGTGAACATGTTGATTAGCTGTTACGATCAGCAACAACCGGACCTGTACTACTAATTTTGTCTGTTACCATGTTCAATTGAGTGCAGGCTCATCATTTAAGTTGACTATATTTTGTTGTTTCCATTTTTTATGTGTGTGACTTCACCGAGTATCTAACTATCAACGATAATCTATTTATATTCTTACGGTTTGGTGTCATGTGTGACCTGCAGAACATAGACGTTATGTGTGCACATGAAACGAGGGACTATGTTGCATCTGCAAATAAACCCCAGTCTGCAGTTCTAAGGGAATAATTGCATTTTTCTTGGCAATATATATTGAAGACAAGCAAGTGTCCACCCCTGGGGCGCCCTCTCGGGCTATCCACGTGGCGCTACATCGTTTGGCCGTTAGCTCGTTTTCTGTCGCGTCTCGCGTGCGACGGTGCGAGCAAAAAAAAAAAAGAAAAACACTCGACCCGCCGTGAAACCCTACCCCCTGATCCCAGCCGCCTCCTCTTCTCTTCCTTTTCCTCCTCAGGCATACGACCCGCCCCGCCACCTTCCCGACCCCCTCCTCTGCCAAGCCCCTTCCACCACCACCAGCGCCCGTCTCCTCTCCCTGGACTCCTCCTCTACCCCTCTCCCTCGAGCCTCACCTCCTCCTCTTGTGCTCGTCGGCGTCGGCTCTGTGCGGAGGAGGTGGTGTCCCAGCGACAGGGCGGGGAGCGAGCTGGTGGCGGCGACGGGCGCGGGCGACCTCAGGGCTGTCCAGATGAGTGCGGGATCGCGGCGGCAGGGCGGGGATCAAACCAAAGGTAGCGTGGAGGAGAGGCCAGTTTCGTTTTGCTTCAATATTAGCACCATTTGGGTTCATCTACGGCTGTCGCGTCCAGCGTCATCGGGCGTGGTTTCGTGGTTTCTCTGTGGCGATGTATGCCGACTCCTTCTAAACTCGCTTGAGCGTGCTTTTCCTGTTGTCTATGTGGATTCTTTCATATATATCTGTCGCATCTCATGTGTTTGTTCTTATGCCTGAGAAGTGACAGCTCTTCTCTAATTGCTAAAGGTATGGTACCGATTTGTTTGCTCTGCCGCATCTGATTTCGGCCGCCACGCGCCATCTCGAGTGCCAGAAAGGCCGAGCGGAGATGCAGCAATTGGAGGGCAGAAGATGCACGGCGGCATGGAAGATGGAGGTCCTGGCGGCGCCGCCTCTATCTCTTCCGCCCTGCCTCCGCTGTCATCTTGGGGCGCTGGAGATGAGTATTGAGTAGCACGTCCAGGAGCAGCGCCACATTAATGCTATATCATACTCAATTTTAACATGATTTCTTCTTAACATATATTTATGTACCTAGATATGTTCTGGTTCCTCGGACACCAAGATGCCATGACAGTCGAAGGATCTGAAGAAGATGGTGATGTTGTCTCACTGAAAAAGAAAAGGATGAACTCAGGTACTTTCCTCCTCTTTGTATATGCCGGTGTTTTTCTTCGAGGTCGGGAGCCATTGATAAATAGAATAAATGCTCAGCAGAGTGAAACTGGCTTGGTTCTGTTCAAGTTGTGAGCTACTCTTGACCTGCTTTATCTTGAAATGGACCACTTTGTTGAAGTTATTCAGTCGCAAATGGGCTTGGGTATGTACCTCAAATGTTGCTTGGCCTAAGCAGCGAACAATTCGGCATCTTGGGATCATTATTTTCAGCAGTGAGATGCTCAAACTGTTCGGTGCTGACTATATTGCTTGGCTTGTGCAGTATTACAGCTTGCAAAGGCCATCCGAGGAGCTCGTGGTCTTGGTAATGTTTCCCATGGCGTGGCCAGGATGTTTTTTGTCACATCTACAGATCAACTACAATTCTAGGTATACATTCCTGATTCTTGTCATAATCATTCAAATGCTACATTAGAGAAAGTTTGTTTTCGTAGTGTATCTTATTCCAGCTGGTAGGTGATAGGCTACCTAATCCTTCAGCTCTTTACTTGATTGTCAGCTTGAAATTTGGTACGATTTTTTTCAAAACTTCTAATAGCACGACAATCACTCTGTAAATATCACACTCAGAAGTGATTATTTGTGTACGTACATCTGCTTCATGCTGAAGCTAAAACGGCAAGATACAGTTAGTATTATTTATGACCTTTGCAGCTCTCGTTTGATATTTGTTCTTCGGGAACATGACAAATACTTCCGTTTATCAATTTTGTAGAGCATATGACAGGACCGTTGCTCTCTGTGATGGAAGGGAAGCTGCTATAAATTGTAATTCTACTTCCTATGGTAGAGATGTTCAGTCTGCTATGGTAATGCATCCTATTCCTAAGTCCTAATTGGTAACTACATTTTCTGGTCATGTACATTTATTTGGTAACAAAAGGTCTCTCGTGAAGATTGAATTTTCTTGTGGGAATTGGCTATGGATTACTTCTTTGTTAATGCGTTGCTCTAATGGATCCGTCATAGTTTTATAATTTTAACAGATAGTTCAGTGTTCGATATACTCCATGCTTAAATTTGTACCGGATTCAAGGCAGCTGCATGATATGTTGTTAGTTCAGGTTAAAGCACTTGGGGTGGTTGGCTGGAGCAACATTGAAGTTGCAAGTACAGACAACGAAGTTAGACTTATCCATGATTACAGTGAAAACATGTTCGCGGCATTCATACTTATTTGTTGGCACCTGATAGTCTATTGTGTGACTGCATCATATTCCAAATTTATAATGCATTTCTAAGTAGGGTATGAGTGTTGTGTGATGCATTCGAAAACTTCACCTGATACTCAGATCAGAACCTTCTCATGCATATGTGTTATTAATTATTAGTTAGGATTATTTTATATATCCATGAATAAAGGCCTAATGCTTCCCCTGGTAACCAATGGCACGTTAGATAGGCTCTCTTGAACCTGAAGTGTTTGCTTGGTTAGGTTATATTTACTCTGAGGGTAGCTTAAACCCTGGTACACCATGGAAGTGTAAAGGAGTTGAGTAGCCGTCCCAAAACGCGGCGGGGGCTGCTTAATGTGCAGTCCCATCGAGTATTAATTTGATGGCTTAATGTACCAGAGACATTGAGTGCATATGTTTAGTTTCTAAAATATGCTTCATTTTTTACTGAATTAATTGCTTAGTTAGGCACCCATTTATTTTATTACAAGAATCTGCACTGCTCTTATGGCTTTAGTTGTACCCATATTTTTAATTACTCAGGTTTTCAACCCTGCTGGCTTCTAAATAATTATTTAGTGATGTGTTCTTATGTTTACTTGTTAGCAAATTGCATTAGCTAGGCATGACTGGGGTGTACGAAAAATTTCATGCATATATGGGATGTATATTCATGATGCATTGATGCTATGTCCTGCCCATTAATAATCTTGTATTGCTTTATGTCTACTACATAAGTTTCTAGAGATTTACTTTGTTCCAGTGCTTGCTTTGATCATAGGAAACTAAAACAGAGATTAAGTACTTCACATGGAAGATCTTATCCTATGTGAAGTTATTCCACATATATCGTTTTGAGATATTTATCTTCACCATTCTGTTTAGTTTGAGTTCCACTAATGGTTTAATATACGTTTGTCTAAATTGGATAATGAAGTACCTTGTGCATACAGACGATGGATTTGATTCTGGCTTAGAAATCAGGTGCATATGATTGGTCTTTGCTCAACGGAGCTGATGTTTTGTAACAACATTTTGTTATTTCCATTTTTTCATCGTTATTGCAATAGGATAATTTCCCAATTCTCTTTTAGTAAAGTCTGAAAATGCTATTAGTTATCAAACTTAATTAGCACATATAAGGTGACATTCTGCTGGTTCTTTATTAGGACCCCATTCAGCTCATGACTACATAATTATTCAGACTGGAATTCTAGAACAGATGTTTTCTAATGAACCTCGTGAAAAGAATCTAATATTCATTTGATCCTAATTGTTTGTTTGTACATCAGATGACTTCAACTTTCTCTGCTCCCAAGATATTTCCTTAAACGGAAATTGTAGAAGTTAAGTCCTAAAAACCTATATTTATCCATTTTCTCTTGAAGTAAAGATAACATTGCTAGCACTCGGACAATGGTAGTTTGCAGATAGATGAGTTGGTTCCAATTTCTCCAACCAATAAAACACATGTCAATGATACATCTACACCATCATAACGTCTCTATCGGTTTTAGTTTTAGTTTCATACATTATGCACTCATTCTTCCTCTTGAACTTTTAGTAACGTCTCTATCGGTTTTAGCTTTGAATTTTTTGTTGGCTCATCTCATATTGCAGTGCCTCCATGTATAAGAAAGATAACCGATAGAACCTATGGACTGCTTGCTTCACCAATCAGTTATCCATATTGTGCCTATTCCATGTTAACTAGAGGTCAGGTGCACCAGCCTCTAGTTCAGATGCAGCAAATGCAATTAACCGATAGAACCTATGGACCGGCTAGGAGGCGCCCCAGCCTCTAGTTAACATGATAAAACCATGATTCATGAGACACGTGCATGTAGCTAGAAAAAAGAGTAAGATGTTAGGTCAGTATTGTGCATAGATATGACGAAATGTATACACAAAGTTGGGTTGCTTGTTCAGATGCAGCAAATGCAATTTTGCAAGCTACCTTTTCTACACATGGTCTCAAATGGAAGCAAGAGGTATACATGATAGAGTCAAATGGTTTTAGTGATATCCGTATTGCAAAACACTCTGCTACTCTGGAATGGTGACATGGGAACTGATCATCATATCAGAAAGTGTACATATATATATATATAAGGCGAGGCTAGAAGGAGCTAGCCTACCTAGCTTAGATGATCTTAATAAAATATTTGTTTAGGTCACCAAAGAGTTTGGCAAGTAGAACGCATAGGGTAGTTGGGTCAATAGAGGACAGATCAATCACACGAGCACAATGACAAGACAGAAAGAACGACCATGTCATTAAATTTATTTACCTCATTCATGTGCTAGCAACGATCAGAAAGAAGCTTCACCTTGACGTCGTACCTATGTCATGCTAGCTGTGCCTTTGTTGGCTTCAAAACATGGAAGTCCGAGCCCTTCAACAATACCGTCAAAGTGGAAAAAACTTAAATGTGTATCAAATATGAAGGATCTAGTGTGTATTTACTTTTTCATCATGGAAAAAACTGATAAGCTGCCAGGGGTACAGCTCATCCCGGCACGGGCAGTTCCTTTGGGTGGATCTGGGACGCGAGGAGAGTTTACTCATCCCGTGTAGCAAGTTCGTGCTACACGGCGTTTTTCCGGGGTCCGTGGCCATGGCCGGCGCTCCCGCCATTTGGCGATCCAGAGCTCCCTCCAAGTGCAAAGTCTTCTTGTGGCTTGCCCTACGCGGGCGTTGTTGGACAGCCGACCGGCTCGCTCGATGGAATCTCCCTCGGCCTAGTTCCTGCCCCCTGTGTGACCAGGTGGAGGAGAGTATTGATCACCTTCTGGTGGGGTGCATCTTCTCACGGGAGGTCTGGACGAAATGCTGCCTCGGTTGGGGATTCCCCGGTTGGACCCCAGGGGCTGATGAGACCTTGGAAGGGTGGCTTAGGGTAGAGGGAGAAACCTGGCGAGTCGCCAGCCTAGGTCAGGCGGAGCGGTGGAGGTTTCGCGAGTAGTCCGCTAGGTTTTTAGGTTACGAGCTGCTACGGCAGTGTTGTTGCGCGCTCGGCGTCTGTGCCAGCCCGCGTTGTAATTCGGCCGCCTGACCTCTTCTTCTATGAAAACTGATATGCCTTCCAGGGCTATCCTTGAAAAAATCATGGAAAAAACTCAATATTTATGCCATCATGGAGAGGTGTGTGACGTGTGAGGCCGAGCCCTTCAACGATACAGTCAAAGTGGTGCCTGATAGATAACATGCATTGCAATCCACATATGGACACAAAGGGAAGACTACTAATCGTTGTCTTTGGGGCGTAAGAATTAGGCAGCCAATTGATTTCTTTAGTACTATAATCGAATTTCAATCTGGTAGCTTGAAAGCAAGTCACTTCCACGTCCCCATGCTTCACCAAGTCCTTGACACATGCCCTGTCTTTGTATTCTTCTGTCCACTTCCATGCTGTATACAGTACACATCATTGGGGGTCCTCACCTAGCATTTGCCAACTAACTCTCCATGGATTGAGATTTTCCCTTAGAATGTGCACAAGTGGCATAAAATGGTCAACATTGATTGTTGCTAGTTCTGAATTTCTAGTTGTCGAGCTCATAATTCTCTGCATTGGAATTATGCAAGTCCATTGTATGTGGCCGAATCAATGAGAAGGTATATTCATTTTTAGAACCATTAATTCGACAACTCTCTAGAAAGTTTGAGGAGTGTTGTTTTAATTGTTTGTTAGCTTAATTTTCTTATGTAAGGTTCACGATACCTCATTACTAGCGGCGACAATATTTTTCTTTAAAAGTAGGAAATTTTCCCAAGAAAACTTATTGTGTCAACTGTTGAATTATTACTCGGGGAACTTGCCCAGGTTGCTAAAAAATCTCCATGAAAGAGCCCCAATATTTCTGTAGGTCTTTACACATTAATCATATCCTTATTCCTCTGCGTGGATGAATCCACCTAATTCTGTGTGAAAGCTTTTGGATTATAATTGGGAGGCGACCTCATACAGTTTTGTGCAATTTGGCTTCCTGTGATGGAGATGGTTCGTTTGTCTTGCTTGTTTCTTTAGATAGCCATGTGAGTTTGGTATGACTCGGCAGTCCATGTATTTAGTGTACAATTTGTTTGATGCTCTGTTTGGTACTAGTTGGAGACTATGTACCAAAGGTTGTATTTGACTATTGCAATCTGTATAATATCATATATATTATAATATACCATGTGTTCTGAGTCGACTAGATCTGGTGTCCATGATAGAATCTCACAACATTGACCAAATGGGGCTAGTTGTATATAGTGTTGATCTTAGTCATGAATTAGTTCGTGACATTAACAAAATTTAGTATTTGCCACTTTTAGTAGTTATAATAGGTATTCGTGGCTGGTTTCAATCTTATGGAAGTTGCATGGCTTCCATCCTGGTTCTGGTTAATGTTCAAGATTAACATAACAAGTGAAACCATGATTTGGCTGCATTCACAAATATAATAAAACTCACCCATGTGGAGGAATATGGAGAGATCAAAGTTTTTTTCATTGTTTACAAAGAAACGTAGAGATCATGTACAAGTCCGCTAAATTGCTCCTAAATAGAATACATACACCGAAACTGGTAAGGAAGAATATGTATTGGTAGGCCGTCATTCAGCAGCTGATCTGTGCATGATAAGGATGCCTGCAGCATATTTCTACAAACAAATAAATTCAACAAATTTGTGTAAACCGAACCATTGCACAAATAGGACTCGTCTGAAGTCATATAGATTTACTTGATTTCAGGAATAGAATTAAAGAAAATTTCCAGCGAATAGGCAGACCGTCTCTGGAAGCAACATGATATACTCTTAAGTTCAAACTGTGTATTTAAACATCTCTGACATGCACAATGTTATAGTTTTCATAAAAGTCAAAAGTGATGAAATGCTCGTTAAAAAGAATGAACATTGAAACAGTAGCCCCACATGTAATTGTAAACAGGGAATGACGATAGCTAAACCTTTGACGATTTAGATTCATTAACATATCAGCCCCACATGCAATTGTTTGCACAGCCACACAACAGCTATTATAGTGACGATAGTCGACAGGTCAATGCTTCCATCAAGCATTGAATTGTGCATGTCAAGAATACATTTATCTCTCTTTTGGTTGCCTTGCATGAGGCCTACAAGTTAGATTTGATTCCTTGCATTGAGATTTGAAAATAATAAAGCTGAAAACTCACTGACTTTATCTATAATATATACTACAACGACAAGTGGATGTTTAACATTAAAGGAGTCAACTTGTAACCAGCATCAGAGCATAAACACAGCTAAGATCTGTTTAAACCTTTTCTTGGAAGCCTCTCCGATGATATTCAACGGAAAATGACAAAACATGGCCATGCCAATAATGCTGAGAAGTCAGATCATCTGCATCTACTCCATCTGTTCATCTCAAGCCTCCACACAAGGATAAACTGAAAATGGTCTGCTTCCTTCATGGGGAAGACGCAAAGCCCAAACAGATATAGCCAGATAGCGCACCACGGATGAACACATATTTACGTAGTTTAATGTTTAAGCGGAAGGATAAAATTGAGGACACTAATTTCTGTAACTTTAACTAGCAAGCACTGTAGAAAAGATACTTGTGTTCATTTCAATTCCGTGACATATCGCAATAAACTGAATCAATCAAACGGTCAACAATCGTGTTCATATGCTAATGTCAAGGCTATGAAGTGGCTTTAAAACCTCTCTTGCGAGGGATGCATTATTGGTAAGACAAATAAAATTATAAAATCTAAAGATAACATCAACAAGAGCAAATTGTAATATCTTTAGCCCTTACGCGAACAAAAAATCAAGTTCCGTAACTGACATGCATCCTATGTCGACCACTTTGAATTCTGTCAACAGAACAAAATTTCAGCATACTGAGCTGTCCTCAGAGGAGAAAATACGGCTAATACAAAATGTCAATGATGCATTGTCATCCACAATTTTTCGCTGCTAATCAATTGTAATGTCGCTGTCAACCACCAAGCTTCAGCCTCTAATAAGAAAACAAAGCAATGTACGGCATGTAAGACAAAAATAAGGTTGCAAGTTGTCCTGTTGAAGTGGAAGATCCGTACATATCAAGTTAAAGTTATCAGGATTGGACCTTCTGAATTTCCAATGTCCAACAGGTCAGTACTAAACTTTAGATGACGAACTTGTAAGATGTCCACTGGCGAGAAAAGTCTCATTCTGTCAGAGTACTCCATTAGAATATAACAGTTGAAAGAAACATGGCAACAGATCATTCAGGAACCTGCACACTTTTATCGCAATCACAACACAGATTATCAGAATTTTGTCAAGTCCTCACTTGCAATTTCATTTTGGAATTAGATACTGGATATACAGTCACGGTATAGCTGTATGTCACTGGGTTGCTATTTGGTCCGTACACGGAGAGGTGGAGGATGTGCGGTGAAGATTGCCAGCGGTGAACTAGAAGGAGATGGCCAATTGCACTGGGGTTGATGGAACATTTCATAGCTCCATGGTCATTTTGGTTTGATATCAATGTGATCTCATCCCATCTTTCGTTGCTTTAGCCGGTCGAACACCATAAGTGTCTAGCCACCGGCCTATCCACGGGAAGACAGAAACAACCACATATTTGACAGAAAAGCTGGCCTGTCCATCTAGGGGTCAGTTTGTTTGGGCACACCTAACAGCTGCTCCAGCAACTTCTGTGCTTTGAAAGCTGGAGACTAAACAAATAATCCAAACTGGGCCAGCTCCACGCAGCAGCTCCGAAGGAGCATTCTGAAAAATACACTACGGGCTGGTATAATGGAAATCGGTGATTTTTCCAGCATAAGCAAGCTCCAAATTGGATATTTATTGGTTTACGGTCTCACCAAATCATATACTACACCCAAATTGTCACTGAACATTTTTTTTTTTGAAAACAGCGGAAGGGGTCGAAGCCCCTACCTTTTTAATTTAATATTGAAAAAGAGCTGAGGCAGCTCACAAGTCGTTACATAAGACATCCAATGCAAGAAGTTTTACAGGGGGTTGAGGGGAGAAAACAGGGGACAGAGCAGTTTAGTTTGGCCATCCCTCGGCCCATCTGATGAAGGCAACTTTTTCTTCCTTCCTAGCTCCGTGAGCCCATAGCTTTGACGTTTCATAGCACTGCTTAGCAATAATTTGAACAGGGACCTCAACATCATCAAAAACTTGCGATTTCTTGACAGCCATATACTCTAGAGCGTCGCTGTCAGAATTAGGTCACAGGCTTTTCTCTTCTCAGGGGTGCAGTTTTCTTTGGCCTTGGCATAGATATCTTCAATATGCAGGTTAGTGTCTAGCTGAAACCCCACAGAAGACATGATTTGCCTAGTGCGCGCGCATTCTAGAGTGAAGTGCTCAACCGTTTCCCTTCTTTTGCACCCAAACGGGCATAGCTCATCGTCCACAATCTGCTGTTTTAACAGCACTGATCTAACTTTAATTCTGCCTCTGATCAAAAGCCAAGCAAACAGCTTACCTTTCTTTGGTGCAGCGCATTTCCAAATGGTATCCGCACTGACGTGGGTCACTCCACCCCAATTCATGAGCTTGTACAAGTTTTTAACCGAGAAAGACTCCTTTGTATTCGTCCTCTATCTTCTGAATCTGAAATATCAGGGTCCAAGGAGGAGCCGAAGAAACTCATGAGGGCATCCTTCTCTCGGTCTGCTCTGTCTGAAGTTAGGTGGTTTAGGGGAATGATCCATTCTCCATTATTCCAGCAGTCTGCCACAGAAATATTTGGCCTGGTTGTGTGTGAAAATAGCGCTGGAAATTGGGAACATAATGGTCCATTGCTGGTCCACTTATCTTTCCATAGCGCCGTGGACGTGCCATCCCCAAGCTGAACGCAGGTTGCATTTCTGTAAGTGTCAATCAGGCCAGCGATTTGCGACCATGCTCTAGTGTGGGATCCCGTCCTGTCTCCCAAATCCTTGCCACTTAAATGAGCAGTGAACACCCATCTAGCCCAAGAGGAATTGGGATCAGTTATCAGTCTATGCACAAATTTTGCCAGCAAGCATGTGGTCTGAATCTGCATGTTTTTTATGCCCAGCCATCCTTCCTCAAAATCTCTGCATACATAATCCCAAGCAACAAGACAGTCACTACCATTTGTCGTTTTCTTCCCTTTCCAGAAGAAGACTCGCAGAAGTTTTTCTATTTCTTCAATTACCCATTGGGGTAGCTTAATGCAGGACATCAGGTAGGCTGGGAGGGCTGAAAGGACAGACTTAGTGGACGCCCACCTCTTGTGATAAAATCCATCGATCAGCGAAAAACAAATGCGTTTCTCGATTGCCGAAATATATGGTAGGCACACCTCTTTTGGCAGCTTGGAGTCTGACAAGGGTAGGCCTAGATAAGTTTGTGGAACAGAAGCAACCTCACATCCAAGGGCTGCAGCAATTTCTAGCCCTTCCTGATTAGTGATATTTATGGGCACAAAGGTGGATTTATCGAAGTTGATTTTAAGCCCAGTAGTTTCAGCAAAGTCATCTAAGATGCCCTTAAGTATTTTGGCCTGCTCCACATCTCCTTGAAGGACAATCAAAGTGTCGTCCGCATATTGCAGGACTGGACAAGGTTGGTCTTCAAAAACTGGGTGCCGAAGGGAACCAGAGGCTGCAATCATTTTAATGGCTTTTTGAAGCACATTTACCACAACAATGAACAGCAGAGGAGACAGAGGATCTCCCTGCCGTAATCCTCTCTTCACATTGATCCATTTTCCTAGAATTCCATTGAGAAGGATAGCTGTTTTAGCCGAGGAGAGAAGTTCTTTCATCCACATGATCCACTTTTCATCAAAACCTCTGGCCTCCATAATTTTGAACAGTGCTTCCCAAGAAATTGTGTCAAACGCTTTACTGAAATCAAGCTTCAGGATCATCGCTTTCTTTTTTCTTTTCCTGCAGGTCTGAATAGCATAATGAAGTTATCTGCGATGCATCTAGTTATGACAAATCCAGTGACGTGTGCCTACCTAACGGGTGCCCCACTATGAAGATACCTGGTGCACGCAAGGATAAGGGCCCAACCGGTGGCCTACTAGAAGACGACGATCAAGGCCCACGAAGGGAGCCCAAGAAACTAGAGTACGCCCCAAGGCAGGCAAGCCTAAGTCGGTAGAACCTACCATACCTGTAAACCTAGTCGGTTGCGAACTCCCGAGACCCAGCCTCCTTTATAAAGGCTGGGAGGGCTGCCGATCAAAGGACACGCTCATATTTCACCACCGAAACCCTAGCGAGATCGACATCTCGCCGGGATCACCGTTGTAACACCTCCCAAATATCAATAACAGACAAGCTGGAAGTAGGGTATTATCCTCCGGGAGCATGAACCAGGGTAAATCGCCTTGCTTGTCAGCCGTGGTAACTACCAGCACTCCAACTTCTCTCCCTCTCAATCAACCTGGGGTACTCGACCCTGGGACTTGCCGTGGCCACCCCACGTCAACTGGCGCCGTCTGTGGGAAAGAAGCGTGCTGGAATCATGGTTGCACCGCTCCATCTGCAATGACCATCGACACGCCGACGATCGCGGCGCCGATTGATGTCTACGCACGCTTCTATTCTTGTAGACAGTGTTGGGCCTCCAAGTGCAGAGGTTTGTAGAACAGCAGCAAGTTTCCCTTAAGTGGATCACCCAAGGTTTATCGAACTCAGGGAGGTAGAGGTCAAAGATATCCCTCTCAAGCAACTCTACAATTAAGATACAAGAAGTCTCTTGTGTCCCCAACACACCTAATACACTTGTCAGATGTATAGGTGCACTAGTTCGGCGAAGAGATAGTGAAATGCAAGTAATATGGATGATTATAAGTGGTAATTGCAATCTGAAATAAAGATGGCAGCAAGCAAACATGAGACAAAATGAGAGCAAACGGTGTTTCAATGCTTGGAAATAAGGCCTAGGGATCATACTTTCACTAGTGGACACTCCCAACAATAATAATATAATTAAATACATAAATATTTACTCTTCACTATGCTACTCTGAACTATTCTCCCGTTGGATACAAATACCAATCTACTGCGTAGGGCTACAAGAGCATACCTTAAAGTCTGAGTGAACAAACACCACAATATCATAAAACACCAAGACCATCGTGTAGGGCTGCAAAAGCACACCTTAAAGTCTATCTTCCACATCTAGGGAAACCCAATGTCACTATGAGCGCCCCAAAATAGTACTAAACAAACACCACAATTTTATAGTGACAACCAACAAAAGAACAACTCATGATAAGTATTCCTATAATCTTTAGCCTAAGAGTCACACACGGTGCGCACACTGTCAACTTCGCACCATGGGAGAAAGGTGACTCCGGAGATTACATTAATAAAACCACTTGAGTAGCATAATTCATAAGATAATGAAGAGTAACATTATAGATTCAACTAGATTACAAAGTTCATGATCACATAAAGATCACACCATGGGAGAGAGAGATGAACTACATAGCTACCGGTAGAGCCCTCAGCCTCGGTGAAAACTACTCACACATGGTCATGGTGAGCACACTTGATGGAGAGGTTGATGAAGAGGTGCAGCCCGGAGTGGAGGCGGCGGCCCGCAGCAGCCACGACGCGGCGGCGGCGGCCCTTGGCCCCCCTTCTTCTTCCTTGGTGGTGGTGCAGCAATGGAGGAGCTCCTCCCCCTCCTTGGCGGCTGCCAAGAGGAGGAAAATTCGTGGCTTTTGGTGGCTTGCTTGGAAAATAGGGCTTTCCCTTCATTATATAGAGGTGGAGATGCAATCTAGGCCATGGGATGGATGCCCCTTTGATCCAAGGGCTCTTGGGCACCTCTAGAAGCTTCCTAGGAACCCCTCTCAGCCCTAATGAGGCTCCAATTCGTGTCTTGGCCGAATCCATCAAATTTGGTAAGAGTTGGAGTCAATAAAGTCGCAATCTTTCAGATTCTCGTCATCCCATCTAGGGCTGCAGTAAATCGGGAATATCTCGGCCGTCCGGACTCGGAATTGGGCGAATTTTAAGTCTAGATCGATTATCAGAAAATTCTCTGCAACTTTGTCTTCTTTCAGGTTTCCGTTTGACGTCGTCTTCGGGCCCAAACGTGACCATCTTCGAAAAACGTTTCCAGACAGATTTCAGGAAAGCCCCAATTCGACTCCAATATGGTTTCCTTTTGTATTTTTGATAATTCCTACACAACAAATAGGAAAACAAGAAGATTTTGCACTTTGGCAACTATTAGTAGGTTAATCCAATAAATGTCATAATATGATATAAAGTGTATATAAAATATGTGCCAATTGACATAAAACATGCATGAAACATCAAAAATTATAGATACGTTTGGGACGTATCAAGCATCCCCAAGCTTAGTTCCTACTCGTCCTCGAGTAGGTAAACGATAAAACAAAATAATTTTTGAAGTGACATGCTACCATCATAAACTTGATCAAATATTGTAAGGCACATGTTATGAATGAAGTGATGAAGTTGTTGCTACATAGAGTCAAATGATTCATTTTCAAAGGAGTAGCAATATACAAGATAGATTATAAAGTGATATCAAAATATTACTGCAAGGATGTTCAATGATAATTCACAAAGTGTAACATGAATAAAAAAGTACTATGGACCACATGTATGCATAATGATAAGTAAGAACATCATACAATGGCCATAGAGTATTGATGAAAATCTGAATATAAAAGGTGGACACTTTGGAAAGATATATATGAGTAGAGGTAAAGTATGAATAAATTTCATCTAACTTCTGAACTTCCCTACTTAAGTTAATGATTGCAATGTGGTAATCCTTGGTGTCAAGCTCTCATTCCCCTATCATAGCATCTTGAATGATTAAGTTTAAAGTGAAAGCAAATATGAGTAGTGTGCTTGACAAAGTACGGGTTGAAAGTCTCATGCCCCTTGAATACAAGTACCTACTCCATGTGTTACTCAACTTGGGAAACAAAGCAAGTTCAAGTTAAATATCATTGTAAGTAATAATAGTATCATTAAGAGCGTCAACTGGGGTACCTCTTGTCCCAGGATATGGAACAAGCCCATATCAAAATGACAAGACAAACAAACACAATGAACAATCTCAACACCCTTTTTATTTACCATTAGATAGCTTTTTATTGTAAGGTGTATCACAGAAGGTTCACCATAGCATGTAAGTAAATTTCCACCATAAATGATGCATGGCTTAGATTAGCGGCCCAGGCGTCTCTCTAACCATTTATACAAACTCATTTAAACTCACTTCATTTCCTCATTTATTTCACCCATGGTAAGCATCCATAAACAAAAGTACATGATATCAACTAAATGAAATGACGTGCATGTTGAAAGCTTGTCATGTGACAGCACATATGAGCTAACTCTCAACCAAAGACATTTGTCAAGACCACAACATCATAATTTTAATCATAATGGGTCATATTTTATTTATGCAATGAAAATAAAGTGTGCATCAAGTTCGAGAGAGCTCTATAACCAACTTTTCCCATAACAATCAACAACATAGGCATTTTCATTCAGAGGTATAGATAACACAAATATCATGATAAACATACTCGGAATAGCATAAAGCTAATAGGTAGATATGGTGGACTCACTGGAAAAACTTTGGTTGAAGGTGTTGGAAACAAGTTTTTACTTGTTGAAATTTTTGGGCTAGCAAGAGGGAGAAAGTTGACCATCTAAATGCATGCATGAGTATCCATAGAACTAACTAATCCATGTTTAAACAAAGTAAAGTAACATTCAGCACCAAAACATGAATAAAAGATAGCTCTTGGTAAAATACTTGCAAATTAACATTCATTAACAAGCTCATGAATCATGCAACTATATGTATCTTTTAAAATCAACTCCAACATCCCTTTTCCCAATCTAATAATAGCATCCAACATAAATCAACCCAAATTTCCAGTAGCTCTCTCATATATAAATGATAGTGTGGTGGTCTCAAAAAATAAAAATCAAACCAAAACAAACAAAAAGACGCTCCAAGTTTATGCGATAAAGTGTTTCGATCGAAAAACAGAAGTTAGACGTGTGCAAACCGAGAGTGTGTAGGTCCAGTGGGGTTGTCTTCACATCCCCAAGCTTATGGTCTTCACCATCCTTGGATAGCTCTTGGTGCATCTCCTCTAATCCCTGTGAAAAAACTTCAAAACACCGTTTCTCCCATTTCTTTTTCTGTGGGGTGCATTAGTAGTGATAAACAAATAGATTTCTTGCTGCATATAATCCTTAGACAAAAATTCATATGGATGTCCAGAAAATGTATAATGTTGTATGCCTACTCATAAGCTTAATTGGATAAAAAAGGTTCAAGTTAAAAGTTCTAAGCATGCATCAAACAAAATGGGACAGAATCTGTCCAGAAAAACAGCAGCAGCAAAACGTATTTTTCTACCCTACTTAGCTTTGTCGAAAAATTCCGAAACAATTCATGCATACAGAGGATGAAAAGTTACCACTACAGTTCAAATATGAGCTCATTCGGAGTTACAGAATAGGAAATAAAAATCATACCGTGCACAGATTCGTGCAGAAATAAAATCTCCGAACGCTATAAGCAACTTTTTCAAACCAAAATGGGTAAAACTTGGCACTTTATTAAAAATTCCAGAAACTAAACTAAAAACTAAGTCTCTTGTTACAGCAAGAGGACACAAAGAAAATAAAAACAACCGGGTTGCCTCCCGTAAAGCGTTTTCTTTATAGCCATGTAGCTAGGCTTACTTGTTATCAAGATGGTTGGAGTGAGGTGGCTTGGCATCCCCAAGCTTGAATTCTTGTAATTATTTGATATATGTTGGTTGAGTCTAGGGGTAACATCCCCAAGCTTGAGTGGTTGTCCCTCTTGATCTTTGTTCATCACCCTCAACTCTTCCACTTGAAAAATTCTCTTTACACAAAACTCAACATAAAACTTGATTAGAGGGGTTAGTGTCTCCATAAATTAAATCCTCATTGGTACAGCAAAGACATATCATGAGTTGATTCTAAACATTAGCTACTGTTACTATGGTTGTGCATTGCCCTTTGATTAATAGAACTACACAAAACACAAGTAATGAGAGTAATGCAAAATAAAGACAGAATCTGTCAAAAACTGGACAGCCGTAAAGAGTGAATTTTCAGAGGCACTTACGTTGCTCAAATCAGAAAATTTTGAACTAATGAAATGTGTATTAATAACTGAAGATTGCTGTCGTAAAATTTCAGGTCAAAATTCCTTTTCTGTGATTTTTAACATTTTTCGCAGTGAAGCTTAGGAATCTGTTTTCTGGACAGCCATGATAGTTTTAATGATGCTCACATAGGAACAAGAATTGAAATGCAAAAGAGAACATCAAGAGAAAAATGTGAAACACATTTAAGTCTAACCCACTTCATATGCATTGGGATCTTGTAAGAAAATAAATCAATAAAGCACAAAGTGACTAGCATA
Organism: Poa pratensis; assembly: GCA_947311845.1. Lineage (NCBI taxonomy): Eukaryota > Viridiplantae > Streptophyta > Magnoliopsida > Poales > Poaceae > Poa > Poa pratensis. Next base: position 28,812,000 of record CAMZMU010000044.1, on the reverse strand, counting down.
GGAAGGCAAAACAAGTGCAACTTCAAAATTTTCAACAAAAAGAGAGGAGACTTAATATTATTATGGTATAAGAAGTCATGTCTCCCTCTCTCACAAAAACTTTCAGTTGCATCATTGATAAAATCCACAATATAATCATCACATGAAACATTCTTACCATGATCCATATGCATAAAAGTATCAATACTCTCCACATAAGTAAAAACAGTTTCATTAGTAATAGTGGGAGTAAAACTATCACATCCATCATTGTAATCATCATAAATAGGAGGCATATCATAATCAACATAAACTATATCCTCAATAGTAGGTGGACTGAAAACATCACAATGATTATCATCATAAATTGGAGGCAAAGTATCATCAAAGAAAATTTTCTCCTCAAAACTTGGGGGACTAAAAATACCATATTCATCAAAACCAGCTTCCCCAAGCTTAGACTTTTCCATAGCATTAGCAATAATGGTGTACAAAGAATTTATAGTAATAACATTGCTACCATCATGCAAGTAATTTTCCATAGCTTTTTTAATTTTCTCTTCAAACACATCATGTCCTAACTCAAGATAAATTTCATAGAGCTCTCTAATTTTGTTGTTGTTTTCCATTAAGCCTAACTAGTGAAATAAAAACAAGAAACAAAAAGATATAACTGCAGAATCTAAAGGAAATACCTTCAAGCACTCACACGTCACCAACAGTGCTAGAAAATAGCTAAGTAGCTGGAGGATGTGAGTATCTTTTACCTTACCTCCCCGGCAACGGCGCCAGAAAAAAGCTTGATATCTACGCACGCTTCTATTCTTGTAGACAGTGTTGGGCCTCCAAGTGCAGAGGTTTGTAGAACAGCAGCAAGTTTCACTTAAGTGGATCACCCAAGGTTTATCAAACTCAGGGAGGTAGAGGTCAAAGATATCCCTCTCAAGCAACTCTGCAATTAAGATACAAGAAGTCTCTTGTGTCCCCAACACACCTAATACACTTGTCAGATGTATAGGTGCACTAGTTCGGCGAAGAGATAGTGAAATGCAAGTAATATGGATGATTATAAGTGGTAATTGCAATCTGAAATAAAGATGGCAGCAAGCAAACATGAGACAAAATGAGAGAAAACGGTGTTTCAATGCTTGGAAATAAGGCCTAGGGATCATACTTTCACTAGTGGACACTCCCAACAATAATAAATAATTGAATACATATAATATAATTGAATACATAAATATTTCCTCTTCACTATGCTACTCTGAACTATTCTCCCGTTGGATAGAAATACCAATCTACTGCGTAGGGCTACAAGAGCACACCTAAAAGTCTGAGTGAACAAACAACACAATATCATAGAACACCAAGACCATCGTGTAGGGCTGCAAAAACACACCTTAAAGTCTGTCTTCCACATCTAGGGAACCCCAATGTCACTATGAGCGCCCCAAAATAGTACTAAACAAACACCACAATTTTATAGTGACAACCAACAAAAGAACGACTCATGATAAGTATTCCTGTAATCTTTAGCCTAAGAGTCACACACGGTGCACACACTGTCAACTTCGCATCATGGGACAAAGGTGACTCCGGAGATTACATTAATAAAACCACTTGAGTAGCATAATTCATAAGATAATGAAGAGTAACATCTATGGATTCAACTAGATTACAAAGTTCATGATCACATAAAGATCACACCATGGGAGAGAGAGATGAACCACATAGCTACCGGTAGAGCCCTCAGCCTCGGCGAAAACTACTCACACATGGTCATGGTGAGCACACTTGATGGAGAGGTTGATGCAGAGGTGCAGCCCGGAGTGGAGGCGGCGGCCCGCAGCAGCCACGGCGCGGCGGCGGCGAGCGGCGGCGGCCCTCGGTGGCGGCGGCCCTTGGCCCCCCTTCTTCCTTGGTGATGGTGCAGCAATGGAGGAGCTCCTCCCCCTCCTTGGCGGCTGCCAAGAGGAGGAAAATTCGTAGCTTTTGGTGGCTTGCTTGGAAAATAGGGCTTCCATTCATTATATAGAGGTGGAGATGCAATCTAGGCCATGGGATGGATGCCCCTTTGATCTAAGGGCTCTTGGGCACCTCTAGAAGCTTCCTAGAAACCCCTCTCAGCCCTAATGAGGCTCCAATTCGTGTCTTGGCCGAATCCATCAAATTTGGTAAGAGTTGGAGTCAATAAAGTCGCAATCTTTCAGATTCTCGTCATCCCATCTAGGGCTGCAGTAAATCGGGAATATCTCGGCTGTCCGGACTCGGAATTGGGCGAATTTTAAGTCTAGATCGATTCTCAGAAAATTCTCTGCAACTTTGTCTTCTTTCAGGTTTCCGTTTGACGTCGTATTTGGGCCCAAACGTGACCATCTTCGAAAAACGTTTCCAGACAGATTTCAGGAAAGCCTCAATTCGACTCCAATATTGTTTCCTTTTGTATTTTTGATAATTCTTACACAACAAATTGGAAAACAAGAAGATTTTGCACTTTGGCAACTATAAGTAGGTTAATCCAATAAATGTCATAATATTATATAAAGTGTATATAAGATATGTGCCAATTGACATAAAACATGCATGGAACATTAAAAATTATAGATACGTTTGGGACGTATCACCGATCCGCTTCGGCTCCTTCGAGTTCGTCCCTCACCCGCCGGCCCACCGATCGGTGTACGCTGATCTCTACGGAGGTATGTGCCTTACTTTCGGTAGCATGAAATTCCATGTGAATAAGTGGGGGACGACTCGACTATCCGGCCGCGCACGAGCATCTTCATCGACTACGGAGATCGCGCCCGCTTCGACGGCATCACCGGCATCTTCGTCGACTACGGAGATCGCGTCTGCTTCGACTGCATCACCGGCATCTTCGTCGACTAAAGAGATCGCGCCTGCTTCGACTGCATCACCGACATCTTCGTCGACTACGGAGATCGCGCCCCCTTCGACTGCATCACCGACATATTCATTGACTACGGAGATCGCACCTGCTTCGACTGCATCACCGGCATCTTCGTCGACTACGGAGATCGCGTCTGCCTCGACTACATCCCCTACGCCAACTACTGAAATCGCATCTGTTCCGACCGCGGGCCCCGAGCCTTCGTCGAAGGAGGAGATCGCATCTGCCTCAACCACACCCGCGCCTTCTTCGACTCCGACACTCGCGACACCACCGACTGCTGCTTCGCCCGACGAGTTCTGTATAGACTGCGGCATCTTCCACGTCGCCTCTATCTTCGGCTCCGAAAACAGCTCTGATGGCGAGAGCAGCATCAGCAACACGTATTCGACAGCGCAATCTTATCCTGTCCAAGTATTCATGGTGGACGCAACAAACAACAGGACACCCGTCACTGGCCCCCACCGCGGGGAACCCATGTTTCCAATGGAAGTCACCATGCCGGACAAAGTAACAACCCTGACGATCACTCAAGAGATGGGAGTCCAGGCAATGAAACACGTCCAAGAGTCCACCTTCCCCCCAGCGGAGGCGACCCGAAAAGAGATGATGGCTTACCAATACCTCGTGTGGAAGGAGAACGAGAAGCTGTTGCGCGAGAAAGCTGATCTAGCCAGACGAAAAGAACTCGTCGACAAGTCGAGTGCTCGCCGAGCAGCTTACTCCTTCTCTTCTTCAGGACCAACTGTTACGCAAGACAACAGGCGCTCCAGACCGCGTATCAACCTGATGACAGATGCCGAGAGAGCCGTAGCCACTCGCAACCTCGACTCATCGTTTATGACAGAAGATGCAGATGGGATACCTATCCCCAGAACAACTTCAGGTGCTATCATGTCATTATCCACGTACCTGCGGGCAACCCAACCTCCGGAGGGCGACCCTCGCACAGCCCTACATCGGCAGCAAATCCAAGCGCTCCGCTTGGCAGAGGAGGCATTAATCCCAGGAGCCACACCCGCAGCAACAACTCCATCACAGGGAGATCACGACAGACGCGACCGTGAAAGAGCAGCACGTGGAGATCGACCCATCCGACATCTACAGGAGGGCGAGGACGCCCGCAACGTCATCACACAGCGACAGGTCGACCGCAGCCGCTCTAAGAGGCCCGTTAACGCCCCGGCTGAAGAACTCTACCCAGACGGAGAGTACGAGCCTTGTGGCCTTAGCTGCTTTAACTATCGCATCCACGCCACACGAATACCGCGAGGCTTCAAACTCACGTCGGAGTCAGTCAAGTTCGACGGCACGCAGGATCCCAAACTTTGGCTTGACGATTACATCATCGCAGTCAACTGTCAAGAAGGCACCACAACAACAGCCATGCAGTACGTTCAGCTGATGCTCGTAGGATCAGCGCGTACCTGGCTCCAGAACCAGCCCCGGAACTCCTTCAGCTCCTGGGACCAATTCGAAGATGCCTTCGTCAAGAACTTCCTCGGCACATACTCACGGCCTGCGACGTTCGCAGAACAGCAAGCCTGCAAGCAGTGGAAAGATGAGACACTACGATCATACATCCAGCGCTGGACACTCATGCGCAATTCCGTCGGAACCATCTCTGAAGACAGAGCCATGGACGCATTCATTCGTGGAGTCACTCGACACGACCTTCGGGAGGCATTCGGTCGCCTCCGGCCGCAATCCATAGTAGAACTCATGAAGATTGCCAACGAGTGGGCCGATGGCGAGGACTCTGTGTGTAACGAGTTCCCAGACGAGGAGGGAGAACCAAGCAACTGGAACCGTAGAAGCAACCGCGGCAGCGATCGCCGCCACAAGCGCAAGGCTCGTTTCGACGATGGAGAGCCAGCCGAGCTAGTGGCATCCGGATTCACCGACACCCGGGACAATCGGAGCCGCGATAACAATCGCCAGAGCAATCAAAATCGAGAGGAGTACAGGAACGATGGAAACAAGAGATGCGACTGGCGACGCAGATCTCGCGACACCTCGCGATCGGAGCTTACACCCGAGCAGGAGCTCGAAGAACCATGCAAGTTCCATCTATTCAGAAGCGAAGAAACCGGCAAGTTGGTCCTCCACTCACCTGTTGAAGGACTGCCGGAAAATACAGCGCATCAACGGAGCATTCGCCAAAATCCTGGCTCCAGGCGCAGCACAACAACCAGCACCGCAGTTGGCCCTCCCAGGACCACCCGCAGCAAATCCTGCACACATCGCAGGAGCAATCCAGTACCAGCCGAGATTAGACGCACCTCCCGCGCTGGGAGAACAGTATCCTGATGGTTACGTGTTTGTGAACCCCAAGAGGAAGGTTATGATGTAGACAGCAGAAGTTTTCCCTTGAATAATCTACCCAAGGTTTAATCACCAGTAGGACTTGACGATCTATCGGAAGGTTGTTGATGTTGACTCCCCCTGGCGCTAGGGAGCTTGCACCAACGTGGAATCTGCACAGACACAAACCAGAACTTTGCCCAACACGAAACAGAGAGGTTGTCAATCTCTCCGGTCTTGCAGAAACAAAGAGTTAAACGTATGGTGTGGAAAACAGCAGGAAAACAGCAAGTAACAGGAAACAGATGATTGCAGCAGGTTGTGTAAACAGTATGAGGAAATTGGACCAGGGTCCACAGTTCACTAGTGGTGTCTCTCTCAGAACAGATAACTAGCATGTTGGGTAAACAAATTACAGCTGGGCAATTGACAAATAGAGAGGGCATAACAATGCAATACATGCCAAGATGTCTACTATGAAATCTAGTTGGGCATTACAACAAAGTACATAGACCGTTATTCCAACCGCATCTATGCCTAAATAATCCACCTTCAAGGCAGCATCCGCATCCTTTCAGTATTAAGTTGCTAACAACAGATTATTGCATGAAGTAAAGTGTGTAATGTAATCAATACAAGTGCCCTTGGACACTGCACCAATGTTTTATCCCTAGTAGCAACAGCACATCTACCATCTTAGACCTTTCTGTCACTGATCCAGATATCTAGAGACTGAACCCACTATCGAGCATAAATACCCCCTCTTGGAGTCACAAGCATCTACTTGGCCAAAGCATCTACTAGCAACGGAGAGCATGCAAGATCAAGAGCACATAGATAAACAACTTGAATAAACATGGTATCAATATTCATCGGATCCCAGCAAACACAACATCTAGCATTACAATAAGATGATCTTGATCATGTTAGGCAGCTCACAAGATCTAAACATGGAGGCACAAGGTAGAGAGACAACCATCTAGCTACTGCTATGGACCCGTAGTCCAGGGGTGGACTACTCACGCATCACTCCGGAGGCAGGCATGGTGATGTAGAGCCCTCCGGTGATGATCTCCCCTCCGGCAGGGTGCCGGGAAGAGCTTCAGAACTCCTCCGATCTGAGATTGACGATGACGGCCGCGACGGAACTTTTCGTGGAATATGATCGACCGTAATAGGGTTTTCGCGTCGCGGAGAATATATAGGCGAAGAGGCGGCGTCGGTGGCCGAGGGGGGCCACCACGCCATAGGGGGCGCGGGCCCACCCTGGGCCGCGCCCTAGTGTGGCGTGGCCCCCTGGTGGGTCTGCTCCGACTCCCCTTTGGACTCCGTGATCTCCTCGTGATATTATTGACGATGTCTTTTGTTTCGTCCAATTCCGAGAATATTTCCTTAATAGATTTTCTGAAACCAAAAACAGCAGAAAACAGGGAACTGGCACTGTGGCATCTTGTTAATAGGTTAGTCCCAGAAAATGCATAAAAATGATATAAAGTGTAACCAAAACATGTAGCAATTGATATAATAACAGCATGGAACATCAAAAATTATAGATACGTTTGAGACGTATCAAGCATCCCCAAGCTTAGTTCCTGCTCGTCCTCGAGTAGGTAAACGATAAAAACAGATAATTTTTGAAGTGACATGCTACCAACACAATCTTTGATCAAATAACAATGTAATGCACATGATCTGAATGAAGTGATCCAAGCCAATGGTCTATAGTTTGCAAGCAAGTAAATAAAGAGTAAACATAAGTGATCACACAAGTGCAAACTTTCATGAATAATACTATAAAACATTTAGAGATATAATAGTCTAACATAATAGTTAGTCACAGCAGCAATAATTTCAACATGAAAGTGTTTGTATCAACACAAAGGAAGATAATAGCTTCAGCTTTTGCTTCAACTTTCAACATGTATATCATATAGATAATGTCAATGCAAAGAATATGATCAACCAAACACAAAGTTATGTAAAAACTGTTATACTGGAGTTGACAATGATGTTTGCTTAAGTAGACAGAAAGAAGTGGGAAAACTGACTCAACATAAAAGTAAAAGAATGGCCCTTCGCAGAGGGAAGCAGGGATTAACATCATGTGCTAGAGCTGTAGTTCCCGAAGGCATATAGAGAGCATAAAATATTGTTTTGTAAGGTAATGGTGTATACAGGTGTCAACAAATCAGCAAATAGGCAATACTCTACTTCACTAGTTGATCAAACTTTACAAGAGCGGCTCCCATGAAGGACGTTATTTCTACCAGCGGGCAGATCATCCCTCTTCTCTTTTGTTTACACACTTGTGAACATTGCTTGACTGACGAATCAGGGGCAAAAAGATGTGAAGAGAATTGTTTGGTTAAAGTTGTAATTAATTGGGACTGGGCACCCCGTTGCCAGCTCTTTTTGCAAAATTATTGGATAAGCGGATGTATATGCCACTAGTCCAGGTGTGTAAAATTTGATCAACCAGGAAATAAAGACCACCTATCTACGTCCTTATGAGCTTTTCAAGTAGTGACACAAAAAGGAAATTGTTTTGAGTAGTTAGTAGATAGCACATGAAGAAATTTACTTGGAATGGTGAAAACACCACATAATAGGTAGGTATGGTGGACACAGGTGGCATGGATTTGGCTCAAGGTTTTGGATGTACAAGAAGCATTCCCTCTTAGTACAGAGTTTAGGCTAGCAAGGTTATTATAAGCAAACATCATTATCAACTGGAATAGCAAGAGTGTACATAAAACACAAGGTTTGACGAACCATAGACTCCCACTGTCTTCCTTGTTAACACATAGCCTTCATCCAAAAATTATCTAGACTACTATGGACTTCCAATTATGCAACAGATTATTATAGCAGAAAATCCTTATAGTAGTTCTTCATTAATAGCCATTACTTACATGATGCACAAGCTTAAACATTAATTACTTGACAGCTCAAAACAATTGGCAAGCATCAAATTACTCAAGACAACGATCTAAAAAGATTCATGTAAGCATTTTATACCACTACCACATGCATAGCATTTTTCTGGTCCAACCAAACACCAATCAACTTATTTGACAACTCTCCAAACAGATATAAGTGAAGCAAGAGAGTACTTTCTTCAAAAGAAACTGAAGCTCTAACAAGAGATACATGAAAAACTGAGAGCTAAAGCAATACACAGCTAGACAGGAATACTCAACAAGTATAAGTGAAGCACAAGAGTATTCTAATGAAAAAGTGGAGCGTGTCTCTCTCCCAAACATGAATACTAGGATCCAACAAGTATAGCACAGCAAACAAAACAAAACAAACTGAAAACAAAAACACACTGACGCTCCAAGGAAGAGTACACTAGTATGAAGCAATAAAAATATAGCACCATTAGAGATGACCTGATAATTTGTAGATGAAGAAGGGGATGCCTTGGGCATCCCCAAGCTTAGATGCTTGAGTCTTCTTGAAATATGCTGGGGAGGTAAGCCTCCCCAAGCTTAAGCTCTTCACTCTTCTTGATCATGTAATATCATTCTCCTCTATCAACACTTGAAAACTTCCTTCACACCAAAACTTAACAGCTTTTCTCATTAGCAGGTTAGTGCACTAAAAGATAATACTTCAAAGTTCTAGCAAAGACAAAACTCACAAGCCAACTATTTTAAACATTAGCCACTGTTACTAGGCTCAAGTGGGCACTTTTACACGAAAAGAAACCACTTAAAAACTTGTAAAAGAGAGAATGCAAAATAAAAGACAGAATCTGTCAAACCAGAACAGTCTGTAATGACGAATTTTTTCGAGGCACTTACGATGCTCAGATGAAAACTTTTGAAATAATGAAAGTTGCGTAACATCATCAGGAACATGCACAAAAAGTTTCAGCATTTTTCGATTTTTTCTGATTTTCTACTGAATTAAACGGTGACGAACAGCAATCTGTCCCAATGCAGTCCCGAAAATAAAACCAACTTTGCATTAGTAACTCTCCTTGGCACAACAAAACAGCAAATAAAAGATACAAAGGAGTTGCTACAGAGGTAAACAAGCATCCTTGACTCAAGAAAACAAAAATAAAACAGCAAATAAAAACATGGGTTATCTCCCAGAAGTGCTTTTCTTTAATGCCTTTGAGCTAGGCATGAAGAGATGCATCAAGTATTGTCAAGACCAGAAAATCCAAAACCATAATTTGTCTTGACACTAGTATCATGTGAGTATTTCATCTTCTTCCTAGGGAAGTGTTCCATACCTTTCTTGAGTGGGAATTGAAATTTTATATTCCCCTCTCTCATATCAATAACAGCACCAACAGTTCTCAGAAAAGGTCTTCCCAAAACAATAGGACAAGAAGGATTGCATTCAATATCCAAAACCACAAAATCAACAGGGACAAGATTGTTATTAACCATTATCAAAACATCATCAACTTTTCCTAAAGGTTTCTTCATAGAAGAATCAGCAAAGTGAACATCCAAATGACATTTTTCCAAAGGTGCAAGCTTGAGAATATCATATAAATTTTTAGGCATAACCGAAATACAAGAACCAAGGTCACACAAAGCATTGCATTCAAACTCACTCAGTTTCATTTTAATAACAGGTTCCCAATTATCATCTAACTTCCTAGGGATAGAAGCTTCAAGTTTTAATTTTTCTTCCCTAGCATGCATGAGAGCTTTGATAATATGTTCAGTAAAAGCCATATTTATTTTACTAGCATTAGGACTCTTAGCTAGCTTTTGCAAGAACATGATGACTTCAGTTATGTTACAATTTTCGAAATTGAAGTTGTTGTCATCAAAAACAATGGAGCAATTATCACCAACACCTCTAAAAATTTCAGCACTTTTACTAGGAACAAAAGTAGTGCTATCAGGCAATTTAAAACTTTTTGTAGAGGTAGTAGAGACATTTCCAACACTTATTATCTTTTCACTAACAGTAGGGGGCGCATTAGCATGTGAGGCATCATTTGTTTCATTAGTAAAAATAGTGCAAACTCTAACAACACTATTTTGTTCAGCAATTTCAGCTTCTCTTTCTTCTCTCTCCCATCTTTCATGAAGTTCAGCAAGCATCCTAATGTTATTATCAATTTTAATTTGGATAGCATTGAGTGTTTTACTCTCTCTAATATCACTAGGAATAGCTTTTATTTTCAGCATTTCAACATCATGAGCAAGACTATCAACTTTAGCAGCAAGAGTATCAATTTTTCCTAGCTTTTCCTCAACAGTTTTATTAAAAGTAGTTTGTGTGCTAATAAAATCCTTAAGCATGACTTCAAGATCAGAGGGCACACTTCTATTGTTACTGTAGGAATTGCCATAAGAATTACCATAAGAGTTGCTACCATTAGCAGGATATGGCCTATAATTGTTGCTACCAAAATTATTCCTATAAGCATTGTTGTTGAAGTTGTTATTTTTAATGAAGTTTACATCAACATTTTTCTCATCATGAGCAACCAAAGAAGCAAGAGGAATATTATTTGGATCCACAACACCATGTCCATTCGAAAGCATAGTCATAATAGCATCAACTTTATCACTCAAGGAGGAAATTTCCTCAACAGAATTTACCTTCTTACCAGTTGGAGCCCTTTCAGTGTGCCATTCAGAATAATTTACCATCATATCATCAAGAAGCTTTGTAGCAGCACCCAAGTGATGGACATAAAGGTCCCTCCAGCAGCCGAGTCCAATAAATTCCTTGAAGAAAAATTTAGTCCTGCATAAAAGGTTTGGATGATCATCCAAGTAGTCAGTCCATGAGTGGGGCAATTTTTAACCAAAGACTTCATTCTTTCCCAAGCTTGGGCAACATGCTCATTATCAAGTTGCCTAAAGTTCATAATACCACTTCTCAAGGAGATAATTTTAGCAGGAGGATAATATTTTCCAATGAAAGCATCTTTGCATTTAGTCCAGGAATCAATACTATTTCTAGGCAAAGATAGCAACCAATCTTTAGCTCTTCCTCTTAAGAGAAAGGAAACAATTTCAGCTTAATAATATCACTCTCTACCTCCTTATACTTTTGCATATCACAAAGTTCAACAAAGTTGTTTAAGTGGGCAGCAGCATCATCAGTACTAACACCAGAAAATTGCTCTTTCATAACCAGATTTAACAGTGCAGGCTTAATCTCATAAAATTCTGCTTTAGAAGCAGGTGGAGCAATGGGTGTACAGATAAAATCATTGTTGTTTGTGCTAGTAAAGTCACACAACTTAGTATTTTCAGGATTACTCATTTTAGCAAGCTAAAACAAGCAACAGGGCAACTCGAAATTAAAAACTAGATGCAGGAATTTAATTTTTTTGGGTTTTTGATTTTTAACAGCAAGCAAAACAAAACTAAAACAAGACAAAAAACAAAGTAAAGAGATTGGAACTGAGAGACTCCCCTTTCCAATAGCCTCCAAGTCCCCGGCAACGGCGCCAGAAAACAGCTTGATGGCTACGTGTTGGTGAACCCCAAGAGGAAGGTTATGATGTAGACAGCAGAAGTTTTCCCTTGAAAATCTACCCAAGGTTATCAATCCAGTAGGACTTGACGATCTATCGGAAGGTTGTTGATGTTGACTCCCCCTGGCGCTAGGGAGCTTGCACCAACGTGGAATCTGCACAGACACAAACCAGAACTTTGCCCAACACGAAACAGAGAGGTTGTCAATCTCTCCGGTCTTGCAGAAACAAAGAGTTAAACGTATGGTGTGGAAAACAGCAGGAAAAACAGCAAGTAACAGGAAACAGATGATTGCAGCAGGTTGTGTAAACAGTATGAGGAAATTGGACCAGGGTCCACAGTTCACTAGTGGTGTCTCTCTCAGAACAGATAACTAGCATGTTGGGTAAACAAATTACAGCTGGGCAATTGACAAATAGAGAGGGCATAACAATGCAATACATGCCAAGATGTCTACTATGAAATCTAGTTGGGCATTACAACAAAGTACATAGACCGTTATTCCAACCGCATCTATGCCTAAATAATCCACCTTCAAGGCAGCATCCGCATCCTTTCAGTATTAAGTTGCTAACAACAGATTATTGCATGAAGTAAAGTGTGTAATGTAATCAATACAAGTGCCCTTGGACACTGCACCAATGTTTTATCCCTAGTAGCAACAGCACATCTACCATCTTAGACCTTTCTGTCACTGATCCAGATATCTAGAGACTGAACCCACTATCGAGCATAAATACCCCCTCTTGGAGTCACAAGCATCTACTTGGCCAAAGCATCTACTAGCAACGGAGAGCATGCAAGATCAAGAGCACATAGATAAACAACTTGAATAAACATGGTATCAATATTCATCGGATCCCAGCAAACACAACATCTAGCATTACAATAAGATGATCTTGATCATGTTAGGCAGCTCACAAGATCTAAACATGGAGGCACAAGGTAGAGAGACAACCATCTAGCTACTGCTATGGACCCGTAGTCCAGGGGTGGACTACTCACGCATCACTCCGGAGGCAGGCATGGTGATGTAGAGCCCTCCGGCAGGGTGCCGGGAAGAGCTTCAGAACTCCTCCGATCTGAGATTGACGATGACGGCCGCGACGGAACTTTTCGTGGAATATGATCGACCGTAATAGGGTTTTCGCGTCGCGGAGAATATATAGGCGAAGAGGCGGCGTCGGTGGCCGAGGGGGGCCACCACGCCATAGGGGGGCGCGGGCCCACCCTGGGCCGCGCCCTAGTGTGGCGTGGCCCCCTGGTGGGTCTGCTCCGACTCCCCTTTGGACTCCGTGATCTCCTCGTGATATTATTGACGATGTCTTTTGTTTCGTCCAATTCCGAGAATATTTCCTTAATAGATTTTCTGAAACCAAAAACAGCAGAAAACAGGGAACTGGCACTGTGGCATCTTGTTAATAGGTTAGTCCCAGAAAATGCATAAAAATGATATGAAGTGTAACCAAAACATGTAGCAATTGATATAATAACAGCATGGAACATCAAAAATTATAGATACGTTTGAGACGTATCATATCCTCAGCCTCGAGGGCAAATGAACATGATACAGAAGCGGCGGCCATCAAACAGGTGCCAGAAATTGATCACCCGCCAAGTATACCAGGCCGTGACAATGCCACCAGCCGTACCCGAGTACCTCAAGGGTTCGGAAACCAGCATCGCCTTCTCTCGGAGGACCACCCTCCACAGGTACCGCACCCAGGCCACGCCGCGCTGGTACTCGACGCACAGATTGGGCAATTCCACATGACTAAGGTCTTCATGGACGGCGGCAGCATCAATATCATCTTCACCGACACTCTCCGGAAGATGGGTAGGTCTCTGGAAAGCCTAGCAAGATCGGACAACACCTTTCACGGAATCGTACCTGGGAAAGCAGTCTACCCTGAAGGCATAATCGCACTCGAAGTGATCTTCGGCACACCCGACCACTTCTGAAAGGAGATGATCGACTTCGAAGTGATGGACTGGAAATCGCAGTATCACGCTATACTTGGGCATCCGACGTTCGCCCGCTTCATGGCAGTTCCACACTACGCCTATCTCATGCTCAAGATGCCAGGGCCGAAGGGACTCATAACTGTGCGGGGTGACTTCCAGCGCTCAGATAACTGCGACCGCGAGTTCAGTAGGATCTCCGAATCCTTTGGCATGCAGCAGCAGCTCGAGGAACTTTCACTCGGCAACGGTAAGACCCTCTTCCCTGCAAGCAAGAAGTCGGCACCCGACTCCTCGTTCAGCACAACCGATGACACAAGGGCACACCAAGTCCATCCGACTGACGCTTCCAAGACAGTGCTTGTGTCCTCGAGTCTGTCTCCCGCATAGTAAGGCGCGCTCGTCGAGTTCCTCCGTGAGAACTGGGAAATCTTCGCCTGGTGTCCAGCCGACATGCCAGGCGTACCCAGGGAATTCGCCGAGCATGCCCTTCAAATCTATCCAGATGCAAAACCTGTCAAGCAAACAATGCGCCGCTTCTCCGAGCCGAAGCAAGTCTCCATAGGGCAAGAAGTCGACAGATTACTTCACGCCCAGTTCATCCGCGAGATCAAAAAGTCCGATTGGGTCGCCAACCCAGTCCTCGTCGAGAAGAAGACAAAAATTCTACGTATGTGCGTCGACTTCACCCCCTCAACAAGTGCTGCCCGAAGGATCACTTCCCATTGCCACGAATCGACCAGATCGTCGACTCCACGGCCGGCTGCGCACGACTGTCCTTCCTGGATGCCTACTCAGGCTACAACCAGATACGGATGCGAGAGGAGGATGAGGAGAAGACAGCCTTCATCACACCCCATGGTGTATACTGCTACAAAACTATGCCCTTCGGGCTCAAGAACGCTGGAGCCACCTACCAGCGCATGATGCAGTCTTGCCTCAAGGACCAAATAGGACGCAACGTCCAAGTTTATGTCGACGACATAGTCATCAAGACCAAGCAAGAGGACACGCTCCTCGACGACTTACGCGAGACATTCGCCGCGCTCAACAAGTACAAGATCAAGCTCAACCCAACTAAGTGCGTCTTTGGCGTACCAGCTGGGCAACTACTCGGGTACCTCGTATCTGCCAGAGGCATCAAGGCAAACCCCGAAAAGATAGAAGCAATCCTCACAATGCCAGCCCCGACCAAGCTTCGGGAGGTCTAGCGCCTAGCCGGCCGAGTCATAGCACTCAGCAGGTTCATTAGTAAGTTGGGTCAAAAGGCACTCCCTTTCTACCAACTGATGAAGAAATCTGACAAATTCGAGTGGACGCCAGCATTCGTGGATCTCAAGAGGTTCCTGTAGACTCCACCAGTACTCGTCGCACCACATGAGAAGGAGCCTCTATACCTTTACGTGGCAACCACCAATAGGGTGGTCAGTACCGTCCTCGTCATCGAACGACAAGAAGAAGGCCATGCCCACCGAGTGCAACGGCCCGTATACTACCTCAGCGAGGTGTTATCCATATCAAAACAGCGGTACCCGCATTATCAGAAGCTAGCCTACGGCGTCTTCATGAGTTCGCGTAAGGTGGTCCATTACTTCGCCGAGCACCCGATCATAGTGGTGAGTTCCTCGGGCCTATCTGACATCCTCACCAACCCGGACGCAACGGGACGAGTCGCCAAGTGGGTCATCGAACTAGGCCCGTGGGACCTGAAGTATGCGCACCCCAACGCGATCAAGGTACAAGTACTTCCGGACTTCACAACCGAGTGGATCGAAGCCCAGCTGCCCAACTTACCCGACCTGTCCAATGCTTGGACCATGTACTTCGATGGGTCCAAGAAATTCGATGGTGCAGGCGCAGGCATCATCCTGACATCGCCAAAAGGCGACAAACTTTGCTACGTACTACAGATGGACTTCCCCAAGCCCTCCAACAATGAAGCTGAGTACGAAGCGAAGAACAAGTACTCTACTACACGGCATGCGGATGGCCAAGAACTGTGGAGCCACTCGCTTCATGATCTACGGGGACTCGAACCTCGTCGTGCAGCAAACGATGAAGGAGTGCGATGCCACGAAAGAGAACATGATTGCATATAGGGACCTTTACAACATCATGGAGGGCAGCTTCGACGGCTGCGAGTTACGACACATAGGCCGCGAGAGCAACGTAGAAGCAGACATGCTAGCCAACCTCGGTTCGACTAAGGCGAAAGTTCCACCCGGAGTCTTTGTCGAGTACATCAAACAACGGTCCATCAAGCTCAAGCAGCCCATCACACCTTCTGCAACAGCGACAACCAAGGATCAACCGGTAAAGGACCCAGCGCTACCCGCGGAAGAACCACACGTGGAAGTTTTCCTCATCGAGCCAACATGGACGAAGCCTTTCATCGCATACATGTTGCGCCAGGAGCTGCCAGAAGACCCAACAGAAGCTCGGCGCATCACTCGATTCTCGAAAGCCTTAACTATCATCAACGGAGAGCTATACAAGCGTAGCATATCTGGAATCCTGCAGCGCTGCATCGACCCAGAAGACGGTAGAGCAATACTATACGACATCCATGCAGGAACCTGCGGACATCATGCCAGCAGTCGAGCCTTGGTGGCCAAAGCCTTCCGAGCAGGATTTTACTGGCCCACGACCATGAGGGAAGCCGAAGAGATAGTCAAAAAATGTTACGGGTGTCAGAAATTCGCCACCAAGCCGCACGCACCTGCATCGGAGTTAAAAACAATACCACTCGCCTGGCTCTTTGCCCAGTGGGGACTTGACATGGTGGGACAACTAAAGAAATCATCTCGTGGCGGACACACGCATCTCTTGGTGGCAGTCGACAAGTTCACGAAGTGGATCGAAACTGTACCCATAACAAGCTCGACTGCTACATCTGCCGTCAACTTCATCAGGTCCATCATCTTCAGATTCGGGGTACCCCATAGCATCATTATGGACAACGGCACAAACTTCACAGCAGAACAAATTCAAGGACTTCTGTGCCGAGCAAGGCATCAAGCTCAACTACGCCTCCGTCGCACACCCTCAGTCCAACGGACAAGTCGAAAAAGCAAATGGCCTAGTCTGCAGCGGCCTCAAGAAACATCTACTGGTGCCACTCAAGTGCGCCGCGGGTGCCTGGGTGGAGGAGCTACCCTCTGTCCTCTGGAGTCTCCGAACCACGCCCAACAGATCAACGCAGTACACTCCTTTCTTCATGGTTTATGGCGCCGAAGCAGTACTACCATACGATCTGCGATTCGACGCACCCCGCGTGGTCGCATACGACGAGTCAGATGCCGAAGAAGCGCTCGAAGATGGCGTCGACATGCTGGACGAGGCACGGGACATCGCACTCTCCCGCACGGCCGTTTATCAACAGAGTCTTCGCAACTACCACGGCCGTCGACTGCGCGAGAGATCTTTCGCCCCTGGCGATTTGGTGCTGTGGCTCAAACAGAAGAAGGTGCACAAGCTCGCCTCCCCATGGGAGGGACCCTTCATCGTCACGGAAGCTATCGACGGTGGCGCATATCGACTGAAGGACGCAAAATCAGGGGAACTCTCCCTCAATCCGTGGAACGTTGCGCAACTGCGCCGTTTTTACGCATAGCATACACATCCATGTAATTGTGCCTACACGACTACAAGCAGCAAGTTTCATACGCAATCTTTTCCTTATCAGGGTACCTAAGGGGACTGGAAAGTTTTTAATGAGCGGCTTGCTAGCTTAATAT
This sequence comes from Poa pratensis, assembly GCA_947311845.1. Classification (NCBI taxonomy): domain Eukaryota; kingdom Viridiplantae; phylum Streptophyta; class Magnoliopsida; order Poales; family Poaceae; genus Poa; species Poa pratensis. The sequence continues at coordinate 28,794,640 of CAMZMU010000044.1, read as the reverse complement.
ACAATGGTTGATATACAAAAGCTCTCTCTCTTTACTTTTTACAGTCAAAAAGTAAGAAAAACCTTGGCTGCACCCGAACACTCGGGGGCTACGCCGCACAGGTTCAAACAAACAAGGCATTGGACGCACTCGAACACTCGGGGGCTGCGCCGCACAGGTCCATACAAGAAAAGCCTTGGCCGCACTCGAACGCTCGGGGCTGCGCCACACAGGTTAACTTCAAGATACAAAGAAAAGCCTTGGCCGCACTCGAACGCTCGGGGGCTGCGCCGCACAGGTTAACTTCAAGATACAAATAAAACCTTGGCCGCACTCGAACACTCGGGGGCTGCGCCGCACAGGTTAACTTCATGATACAAATAAAACCTTGGCCGCACTCGAACACTCGGGGGCTGCGCCGCACAGGTCATCACGCTAAAGCACGAAAAACGTACCCGAACGCTCGGAGGCTACGTTCAACATTTCTATACAGATAAATTGTCTTCGACAAACACATTACATACATACACTTGGATGCTGTCCCCATGAATTTACACTATTCAGCTCAGCGAGCATACAAATTTTTGCCTATTCATCTACAGGCTCATCCTTGGGGCCGCCGTCCAACGGACCTACAAGCTCTGCAGTCTGCTTCTGCACCTGAGCAATGACTTTGCATGCCCAGCCAAGGGTGCTAGTATAATGACTCCTCTTAGGCAGGCCTTCGGTGGCACCTTCAAAATTGAAGTTCGACCGTGCATTCGCAAGTATGGAAAGGTAATATTTGCCCCACCTACAAGTTCAGCACGCAACATCTTCTGGATAGCATTGCCATCACGGAACCTTGTCAACAGAGCGGGTAAGCCTTGCGGCTGCTCGTTATGCGGGAACATCGGACGGTGCACCTTGGCCAGAGTACTTTGACACGACTCCAATAGCAGGACAGCACGCCAAGCGGGTCCAGCAAGGTGGCCAGCACTCGCGCCTTGGACCTGTCAGACCAGAAGTATTGAGCGCCGGAAGTTGTCCCATCAAGAATCCTTTCCAATCGCTCGACTATGCGAGTTTCCTCAGCCTTTCTGTCAGGGTTTAGACCTACAACGAAGACAAGCAAAGTTAGCAGCACGTAAAGCATCAGCAACTGGCAGTCGAAGACTTTGCAAAATGTTCTCACATTCCAGCTGCTGGTTGATTAGATCCAACTGCCCAATCAGATATTCCTCTCGCTCAGATGTGGGAGCGGGCCTCGCCTTCTCGGCATCCAGTTCAGCTCGAACATCCTTCAGCTCCCGCTCCAGATTTGCGATCTTACGCTTCGTCCACGACATGACGGCCTTATCGTTTCTGCTCCGGACAACAGTTTGGTGTCGTGTACTCGTGGAACGAACAGCTTCGGATGCACCAGAAGACTCGGCTTGTTCAATGATACAGGTTGACCAACAAAAGAATTTCTCTGCAAAAGGCAACACACTCGGGGGCTGGGTCCCGACAGAGCAAATTGAACAGAAGTCAACTACGCAGTCGAAATCAAATTTACAACTGCTTCACGGTTCATTACAAACAAACAAACAAACAGCAAAAGGAAGTCGGCGCTACACCCTATGACACCGACTCCGACCTAGACCTAACAGCGCGGGCGGCGACTTTGGCACTGCGGCGTTCCACCATGGACACCATGTCCTCGGCCAGTCGCGCCGCTTCGTCTTTCACCAAGCTCAATGACATGGTCCTTCCATCGGGCTTTCGCGGGAAGTCCGCGACAACCTTCTTGAAGTCACCCGCAACATCGTGGCCCAGCAACAGCTTGAAGGTAAGCTCTGAGCCACGTACCGTTTGCGCGCGCGTGAAGTTTGCCATGGTGGAGGACTCGGGGCCAAGCACCGCGGCCAACCCATCAACGCTGGTGGGTGGTGCGCGCTGTGGAAAGACGTTCTTGTGCACCGCAGCAAGAGCGCCGGTCGACTTGGAGAATGCCTCCTTGGCTTACGCGCACATGGAGTCGAAGACGCTGATGGCACGCTCCAGCGGGACGTCCTCATCCGTCGGCTCCGAGGGAGGAGTCGCGCCAAATGCACCTGCACATCTCACAAACTAAGAACCAATTCGGCTGAATTGGGAGACCAAGACTTGAAGCACATAGCAAACAAGGATGCCTTACCTCCTACAACGTGGGCAAGTGTGAGCAGGCGCTCCACTTGCACTCTTTCGCCTTGGTGGGTCGCGTCCTCGCGGTCCTTGGCCTCCTTCAGCTTCCGTTCGGCGTCATCGTGTTGAGCTTTGAGCTCCTTCTCGAGCTCGCGCACTCGGTTCACGGAAGATTCTTGATCGCCTGCATGAAGTAGAAGGTGTCGACTGGTGGCGATACATGAACAACGACAAGTTACCAACAAGAAGGGCGCGCTTACGCTTCGACTGCTCCAGCGCAGCGCGAAGGTCATCCCTCTCCTGCTCCAGCTGGATGTAGGCAGTCGCCGACTCCAACATGTTGCGGTAGTAAGGCTGCACAATGTAAAGCAACACATGACTTTGAGCCTATGCCCAACTATACTAGTTGCACATAGCCTCGGGGCTACTCCCATCGGGCGCGCTGTCGCGCACCCGATAAATTAACAAGACAGAAGACTTACATGATCTTGGAGCTGCGTCGCACTCGAAGAAGACGGAGCAGACGACGCAGACACTCTTGGAGCGGAGGGAACCGCCATCTTTATAACCTCCGTTGCGGCCGTAGCAGTCGTCACAGTAGAAACCTCTGGAGGGGTCAGCTCTTGCTCCCTGCCACTTGGAGTAGCCGCCCGTTCCCGGGCAGGTGACGGAGGCACACTCGTGCCATGACCAGCACTGCGCAAACAAAGGACCAAATCAATACAAGGCTACATTAAAGACAAAAGGTTACCTTGAAGACAGGTGTTCACCTTATCTCCTCTTCGTCACTGCCGAAGTCATCGTCAAACAGCCCACCGAACTCGGCTGCAACGCTGACAGGAGGCGCCATGTTAAGTGGCTCAGCCACCACGGGCTCCTTCAGGCTGGGCGACGACGAGCCCGAGTCGCCATCGTCATGCGGTTCCACCCTTTCGGATGGCGACTCCTCGACAACAGCTTTCGCCTTGTCCCGGCGTCGACGCTTGAGCGGCTGCTCATCCTCTTCTTCTTGCTCCGTTTCCTCTACCACCTCATCAGGAGAGGTGGTCGCCGAGGGAAGGGATTCTTCTTCATCCACCGGCTCCACTTCAGGATATTCCACCTCAAAGGTGGGCCCATCTTCGGGTAGTGGTGGCAAACACGTGGGAGCTGGGTGACCCTGCAAGTCAAGCATACATCAATACAAACGAGAAGCGTACACGCGAAGTATTACATCAACAACAAAACAAAGGAGTCGAAAACAAACAGAGTCTGCTGCATACCTCAGGCAGTGGGTTGTCGACCCCGTATGGCTTCACGGGGCAGTCGACGTTGCAGGGGTTGGCAGTCCTGAGACTAGTCACAGACCGCACAGCAGTTTTGACTGCCCTCTTCGACCGCTTTTCCTTCGAAAGGCGAGTTGAGTCCTCCTCGCCTTGGTACTCCCACATCGGGTGGCCCCGCAGGCGTAGTGGTTGCACGCGCCTCCTCATCATCGTGGCAATAAGGTGGATGCCACCCACCTCCTTGCCCATCGACTTCAGCAACTCGGCGACAACACCCAGCAGTGGAGCCACCTCAACCTTGTCGGCCTTTGACAGCGAGTGCGCCCAGGCATTCGACTTCCTCAGAGGCTTGTTCGCCTCAAAGGCAGGGACGCCCTCCTGCTCTACGCGGGCATAGAACCACTTCTTCCGCCAGCCTTGGACGGAATCCGCCTGCTTCAGCTGGAAGTAGTTGGTGTCGCCGCGCACTTGGATGCGGAAGCCTCCAATCGGGTAGGTGCCGCCGCCACCCACGTTTCTCTTCACATTAAAAATGGCCTTCCATAGGCCCCAGTGCGGGTGCACTCCCAGGAAGCACACGCAAAGTATGAAGAAACAAGCAATGTGGAGGACGTCGTTCGGCTTCAGATCATGGATTTGAATCCCATACGCGTACAGCAGCCCGCGCAAGAAATCATGCAGAGGGAAAGAGAAGACCCGATGCAGGAAATCGACGAAGTAGACGCGCTCGCCGGCTCGAGGTTGGGGAGTTACCTCTTTCCTAGGCGCGCGGACGGCCAGCTTGTCGGCCGGCGGCAGCAATCCATCATTCCGGAGCTCGTCAAGGTGCTGCGCCTTGACGGACGATTTGACCCAATCGCCGGGGATCTTCTTCAGTGTGTCAACGCCCGCGGCGTCAACAGCGGCGGCGGCGCTCGCCGCCGCACCCCCTCTCTTCTTGGTCACTGCCACACCAGTGGCGGCCGAGCTCATCGCCGCTGCGCTTTTCTTCGCGCCTGGCTTCGTCATGGCTTCTCGTCGAGGGCGCGTGGAAAAGCTTGGAGCGCGGCAGCAATGGAGAACATGCGCGAGGAAGAAGAAGAAGCAAGGACAGAGAACGGCAAAAATGGGGAAGAAAGTAAATCTTTCCCCTCGCGGTAACATTAATATACGGCGGCGCCATCCAATCTCAACCGCTCAAATAGCTTCGGCAGCAACGGCCTGCATCCAACCCTACACGTGGCGGCCGCGGAACGCAACCGTCGCAGGCCACGACGCCCACTACGCACGAGAATCAAGGCAACCATTATCACGTCCCGCAAACCACGCGTCGTGCGGTCAAATCGAAACTGAACCGACGTCCTCCTTGGTCAACACTGACAGTGGGCCCACATGGACGCGTCCCATCAGTGGGCCCGCGCAAACAGCGATCATCATGCATGACGCCAGCTTTATGAACTGGAGAATCTTTCGAGCCGGACTCTCGATTCAAATAACAAGATAAAGCCAACAGGCTCTGGGGTCCCCTCGCCGGACCCTAGCTTCTTTCGACTCCGGTGGATATTCCACCCGAATATTTCAATCAGCAGGCCAGCAGGCTGATATGGGACTCCATTAATTTGTCGAGTCCACGAAATCACAACCTTCCATTAGTAGGCCAGCAGGCAGATAGGGGACTCCTTAATCTGTCGAGTCCCTTCACTCCCATCGGGAGCGTATCAAAAATTTCTTTCGACTGGATGTCAATTGAGATTAACCTCAATTGTAAGCAATTCAGCTCAATCTCGGGGGCTACTCCCATCGGGAGCGCTGTCGCGCCCCCGATAAGCACAAGACTACCGGACTACTGAGTCCCAAAACAAGCGCTCGCATTTCAATTCGATTGACGCTACTCACCTTCATACACAAGCTTACCACGACAGCAGTCGCAAAACATTCGATCCCCGAGATGCGTCCGCCGCATATGTTCCTCGGATGCTGCACCCAATGTGCAAAGATAAGACATGCCGATCATTCGAGTGGGCCAGGGCACGCACCCGCTGCGTTCGCCCTGTAATTTGCGTGCCAGCAGGCATGAAGAAAATCCCGACGGACGTGTTGGGTACCCAATTCATCATAGAATCCTCTGTAAGACCTCCGCGGCATGAGTCGAAACTTATCAGCTCTTTCCAGGTTCGAGTCCGGGGACTCGAGCTTGATGTAGGCTGACTAGGTTTTTGCCCAAGAGCATCTAACTGGTCTCGATCCGTCGAGTGCGCCAGGCCAGCCATGTCATCATCCCTAGAAACTGTCAGCAAGACATCAAAACACGAGCATATCCAACAGTCGATGCATTACCGACTCAGAACAAAGTGCCTTGCAACAGGTGAGGAATGACGTGTACCCGGAGAGGAGTCCTTACCCGAATCTTCGACTCGACCAAGCACTCGGGGGCTACTAACGTGGGCCTACCTAACGGGTGCCCCACTATGAAGATACCTGGTGCACGCAAGGACAAGGGCCCAACCGGTGGCCTACTAGAAGACGATGATCAAGGCCCACGAAGGGAGCCCAAGAAACTAGAGTACGCCCCAAGGCAGGCGAAGCCTAAGTCGGTAGAACCTACCATACCTGTAAACCTAGTCGGTTGCGAACTCCCGAGACCCAGCCTCCTTTATAAAGGCTGGGAGGGCCGCCGATCAAAGGACACGCTCATATTTCACCACCGAAACCCTAGCGAGATCGACATCTCGCCGGGATCGCCGTTGTAACACCTCCTAAATATCAATAACAGACAAGCTGGAAGTAGGGTATTATCCTTCGGGAGCCTGAACCAGGGTAAATCGCCTTGCTTGTCAGCCGTGGTAACTACCAGCACTTCAACTTCTCTCCCTCTCAATCAACCTGGGGTACTCGACCCTGAGACTTGCCGTGGCCACCCCACGTCATCCAGTCTGATCCTCATCCACTAGGTCAATAATCCTTGCTTGTAACCGTGCAGCTAGAACTTTTGTAATCCATTTTACCGAACAATTTAAAAGCGAGATGGGCCTAAAGTTACTCGGCATACTATTATTTTGCTTCTTTCTACCGTAGGGTACCCTTTGAACTGATCAAAGAAAAGGAGGATATCCTCTTTTATGTGTTGCCAAAAATGCTGATAAAAGCCTGATCCAAAACCATCCGGACCTGGACTCTTGTCCATAGGAATGTCCTTGATGGCTCTCAGGATTTCTTTTTCTGTAAAAGGCTCAGTCAAGGAACTTAGGTTGGTCATGTGCGTGTAGAGCTGCTGCAGATCAATCTTCTGGGTAGTCGGTGCAACTGTCCCCATGATGCTCTTGTAATAATCTGATAGGATTTGTTGCTTAGCCTCATGAGTATAGTGTGGCAAACCATTGTGGTGGATGATTTTAATCTGATTTCCTCTGAGCCTAGCTGAAGCTCTAGCATGGTAGAACCGTGAATCTTCGCCCCCAAGCTTACACCAATTCACCTTCCCACGCTGCCTTGCCGCCAGTGCAATCCAGTGGATTAAATTCTCAATTTTGAGCCTGACCATATCTCTGAAGAAAAGTTCCAACTTGGACAGCGGTCTATTCTCCTCCAGCCAGTCAAGAAAGGCTAAGATAAACTTGTTGGTATCCAGAATTTTCCTATCAGGCCTGATAGTTTTTTTCCAACTCCAAATAACTCTCCTTAATTGTTTCAGGTTTCTGCAGATACCGCTTGCCGAGTTGTTGTTAGGGGACAGATGCGTCCAAGAATTAGTAACCAAACCCACAAAACCATTCTTGAATCTCCAGTTGTTCTATCCTAGAGTATCTTCACTAGTCTGTCGAAATAATCCCAATAAAACCATCACAGATCCAAAGAAATACCGGAAATTATGCATCCAATTCCTAAAAAAAAAGATCTTCAAAAACCACCTACCCGCCTCCCTCCAAATTTGGGGGTGGGGGGTCGTCCCATCCAACCTACCACCGAGTTTCGCTGCCATCCCACACCCCTGCCGGTCGCTGGTCTTATTGAAATGTGATTATGAGTAAGGATGACTCCAACGGGGCGACCCATCGAGTCCGCGCGCGTCCGTCCCTGTCCGCGGGAGCCAAAAACACGGCCCAACGGGGCGACGCAAACGGACCGCGGTCCGTTTTTTGGTCCGCCGCGACGCATTCCTGGCCCAAATTTGGGCCACCGATGCGTCGGCCCCGGACGCTCGCGGAGCGCTCCTGCGTCCTCCCCGTGTCCGCCCTGGCCCCGCGTGTCATCGACCCCAATGGCCACCTACCCGCAATAACTCTGGGCGGTGGAGCTGTATAAATCGCGCCGGCCGGCCAAACCCTAGGGCACAAACCCTAGCACTCCTCCCCAATCGCGCCGGCCGGCCAAACCCTAGCCACGGCGGCCACCATCTCCAAGCTCAGATCCACGCGCCGGAATGGATCCGCCGCCGCCGCCGCAATATCTGGTGGACGAGGTCGAGCGAGCGCGTATGAGCGCGCGCGGGCGCTATCGCGGCAGCTTCTCGCGCCGGATGGCGACCAGCCCGGCATGGGCCGGCATGATTCCCCAGCCGCCGCGTCCGCGCCTGACGGACGCCCAGAGGAGTGCGGTGGAGGGGGCGTTCGCGGACTGCGCCGACAGCGACGAAGAAGAGTACGCCGCCGGTGTCGCGGCGGCTGCTGTCGCGGCGGCCGGTGTCGCGGGGGATGGCGCGCCGCCGGAGCCTCCCATTGCCGTGGGCGGCCCTGCTCACATCACCGAGGAGGAGGCGGTGGATGCAGCCCACATGCAGCTGAACGCGCAGAGGGCGGCCGCGTTCATGTCCGCCGCGCGCGCCTATGCCGACGCTGCGGTGGAGGAGGAGATGAAGCAGATGCGCCGGGCCGAAGAGTCCAAGAAGCGCGCGGCGAGGCGCAAACGGCACCGGGAGGCCTTGGCGGCGGCCGAGGCCGCGAAAGGAGCAGGCAGCTCCACCTGATGTCATATCCCCGCCGCGTGGCCGCCTATGTGCGGCTCATTTTCCACTAATACCGGCGCCCGCTACGTGTTCGTAGCTACAAAATGATCAAAGAAGATTGAGTCAGCCAGCCCTGCTGCCCATGGCCGCGATGAAGGAAGAGCCAGCAAGTCCGTTGCAGAACGGGCATGCTGCGTGACGTTCCTCAAGGCCGCAGCCCCTCTTTGATCTTCCCCCTTGCCGGCCGGTGGTCGGTTATTAATTTTCTTCAAGTTTAGGTTTAGGTTTTAGGGTTTAATGTTAGGAGGAAGTCCTAAATTTACTATGTAATTTTAGTTTTAAAAATGTAATCCTAGTATTAAAAAAAAGTTTGGGAAAAAAATGGCAAGCGGACTCAATGCGTCGGCCCGTTGGGGGCACTGGCCAGAAAGGGCGGACATGGGCCGGACGCGCGTCCGTTCCCCGACCCAAACGGACAAAACGCGGACCATCCGTTTGGTCGCCCCGTTGGAGACATCCTTACTTCGGAGCCCCGTCCCGAGTTTCTCTGCCATCCCACACCCCCACCGGTCGCTGGTCTTATTGAAATGTGATTATGTGTAACTTCGGAGCGATACTGTATAAGTGTATCGGGCACGCATTAGCAGAACAACACAAGTCATCCTTGTGTCTCTAACTCTCTATTGATTAACATGCATGATACACGCAAATTCATTTTATCTGCACAAATTCAATGGATTTGTGTACCCGTGACAAGAATACATGGGTGCTCTGAGCCTACAAACTCACATGCACCGGACGCAAATTTCTCCATATCTTATTTTGCCAAGAAAATGACAACGAAGTGCGCTGACGAGTAACACCAACAGAGAATCCCACGTTGCTTTTGAATCCACAACGACAAAGTTCGCACCCAAATTGTTCTCCCTCTTTTTCCATATCCTGAAAAAATTCTTAGATTACTGTCTGAGGCTCACCCAAGTTGATGTAAACAGCAATACAAAAGGAAAGAAGGAACTACACGAAGTAAATGCCACATGTAGACATATCCTCACTCAAGAACATGGAGAACATTTTTTCTGTGGGACATTATAACTAAACAAAGTAAATAAACAGGGGAAGAGAGGGAACGTGCAGAACATCAAATGAGGCTGTTGATGAAGTGTGTTTTTACGTAATGTGGGTATATGGCCACATCACGAGAGAAAAAACACTATACATGCACCAATAGCTAATTCTGAAAATAGCTTGTCGCTAAATGAACTATCTCTCAAATCGAACTCATAGATATACCTTGATACAAATCTGAAAGGAATTTTTTTTTTGCGGTAACAAAAGCCAACAGTTAAAAAGCCAGCATAGCTAAGTGTATAAATAAACAGAGTAAATAGGATGAGTCCTCGACCCATGCAGTGTAGGTTAAATCTTCCGTACGTGAAACCGGGAACATACGAACATGAGACTATTTTTATTATTTTTTTTGGCCAACAATAATCAATTTTAGACAGCATCAGCTGGAAGTTGAGGGCAGCCTTGGACAACATAGTGATCCCGTTGATCAGAGGATGGCAAACCTTCTATGGAAGATAGTGCCACACAATCATCAACACTGAACTTTGTCAATATCTTGCGGAAATTAAGCCTTATGGATGTTAAAGCTGGACACCTTGCTATTTCAACTTCACTTAGCTCGAGATCGTCCTCCTCGCATGACTGGGGGTTGGTAACCAAATAAGACCCGTAGTCAATGTTGACTTCCCTCAGAGAGGACATACCAATCAAGGACAGTTTCTTCAGGAATTCCAACTCCTCAAATGGTGGCAGGGCCTCTACAGCCGTACAGTCTTGGAGATGGATGCTTTCTAAGTCCTTGATTGCGATCCATGATGGAGTAGTAGCACCAGCATAGTTTATGATACGAAGATGTGCAAGACGGTCATGTGGTTTAAGACCCTCAAGTACTTCCTGCTGGACAGCCGTATCTCCTCTTGCACTACTACTCCACGAAAGTGAAAGTGTCCTCAGATGTTTCTTATCTTTAATCCTTGCCCTGGAAGCCTCTTGCCTCGTTGCGACATTCTCAAGATCGAGGACGCTAAGTGACCCTCTGATCTCTTTTAAAGGTCCCAGCTGCGAAATCTCAAAGCCATTCCCTTCTTGAACACGAAACTCATTCAGCTCTTGCAGGAACTCCATTTCTCCAACTCTTGAGATCTTCGAGTGCAATGACCCTGACCCCGGAACAAGCAGATAGCGCAAGCACACCAGATTACTGATGTCCTTTGGCAAGTCATCCAAACCAGTCCAGTGCATGATGTCCAGTACCAGCAGGTGGTAGAGCTTACATATAGCCTCAGGTAGAGGTTTGCGCTCGGCGGATGTATATCTGAGTTCTAAATAGCGAAGATGGATGAACTTTTTTACACTGGATTCCAAAGCATTAACATTGAAATGCATTGATATCCTGAGTAGCCGGACATAATCTAATTGATCCAGAGTCTTGTTCAACTTTGCAGAGAAGTTCTCATCATATGCGCCTACGAGCATGAAACTCTCTAAGGATTTCAGAGTATCTCCGTTCTGCATTTTGTCCAACTTTTCTTCAAAGGTTTCACTACGTTCCATGCTTCCTTTCTCGTATGCCATCTCAGTCCAGATACTCTCTGTCCAGATGCCAACATGACGAATTCCGTGTACAGATTGGGAGGTTTCCTGAAGATCTGTACCATCAATAGTAAGGCACTTGAACAATGATACTTCTTGTGCTACATCATGCATCAAGTCATGCAAAATAAAGTACTGTTCTTCTTTCTGGAAGAAGCTCCCGTTTACTAATTCATCGAAGCTGTCACTTCCTGCATTTTCCAATGTCTTCCTCTCATGTGTGACAAAGCCAAGAGCAATCCACATACGTATCAACTGTTCCTTGTCAAATCTGTAACCCTTCGGAAACAGAGCACAGTATGAGAATAACTGCTGAAGGTGGTTGGACAGGTGATTGTAACTGAGCCTTAGTGCTGGTATGATGTCATCCGTCCCAGTTTGCGTCCTCCATTCATCACTGTCTAAAATATCTTGCCAGACATGCTCATCACATTTTTTTCTCAAAAGTGCGCCGACACTTTTAGCCGCTAAAGGATTTCCTTTCAGCTTGGTGGCGATCTTTTTTCCAGTACTCAGAAGTTTTTTATTCCCTTGATAAATTCCATCACCAAATATGCATGTTTTGAAGAAGGACCAAAACATATCTTCCTTCATACCATCCAAGTTGATATGTGCCATCGATCCGGTTGTTTCGGCAACTGATAACTTTCTAGTTGTCACCAGAATGACACCCTTTTTTTCTGTACATCTAAATGGAGCCAAAAGATTGTCCCAGCGACTCTCTGTGTCTTCCCACATGTCATCTAAAACAATTAGAAATTTTCCGGTCAAGTATTTCTTGATACTGCCCTGAAGCACGGTAAGACTTGTAGTGTTTTTATACTCGCATCCAGGTATCTGTTGCAGAATCCCTTGTGAAATTTTGACTTCATCAAACTTAGCAGAAACGTAGATCCAGATCCTCATGACAAACTTATCTCTCACATGTTGGTCATTGTACACTTCTCGAGCAAGTGTTGTCTTCCCCACACCTCCATCACCGATTATTGAAAGAACTAACAGCTCTTGATCACTTGCAGTTATCAGTTTTTGTCGAATATCATTTCCCTCTTCTCTTGGGAACACCTTAGTTTCAGTCCTATTGTCAACTGTCTCACGCGTGTCTATGTCCATGTTTTTAGTTGCTTCAACAATTTGACCAAGTTTCTCTGCCACGAGAGCTTGATGAATATCGTTGCAAATCTTCTCCAGTTTGTCAGCAGTCTCCTTTATGAGTCGTATGTCATATCTATTTATTTTTGGCTTGGATGATCCAACTTTAGTGACATATTTCACTTTGGACGTGAACGGGCTTCTATTCTTCAGGTTCTTCTTTTTAACCTATTCAACATAGATGGTAAACGCCAGGATTAAAATTCTCACCCCTTTCTAAATATTCAAGGATTCAAATGAAGAGTATGACATCATGGAACGAGATCACAATGATTTAACATTCGAAATTTCTGAAAGATTGAAAACTTTAAAGTTCAAATCTTCATAGTTTCCTAATATTTATTATCATGGAAGTTGGGACGGATATTTCTTAAAGTTAGCATCAGAATTTCTGAAAGTTGCCACAATTGGAAAGATAATGAAAGTAGAAAGTTACCTAGAATAGAAATGAAAACTAGTGGAAAATCGGTCTTGCGGACCGGAAACGGCCAAGTAGCTCAGCCGTCTCCGGAAAATCAATCTTTTCTCCAACCTCCACTCGAACTTCTTCTTTGAAGGAAAGGGTGGACGAAATATTGGAGTACTGCCCCCATTAGATTGATGTGCATCATTGCGAAGACTATGTCAAGGATAAATGGCTAATAGTCTTGCCCATTTCGTGAAGACCTCATTTCACGGTCTCAAAGCGCATTAACCAAGAATTCGAAGATTCATGATAATTTTATGTATGTCCGCAACTTCAATGCACTAAGATGCCCATTCTTCTATTCTAGTTGGTCATTAAAATAATTGTTGGGTTGGCTCATTGCTCCTCTCATCTACGGTATCTCCTCCAACAAAAAATGGACCATCTCTCAAGCCCTCCTCAACAATGCTTGGATTGGGAAGATCGCCATGACCGAAGAATTCACCATCCACCATGTGCGCCAATACGTCGATCTTTGGGTCAAACTTCAAGACGTGGCCCTTGAGGAGAACTTGGAGGACACCATTGTGTGGAAACTTTCCGCAAATGGTGCTTATTCGGCAAAGACGGCCTACAAGGCACAATTCTATGGGTCTCACTCCTCCGATATGAAAACCTTGATTTGGAAAGCTTGGGCGCCCCCAAACTAAAATTCTTCGCTTGGCTTGCTCTCCAAAACCGTCTTTGGACGGCGGACCGGTTGGCGCGTCGGGGGCGGCCAAATTGCGGCCCTTGCCCGCTTTGTAAAAGGGTGCCCGAGTCGGCCTCTCACCTCCTTGTCCATTGTCGTTTCACCACTCGAGTTTGGAGCCTCTTGAAGGAATGGCTAGGTTTGCAACACCTTGATCTCTCGCTATGGTCGGATCTCTCCCTCAAGGATTGGTGGCGTCACATGTCCGGTGCTAGCATGCCAAACCGCAAGGCAATGACATCCCTTGTTCTTCTCATTTCTTGGGAAATTTGGAATGAGCGGAATGCCCGAGTGTTCCGAACCAAATACACGCCGTCCATTGGCATCCTAAGCAAGATCAAGAGCGAGGCGAAGTTGTGGGTCATTGCGGGGCAAAGCGGCTTGGAGAATTAATGCCGGGAGAGTAATCCTTTTGTGTAATTTGCTTTCGATGTTGTTGTTGTCCGAACTTTGTGTGCGCACTCTCTCTTAATAAAGAAAATGGGGCAAATCTTTTGCCCCTTGTTTCAAAAAAAAAATTGTTGGTTCGATGCTAGAATTAGCTTCTTCACTTGCTTGAGAGGTGAGATTTCGCCTCGAGATTTATAAACTGGGTGGTGCGCTTTTCTCTACAACCTCCCATAGGATTATGCTTCATTGCCTCATGCTCTTCAGGGTGTAAATTCCCAAGTATTAATTTTTTTCTCAATTTCTAGCTACTTTCGTCCATTTAAATGAATTTTGGCTGATTTTCTAAAAAATAATTCAATTTTGAACTAAAAGTGCGTTCTACTCATCTCCTAAAAATTGCAGAAAATCGTTTTAAGGTACCAAGTATGATTATATGCAATAGCAACAGAGGATGTTGAAAGATTCACACCCTAGCTATGAATAGTTTCCCCGACGATTTTGACCCTGTTTTGAAAAAAATTAAGAAAATTTTCAAAAATGCAATCCTTTGACATGGAGTCTCTTGTGTACTACCATGTATGAACATTCATCACTTCAAAGCCAAATGAACATCATCCTGGCTCTGGCTATATCCATGATATAGTTCATGATAGTGGGACAAAGGTGCATCTTTCCATGCCAAACAATAATGCCAAAAGTAGTTTCTATTTTTTATGTTTTAAAAATAATGTTTCAATTTTTAAATGCTAGAATGGATTTTTTAAGCAAGTGTAATTAACATGTAGTAAAATGACTCCTCTCCAAATTTCACACAAAGTAGACGACATTGGATGGCTAATTCTCAAGTATTAATTTTTTCCTCGCATTCTAGCCAATTTCATTCATTCAAAAGAGTTTTGGTCGATTTCCTGAAAATAATTCAAATGTGAACTAGAAATGTGCTCTACTTTGGTTCAAATAATTCAAAGTAGACCATATTGGATGGCTAATTAATTTTTGACATATTTAAAACCTTCACAAAATGGATTATCATGTATGAACATTCAAAACTTCCAAACCAAATGACAAGGGTCATGACAATATTCATAGCGTAATTCATGATAGTGTGACCATATTGGACACAAAGATGCATCTTGTCATGCCAAACGATAGTGCAAAAATAAGTTTCCATTTCTTAAAATGGTTTATTACTTTCTAAATGCAAAGTTGGGTTTTATTCTGACGCAAGAACTAATATGCTGAAAATGGAGCCAATACCTTTTTAATACAAAGTAGAACATATTGGATAGCCAATTCCCAAGTATTAAATTTTTTCTTGCATTCTAGCTACTTGTGCCTATTTAAATGAGTTTCAACCGATTTCTCTAAATTAATACAAATTTGAACTACAATTTTCTTTACTCTCAGTGCGCATCAAGGCGTCGCCCCGCATCCACCCGGGTCGAGAGCCAAGGCATGGAGCCCCACGACCGTTATGCTCCTCCTCCAGGAGGCCATGCAGTGCTGGCACGGAGGACGCCAGGAGATGTAGGGACCGTCGTGGGCGGGCGAGCGAGGTCCTTGTTGCATCGCCAGGAGGAGGTCCACTAGGCCATGTGCTGCATCGTGCCACCACATGAGCTCCTTGTTCGGCGCTCCTAAAGTCGACTAGGTACTTTCTTTTTTTAGTAGCGTACGTCCCCTACGTTAATTGATAGTGCTAGGTGATCATCGATCGCATGGGCTAGGCCACGGCTCGACACATCCTCCGATAGTCCCTTTTCTCGGCTTAAAACCAATAGGAATTGCTCCTATGATTCCTGGCGCTTTTATCCAGTGAATAGTGATCCCCACGAATGAAAGAAATAAATCAATTAAATACTAGTAGGCTCCTCTTTCGGACTCAATAGTATAGACGGTTGTAGTTCCGAGATTCTTTCTTGAACCAATCACAAGTTTTTTTTATTCCTCTCGTATATCGTCGTCACGCCCTTAATGATAGGTTTTGAGAAAGATTTTTCATGTCATTCCCATTTAGGTTCGATTCGGATCCCATTGTTGTTACCCTTTCCTCCCGAACCTTTTCCTCGAGATGATAAAGAATCCGGTACACTCGAATTGTATTATTAAAGTGCTTATAGCTTACCAAAAATCCTACTTCTACAATTGGTAGGTCACCGGGTTATTCAAATAAGTCGTGTTTTATGTGCTTTTCCATGTTACAACTTCGGGATTTTAGGATCGGTCAGGCTATATTTAGTCTATTTGCCTTTTACTAGTTACTTTTCTCAGGGAAATGGTTAAGGACCTCAGAACATAGAGGAGAGCGCCAGGCGCAGATTTTCGGAATACTTCTATGGGGATGCTGATTGAATGAGCATTCTCCATGTTATGCCTTGAAGACAGCGCCACCGGCGCAACCACCTCACACGCAAGCTACTCCCACGCGCCGCCGCGAACTACCTCACGTGTGCGCCGCCGGAACCCACCTTCGATGCCGCCATCTCCCAACCCTGCCTCGGGCACCAAACCCCTAACCTCGTCGGCGACGACCACCGCCAGTGCCCAAAATCTGTCGAGTCGGCTGTCGCTGGCTACGCTTGGGGGTCATCGGGGCCTTTTTTATTCATATTCACCCGGTTTGCCGAGTGTTCAAAAAACAGTCGACAAATTCGCCGAACGTTGTCTCGTTTGTCAACCTTTTTTTACCGAGTGACATCGTTTGTCCGAGTGTTATGAAAAATACTCGACATATACCTAGTTGCCAAAGGCCACGTGACGCACTCGGTAAACAACTAGATACCGAGTAATGGTTTGACAAGTGTTAGTGTCAATCGGCAAACTGTATGGCCAGTGTTTGCTGTCTCGGCAACTCGGCAATGGAGGCAAATCCAATAGTGCTTCATTATCTATAAAGTTCTATGACACGAGATTTGAATAGAATTCAATACGCGTAACAAAAAGACAATTTTTTTTTGACAAATTTGTCTCGGAGTAGTACCATTGTGGGGATCAAATACAGACTTCAGTTGTAAGATGCATCTTACTATTGTCCGTTCGCTTGCCGAGATTTTTCGTTATTAATTTTATCTACACTAGTTGATTAGATCTTTGCATCTAAACCTTGGGTTGCACTGTACTTAGTTTCTACTATATCTCACGACTGTAATGAGAGTTTAACAGTACTGAAATTAAGCAGCCGAATCTGAGAGCGTACCTCTTCCTTGATGCACTGGTACTTGACCTTGTCGAGTTCATTGGCGAGGAAATTCGCGTGGTGGTGAATCTCGTTGACGTGACCTATGAGCTGCTGGTTCCTGATCTCGACCCCGGCGGCGGCTGAACCGGTGGGCACGGCGCCGAGGAGGAGATTGGCGCGCCTCAGCGTGTCCTCTACTGGCCCCACCTCCCTGTCGAGCCCCTCCGACCTCAGGAGCGCCTTGATGGCGGAATCCTTGAGGTGGTCGAGGAGCTTGTTGAGCGCCCATGTGGCTGCCGCCGATGCGAGGAAGATGGGGTCCATTGCGGTGTGGAGAAGCGAGGATGGAGAGTGTGAGACTGGAATGGCATCGCACTCCGTTAAAATATACTAGCACATGGGAAACTCCGACCGCGACCTTTTTTTTTTGATTTTACATACTTGTATTCATACGTAGAGGAAACCAGTACAAGGCCAGATACAAGCAAAGAAAAAAACAAGGAGTGCGACCTTGGCTATGCCCATGATTATGCGTATCTTGCCTCAAGAAAAACTTCAAGAATATCTGATTCCAATGCAATCTTGCCTCAAGAAAAAAAAACTTCAAGAATATCTGATTCCAATGCAAGAATATGCCCATGAAAAAAAACTCCGACCGCGACCTTGGCTATGCCCATGATTATGCGTGCCTCAAGAATATCTGATTCCAATGCAATCTTGCCTCAAGAAAAAAAAACTTCATATGCAATCTGGTCCGTCCACTCATATTCAAGAGACACGATATGAAGATGACTCCATTACTGACCAAGCACTTACATCTTCCCTACGGTCTATGTGATCGTCGTGTTAGCCATCATGTCAGTGTCCAACTCCCACGACCAGTAGATTGGCGCCACTGAAATAAAATTATGAAAAAACTATTTAACCGGCAAAAGAGCCAGGCAGCAGCGCATACATTCATCAACGAGGAAGAAAGAGACGTTGGGCAGGGGCAGAGGAGAATCAGGACTCTTCAATATATGGCCACACCACATTACACAGTTTGTAATTCAGATTCAGCAAATCAAGAACTTGGATTGCAAATGCAAACATTTCAGGACGCAATAGCTCCAAGCAATTTTTTTTGCTACAATAGTAATCTCATTGAAGCAATTCCTGGATTAAGAGGTGAGAACTAGAGGCCGCCTCTGATTCCGAAGTGTGAACTGAGATAGCCTTACAGATCAAACCTCTGCAGCTCTACATAGCATAGCCAAGAGATCTGAATAATGGAACTCCAGCCCGGTGTAAGGAGAAACAAAAGGAAGAGGCCAGACCCAAGAATATCCATTGCCTAACTACGCAAGAGATTACCTAGCACCAAATTAATTTCAAACAGCGCCACCAAGAATTTCTTTTCTGAAAGGAACACCATCGAAGTTTCCGCCTTGTTACCATCTCCTTCAAGAGCAGTATCACTCGTCACCTTCGCCACTCAAGTTCAGGCGAAGATTGCGGCTTGTTGTATGGCAGTGAATCCTCAGGCTTGATAGAATTTGTAAATGTGCTCCATCCCATGATGTGCGGTATGATGTACTGCACGTATAACAATGTGTTCAAACATAACGAAGAACGGTTTTGGTTTTTGCATGTTAATTACCTAAAAAGGGTAAACCATCTGCCAAACTGTTTCCATTGGTTCAATACTATGACAAGAATGCTTAGCTTTAGAAGTGTCCCATGTTTCACAAATTCTATATCCACAGAAGGATGGACTAAATGCAGCAATCATTAGACCTAGCTATTGACAATACACATCTACTGTCAGTGTCACATGCTGACATGCTCCACAAACAATCGTGGCAGAAAATAGGTTGATCGGTGCAAGTCACCAGCCAGGTTATATTTTACAAGGATGTGGTGTGATGGAATTAGAACCAAGTGGTGTTCAAACTATAACTCGTGCAGTTAGCTCAAGCTACCACAATGAACTATAAGTGAATGATGGTAAAGAAAAGCTTGGTTGAACAATTATAACAAAAAACATATGCCACGTACATTGAAAGTCGATACAATGACTGCATATTCTCCTTTGGTTATAGGGATGTAAATGCTCTCATCAACGTTCAAAAGGCGGTTTTGAACACCTGCAAGGACAGAAAATTATAAACAGATCAGTTTCGAAACCAAGATTCAGATGCAGGTAGAATTTGTGACAGAGGGATAGCGGCTACATACTGAGGTTGAAAAAGCGACCGTTGCCATCGGGTGTTGGCTCAATCTTTAGAACCTTGCGCACTTTACCTTCATCGCTGTTTTTATGAGTGTATGGAACAGTAGTAAGTATCAAGGTTTCCTTGATTCACAATGCCAGAAGTCAAATCAACAGGTATATATGGAAAGACAACATAAAAACAAAGTATATGAATGTGAAGCTGATTAAAGTCTTGATAAACTCCCCCGCAAAAAAAAGTCTTGATAAATTATGCTACAGGTAATGCATTTGGGGAATAGTTGATTCAAAACATTGAATTAACTAGCACCATTTTTCATGGGCTTGACACACATAAAGAACATTGGACATGTAAACAAAATGGTACTTTACGCGAAGCCACTCTTTTACCAATTAATAATCTTCATTCAAATAAGGAAATACAATGTTTTCCAGTATTTCCGTCATATTTAGCTATACGATACTGCCAAGGGAGTGCAAGGCCCAAAATGTACCTGTGAGTTATTTTACTCCAATTCACATACATAGTATTAGAGAAATTTGATATGTTCATACTAATGTCGTTCTAAATCATTAGACTGATAATATAACTTATAAGGAAATAAGTATGTTGAAGATGTCCATGGAAATAAAGAAAGGTGTCATATTTAACATAATATAAGCCACGTATCCCCAATAAATGTAGCAAAAAGCATAGCAGATAGCACACATTTTGTTCACAATCTTCTATGAGATCAATCCTCAACAAGTGAAGATGCCTTAGGAAATAAAAAGGGACCAATACTAGATATAAGAAACAAGACCAACCTCCGTCCCTTGAAAGGGTCATGAAAGAACTCGCATGAATCAGTTGGACCAAGAGCAAGCAAAGTTCCCATCTCCCACACGGATAATGAGAACACCTGCGCCACAACCAAACAAGCTCGTGTAAAGAACATAATATGCATACCTCCAATCGCTAGGCTTAACTTGAGCAGTCGCAAACATATAACATCTGAGCTTCCAGAAGATTTAACAGATTAACCAAACAAACAAGTAGAGCCTACAATACATGCTTCCAACTTCGAAATATTAACTTACAAATCAGCAGCTATCGAGTCAGGAGTCAGCTCAAATAGGCAGGAAATAGGTTAACAGTTCCATTAAAGTTTGCAACACCTGATTAATCAATAATGTCCAGAAATGAACAAACATTTTAATAGAAAATTAGACAAGGTAGAGCAAAAATCCAGTGTACCTGCTTACGAGACCAATCATACTGCCGGGCCGCCACCGCCGGGGCAAACTGGAGCAGCACGAACCCCTCCTTCACCACCTTATGCGCCCCAGACTGCGAAAACGGAACGCACGGAACAGCCATCAATACAAGAACAAGAAAGCGCAGCAGCCGCATGCCTCACCACAATGGCGCACCACATTCTATTCTACCTACCTCGAGCGGCACGAACTGCGGCGGCCTGGGGTCGAAGGCCAGCGCCGCCTTCCCCTTGTAGATGCTGTAGCTGGCGAACACCCTCCCGCTCTGCCCCCCTTGCGCAGGCGTCGGGGGCGGTTGGCCGTACGGGTCGCGCTGCGGCGGCGGCGGCGGGGCACGGGGGTCGAAGTAGTCGGAGTGGCGCGCGACGGAGCAGACGGAAGAGGGCGGCGCCCTGGAGGAGAGGAGGGGCTAGGACCAGGGACTGGGGCGCCTTGGCGTGGTGCGGGAGGAGGGAGAGGGGCTGCGGCGGGGGCGGCGGCGGCCGGAGCGATAGGGAGAGCTGCGGTGGCATTTCGTCGAACGGGTTGGGGACGACGACGGCGCGCGTGTGGGTGGGTGTGGCCAGCCGAGGGAGGGTTTGTTTCGTCTGGGAGGGGTTTATCCTGTGGTGTGGTTTGGGCGGCGGGCAGGCTCGTGGAGTCGTGGGTGACATCCGGCCGTTACGTTATCGTCTTCGGGCCATGGAGACGTGGGCCCATTTGGAAGAGAGACAAGTTCAACCAGCTACATGTACTCGTTTCATCCGGCTACATTGAGTGTATATTTATTTTGTTCAAGTTATTTGTTTCGAAGATGTCAAATGTCATATATTAACATCAAGCAATTATTGCAGAGCATGTTTGAACAAAAAGAAAATCATGCATAAAGTCTCTATGGGAAAATGGCACCATCTGCGACTCTAACCTCTGAACCACGTCGGAGCTCGGAGAACATTTTTGCAGCGGCAATCAGGGAGTCGCCGGTCGGAGCCAAAATGCGGCGGTGAACAGTGATCTGAGAAACATCACCTCGCCTATCGGCAAAGATACCAAGTAACCTAGACACGCATGCGTTGCAAAACACGAAGACATAACTAGATTAACCACTCCACAGGAGCATCGACCAGACGATTCCCCTATCTAAGCTATGTCACCGTTGAGACTGTCTCCGACGAGGTGGACGAGGAGGTGAAGAAAACTTTATTATTGATCCACACGGCACTGCCATTGCCATCATAGCTCGTTGTTAGTTGATCGAACCCAACATTATGGATCAATCTATATGGCCAAGTGCAGATCCAAGGTCCGCACCCCTCTGAATGATATCCTCGAAGGCAAGATACATATAAGTATTTGAGCAGAGGGTATTTGTGGCTTCATGTAAGTCATTGCTAGAGATAATAAAAAACACTCGAAAAAGGATGCTATTCCAACCCCACACAGTGTGTGACACACTATGGGGAGTTATCCCACCCATGGCTGAACCACATCACACCAAGTGGCACGCTTTGGGTAAGCCCCTCTTGAAGAGGCACATGGGGCGTCTACATCACTATCCGTTTTCACCATTGTCACGTTGAGATCTTTAAATTAGATATTGTAATGATAATTTTCAGATAACATATTTTGCACGGCTTTGAGTGTATAGGTTACATTTTTTACTTTGGATTTATTGTGCACTGGTCTTTCTCTGCATTATGCTCACATGCACTGCCCACGTGTATGTTGTGTCCTGTCACATGTCATGTTGTGTCATGGCTTCTTTTTTCTACATCTCATTGTTTTGCACTATGTTTTGTTGTGTTGATATAATTCTTACAATGTACATAGTTTTGAGCTCCTGCAACATTTGTTTTCCACTATGTTCCGTTGTGCCGTTGTGCTGTCTTTGAACGGGGTACGCTGCCACAAATGTATATACAAATATTAGATGCATTGACTAATGTATCCTTTTAAGATCTATATAAATGTTTAACACGCAAAAGACGTCGTAACTGGGTGCAACCCGTAAGCCGTAACATGGGCTACAACAAAATGCGCCTCACAGAATGTGATATGCACCGCTTTTTAATTTTATTGGTAAAAATCAGATTATATAAAGGAAAAATAGACTTCTGCTCACCAATGCGGAATTCCTATGAGTCGTCCATATGTGTGCACTGCGGGGCCATTCTTGATTTTAGCTCCTATATTGCTGATCCCATTTTAAGAGAATAAATAGAGAGGTATATAATTAAAAAAAGTTATGGTCCAACCTAAACTTGGGGATGTATGGGAATCCAAAATACATGTCACTATATATAAGCTTGCATATGTTTTAGTTATTTCTATAATTTTATATGATGCTTTGGATATTTATCCCATGTCACATTACAATATAGACTTGTTTATATATGATTCATCTACCAATAAAGTATTAGGTAAAGTGAATAATGTTATGATAGAATTGCACTTCACTTTTGAGTCTATTGATTTTGTTATAATGGACATGTAGAGTCATTATCCTTGTCATATAATACTTTTCAGAACTTTTCTTAGAACATTTTATGCAATCATTGATTCAAGAGAGCGAAATGTAAAGTTTTTAATTTTCCACACAAGAAGTACATGGAACATTTATCTTAGAAGAATAAGGATCCCATAAAAATAACGCATGCCTCCTACTACAACAAACCATCTAAATAAAAAAATTGAGCTTAACTATATGGGTAAAAGAAACTCTTTCAGAAGGCAACCCGTTTATCTTTGTTTTGGTTTTTAGTTTTGCTTTTTTGCTTGTTAGTTAGCAAGTTTTCTCCCTTTATTTCTATCTCTGTTTGTTTAAAATAAAGTAGCAAGTTTTACCCATTTTCATTTTATTGGATGTTCAGTATTAGTTAGTTTTGTTGTTTTAGCACGTTGCTATTCACCACGTGATCTATCATTTTTAGCTGGAACATCCGAAAATCACTAAACATATGTGTTTTGTTTCAAGAGTGAGCGACTCAGCTATAATATGTTCTTTTTGGATTTTAAAATATTTTTTGGATATTGGCCACTTAAGGAACCCTTCTAGACATTTAAAAAAAAAATATTATAGAAATTTTGCAATGGGTAGGAATATTATCTATAGCACCATATCTCCTCGAAAAGAGATTGGGATTTTTTATGGTGAAATTTGTTCATGGGGAATGAAAGAACGCCAAACCGAAAATCATCCAAAGATAAGTGAAAACCTTAATCTTATGATGCCCCGCATCCCCCTTCTACATCAACGTCTCAGTTTGCGAATATATGCACTTATGTTTCGAGCATCATGGAAACGTGCACATGGGTGCACACGAGTGAGACAATAAACACTAGTGTTGATCTCTAACTAGGGATAATATAATTATTTTAGAGAGTTGTCAGGGGTGTGACCCTGATGGTAGGTGTTACAAAACTGAACTCTATGCCATCTCACTCTCGTATAAACACACTATTATCATTCATACACTACTGACCGACGTTTAACCATCACCAGTAATGTTCCTATGCTTGGCCAGAACTCTTGGCTATCTCTCCCCTCCTCCTCTGCCCGCTACCACCTTCAGATGCAGGGCAAGGGTCGGCGCATGAGCACATTCTTGTTCAGACATACTAGTCAAACGTCCATTGCAAGACATTAAAGAAATGTGTCAATCTAGAGCAACACATCACACTAGACTGCCTTTTCACTACAAAATGATTTGTCCTTTCTCGATGCCTCCTAATCTCAAGCTAAATTTCACACTGTCTTTCTCTCATTTTGTGTTGTAATCACTAATAGTTAGTATGGAATAACAGATGTGGCGAAACTCTTGAAGCATGGAGAGAACACATTGTGCCGGTGGGTTATATATAGATCCTTAGTCCTTACCGGGTTGTTGGGTGGATTTATTATACAATAATTTCATTCAGATTGCATCCTCAATATGGAATATAAGAGATATCTTTAGGTTATACCTCTTTGCTTCAAAATCGATGATAATATCTACAGAGTTCCATCTTGTCTACATACAAAAGGGGGTAAAATGGGTGACTAAGGCTATGGTGTCTCGGGATTTAGTGAATGGTTTGAGAGTTGGCTAAATTCAATAGTGATAGTGAATGGGTTCGAGAGTTGGCCAAAATCAATAGTGACTGACGTCACTGCAAGTCGCGTGCAAGGAAACGAGATGGCATACGAGGGATCTATCTCGCGGCGGATTCTTCAAGAAAAACATAAGGCAAGCTCCAAATTGTCATAAAACTACGTCAAGGCCTTGGTTTCTCCAAAAAAAAAAATACCGAGAGACCTTAAGCTCTTAAGGAAATACAAGAAATGACGGAAAAATTTGGGAAAATACTAATGGCGGATATAATTTAGAAAATTGTAAAGAGGTGGGAATCTGAGCTAACAAAATACCCGGAAGCTTAAAAAAATATGGGCATCCTAAGGGACTTATTTTTTTACTATCCATAGAACTATATATACCCATTCATGGATTACCAAAAGTACTCTAGAAGGTCCAAAAAAACCGAGAAAATATATATGATTCGCAGAAAAACATGGACACCCTCTAGGTCTAGGACCTATTTTCACCATTTGACTATGTTATTACCTTCAATCATATATGTTTTTCCTGAGAGCTGAAACATGGATGCACACGAGTGAGACAATAAAGACTAGTGTTGATCTCTAACTAGGGATAATATAATTATTTTAGAGTGCTGTCAGGGCCTCAGGGGTGATGGTTGGGTGTTACAAAACTGAACTCTATGCCATCTCACTCTTGTATAAACACACTATTATCATGCATACACTACTGACCGACGTTTACCATCACCACTGACGGGATTTGCGCTCGATTGTAGAAAATGGTCAATAGTGAAAATGAGCACTCTTTAGTAAAATGATAAAGGTGGTCGTTCCTTCGTGTTGGAGTTGGTCGCTAAAGATCATGTAAATATGGTTAATTTTAATGCATAGTATAAGATTTTCGTAGAAACCAGTAGCCTTCCAATCTTTAAGCCGGGCATATATTCTTCTCTTTAAAATCATATACGGCACATAAAAAAAACGTTTGACCAATTATTGAAAAGTTATCCAAACCAAGGCCGCGACAGTGTGCCATTTTTTTCTCGCTGCCTGCCGATTTGATCTTTACCCGCCAGCAAACCAAGATAAATACTTCGGTTCAGAAATCCCAGGCTGCTGCTAGTCTTTGTATCACTACTTAGGCCCTCGATTGGTTCACTGTTTATATTTCCCTCGGGACAGAAAACGACAAGTCGTACTGTAAAGATATGGGCGTTCCCACATCCGTGAAATTATACCGCCCTTTACGACCCAAATCCAGCGAACCATGCGCGGCCTTAGCAAAGTAATCCAGGATTCCAGATTATGAGCCCAGCCGGACAAATAAAAATGTAGGTAGACGCTTTCCTGTGTTCATGCAAGATGTAGGTCGCACGCCACTTGCTAGTGCGATCGCAAGAGGGCGTCCCGCAGTCGGGCACAAATCTATGCACCCTCTTCAAATTACATCGCTTGTAGTACTCACTATGAAACATATTAATTGTCGCAGAATCAGATTTATCTAGCAATATAACATCTTTACATACAACAGATTTATCGATAATTAATACAGATCAGAGGGAGAATTATTTACATGATAATCTATGAGCGGTCAAGATATATAGTGTCTCAGCTCTCAGGACTTACAAATAATACCGAAGTTTCACACTTGATCAAATCAAACAACTTTTAACCTTTTCACAAATCTCTACGCACAGCAGTTTTCCCATAGATTACCGTTGCTTTTCCAGAACCTATAGCAAAACCAGCCCCGATAAAAAAGTTGTTGGCAAACTATCCATTTTCCTGTAGTGGTTCTGATACTTGGTCCAAATTTGAGTTAAATGTAAAAAAATACCTCTCTTACTGAACACAGCCTCTTATTTTTTTCTCTCTTTATTACTCTTGTCCGTTGTGCCGTCGGTATATACCATCTTTCTGTACGGAATTTATTTTGTCAAAACCGATCAACTTAGGGTGTGTTCGGTTCCAGAACGGACCGGAATAGAATGGAACGGTTCCACACCCAGAGCTCATCCCTGTGTTCGGTTTTTAGGTGGAATGGAACGCACCCGTTCCTCGGAATGACATATTCCGCGTAGATGCGGAATCCACCCGTCCGGCCGATTCGGCCGGACCGAGTGGAACGGGTGACTGTCACGCACTAATTAATCATTTTTAGCAATAATTAATCAAGATTAAGAATAATTAATCAAGTTTAGCAATAATTAATTAAGTTTATCAATAATTAATCCAGTTTATGAAATAATTAATCGAGTTTAGAATAATTCCATTCTCACTCCATTCCATTCCATTCTCATCCCATTCCAAAACCGAACACAAGAATGAAACGGTTCCGTGACAATTTTTTGTCCAAACCGAACACATGAATGGAACGGTTCCATGACATTCCATTCCATTCCTTCACATTCCGAAACCGAACACACCCTTAAAGTACCCATACCCGCACCTAGGGATTCGTTTCACAGAGAAATACAGAAGAGCAGTACTACAGTACAACAACCACAAAACTGTCATCGTAAAGGCACTAGACTAATATTGTGTCCCCAGCTAGGTGCTCACTACCAGATGGGCTACACCTTTCATCCAGCTCGAAGTGCTTTGAAGTTTTGCCTACATTCCATAACGCATAGTACGCTTGATCTCGAAAATATTTCCTCCCCCTATTGTTTTTGGCAGTATATTCTCTCCCTGATTTTGTCTCTCTCACGGAACCATGCATATGGTGAAGAAGGTTTCCGTCATTTTCCAATGTTCGCATTTTGGCGCCTGCCAGACCGAACTAATCTTTGGAAATCGAACTGTCATCGTCTGTAATATTGACAGGGTGTGTGAGAAATGATTTCCGCAGGCCACGTTGCTTGACCTGTCCGTTGTCATGCATGGATGATGGATGGGTGTTGGAGAGTCATGGAACACGCAGTAGGAAGGTGCAAACTTTGAGTTACTCCAAAGTTAAATATTTTTCACAATATATGCATAGTCCAATCAGGGTAAAATAGTTGTAAAAGAAGCGTGTCAAGAAAAATAGTCGTCAAATGAATAACAGAGACGGGGTTAAGTTACTTTTCTAAAAAAAATAGATTTTTATCGGATTGGAGGTAGTTACTTTGAAATTCATGCATTCCAAGCTACCGTGTGTCGTACCATGCTTATTTTCTTAGAGAAATTTGCTTGGTAGCGTGTTAATTAAGATCATATATCGTCATTTATTCACCTAGCGAAATGTGAAACCCCACACTGATAGGTTCGTGTCAGATTGTTAAAATTAGCCATCTTCTTGTTTGACAATGTATTTCTGCGGTCATAAAAAACAAAACTAAAGGAGGAGCCAGGAAGGCAGCACACAGCTAGCTTCGGCAGAATGAACACCTCTATGGGTGTATAAGGACACTGAAAACGCCAGGAAAATTCTGGGGAAGTTCCTGGAGAGAAACATATATAAATTCATGAAGATCACACTACTTAATTACAAGGACGAATACATGCTAATTAAGACAGCAATTAGGAGTGTGTAACCTCCTTGATCTTATCATTTGTGCTGAAAGGGATGGTATTTCTGCGATAGGGCAGTATGTCATGAAAGTTGTCCCTATCTTCACAGCTTGCAATTCCCATTTTCAGATGTTGCATGAAGATTTATATTTTGTCACCATGCATGTTCCGTCAGTTATAGCTGATTGAACCAAAGAGATGCAACTCCTATATATGCATCTGTTTAGGCACACAATATAAGTCCAGCAATAGTTTATTTCTTTTTTGCGAATAGAAAGTTCTGGTTACAGTTCACTTTGCAGACAATGACAATCACCTTTAAACCAAAAATTAACAAAATCGTAGCTTTTTGTTAAGTCATAGTTCTACGTGAATAAACCCTTATATGCAGAACTTAGATAGATTTAAAAGAAAGTTAGGTTCTTACTGTACAAATAAAAGTAAAACGTCCATACACACACTTATAGGGGCCGGTGTAACGAAAATCCAAGCTTTGCAAAAAACAAAAAAATTATAGCCCAATGATAAAAACACAAATCAACAAAGGTGAGTGTCGTGGTGGTGTCACGGCAGATGCCATAGGATGGCTTAAGTTGGGGGCTCGCTAGGACGTTGGGGATCCGGGGAGGGTGTGCGCGCTCAAGAAGCACGCATGAAGAACAACGAAGAACATGCAAGAACAACCAAGAACGAGCAAAACCAAGAACAACCAAAGCACACCAAGATGTACTCTGCTTCGGGGCCCTCTTGTGGAGGTAACACCCCTACTGCAGCACTAGCCTACTCTCTTTATATCTCAATGATGACAAGTACAAAGTGCTCCTCGAGCTGTATGAAGCAACAATGGTGAGAGCTCTAGGAGGAAGATGGAGCAAGGGGGAAATGAGGCTTCTGCTTCCGTCGTCCCTCGCCCTGGAGGATGTGCTGGTCTATTTATACACTAACCGGATTACCATTCTGCCCCTGGCCGGAGATGACAATGGCATGGACAAGAGGAACAGGACAAGCTCTGGCTACTGTCACTCAGTCCAGCTCATCGTCAGTCCAACGGCAGGTCTATCTTTTCCTCTTTGAGCTTAAGCCAGTGTAGCCCACTGGAGCCTAGGCCCCTGCCCTTTCCCGAATTAGCCGAGTCAGCGCCTAGGGCCTAGCGACCCGGAAAACCCGTGGCTCGACCTGGCTGTCTTCTGAGCCTCGGGCAGGAGGCCTGCAGGACCCGTGAACTTACTGACATTACTTGGCCTTTGTGCATTATCCGACATTGCCTTATGCCGGTCCTTCCTGATCAATCCGGCTAAGTTAAGCCGGTATTCCTTCCTCTGATCCGGCTAAACTTTGCCGGATCCTCTTTGGTCTCTCCCTGTACTTTAGCATGATTGAGAGCCAACTGACTTTCCCAAGTGATCCGGTCCAAGGGATCCGGCCCAAGTGATCCGGCTTGACCTTGATCCGGCCCACTCTTTACAGCTCTTAACACCACCTCTTTGCCCTACCCGGGGGCAGCCCCCCGACAGTAGTCCCCGAAGCTGGTGCGGTCCTACAGCCCTGGCTGAAGGGCCTTGGCAGGTTAAAAACAAACGCCATTAACCGAATCCCATATACACAATCTTGTCTCAGGATTTCCCGGGACACTTGGCAGGGAATCTCTGCGCAAAGCCCCGTAATCCGGGTCTTTGATTTGACATGCCACTGACAGCACATTATCCGGATCCACCAGGTACTCGAGTGTGTTTGACTAAATGACCGCGTCTCCTCGGTTTCTTCGCTGACCGGCACATTCGATCCGTACAACAGCTTCCAATTCTGTGACCCACCATGTGCTTCAAATAAACGGCCACAGCTGCGACCACAGAGTTTCAGGGCACACTTGATCTGGCCACGCCCCGAAAACCGCGCGGTAGTGCGTCAGTTACCAGCGAGCGGCTATATATAGGGGTGTGGGGTTCCTCTTCTTCTTCCCCGCACTTCCTACTTCGAGAACTCCATCCGTGCCATTGACGCCGCTGCGATTTCGCCTTCGCGACTTCGCCGCACCGGAGACCTCGACAACGCCGGAGAAAACTCGCCGGAGCCGCGCACCGCGCCCTGCACCGCCGTTTCTTCACCGAGCTTCTTCCTCGTCGCATCGCAACCGTAAGTTCCTTTTCTTCCGTCCATGGCGACCTTGAGCAAGTTCATATCCCGCTGGGAACTTGCGCCTGTTTCTTGTAGATTCACTCGCGTACGAGTCCATTGTCACGCCTTAGTGCATTCCCTAGATCTCCTTTCCAGGTTTTGCACTAGATTGCCCTAGTTTGGCTTGCCACCGCTTGAGCAGTTCCACCATATTTTTTACTCGGGATTTCCTCTCTATTTTACTGCTGCGGTAGATCTTGCGTAACCCTAGATTCTCACGAAAAGGTGTTTGTAGTTACCAGCCGAATTACTTTTCCGCAGTAACTAGACAACTTTATCTGGGATAGCTTCTACCGGATCGCTTTACATCTGATTCGGTTACGTCATTATCCGATTCGTTCTGGATTAGAGATTCCGAATCTCCTAACTCGGCTATCTCCAATTTCTTGCAGGAGTGATTCGGATATGCCGAAGCTGCCCCCCGGCAGTTGGGAGGGTTCCGATGTTACAACAGATGACCTGGAATGGCTGCTGAGCACCCGGCGTATAACACCTGAAGTTATATGCCGAAAACCGGGGAAGGAACTCAAACCGGTCACCCAACCGGGTGAACGCGTTGTATTTCTAGCGCACTTCGAGCGCGGATTCGGACTCCCGGCGAGTGACTTCTTCCGGGCTTTCCTAGACTTCTTTGGCCTGCAGCCTCACCACCTTCCGGCTAACGCCTTTGTCTCCCTGTCGGCTTTTACCTCCTTTACCGAGGGATATCTCGGTCTCTGGCCGACAGTACAAACCTGGGCGAAGTACTTCCACTTCCGTAAACAGACTATCCCGGGCAGTGACCCGAAAGTGATGACCGCTTGCGGTTCGGCTAGCATTACTCCGAGGGCGGGCTCCATCTTTTCTCGGATCACTGGCCTGGATACTTGCAGGAAATGGCAAAGGTATTTCTTCTATGTGAAGAGCGCTGAAGGCCATGATGCTCTCAACTTGCCCGAGTTCAGGATCGAGCCCCCCACAGCCGAATTAAACTTCAGATACGATCCGGCTGACACTCTTGCGGAGCTTCAAATCATAGATCAAACATTGGAGGATTTTCTGAAGAAGGACCTGCTCTCGGACGATCTCCTCCGGACCTTCGTCTTTCGCCGTGTCAGTCCTCTTCAACAACGTGCGCACAAGATTTGCCATATGAATGGTCTGCTAGATCCTACCCGGATCAGCAAACATGATCTCACCAGAGCTTCCGTCAAGAGACGGGTAAACGCCATCGCCTACACCGAGATGTCGGACAAGTGGCGGTGGGGCGTGGAGCCGTTCCACCGAGATGCACTTCGCCCACAGGTTAGTTCACCATTCTCCGAATTAATCCATACTTCATTAAAATACCATCGGACTAATCCATATTTGCCCTGACCCTACTGCAGCTGTTCGACCGCCAAATCACCGAAGATGGAGATCTCTCCACCAAAGTGTGGGGACCGGATCGCAGCCCGCTGCGCGAGGGCGAAGAGGATGCGGATACGGACGATTATTTGCCGATTCCGCATGCTAAGCCCATCCGCAAGGGTAAGCGATCGACTATTTACGACATTTCCGACGATGAAGATGATGATTGCTGGATCCTAGATCCCATTGATGCTATTCCGATTTCATGGTTACCACCTTGTGTTCCAGCCAAACAGGATGCTCAAGGGACATCTCGGAAACGCGATGACGCGTCCGGATCAGATGCCCCTCAAGCCAAGAGAATGAAGAAAGCTGCCTTCAAGCCGAATCGGCTCAAGCCCATGCCTACCACCAAGGGGTAATGCCAGCTTAACTTCATTTGCTTTCCTCCTCTATTATCCGAGCCACCTTTATCCGAGCTAACTGTTTACTTTGCTCTATGTAGCGACGTCATCGTCACCGAGCAAAACTCATTCATCCATTCTTTCTCCCATTCCTCCACTGGATACGGCCATGGAGCACCAGTCTCCTGAAAAGGCTGTCGCCTCTCCCGCGCGTGCCACAACTGCCAATACTCCTCCTCCGACTCTCATTCCAGAGTCGGTTATTGACCTGGAGACTGAGGAAATCTCGGCTCCTACCCGAGATTCAACTTGGCCACGTCCTCTGAAGGAGTTGGAGAAGGAAAAAACTAAGACTTCGGCTAAGTCTTTGACTAAGCCGGATCCTCGCCCTACCCCCAAGGCTCAAGCTCCGCTGAATCAAGAGCAGCAGCAGAAGAAGAAAAAGCAGCAGCAACAACCTCTCGAGAAGCAGCAGAAGCAGCAACAGGAAGTACTTAAACCACCCCAACAAGCGTCCCAGAACCAACCGAGGCAGCCAGATCTAGCCAAGACCCCGGGCGCATCGCCTCTACCTAAGCCGACTCAAGCCGCCTCTGGCACGACTCCAACCACCTCGGATAAGCAGGTGGTTGCTAGCAGACAGGTTTCCGCCACTCCATCAGCGACTCGGGTGCATGATCAACTCTCTGAGGCGATCACTCGCGCCCGACTTAGTGGCCAGGTTCCGCCGAATCTCCGCACTCCGAGCGGCGACAACCTCGGCTCCGCAGAGCAATTCGTTAAAGCTTGGAATACTGCGGACCTTGCCGAAGGCTCAACTACTTCAGCGTCGCCACATCCGGCTGGCCCTAGCCGGATGTTTCAATCTCTACACTCTGTGCAGGCCTCGGTCACTGAAGCTAACCGGGTCTTCGAGGTAACTTTGCCGAATCCTGCTTTGATTTCATCATGATCAATCTGCACTATTCCCAGTCCCGAGATTCGGGTCGAACGACTGATACTCCTCTGAGTAAGAAAGTCATTTGGCTTGAATCTCTAAAAACTTGATCATGAATTTTATCTTAGCCGAAAAAATCGTGAGACTCCCAGTCCCCGAGTCTCTTTTCCAATTGAGTCGGTCAACTTTCTTTTTTATCAATCTCGGGCCTCCAGTCCCCGAGATTCGTTTTGGCTCCATGTTGCTAGTCTCGGGTGCTAGTCCCCGAGACTCTTTTCACGCCATTAACCTTTTTTCTTTCAGGAAACCACGACTGCTCGCAGCCGGATCTTTAGGCAGCTAGTCCTGCAACACCAGGCCCTCCAAACTTCCTTCGATGCGCAAGGTGAGGAGATGAAAAAGAAAGATCAGGAGCACAAGCGCGCTTTAGCGGAGGAAAAGTCAGAAGTGACTCGGCTCCAGCGGGAGCTTGACCGGGTTGGAAAAGTGAAGGCCAAGCTCAAGAAAGACCGGGATTCGCTGCAAAGTGAGAAAGATTCGATCCAGAAGGAGCGAGATGCTTTCAAAGCCGGGCTTGCGAAGCGGGCCGAATTGGACAAGAAAATCCAAACGGTCGTTGCAGACGCTGAAGCCGAAGCTAAAGCGGCGAAAGATGATCTGGCTGCTCACAAGGCGATCAGCGCGAAATGGCTGGCTGATCTTGCTAGCCTCAATGAAGACATGGACCGTAAGTTTGCCGAATCTCCTCTTCCTCCTCTGCTCTTATCCGACACATAATTTCGTGTTCCCTCTCGTTTAATTCGGTGTTAGCTTATCTGAATGTAGGAGAGTTTACCAGCATTCGGCTTCAAGCCGCCAAAGTTGTGAGAGATGCCCAAGCTGAGAGAGCTAAGTTAGCTGGAGCTCCCCTACCAGAGACGTGGGATATCGAAGATCACATTACTGCACTTAAAGCTCGGATTGCTCCTTTGAAGGAGTCCCACATTGATCTGTTCAATGCAAGTCTCAAAGCTCACCGAGTCTTGTTTCCTGAAGCCGGCAAGTCCGGTCTGCGGACGAGCTAATCAAAGACCTGGATCAGGCGGAGACCCGGTCAAAATAGTGGAGATCTTCGTCCGCCCGCGCTGGTGCTGACGCAGCTTTGCTATTTATCATGTCTTGGTATGAGCTGATTGATCTCATCAAAGTGCGCTCCCTTCGCGAGGGTTCTTCATGGGCTTCAGATCCGAACCGGATTAAGATCCGCGAAGAAGCTGCCAACTTTATGGCCGAATTTGCAAACACAAAGCATCTTGATCTGGACGATGCCTCCCTTGAAGAATACGCCGAGTCTGAGGGCGAGTCTGGTGATTCGGCTAACTTTGCCGAACAACCTCATATCAAGTCCACCAAGGTGCCAGCTTCCGACTCGGCCAAGACTGCCGAACAATCTCCGGCCAAGACTTCCAAGATGCCAGCCAGTGACTCGGCCAGGACTGCCGAACAATCTCCGTCCAATACTTCCAAGACGTCAGCCACTGACTCGGCTGAGATTGCCGATCAAGCTTTAGTCAAGACCGCCAAGACTTCAGTTGATCCGGATGCTTCCGAGTCTGCCAAGCCTTTAAGCTCTCCGTCCAAGGTCATTCCTGCAAGTGAGGGTCCTCTTTCAACCGAGGTTCCTCCATCATCCGAGTTCATCCCTGCAACCGAGTCTCCTGCAACCATGGCTCCTTCTTCCTGAATTATCTTAATGAAAAACATTAAATCCCCGGTATGTGGTGGCTCTAGGTTAGTAGTGCCAGAAACAATGCTTGTACGTCACACGTCAGTTGGCAACCCCAAGAGGAAGGTATGATGAGTGCAGCAGTAAGTTTTCCCTCAGTATGAAACCAAGGTTTAATCGGACCAGTAGGAAAACGAGGTTTGCTTCGAAGGTGTTGGTGGAGGAGTGTAGTGCGGCGCAACACCAGGGATTCCGGTGCCAACGTGGAACCTGCACAACACAATCAAACTACTTTGCCCCAACTTAACAGTGAGGTTGTCAATCTCACCGGCTTGCTAAAAACAAAGGGTTAAACGTATCGAATGGAAGATGATGTTTGTTTGCATAAAATAGTAGAGAACAATGATTGCAGTAGATTGTATTTCAGATGTAAAAGAATGGACCGGGGTCCACAGTTCACTAGTGGTGTCTCTCCAATAAGATAACTAACATGCCGGGTAAACAAATTACAGCTGGGCAATTGACAATTGATAAGTGCATATAACATGCATGTGTGAGCTGTGGTATCTACTATGAGATTCATTTGGGCATTACGACAAAGTACATAGACCGCTATCCAGCATGGATCTATGCCTAAATAGTCCACTTTCCGGTTAACATCCGTACCCCTTCCAGTATTAAGTTGCAAGCAACAGACAATTGCATTAAGTAATGTGCGTAATGTAAACAATACATTCATCCTTGAATAAAGCATTGCTGTTTTACCCCTAGTGGCAACAACACATCTACAACCTTAGAACTTGCTGTCACTATCCCAGGTTAAATAGAGGTTGAACCCAACTATCATGCATAAATACCCCCTCTTGGAGTTACAAGTATTCACGTGGCCAAGGCTTCAACAAGTAACGGAGAGCATGCAAGATCACAAATGACATAGACATGATAATATAATATTCAGCTCCACATAGGTATCAATATAAGTCAGATCCCAGCAAACACAACATGTAGCATTACAATAAGATGATCTTGATCATGATAGGCAGCTCACAAGATCTAAACATGATGGCACAAGTGGAGAAGACAACCATCTAGCTACTGCTATGGACCCATAGTCCAAGGATGAACTACTCACGCATCACTCGGAGGCGGGCATGGCGATGTAGAGCCCTCCGGTGATGATTCCCCTCTCCGGCAAGGTGCCGGGAAGAGCTTCAGGAACCCCCGAGTTAGGGTTGACGACGGCGGCGGCAGCGAATATGTTCTGGATGAAAGGCTCGGTGTTTTAGGGTTTTCGCGTCTCGGGGAATAAATAGGCGAAGGGGCGATGTCGGCGGACCCCGAGGCGCCCAAACCACCTGCAGGCGCGGCTGTGGGCCCAGCCGCGCCTAGGTGTGGTTTGGCCACCTCGTGGCGAGTCTTCGTCTCTCCTTCGGACTCCGTGTACGTGCTGGAAAAATAGGGACCTGGCCTTTTGTTTCGTGCAATTCCGAGAATATTTCCAGAAGTAACTTTCTGAAACCAAAAATAGCAGAAAACAGGGAACTGGCACTGTGGCATCTTGTTAATAGGTTAGTCCCAGAAAATGCATAAAAGTGATACGAAGTGTATATAAAACATGTAGCAAATGGTAATATATAAGCATGGAACAGCAGAAATTATGGATACGTTAGAGACGTATCAGTATGCCGGGAGCAGATGTAATATACAATTTAAGTTCTTCCGAGACTACTTTTATTTTGCTTAATGTGATCCAGACTAGGTTTATGTTGGATCATCTTAAACCGAGTCCCCGAGTCTGTTTTCTTGTTCACTATTTTTGCCGAATCTTTGCTCTTGTCTACCTTTTAGGTGTTGGACAGTCGAGTCACAAGATAGGAATTATAGCATACAATACTTGAAACATGCGAGTTGTGGTTTAGAATCATCTAACATAAACAAAAAAGAAATAACAGGGGTTAGTAAACGACACGTGCCGAATCGGTTTTGGACCGAGTCCCCGAGTCCATTTTCATGTTTCCCATATTCCCCAACCTCTGCTCTTGACTACCATTTTGGTGTTTGTCAGTCGAGTCACGAGATCAACAACACAACATACATTACTTGAATTTTGGGACGAGGTTCAAAACAATCCGACACATGAACGGTATGGACAAAACAGTAATAAAAAACACATGCATAAGGATGAGGCAGTCCCGAGTCCAGACTCGGATTGCCGAAATTTCATTTATGATAAACTGAGATACATACATTGCGCCCCTTAAGAGTAAAAGGGTCGAAGCAGAGCTACATTCCAGGGTCGCTTGGTTTCTTCTCCGGGTCTGTCTAGGCCATCCTTCCTTGGTTCCTGTGCGTCTAAAAGGTAGTACGAGTCATTGTGCATAGCCTTGCTCACAATGAATGGTCCCTCCCATGGAGGTGATAACTTGTGTCGGCCTTTGCTGCGCTGCACCAGCCTTAATACTAGATCTCCCTCATGAAACACTCGAGGGCTGATCTTCCGACTATGATAACGTCGGAGACCCTGCTGGTATACTGCTGTCCGAGATAGGGCCAATTCTCTTGCTTCCTCTAGTAGATCCACTGCATCTTCCCGGGCCTCTTTTGCCTCGGTTTCGGTATACATTGTCACCCTTGGTGCATCATATTCTATGTCAGTGGGTAGCACTGCTTCTGCCCCATAGATCAGAAAAAATGGCGTATAGCCAGTTGACCGATTCGGCGTGGTCCTTAGACCCCATAGTACTGACGGTATCTCATCTATCCAGCACGCCGGAGTCTTTACCAGAGGTTCTATTAACCGGGCTCTTATCCCAGCTAATACCAAAGCATTTGATCTTTCCATCTGTCCATTGGACTCTGGGTGTGCCACTGAGGCTATGTCTAACCGGATCCCCTTATCCATGCAGAATCGGGCAAACTCTCCCCAGCAAAATTCGTGCCATTATCCGAGATGATGATATGGGGGTAACCGTATCTCAAATGATTTCTTTCAGGAAAGTTACAGCCGAATGACCATCTACTTTCCGGATTGGTTTCACCTCTATCCACTTGGTGAACTTATCCACCATCACCAGCATATGTGTCATGTTACCCCTAGCCGGCTTGAATTCTCCCACCATATCCAAACACCACACAGCAAACGGCCAAGTGATAGGAATTGTTTTGAGCGCCGATGCGGGTAAGTGTGTCTGCTTGGCAAACCTTTGGCATCCTTCACATTTTCGGACTATGTCCTCTGCATCTGCATGAGCAGTGGGCCAGTAAAACCCATGCCGGAATACTTTAGCCACCAAGGCTCTTGTACTGCAATGATGCCCACATTCTCCTTGATGTATCTCCAGGAGAATCTCCTTGCCCTCGGCTGGCTCCACGCAACGCTGTAGCACCTCGGTTGCACTCCTTTTGTATAACTCCTTGTTTATGATGGTGTAACCCTTGGACCTCCTCTGCACTCGCCTAGCTTCGGTTTCATCATTCGGCAAACTCCCCTCCGACATGAACTTCATGATTTCTTCAGCCCACTCCGGTACTGGATGCAAAGGGAATACGTGCTCATCTATTTCCACTGGTTCGGCCGCCATTATTTCTTCTATCAGTCTCTGTCCATTCCCTAAGATTCGGTTAGCACCATCTTCCTCTCTTCCCCTCTTCCCTAAGATTTGGTTAGCATTCCCCGAGTCTCGGTGCGCAATCCCCGAGTCTCGCCATGCAGTCCCCGGGTCTTCCCAAATGTACCCGACATCAACATTCATAGGAACAGCTTCAGATTCTTGCTGTGGGATAAAAATTGACTCGGAATCAGGCGAAGGCTTGATTGAAGGGATCCTTAGGTGATTCAAGGATATCCCGGGTGGGATTGCTTCCCTAGACGACCCGAGCTTTGACAGGATATCAGCAGCTTCGTTCTCTAGCCGAGGTATGTGCTTGTACTCGCAGCCTTCAAAAAATCCTGAAATTTTCTGGACGTGAAACCGATAAAGTGCCATATTGGCATCAATGGCATCCCAATTTCCAGAAGACTGCTGCACCACTAAATCTGAATCACCAAAACATTCTATCCGGCGGATGCCGATGTCCTTAGCCACATTAAGCCCATGGATCAGTGCCTCATATTCGGCCACATTGTTTGATGCTGAGAAATGAATCTGCAACACATATCGCAACTGATCTTGCTTCGGTGATGTGAGTACTATCCCAGCACCCAGTCCGATTTTGGTTTTGGAGCCATCAAAGTGCAACTTCCAGTAATTGTAATCCGGCTTGGGTGGCTCATACTGCATCTCGGCCCAGTCGCAAAGGAAATCCGGTAAAGCTTGAGACTTGATAGCATCTCTTCTCTCATAATGCGGGGTGTAAGGAGACACTTCTATTGCCCATTTGGCAACTCGGCCATTCGCATCTTTGCACCCAATGATCTCCGAGATTGGAGCTTCGCATACTACGGTGATCGAGTGCTCCTGGAAGTAATGTTTCAACTTCTTGGCCGCCAGGTATACACCATATGTCATCTTCTGGTAGTGAGGATAATTCTGCTTTGAGGTTGAGATCACCTCGCTTAAATAGTACACCGGTCTCTGCACGGATTTACCCTCCTCTTCTCGCTCTACCACTATCACCACACTTACGACCCGGTTAGTGGCCGCAATGAAAAGTAGCATTGGCTCATTCGGCAAAGGTGATGCCAAAATTGGTGCAGTGGACAACATCTTTTTTAATTCATTGAAAGCCGAGTCTGCCTGCGGGGTCCATGTGAACCCGGTGCTCTTTTTCATCAACTGATACAAGGGCAAGGCTTTTTCTCCTAGCCGACTCACAAACCGACTCAAGGAGGCTAGACACCCGGTGAACTTTTGCACATC
This sequence comes from Poa pratensis, assembly GCA_947311845.1. Lineage (NCBI taxonomy): Eukaryota > Viridiplantae > Streptophyta > Magnoliopsida > Poales > Poaceae > Poa > Poa pratensis. The sequence continues at coordinate 28,755,359 of CAMZMU010000044.1, read as the reverse complement.
TTTTAGACATTTAGGCAATTTCATGTTTTCTATGGCTCGGATCTTGGCCGGATTCACCTCAATACCTCGGCTCGATACAAGGAAACCGAGCAACTTTCCAGCTGGGACACCAAAGGTGCATTTATCCGGATTCAATTTTAATCGATATTTTCTCAAGTTCACAAATGTTTCTTCGAGATCCTCAAGGAGAGTGCGTTTTTCTTTAGTTTTGATGACGATATCATCGACATATACTTGCACATTTTTACCCATTTGAGAGTGTAAGCATTTCTGCATACATCTCTGATAAGTTGCACCGGCATTTCTCAAACCGAAACACATGACACGATAGCAATACGCCCCATACGGGTAATAAAAGCAGTCTTTATTTGATCTTTGGGGTTCAGTGGTATCTGGTGAAAACCAGAGTACGCATCAATAAAAGACAACAACTCACACCCAGCAGTAGAATCGATCACTTGATCAATCCGAGGTAAAGGAAAGGGATCCTTCGGGCACGCCTTGTTCAGGTTGGTGAAGTCGATGCAAATGCGCCACACCTTGATCACCGCTGGTTCGTCCTTCTTCTTCTCTACTGATGACCCACAAGTATAGGGGTGTATCGCAGTACTTTCGATAAATAAGAGTGTCGAACCCAACGAGGAGCAGAAGGTGCTGGCAAGTAGTTTTGATCAAGAATTCACTGTAAAAGCTAGCAGACAGGTTTTCAGTAGTATTCGAAACAGCAGGTAAAAACAGTGCAAGTAAATAAACGAGCGCGGCAACAAATGCAGCGAGTGGCCCAATCCTTTTGAGTGCAAAGGACAAGCCGAGTGTGTTACTTATAAGAGACAAATGTTCCTGAGGACACATGGGAATTTCGTCAAGTGCTTTCGCTTCGTGCAACTGGTTAATCTTCATTGTTTTGATAAGTGTTGTGTGGGTGAATCTATGCTAACGCACCGCCCTTCCTAGGACTAATACGCACTTGTGATTATACCCCCTGCAAGCATCCGCGAATGCAGAAAAGTAATTAAGATAAATCTAACCACAGCTTTAAACTCTGAGACCCTACGCTCCCTCGTGCACTATCTTACTAACGGGGGTTCAGGTTTCTGTCACTCCGGCAACCCCTCAACTAGCAAGCTAGGTACACGATGCATTCCCCTAGGCCCATAAAGGTGAAGTGTCATGTAGTCGACGTTCACATGACACCACTAGAAGAATGACACCACAACTTAAATATCAAACCATTAAATATTAACGCAGCATTATTTCACTACTAACAACATGACTTCCCCATGTCCTCAAGAACTACAAACTACTCACAAGACATCATATGGATCATGATCAGAGATGATATGGCAATGAATAACAATCTGGACATGAACACTAATCCACCAAACAAACTCAATAGCATCAATAACAAGGAGTAATCAACACCGGGAGAGTCTCCCCAATGAACTAGACAAGGTACAGCCCTAGATGTTACAGCAAGATGGATGTGGAGTCGGTGGAGATGATGGTGATGGCGCAGTGGATGGTGGTGATGATGATCCCGATGAAGTCCAGCGTGATGACGATGACGATGGCGATGATTTCCCCTCTCCGGGAGGGAATTTCCCCGGCAGGATCTCCCTGCCAGAGAGCTCTTTCTCTCTCGGTGGTTTCCGTCCCGTGGAGGCGGCGGAATATTTCGTGGACGTACCCCCCGTGCTTAGGTTTTCGGGAGGCAGATATACGCGAAGAGGCAACCTGGGGGGTGGACCCAGGTGGCCACGCCATAGCTGGGCGCGGCCCACAGGCCAGCCGCGCCCAGGTGTGGCGTGGGGCCCACCTGGCTGCCTCCTTTTGGCTGCCTCCGGCATCTGACATTATAAGACCCCCAGAATTGGTTTCGTGATTTTTGGAGTTCCGCTGATATGCTGACTTGACGACGCTTTTTCCAGCAGAAACCTGACTCCGGAAGGATAATTCCCAATAATCATCAAACATGCAAAATAAGGCAAAATAACATAAGTATCATGTATTAATATGAAATATAAGGATAGATAATGACAAATTATGATATAAAATAGTGATGCAAAATGGACGTATCAACCCCCCAAGCTTAGACTCGCTTGTCCCCAAGCGAAAACTGAGCTCAGTAAACAAGTCCACATGTTTATGGAGTGAAGTGTCGATAATAAAGAATACGGACAAGAAGCATCAGTATTTACTCAGCTAAACAAGTCATTTTAAACAGCAGTCTCTACACATTCTACTTAACTTGGAACAAGTAATGGAACAACCACAAATAAAGGTACATTAAGCAAACCAATTGGATGTGGCAAACTGTGTTCTTGGTCAGAGAACAATCAACATTCTAACTTATCTTTCAAGAAGAGTCTTTATACTAGAGCTATATTGCAGAAATAGAGTTGCTCAATCATCACTGTTCCTTTCACATTCCAAAGAAAACTGTCAAAGTCATATTCTCAAAGATAAAACTTCATGTGCTCAAGCAAAGTAGACAAAACATGATAGGAAATATTATGAACTATAAATGATTGTATCTATAACAATTCGAGTGCTTGCTCGGGATAGAGGGAATAGGTTTACTGACTCAACAATAAATAAATGATAGGCCCTTCGCAGAGGGAAGCAGGGATTAAAACGTGTGCTAGAGCTTTTTAGTTCCCGAAGGCATAGAGAGTGTAAAAATATTGCTTTGAGAGGTGTATGCTATTGGTCAACAAATCAGTGGTAGAATCCTTGTCATCTTCCATACTAATTAACTTTTAGAGCGGTTCCGAGAGTTTATAGAACTGCACTTGTAACAAGCACTTATTGATGACACTCCTCCCAACCATTTCTTTCCACAAACCATGGCTTGACCGAATCCTCGGTTGCCGACCAACAATCACCGTGGAGGAGTGTCTATTTATTTATTTATTTATAGGGTGGACTAACCAGCTCTTTTAATGCAAAATAAAAGGTGGAGAAGCAGATGAAGCTGCCAATCCTTGTAAATCAGTTAGCATGGAAGATGACACATCTGCTACCACGTCCTTATGAGCTTGGTGAACAGTGACACAAAAAGGGATATAATAATAGTTTTGAATAGTTAAAGGTAGCACACGAGAAAATGTACTTGGAGTAGTGCGAACACTACATGATAGGTAGTTATGGTGGACACGAATGGAGTGCTTTGGTTCAGGGTTTTGGATGCACGAGAAGTATCTCCTCTCAGTACAAGGTTTTAGGCTAGCAAGGTTTAGTAGCAAGCACAAGAATTGAGAGAGACAAACACTTATAGATCTAATAGAACAACCATGCTATCTACTTTGTGGGCACAAAACACTTTAATTCAAGAATAATAAACTCATTGGCCAACAAAGAGGAAAACAATAGGGATAATGTTATTGCAACCAGTTCCCTCTTTTCTACTTAAGTGTAAAAAGTATTGATACTACTGACCAGTCTAAGTTTGCCACAACCAACTAAATTTACTTGCTGCACCCAAAGTGATGCCAATACTAATGTAACAAGATCAGCATATGACAAAGGACTTGCTGGCTAAAATAAAGTGTGCAGAAAGTAAAGATAAAGCTTCTCATTAATATTCCATCACAATAAACCTCACACCAACGGATACAACGATAACCAACTAAGGAGTGATACTCCACATTGCAAACTATCTCATATGATAACTTCTCTACTCATGGTACTAAGCAAAAATATAAAGATAAAGATAAAGATGGTGATACTGAAAACACCCCCCCAAGCTTGAAACAAGCTGGGAGTGTGTTGTTACCCATGGTGAATTACTCCCTTGGCGGTGATGGTGGTACGACAGTAATAGGTGTTAAGAACCGTGCGAGCATTTGGCGAAGCCGATTGTTCTCTTCTTGAAGAATTTCCACTTCCGCCCTAAGGACTCGATATTGTTCGCAAAATTGATCCGTGACCCTTATTGCTTCAGTAGCCGCAGGGAAGGCGCTCAGGTCCGGAACTGCTGGAACTGCTCCCTGCATATTATGAGAAAAAGCACGTTGAAGGTTAACAGATCCCACAAAGGTAGGATTGCTGGGCCCATCGCCTCTTGTAGCTTGTCCTCCTTGATTGCGGCGCTGAGCCGTCCTGATCTCTTCTCTAACACTTCGATCCATGTCGGCCCTCCTAGCTGCAACTTCTTCATCGGTTGTCCAACCAGCGGCGTTCCACTGGTTCACATCCCTCTCAAGTTCACGCCGGCGCCTGGCTGCGTAGTCCTCCGCACAAGAGCCTTGAGACGACATGTCTAATACCAAAGGAACCTGCCAGAAACAGTTCGAAAAGAAACGCGACGAAAACACGAGATACGGACCTCGGGAGATCCGGGTAAATATATAGCGGAAAATAACGCGTGAAAAGGAAGGCACAGGGCGAAGCGGAGTCGGAGGGGGTCTCCGAGGCGACCACGCCATAGCTGGGCGCGGCCCAGGTGGGGCCCGCGCCCTGCTGTGGCGTGGTGCCCTCGGGCACCTCCTCCGGCACTTATTCGTCTTGATATTTCCAAAATTGTATAAAATAACTAATATAAAAGTTTCGAAGTAAAACGCGGACTTTTTCTTACCGAAATTCATACCTACTTCAAATCAGACTCTGCAGTTTCCTGTTTCTGAGTTTTAATAAATTCCTCCGGAGATACCATTTGAATAATATCAACATTTTCATTATAAGATTCTCCAGAAATATAATGTTTAAGTCTCTGCCCATTAACAACTTGAGGTTTGTCACCGTCAAGTGAATTAATTTTTATTGCACCAGAACGATAAACTTCTTCCACAATGTAAGGTCCTTCCCATTTTGAGAGTAATTTTCCTGCAAAAAATCTGAGACGAGACCTATACAATAAAACTTTATCACCTATGCAAAATTCTCTTTTTAAAATTCTCTTGTCATGCCATCTCTTAACTTTCTCTTTGAAAAGTTTAGCATTTTCATATGCTTCACTTCTCCATTCATCTAGAGAGCTTAACTCTAGCAACCTTTTCTCACCAGCTAATTTGAAATCTCTATTAAGCTCTTTGATTGCCCAATAGGCCTTGTGTTCTAATTCTAGAGGTAAATGACAAGCTTTTCCATAAACCATTTTATAAGGAGACATGCCCATAGGATTTTTATATGCTGTTCTATAAGCCCACAAAGCATCATTAAGCTTTCTAGCCCAATTCTTTCTAGACCTATTGACAGTCTTTTGCAAAATCAACTTAATTTCTCTATTTGATAACTCTACTTGACCACTAGTTTGAGGATGATACGGTGAAGCAATTCTGTGATTGACACCATATTTAGCAAGAGTTTTTCTAAAACCACCATGAATAAAGTGTGAACCACCATCAGTCATGAGATATCTAGGCACACCAAACCTCGAGAAAATAACATCCTTAAGCATTTTTAAGGAAGTCTTACCATCAGCACTAGAGGTTGGTATAGCCTCTACCCACTTAGTAACATAATCAACAGCAACTAGAATATGAGTATAACCATCTGAAGCGGGAAAAGGACCCATAAAGTCAAATCCCCAACAATCAAAAGGTTCAATAACAAGAGAATAATTCATAGGCATCTCATTACGTCTACTAATATTCCCAACTCTCTGACATTGATCACAGGTCAAAACAAATTTTCTTGCATCTTTAAAAAGAGTAGGCCAATAAAAACCTGATTGTAGAACCTTTTGTGCAGTTCTGTCTCCGGCGTGATGTCCTCCATAAGCACTACCATGGCATTTATCCAATATTTCCTTCTGCTCATGCTCTGGAACACATCTTCTCATAATACCATCAACTCCTTCTCTATATAAATGTGGGTCATCCCAAAAATAATGCCTCAAGTCACAGAAGAATTTCCTCCTTTGCTGATAAGTAAAAGTTGGAGGCAAATACTTGGCAACAATAAAGTTAGCATAATCAGCATACCAGGGACAATCATTCGAATTTACCTTTATAGAAGCCAACTGCTCATTTCGAAAATTGTCATCAACAGGAATAGGATCATGCATTATATTTTCTAATCTAGACAGATTATCAGCAACAGGATTTTCAGCACCTTTTCTATCAACAATATGCAAATCGAACTCTTGTAACAGGAGAACCCATCTAATAAGTCTAGGCTTAGCATCCTTCTTATCCATAAGGTATTTAATAGCAGCATGATCAGTATGAATAGTTACCTTAGAATCAACAATATAAGGTCTAAACTTATCACAAGCAAACACTACTGCTAAAAATTCCTTCTCAGTAGTAGCATAATTCTTTTGAGCTGCATCAAGAGTCTTACTAGCATAATGAATAACATTTAACTTTTTATCTACTCGCTGTCCTAAAACAGCACCTACAGCAAAATCACTAGCATCACACATAATTTCAAATGGTAAAGTCCAGTCTGGTGGTTGAACAATAGGAGCAGTTATTAAAGCCTTCTTCAAAATTTCGAATGCCTCTTTACACTCGTCATCAAAAACAAATGGAACATCCTTTTGAAGAAGATTGGTAAGTGGCTTTGAAATTTTAGAGAAATCTTTAATAAACCTTCTATAAAAACCAGCATGACCAAGAACACTACGAATACCTTTCACATCTCGGGGGCATGGCATTTTCTCAATTGCTTCCACTTTAGCTCTATCAACTTCAATACCTCTTTCAGAAATTTTATGCCCAAGAACAATGCCTTCATTAACCATAAAATGGCATTTCTCCCAATTAAGAACAAGATTGGTTTCTTCACATCTCTGCAAAACTTTGTCAAGATTGTGCAAACAGTTATCAAAAGAAGTTCCATAGACGGAGAAATCGTCCATGAAGACTTCCACAATTTCTTCACAAAAACCGTGAAAAATAGCAGACATGCATCTCTGAAAAGTAGCAGGAGCATTACATAAACCAAAAGGCATACGTCTATAAGCATAAGTACCATAAGGACAGGTAAAAGTGGTTTTCTCCTGATCTTCCTTTCTAACAGCTATTTGGGAAAAACCAGAATAACCATCAAGGAAACAAAAATGAGTTTTCTTAGACAACCTTTCTAACATCTGATCAATAAAAGGCAAAGGATAATGATCTTTCTTAGTAACCTTATTGACCTTACGAAAATCAATGCACATTCTATAACCAACTACAACTCTCTGAGGAATAAGCTCATCATTTTCATTAGGCACAACAGTTATTCCTCCTTTCTTAGGAACACAATGAACAGGACTAACCCATCTACTATCAGCAATAGGATAAATTATACCTGCTTCAAGAAGTTTTAATACCTCATTTCTTACCACTTCCTTCATCTTAGGAATTAAACGACGTTGATGCTCAACAACAGGCTTGGCATCAGGCTCAATATTAATAGCATGCTGACATATAGCAGGAGAAATCCCTTTTAAATCATCAAGAGTATAGCCCATTGCGCCTCTATGTTTCTTCAGAACTTGCAATAATTTTGCTTCTTCATCTCCTGAAAGTTTAGAACTAATAATAACAGGATATATTTTCTTATCATCAATATGAACATACTTAAGATTATCAGGTAAAGGCTTAAGATCAAAAACAGGGTCTTCTTTAGGAGGGGGCGCAATTCCCAGGTCCTCCACAGGTAAATCATGCCTAAGCATTTGAGGTTGACGCAGAAAGATGTCGTCAATCTCCCTTCTTTCTTCTGCAAAAACTTCACTTTCGTGGTCTTCCAAAAATTGCTGCAAAGCATTGTTAGGACCAACAGCAATAGAAGCAAGCTGTTCAACTTGAAAGTTCTCATTAGGCATTTCAGGTTCATAATGATTCTTAGCAAATTTTGAAAAATTAAACTCATAAGACTCTCCATCGAATCTAGTAAAAATTTCTCTTTTTGACAGTCAATAATAGCACCACAAGTATTCAGGAAAGGTCTACCAAAAATAATAGGACAAGAGTCACTAGCAGCAGAACCGAGAACTAAGAAATCAGCAGGGTATTTAGTCTTACCACATAAAACTTCAACATCTCTGACAATGCCAACTGGACAGATAGTTTCCCTATTAGCAAGCTGAATAACCACATCAATATCTTCCAATTCGCAAGGATCAATTTCCTTCCTGATTTCCTTGTAGAGAGCATAAGGGATAGCGCTGGAACTAGCACCAATATCACAGAGACCATAATAACAATGCTCACCTATTTTAACAGAAAGCACAGGAACACTAGGCTTTCGAGCTCTTTTAGGATGTGTAACCATGTTAGAAGCTTCTTCACAAAACACAATATGACCTCCTTCTACATTTTCAGTTACAAGTTCCTTAACCATAGCTACTTCATGTTCTACACTAATTTGCTCATCAGGTTCCCTAGGTTTACGTTCACTTTTGCTAACCACACTAGCCAAAATAGAGTGTTCTTTTACTTTAACAGGAAAAGGTATTTTTTCAATATAGGGTTCTGGTATAATGCGATCAACAGTTTGAACTTCAACATTTTTAGCAAGAGCAAAATTAGCATTATCTTCATAAGGTTCATGATACTTTTCCCAACCTTGTCTAGGAATATCGAGATACGAGGCAAAGGCCTTAAAGTAATTAACAACAACTTGAGAATCAAGACCATAAGTAGCATTAAAATTACGAAAACTATCAGTCTCCATAAAGGATTTAATGCATTCGAAATCATAATTTATACCTGACTCCCTACCTTTGTCGTTCTCCCATCCTTCAGTATTTTCCTGGATACGATCAAGAAGATCCCATTTATCTTCATCCTTCATACGAGTGAATGACCAAGAACAAGAAGTGTCCAATAAATCTTTATCATGATAGGAAAGTCTTGCATAAAAGTTATTGATGACAATATTACTTGGAATCCCATGAACAGGGCATTTGAGCATTAATAATTTCAATCTCCCCCAAGCTTGGGCAATACTTTCTCCCTCATAAGGCCAAAAAGTGAATATAGAATTCCGATCCTTATGAATCTCACTTGGAGGATAAAACTTGTAATAAAAGAGAGGGACAATTTCAGCCCAGCTCAATGAAGGACCATTCTTCAGCAGACTATACCATTCAGCAGCTCTGCCATCCAGCGACAGAGTAAATAATTTCCTTTTAATAATGTCCATCGAAATACCTGCACACTTGAACAAACCGCATAGTTCATGTATATAAAGCAAATGATTACCAGGATGAACAGTTCCATCATAGCGGTTATCCATAATACGTCCAACAATTTTCGTAGGTATTTTAAATGGAACAATCTCAGCAGATGGAGGATCATCTACTACCGTAGCAGTGGTAGTAGTCCTCCCAAACAGCGAACCAAATGGATTTGACTCCATAACAGTCATTACAGTAAATAATTTCCTTACCAATAGCGCTTCACTCCCCGGCAACGGCGCCAGAAAATAGTCTTGATGACCCACAAGTATAGGGGGTGTATCGCAGTACTTTCGATAAATAAGAGTGTCGAACCCAACGAGGAGCAGAAGGTGCTGGCAAGTAGTTTTGATCAAGAATTCACTGTAAAAGCTAGCAGACAGGTTTTCAGTAGTATTCGAAACAGCAGGTAAAAACAGTGCAAGTAAATAAACGAGCGCGGCAACAAATGCAGCGAGTGGCCCAATCCTTTTGAGTGCAAAGGACAAGCCGAGTGTGTTACTTATAAGAGACAAATGTTCCTGAGGACACATGGGAATTTCGTCAAGTGCTTTCGCTTCGTGCAACTGGTTAATCTTCATTGTTTTGATAAGTGTTGTGTGGGTGAATCTATGCTAACGCACCGCCCTTCCTAGGACTAATACGCACTTGTGATTATACCCCCTGCAAGCATCCGCGAATGCAGAAAAGTAATTAAGATAAATCTAACCACAGCTTTAAACTCTGAGACCCTACGCTCCCTCGTGCACTATCTTACTAACGGGGGTTCAGGTTTCTGTCACTCCGGCAACCCCTCAACTAGCAAGCTAGGTACACGATGCATTCCCCTAGGCCCATAAAGGTGAAGTGTCATGTAGTCGACGTTCACATGACACCACTAGAAGAATGACACCACAACTTAAATATCAAACCATTAAATATTAACGCAGCATTATTTCACTACTAACAACATGACTTCCCCATGTCCTCAAGAACTACAAACTACTCACAAGACATCATATGGATCATGATCAGAGATGATATGGCAATGAATAACAATCTGGACATGAACACTAATCCACCAAACAAACTCAATAGCATCAATAACAAGGAGTAATCAACACCGGGAGAGTCTCCCCAATGAACTAGACAAGGTACAGCCCTAGATGTTACAGCAAGATGGATGTGGAGTCGGTGGAGATGATGGTGATGGCGCAGTGGATGATGGTGATGATGATCCCGATGAAGTCCAGCGTGATGACGATGACGATGGCGATGATTTCCCCTCTCCGGGAGGGAATTTCCCCGGCAGGATCTCCCTGCCAGAGAGCTCTTTCTCTCTCGGTGGACGTACCCCCCGTGCTTAGGTTTTCGGGAGGCAGATATACGCGAAGAGGCAACCTGGGGGGTGGACCCAGGTGGCCACGCCATAGCTGGGCGCGGCCCACAGGCCAGCCGCGCCCAGGTGTGGCGTGGGGCCCACCTGGCCCACCTGGCTGCCTCCTTTTGGCTGCCTCCGGCATCTGACATTATAAGACCCCAGAATTGGTTTCGTGATTTTTGGAGTTCCGCTGATATGTTGACTTGACGACGCTTTTTCCAGCAGAAACCTGACTCCGGAAGGATAATTCCCAATAATCATCAAACATGCAAAATAAGGCAAAATAACATAAGTATCATGTATTAATATGAAATATAAGGATAGATAATGATAAATTATGATATAAAATAGTGATGCAAAATGGACGTATCATCTACCAGAACCGGATTGGATATCCAGTCTGGATGCAACACCTCCATAATGAATCCGGCTGCAAGTAGCTTTGCCAGCTCATCAAGCACCACTTTCTTCGATCGTCTGAAAGACGCCGAGTCGGTTGCCTCACCGGCTTCACATCCGGCCTGACAAATAAAGAGTGCTCTGCCAACTCCCTCGGAACACCAGGCAGGTCCTTAGCCGACCATGCAAAGATATCCCGATTCTCACGGAGGAAGTGACAGAGCGCGCTTTCCTATTTCTCGCCCAATCCGGCACCAATGATGGCCATGCGCTCCGGATTCTCCGGGTCAATGGGGATCTTCTTTGTCTCCTTGGGCACCTCAAATGTTGCACCTGCATCCGGATTGGTCATAGCCAGCACGCCGAGCTGAGCTGACTTCGCCATCGCCACTACTTCATGCATCTTGCTCTTCTCAGCTTGTATCACTAACGATTCGGCTAAGGTGGAACCGATCGTGGCACACTGTATGGCCTTCTTGTAATCTCCCGCAATGGTGATGAGTGGATATCATGAACTTGGCTAATGCCGGCCTGCCGAGCAGAGCATGGTATGGGCTCTCTAAGTCTACCACCTCGAATTCGAGACTCTCAAGTCGGTGATTGTCCTTGGTACCAAACAGCACATCTACCCAAATCTTACCCATTGGGGAACAAGACACCCCGGGTACTATACCATGGAAGGTACAACTGCTCTACTGCAACTGATTCGGCGAATAACCCAACTTGACCATTGTGTCCCGATACATGATGTTTATAGCACTGCCATTGTCAATCAAGACTCGACTGAATTTCACATTAATCTTGGGTCCAACCAAAGTCGGATCCACCACCAGTGCGTAGTTTCCTGGGCTTGGCATAACCCTGGGATTATCCACCCTGCTCCAAGTGATCTCCTGCTCGGACCAGTTCAGGTATTTTGGGACTGCTGGTGTGACTGCATTCACCTCCTTCGCCCTTTGCAACTGACTTTTCTTGTCAGTTGGCTTGGTCACAAAAACCACATAACTTTGATGAGCCTCCTTGTAATCATTCCCGGGGTATCCACCTTGTCGCTCGGACCAGCATTGTTGTTGTTGCCTCCCATATTTACTAGGTCAACCGGCTTTGTGGCTGCCGGCCTTGGAGCTCCTGCGTTCACCGGGGTTGCATTGGCTCCGGATAAAGGCGTATCCGGCCTGAAATTCGGTCTAGGAGCACCTCTCTGAGGTGGCCCTCTCCGACCTTCCGCCTGGATGCGATGATGCCAGCTGCAATTCCGAGTTGAATGATTGGCCGGCTTGCGTGGGTCTGTTGTGTGATAACGGCAAGGCCATCTATCATTGCTTCAAAAGTTAGAGGTGGACTCGGTTCATCCCACACTTTCTTTGCCCAGGCACCTTGATTCGGCCTCCAAGCTGGACCCTCATTCTTTGGTCTCTGGCTATCAGGATGATCCATATTTACTGCAGCAACCTGATCTGAACCGTATCTATAATCCGGATCTCTCCTCTTATAACCGAACTCATGTCGGTCACTGGGCCTCAATGGTCCAGTTCGGTTGTTGGCCGGTTGCCTCCTGCTTGTTCCCACCACATCCAACGCTGGCTGCGTCGGATCGCCAAGAGCATAGTATCTGCTATCCGGATCATTTCCGCCAGGGTCTTTGGCATATCCCTCTGGAGCTTTTGCCAAAGCGGGGGTGCCATGTCAGCAGCCCTGCGCAAACCAAGAAATGGCCTGCTCCTCCACGACACCTTCACAAGAATTGCGAATGTTGCTCCACCGAGTCAAAAACTCTCGGTCTGTCTCCCGCTCTTCCTGCCTGCACGCAGACAAGAGCTGAGGTCGGTTTGGCCTCTTGTAAGTGCTGGAGAAGTTGCTGTAAAACGCCTGCTCCAAATCCATCCAAGAGTTGATACTACCCTCTGGTAAGTTATTCAGCCAAATCCGGGCTGGCCCTTCCAACATATGCGGGAGATACCGGACCGCCCATCGGCGATTGCCCCCCGCAATGTGCACGAGGATACATAGTCTATCAGCCAATCCTGCGGCTTAGTGCTGCTGTTATACGGCTTTGTGATTCGGCCAAGCTGAAACAACGGCACGTTCGGCTCATTCATGATCCGAGGCCCAAAGCATGGAGGACCTGGTGGGCCTTGCTCTTCCAGCTTCTCGGACTGGTAAATCCTATCCAACTTGAGACGCTGATCATCCGGATCCAATGTCCGAGGTCCCAGCCTGGATGCAAGTGCATTATCATACGTTTGGTATCCGGCTCGCGCCATAGCCGAATTACCATCATCATAGCGGTAGCCCGCCTGGCCACCACCTTGCTGCTGCGCTTGTACCATTACTTGCTGCTCCTGCCGGGGTTGATTCTGCCCAGGGGGACGAGGTGGTTGACCTCGGCCAGCCGAATTACCCCTTCCGGCTCCCGGATTTCCTTGACCGCCATTGTTTCTGCTCTGGCCACCTCTTCCTTGTGCTGCTAGCTGCTTGTCGGCATACTCAGCATCATAGGCCTGCAGCTGTTTGCTCTTGCCCGAATTCACGCTTTGGGCCCGGTCAACTCCGACATGCGGGGATGACGCTTGCCCCTTGGATCTCTGGCTAACAGGCTTAGCTGACACTACTACCCGAAAACCACCAGCGTCCGGATTAGCTTTCCGGTAAGCCTCATTCTGCCGGTTACATACATCAACCAGCTCATTGACCCTCTCTGCCTGCTTGCGCCAAGCATCTCCGGTTAATGTGGTCAACTCTGCTCGCGCTGCCGCTGCAGCCCTAAGATTCTTGGCCGGGGAGCTATACACCGGCTTGCCTGTACCCGATCTATGACTAGTAGCTTTACTCGAGCTCGATCTTGCGGCTCTAGCTAACTCGTCATTGAGGTCCTTACCCTGTTACGCAAATCTGTTCTCTTGCGTGGGTGCAGCGCTACTGGAGTGAAACCATCGATGAAACCATTGGCAGCATTACACTCTCTCATGTCTCTATCAAATGCTTGCCTAGACTCTACAACCCAAAACCGGGCTTCTCTTTGCAACCTCAGGCGCTCTGCCTCTAACTCTGCTATAGTGGACTCTACGTTTGCCCCAGGTGCCACTGGCCGAGATAACTTTTCCAGGACATCCTCCAAGGGAGCCTCCATACTTGACATGCCAAGTGGGCCAACCGGATCCAGTTTCTCCTTTGGGAACTTCGCCGTCCGAGCCGGCTTGTCCACCGGATCGGTTGGCGTGACCAGTACCTCGGGCATGCTAATGGCGGCATCTCCTTTGCCTGCTCCAGCACTTGGTCCGGTCATCATCACCTCCACTCTACTCCGGGGCGAGCGCTACGCCGTCCGAGAGCTGCGCGGAAAGAAGGAGGGTCCTCGGCCACGAGCACCTGCGCGGGTACTCGCGGACAAGCTCGGTGGTGACGTAGGTGAGGAAGCTGCCGAACTGGATGAAGCATCCATCCACAGGGAGTGGCCTTCCCGCGAAGCAGCCGGCGTTGTCGCTGATGAAGGTGAACCCGCCGTAGTTGCAGACGAGCCCGGACAGCACACGTACGTCGGAGCTGGTGACGGAACCCGTCCGGATGGAAACCCCAGCCAACGCCACTGCTTGCCCCACGGTGGGCGCCAACTGTCGTGGTGGTGTCACGGCAGATGCCATAGGATGGCTTAAGTTGGGGGCTCGCTAGGACGTTGGGGGATCCGGGGAGGGTGTGCGCGCTAAAGAAGCACGCATGAAGAACAACGAAGAACACGCAAGAACAACCAAGAACGAGCAAAACCAAGAACAACCAAAGCACACCAAGATGTACCCTGCTTCGGGGCCCTCTTGTGGAGGTAACACCCCTACTGCAGCACTAGCCTACTCTCTTTATATCTCAATGATGACAAGTACAAAGTGCTCCTCGAACTATATGAAGCAACAATGGTGAGAGCTCTAGGAGGAAGATGGAGCAAGGGGGAAATGAGGCTTCTGCTTCCGTCGTCCCTCGCCCTGGAGGATGTGCTGGTCTATTTATACACTAACCGGATTACCATTCTGCCCCAGGCCGGAGATGACAATGGCATGGACAAGAGGAACAGGACAAGCTCTGGCTACTGTCACTCAGTCCAGCTCATCGTCAGTCCAACGGCAGGTCTATCTTTTCCTCTTTGAGCTTAAGCCAGCGTAGCCCACTGGAGCCTAGGCCACTGCCCTTTCCCGAATTAGCCGAGTCAGCGCCTAGGGCCTAGCGACCCGGAAAACCCGTGGCTCGACCTGGCTGTCTTCTGAGCCTCGGGCAGGAGGCCTGCAGGACTGTGAACTTACTGACATTACTTGGCCTTTGTGCATTATCCGACATTGCCTTATGCCGGATCCTTCCTGATCAATCCGGCTAAGTTAAGCCGGTATTCCTTCCTCTGATCCGGCTAAACTTTGCCGGATCCCCTTTGGTCTCTCCCTGTACTTTAGCATGATTGAGAGCCAACTGACTTTCCCAAGTGATCCGGTCCAAGGGATCCGGCCCAAGTGATCCGGCTTGACCTTGATCCGGCCCACTCTTTACAGCTCTTAACACCACCTCTTTGCCCTACCCGGGGGCAGCCCCCCGACAGTGAGGCCACCCATGTAGTTGCCCCCCCCCCCGGCTCTCTCTCTCTCTCAGATCTCTCTCTCACACCCTCCCTCTCTCTCACGATGTGTTCTCGCCACTCATGGGAACAAGTTTTCACATCCACCCGTCTTCAAAGTGTCCCCAACTGCCCATCTCGAGACTCGTTGCCACAAATGCTAGTGTATTCCCCGCAACCACCTCTCATCACCCGTCACAAACACCACACCGGCAAGAACACCATGGTTGCCTCTAAGAAGTACGCTACATAGGTGTTGTGTTGATGGCTTGGAGCGCCACCTTAATTAAGGCTCGCCATCTATGCATCTACAATGCACGCAATCAAATAGAAATCCACGTTGGGACAAACCATGTTGGCAAGAAACTGTTGTTAGACATATAACTTAGAGACAATATTAAAAATGATTATATTTTTGTTGGTCGACAAGTATGTGACATGTTTGTGAAACTCTATATTTGTATGGTTATTATATAGTAGTCCTTATTCGAAGTTCATGTGATGACACACATGAATATTAGACTGTGACCATGTTTCACGGGTTAAGGACATTGTAATATGAGGTGTTTGTATCATCTAGATACATAACGAATAATCATTAAAGCCGTAGAGGCTTCTAATTTTAAAAATAAAAAACTCCAACTTTCTATATCTGTTTTTCTTTGCGAATTATACGTACTTCCTACAAGTTTCAGAACACGAAGAGAGTAAGACTAGTCACAGTGGGGAGTGTTTGAGAATGAATCTCTGCTTTATTGATCAAGAGTTTGAGGTATATATACAATGTGAAGAGGCGCCTTTGAGGCGGTAAATACAAGGTCGCGTCTGTGCGAAGAGGCACAACGCCTGTACGGCGTTTGGCCAAAAAGCAACCGCCGGGCGGTTAGGATCTAAGCTAATCCTATTCTAACACTCCCCCTTGGACAACGTCGTTTCTTCAAAATCCTTGCATTATCTTCGAGATCTTCTTGTACAATCTTGAGGGTACCATTATATACTCTTGATGAAGACTTTGTATGATATTCTCCCCAAAAACCCTGTGGGGAAAATATGAGGAGAATTGTATTTGATATGTTGTTAAAAACTCGTTTAAACCCTGTGGGAAAAATAAGGAGAAAATAATACAACATATAATGAGTATTGTCTCATTGATAACTCATATGAGAAAACCCTTGATAGGAAAAATCTCATTATTGAGTTTAGAGATCAATAAATATGCCTTATATACTTTCGTTAAAAACCCCGGTGGGGAAAATACAAAAGTATGACATATGATACTGATAATATATTGCCTCATTTAGCATCTTATATGAGAAACTTGAGAGTAAACTCATAAAGTGAAAAGGAGTAAAAATGAGTGCAATACGACGTGCCACTGAAAACTCCTCTAAAACCCAGTGGGGAAAAATATAAGGAGAAAGAAAAATGGCATATCCGAACACATGTATTTATATTGTCTCATTAAAAACCTTTTATGAGAAACCATTAGGGAAAAACTCATCAAGGGAAAAAGAGTACAATATATATGATCTGAAGATCATCGACGGGTTATGATACGGGAGTGTGCTCCCCCTGAACTTTGCAAATCTCCACAATTTTATTTGCAATATTGTTCTCTATATAACCCGTATGCATTTGAGAAATACAAGTGGTATTATCTTGATAGACAATGGTAGTTGATTCTGTTGAATCTTAAACACATAATTTTGTATGTGGTATCATCCTATGAAGCCATATATGTTTTATGATGCTTCGTAGAAAGTGATTATTCCAGAATGATTAGTGATAGTAGACATTAGAGTTTGTTTGGAAGACTTCCCTTAAAGGATGTTCTACTCAATTCAGTCGTCATCGATATGGCAGTTTCGGGATCAGATAATTATAGCCAATATATGTATATCACACAATGGTCAATTCTCTTGATGTTCCTGAGGGATTTAATCAAGATCTATAGTGCCTTTAAGATATCGGAGGATATTACTTACACCAATATTTAGTTGGGGTTAGCACTTTAAATAAATTGTCATAAAAATATTGTCACACATGATGTAGTTTGCAACAATGGTATTGAGATGTGGAACTAGAGGTCCCGATAACACTTAATCATCATACTAAGTATAAATGAGTTTGCATACATGTTAGGGATAGTATGACCATATGTGTTTTTGATATGATTTATTCACATTTAATTTCTACCATATTTCATGGATATGTGAAGACTGATAGATATGTATTCCTGAAGGGAATATTCTCAAGTTGTGAACTTGAATAGTATTTGGTTTCATCCAAATCTCCGTCTTGATATGATTGCGAGTACCTTTCATGTATTGTATAGACTTCGATGATAAAATCATAGATAGGTCATGTAGAATCCATGAGGGATTTTGTTAATGACTACATGTAAGCAATCTTTATCCAGGTAATCCTTTCGAAGAAAGAACTCTCATAGTCGATTGTACCACACAAATTTTGACTATTGAAGTCATTAAGTGACTTTTGATGTTTTACACAATATATGTTGTGATTTGTTCTTGGACATCCATATAGATATCCGAGATGAGTGATCCATATGAGTATGAAATCACCACGTCATGGATAGTTTATTTGTACTGCCAATATTATTGATATCGAAACACAATTCCACTTATACCAAGAGGGTATGTTACATCATAATCGATGTCGGGTCTCTGCGTGAACCCTTGTGCTACAAGCCTCGCCATTTCACCACCTCATTGTTTATTATGAGGAGAGTGTATTAATGTGGTAAATACCTCTCTTTTGTTGAGCGAGTGCTATTCTTATTTAATTGCCTCCTTCTAGTTGAACCAATATATGAGTGCATGAGGCACTCTACCATGGATTTTGGTTCAGGGCCCTAAAGGTTTTAGCAATTTAAGAATAAATATTTGTCGACAAATGTAGTCTTTATGTTATATGATTCTGTTGAATCAACAAAAATTGTGGAAATAATATTTACATCTTTTAACTCCTCGTGATTTCCCATAACACTGGAGTCAAGGTGTTTCGATGTCCCAACATTTAAAATTGTGTGCACATTTATGTTGGGTTTGGATGATGAGCATCCCTTATGTGTTATTCAACTTGAGGTTGAATTACATTTACCAGTTGAGGATATAATTTCCTCTATTTCCGCGGATACATATGTGACCATGTTTCTCCCCCTTGTGCTCTCATTTTTGGGAAAATAGTGGTTGCATGAGATACTTCCACTCTGTATGGCACAATGCATGATTTCATGACATCTTTGTCATAAGTAAATGTATGTGGCAGATTTGCAATGTGTTGCAAATATATTGAACTTCATGTTCAGATTTAAAGTACGTGAATATCAGGACTGAATGTATTTGACATTTCTAATTTATCGGTATTGTTTGTGGTACGA
The DNA here is from genome assembly GCA_947311845.1 of Poa pratensis. Classification (NCBI taxonomy): domain Eukaryota; kingdom Viridiplantae; phylum Streptophyta; class Magnoliopsida; order Poales; family Poaceae; genus Poa; species Poa pratensis. Next base: position 28,736,491 of record CAMZMU010000044.1, on the reverse strand, counting down.
ATATCCCCCAATGCCGAAAATGTCCTTAGTTTAAAGTGTAATCAGCGTACGGGCTATAATCAATTCCCTTGATAGGGCTTGATATATTTATAATTGACGGATAAATTAATAGTAATACCTCACATAGATCCCAAATTTAATGTGAGGGCCCGTTAAGTACGCTGGAGTGGTGAAATCGGTATATAACCGATATCGCAGATGGGAAATACTTGTTTGATTTCCACGTACTTACTGCAGGGGGAAACATTATGATATGCAGTTGGTATGATCTTGAATAGATCTGCGGCGTGTAAGACCGCATGTCTCCAACAAGATGTTGGTATATTAAATTTTGTAGAAGTGGTCATTTAATTATATTTGATTCTTTTGATAAAGAATTTATTGACATCATTTTGGCTATGTACATGAGGTACTTAGTAAAATCATAAATGCTCGTGAAACGACATTCAAATGGGTATAACCCATATGCTAGAATAATTTGCTCATATTTGATAATTTGAGCAATTAATTTAGTAAAATCATGTATTCATGGATTTTAGAAAACCACATAGGGGCATCTATTAGATGTTCATGGATACCATGAATATATGTCTCAAAATGGTTGAGTAGTCCATATATAGCTTTTGAATGTGTTCAAGAATTTGAGTGGCTACTTTACTAAGTTTTTAAGGTGAGATAGCCTTTAAATTTATTTATTTATTCGCATGGCACATTTAGCGCACATAAAGTCTGATGACTTGAGATTTTTTTCTAATTTTAAGGTGTGACCAACAAAATTGTCAATGATTTCTGTAACATCCCTATTTAAGAGGGTGACCAAAGTGAACATGTAAAATCTTCAATCTGTGAAGATACGGAAAATTATTTTGGATGCACCGAAGTTTAGGATGAAACTTTATTCATATATTTTTATCATGTCTGAGGAACATGATATAATGGACACCATACCTCATGTAGTAGTATGGTTATAGGCTGATGCATGGGATAGTTGTGAGACTAAACAAGGTCTCTCCAAAATATTTTATCCATCAAGCAAATTCTTATTACAAAGGGATATTATCTCCCACCAGACTAGATTTATGTTATCGTTCTGAGGAAGATCATAAGTACTACCACACTCAGATTATTTTTCTGGTACTTATCGAAGTGATCTTCAAAATTTATCCCGTTGAACTCGCAATAATTATTGAATTTGTGGTATAACCCAACCAAATGCTTGAGAGCATATATATAAATATGATAATTTATACAATAAAATATTTGACAAACTTGATAGTTATCTTATCACTTTTGGTAGGCCCATTATGATTCTGTTTGTCATTTTACCTCCACTTTATATTGATTTCTCGTGGATCTTTTCGAGACCATTGAGATTCTTAGTATTTGAGTACTAGTATGAATTTCAAGTAAGGGTACATATCACCCATAGGGTGTACCTTAAATGGAGAGGATGTAAAGTTATTTCTAGGTTTTGAATGAGATGCTTTTTTGATATATCTCATCACATAGTATCAACTTGGGGTTGATTCTATAGACAAAAGAATTAGAATGTGCAATGGACTAGAAGCCCAACAAAATAAGTGAGTGAATATTGATGTTGCGTTTATGCAACATATATCTCCTTGATGGAGATTTAGAGGGAAATGGAAAACTATCCAATTTCTCTCATTTAATATGAGTTCAACGAATTCCATTGATGGAAATGTCAGCCATGTCTTGCATGAGATGATCATGCAATTCATTTACAGTGATAGTAAACTAAAATAAATAAAATGCTTTGACTGAGCATATTTATGATCAATCAAGATGATTCCTTCATGACCATAATATGGAAATTTAATGTTGAGACATTAAAATGATATTTCTATCAATATTTGGACTTTAATTACCCGAGAGGTGATCCAAAACATAGATATGTATTTGACATTGGTTATTCTTGGTGAAGATAATTTTCACTACATGATGTGGAACATCTATTAGTTTGTGAGAAACTAAATCATTGGTATGCATGATGGAGTTTGTCTTGATAGACATAATACACAAAAAATAATGTTCAATGTTTTATGCTCCACAATTTTATGTTTTACCAATGAAATATAAGCATATAAGGATCTATCATGCCTAAATTCATTCTACTTTGATAGTAAACTTTATTTTGAGGTAAACAACAAATATGTCCTAGAGGAACATTTTGAATTTTAACCTGATGCTTTTATGCAAAGTGTCACGAATTGTAAGTTTAACACATCGTAGACAATTTTGGAGATAATTTTATTTTGTCAAAATGACAAATTTGTATATCTCTCAGCAATGATATTACCTTATGATTTTCAAATAAAATTTAAGATAGTCACTTATTTCATTGGCAATTTTATCTCATATGCTTATGAGATTTTATGCATGTCATGGGTATTGCATGATGCAACAACATTGAGCATATAGAAATTCTGATGAAATATAATCCAAAAGGTAAGTAAATGCTTTTTGCCACAATACTATTTCAGTAATTTTCAGCAAAATGCATGATTAAACCGCACATATATACTTGGTCAGAGGACCTAAATAGACGATCAACTGAATTTAAATTCAACAATGAGCGTGCAGATTTGATTGCAGGTTGCATAGTTTACACGAAACTGAACCAAGCCAAGGGCTATCCTGCATAATTAAGTAAGACTGCGGTCTTAATAGTAAATGCAGGGATTTATACGTGTATGAAAGAGACATGAAGGATTAAAATGCAAAAGCTCTAAGGGATAAGGTTCCATCGTCTTCTCAGTTGCATACACGACTCAGCCGATTCATTTGTACTCGAGTAGATATCTTTATAGAGGAAAAACAAATCCACCGTCGTTTTTGGTTCGTGTACGCCGGAGGAACCAGGCTGAGGCCGTGGCCATGGGCTCCGCCGTGCCGCGCGCCCGCACCGAAGGCTTCGGGGCGTGCCTCCATTGGAGGTCATGTCCGTGCAGTGGCCGTGGGCGCAGCCGCGTAGTGCGCCGATTGTCGGACACCGCTGCTGCCGCGCTTTGGCGGACGCGCTGTCGCGATGAGAGGAGAAGCTTCGGGGTCGAGGACCGCCGTGCGTGCTGCCACATGCCACCGTTTCGGAGTCCTGCCGGTCGCCGCCCCTGTTTCCGGTTGATGGGGCTGCGCCGGCCGCGGTGTGCCGCCGTTACGGACACGCCGCCGGCCGTTTCCTCCACAGCCGCTGCGGTTTGAATGCGTCGGGGCCGAGGGGCACCACGCGCACCGCCGCAGCCAAGAGGGCTCGGCCACGGTGCCGATCGAGGAGAAGGTCGAGCACGCCGCGCATCGCCTGTGGTCTTCGCCGCGTCGAGCGCCCCGTGCGTCGCCGGAGGGCTATGTTGCGCGCGCCGACGAGGAACAACGGCAGGGCCGTTGGCCGCCGGGCTGGTATGCCGGCCGGTGCCGCGTTTCTTCTTCCCTCTTTTTCTCGTCTCTCCGACCGCCGGTTCTTCTTTCTGGTGGCCTTTCGCTCTCACGGAGAGCAGCGTGCATGATAACGTGTTTGAGAATGAATCTCTGCTTTATTGATCAAGAGTTTGAGGTATATATACAATCTGAAGAGGCGCCTTTGAGGCGGTAAATACAAGGTCGCGTCTGTGCGAAGAGGCACAACGCCTGTACGGCGTTTGGCCAAAAAGCAACCGCCGGGCGGTTAGGATCTAAGCTAATCCTATTCTAACAGGGAGTATCATATACTAGTATCATGCACATGATACTAGTTTATGTTACTAACTCCACAATGGGTAGTAACATATGTGTGGTATCATATAATACTGCATTTATTAGGTTGTAGACTCATATTGCATTGGAATCCGTTATGTTACGGTATCTACCTATGATACCACTATCACCTCTCTCTTCATTAATTGCAGTGCCATGTCATCTTTTTGCCAACATGGCATGTATGGTACTACCTATGATACCCCCATTGTGTCTAGTCTAATAAACTTACTAGGTGACTATCTACACATGACACTAGTTTAAATGTGTGAGTGTCCAGTAAGGGCAGGCCACGTATGGTTTGCTAGCTATATACGGTAACCCACCAATGCATGTTGGCCAGACCAAAAGGCTGTCAAAACAATCCGGTACTCCAGCACAAGAGACAAAGCCCTTGGCACCGGGAACATCGACGCCCTCACGTCCTTCTCAACTCCCATAGATAGAAACAAGGATGGACACCACCAATCCACGCTCATATAAACTCCTGCGCGCGCGCCGGACATAGCTCCCCTTTTCCGCGACTACCCAGCGCCAAGCCAACGGCCAACAACGCCATGGACGAGGCGGCTTACTGCAGCCTGGTGAAAGACGAGCTGATCAACGGGGCCGGAGCGGGAGGAGGAGGGGTGCGGTACCGCGGGGCTTCTGCGGCGACGCCGGTGATGGGCGCTGACAGTGTGATGATCAAGAGCGTGAAGAGGCGGAAGAGGGAGCCGCCGGCGGTGACGGTCAGCGGCGACGGTAAGGAGGGCGGCGACAAGTCTGCGGCGGTGGGTGGCGCCAATGCGGCGGCGGCCAAGAGGAGCTCCAGATTCAGAGGTGTGAGCAGGCACCGCTGGACGGGCCGGTTCGAGGCGCACCTGTGGGACAAAGGGACGTGGAACCCGACGCAGAAGAAGAAAGGGAAGCAAGTTTATCTTGGGGCGTACAACGAGGAAGAGGCGGCGGCGAGGGCCTACGACCTGGCGGCGCTCAAGTACTGGGGACCCACCACCTACACAAACTTCCCGGTATGTACGTCCCGTAAAAGGGTGATAAAAATTGCATATGTTGCATGGTAATCTTCTGGTTAATAACTTTATTTTGTTGCGTGCATGCAACAGGTTGTTGACTACGAGAAAGAGCTCAAGGTGATGCTGAGTGTGTCGAGAGAAGAGTACCTAGCCTCCATAAGAAGGTGAGTACGTGTTCTTGCATATTACAAAAAATAAATCATAAATGTAGTGATGAAAAATCTACCAAAAATTGCCCCAACTCCGTGTCTCATGATTTTTAGATAAAAGGCGATAACACCCCGTTTTAAATTAATAAAGCCCCATGTGTTTCGTGATCCATGTCCCGATTCATGTTAGACTCGTTAGGGTCATCAGGTTTAGTTATTAGGGTTAGGGTGACACCAACACCAGAGAAGAAACCCAGGCACGTCCGACCATAGCGACCGAGACAATAGTTGAAGCCGTCGGAACGTTTAGCTAGGATGTTCAACAATCGTGACAGGAGAAAGGAGAAGACGTGGGCGAGGGAGGAGAGGAGAGGAGGCGCGCGATGCCCAAAACAGGTTGACAAGGAGGAAGGTCTGTGTATCTGATATGACAAAGAGCACCACAGATTACTAGAAAGATGGCCAACAAGATCTAGATCGGCACGCTAGAAGGCATATACGGTTCGTTAAAATGAAATACAAGGAGATGTATATTTTTTAAATGGAGATCTGATAATCATCCAATGAGCAAAATTGGTCAGTGGAATTTTCCGAAGTTTCAACCACATAAGACTACCTAGAAGTGCCATAATGTTTTTTTGTTGAGAGTAAGAGGTGCAATGATTTATAATCATCTTAGTGAAACAAACTATAACAAAATTGTACTGCCGGTAAACAAATACGATATGTCATATCAACTTTTTATGCTAATATATATGTTGTGGAACTATGCAGGAAGAGCAACGGCTTCTCCCGCGGTGTTTCCAAGTACCGGGGCGTGGCGCGGCACCACCACAACGGGCGGTGGGAGGCCCGGATCGGCAGGGTGTTCGGCAACAAGTACCTCTACCTCGGCACCTACAGCACTCAGGAGGAGGCAGCGCGTGCATACGACATCGCCGCCATCGAGTACCGCGGCATCAACGCCGTCACCAACTTCGACCTCAGCACCTACATCCGCTGGCTCAAGCCGGGCGCCGGTGATGCCATGGGCGGCGTCGCTCCGGCCACGCCGTCGTCCACCACCAGCACGCTGATCACGCCCAGGGTCGAAGGCCTCCGCCTCATCCCGCCCGCGCGGAACTCGCTGTCTCCGCTCGGGGACGTGGGCTCGATGGTGTTCGGTGGCCCGTCGCCGTCGCCGTCCCCGTCGCCGAGCACCACGGCGCTCAGCCTGCTGCTGCAGTCGTCAGTGTTCCAGGAGCTCGTCGCGCAGCAGCATCAGCCGGCCTCGGCCACGGACGTGAATGCTGATCCGGCGGCTCCGCCGGCCATGGAGAACGAGCTCGGGGGAATGCTCTACGACGGCGGCGGCGAGGACGCCGCCTTCTCGTGCTCAATGTACGAGCTTGATGACAGCTTCGCGCGGATCGAGGAATCCCTGTGGAACTGCTTGTGAAAAAAACTCGTGGCCCGGTCATCAAATTCAGTTCGATCGCCTGCGCAATAAGGGGTGGCTATATCTAGGAATTTGTGAAGGTAATGGCGAGTTCGTCGAGATAGCCATGGCCATGACTCATGCTTTGGATGCATGCCACGTAATGACGTGGCTAGTTGGACTGTTGGAGAGCTGGAGGTAGGAGGAGACGCGTGGTTAAGTTTGTTTGACCTGTGTGCATTTTATTCGGTCTTCATGAGGTGATAGCGTGAACATGTTATGAGAATAATAGAAATAGGTTGTAAGTTCCCTCCTGGACAGTGATTTCCGTTTGAGCTATATACATCACTGGTGCCAAAAACTGTCCACGAAGTGCAAACTAGTCCCACGACAAGTCGCCGGCAGATTTCATTTGGGACTAGCCTTGCACATATGAACAATTATTGTACCACCTGGCCCCATTTTACAAGTGGCGGGACTAATTTGCACATCGTGGACAACTATGACTACGGGTGTATTTAGCCTTTTCCGTTCATACTCGAAAATCTTTTGTGCAGGACGTAAAATAGCATAGTTAGTTAGGCCCACTTTACCCACAACGCCTAATTGAACGCGAATGGCCTGTTCGGATCCTCTCCGCTCCTCAACTCAGCTCCCGGAGCAGACGGAGCGGCACCGGACGCTCCAACTCCGCGGAGTCAAAAGAGCGAAGCGGAACGGGCTACAGGTCATTTTCACGGATTGGCAAAAACCGAGCTCCCCACGTTTCCAGTTATCGTTTCGCTAATATTCTCGCTCCTCTGCCTTCCCTATCGTTGGCGACCATGAAATCCCAGTACGCTACCCCACCGACGCTGCCCCCGGCACCCTTCAGGCCAGATCCGTACCCCTGCAACCTTCACCAACCTCGTCTACGTCCTCTCCCGAAGTTCTGTCCGTGACATGCTAGCAACTGCCATTACTCTTGGTTGGTGACTGCACAAAGAAGCATTCCTATTGTACTCTGTCCACAAACACATGTTCTTGGTTGGTGTGAAAACAGAGAAGAATTCATATTTCAGGCATCTCTTGCCGCAACATTATGCTCAAAATTGATATTGTACTCTGCCCGCAAACACATGCTCTGTTCAGTGCCACTATTGTGCTCTTGTTCATGCTCAAAATTGATTTTGTGATATGCACATGCAAACGCACTGTGAACCTAAAATACTCAGATCCGGCTCCACTGTGCCACTGTCAACCAAGTCCCGGAGGGACCGAGGCATGGTGTAAATGCGAACCGGCTTATGGTAGCCGGGTCACGTAGACCGGTTTGTGTTTGCAGAGTCATCATAACCGACATATGCCAACCGAGTTATGCTGACCGACGTATGTATGTCGGTAACTTGTGTGTTTGCTTATGTGCAGGGAAGATCATTCGGGAGGGGGAATCCGGCATACCCAAGCCGGGTTATCCTTGTGTCGGATAGAGGTCAATGCTCCTGTCACCTCCCGTCTGGCACGGGAGTGTGCAGGAGCCCGAGATGGCAGGTCATCATTCCACCGCTGACTCCGGGTTATCCGGGAATAGACTACAAGGCAGAGGCATGGGCAGGGCATGTCTTGTCCCTGTCAGAGGGTACGTTCTAGCTGTACCGTAGAGCTGCAGGAGATGGGCTCGTCACGTCCTGTCTCTGACAGGAGTAACATCATGACATATCCTCGGCGTGGCTACAGTGCTCCTGGAGGGGCACTTCGGTAACTCGGTTTAGCCTACATATACATCCTCACCCCCTCCTGTGTGAGGGACGGTGCCCAGAGACAACTTTACACCCGTAGCTTCATCTTCTTCCTTGTGTTCTTCCCCATTGTTGAGATATACAGCTCAAGGAGCAGCTTGTGCATTTGGTACCGAGATATACAGAGAGAGGCAGGCAGGAGTAGGGGTTTTACCTCCTCACGAGGGCCCCGAACCTGGGTAGATCGTGGTGTGTTCTGGTGCTTGTGTGTTCTTTGTGTGTGCTTCTTAGCACGCTAGCCCTCCCCCGGATCCACCAGCGTCCATCGGCCCCACACTTTAGCCATCCTATGGCATCTGTCGTGATACCACCACGACAGTTGGCACCCACCGTGGGGCTGACAGCGGCGCTGGCTGGGGTGTTCATCCGGATGGGTTCCATCATTGCTTCGGGCGAGCGCGTGGTCAGTGGCCTTGTCCACAGACTTGGCTCGCTGAACTTCATCGACGACAACGCGGGCTGCTTCGGTAGCAGGCCAATGCCGATGAACGGCTGCCTCGTCCTCTTCGGGACGTTCGAGTTCTACGTCGCCACCGAGTTTATCTCCAAGTACCCCGAGCAGGTGCTCGTGGCTGAGGACCCACCTGCTGTCTGTGCGGCTCGAGGACGGCGTATCACTCTCCCCGAGAGCTGCGCAGAGGTCATGATGACCGGCATCGCGGGTGATGCCGGTAGAGGAGAACCCGGCGAAGGAGATGCCGGCAATCCTGCACCCAAGGCCAGATCGGCGAAAGTGCCGCTGGAGAGGAGGGAGAACCTCCGCGACCAGGCCGGAACATCCAATGTGCCGGTCAGAACTGCTCCTCTCGATGATGTGATGAGAAGCTTGCTGTGCCGGTAGCTACCGGTACAGATGTTGCCTTGACGGAGGCCGAGTTGGAGCTGCGGCGTCAGAGCTTGCTTCAGGAGGCCCTCGCGGTGGCCGAGATACGGAGAGAATTCGGGATAACCCTCCGTGAGTACAACCAGGCACATGGTTTAACTCCGGTAGCTGCTCGCCCTAGCCGCGTAGAAGAGGTGCGTAGAAGGGGCAAAGGCCTCAATGCTGAGATTGCTAGAGATGGTAGATCTAGTTCCAGTAAGACTCCTAGTCACTTATCAGTTGAGAAGCCGAAGTATAGTTCCCCTGCTAAAACTCTTAGAGCTGCCGAGGCAGCAAGAGCCGAGTTGTCTGGCTTATCCGGAGAAGCTCTCCGTAGGCAGCAGGACCGAGTTAACGAGTTGGTAGCTGTGGCTACCCGGCAGAATGAGGCCTTTCGTAAGGCTAATACAGCTGTAGGAGGGTCCCAGGTTGTTCACTCGGCTGGAGCAGCCGGGAGAAATCTAGGGGGCAAGCTTCCTCACCGCATGTCGGTGGAGATCGTGACCGGAGTGTAAACTCCGGTAGAAACAAGCAAATGCAGACATATGATCCGGTATATGCCGGAAAGCAGTTAGTCGGGCCAGGCAGTGCCGGCCGGGGTAAGAGCAATCCCGGTCCGGGCAATCCAAGTGCCGGAATAGTTAACTCGGTTGGTCGAGGTCATCCACCTCGGTATCCGAGGCAGCAGCAATATGTCGAGCATGTTCAGCAGCCCGAGGTGTTGACCGGTGGCTGATCGTTATGATGATGGTAACTCGGCTATGGAGAAAGCCGGATATCCGAGATATGAGGGTCCGCTGGGATCTCGGTTGGGACATCGCCATTGTCTCCGAGTGATGCACGTTACAAGTTGGACATAATTTACATGTCCGAGATGTTGGAAGAGCAAGGCCCACCTGGCCCTGCCTGCTTTGGACCTCGGATATGAGAGAGCCACCAGTGCGGCACTTTCAGTTGAACCGAGGCGCGAAGACATATGACGGCAGCACCAAGCCAGAGGACTGGCTGACAGATTATGTGTCGGCAGTGCACATTGCTGGAGGAAACCGCCGATGGGCGGTGAGATACATCCCGCAGATGCTGGAAGGGCCAGCCCGGATCTGGCTGAACAACCTGCGAGAGGGCAGTGTTGATTGCTGGCTGGACTTTGAAGAAGCATTTGTTAGCAACTTCTCCAGCACATACAAGAGACCGAATCGTCCTCAGCAGCTTGCCATGTGCAAGCAGAGGAATGATGAAACTGACCGGGATTACTTGACCCGGTGGAGTACTATTCGCAATTCCTGTGAAGGAGTTGTGGAGGCGCAGGCCATATCTTGGTTTGCCCAGGGGTGCCGACACGGCACCATGCTTTGGCAGAAGTTGCAGAGGGAAATGCCGGCCACCTGGCCGAGACAATCCGGATTGCGGATAGCTATGCACTGGGTGATCCGATGCAACCCTTGCTGAACCGGTGGAACCGAGTAGAAGGTACCCGGTGAACAATAGACCCGGGCCAGCCAGGCAGAACGATCGCCAGGACTTTGGCAACAAGAGGAGAGAGCCGGATTACCGGTATGGCTCAAATCAAGTTGCAGCAGTAGAGCAAAGCCAGCCAGATGCCGGCGCTAGCCAGCGTCAGAGGACCAGTGGCCCTGCTTGGGGCCAAACCAGGATGTGAAGAAACCGTGGAGTGACCCGAGGAAGCCGTTAACTTATGAGGCAATGTTGGATGGGCCATGCAGCTATCACACGCATGATCCTCGAAGGCCGGCCAATCATTCAACTCGGCAGTGCAGCTGGTATCAGCGCACCTTGAAGGAAGGTGGAGGTTCCGGAGGAAATCAGATGGGAGCACCTCAGAGGCCTCCAATGACGTATCCTCAACGAGGCAAGCATTACCCCTCATGGAGCAAACACAATTCCAGTGAATGCACCGGCACAGAGGCCTCCACTCCGAAACCTGTCAATCAAGTGAGTGTCAGAGGCAACAATGGCAATGCTGGTCCCAGTAGGCAAGGAGAGTATCCTCAGGGAGATTACAGAGAAGCTCATCAGAGTTATGTGGTCTTTGTGACCGAGCCAACAGACAAGCGGAGCCTGCATCGGCGTGCACTGGAGGTGAACGCAGTTATGCCAGCAGTGCCGAAGTATATGCACTGGTCCGAGCAAGAAATCAGTTGGAGCAGAAGGGATCATCCCCGAGTTATGCCAACTCCGGGAGGATATGCACTGTTGGTGGATCCAACATTCTTTGGGCCCACCCTCAATGTCCGGTTCACCCGGGTTCTCATTGATAATGGAAGTGCTATCAATATCATGTACCGAGACACCATGGTGAAGATGGGTATCTCGGTGAACATGCTGCAACCGAGTAGCACAACCTTCCATGGCATAGTGCCGGGTGTCTCATGTGCACCTATGGGCAAGATCTGGGTTGATGTGTTGTTCGGCACCAAGGACAACTGCCGAACTGAGAGCATCCAGTTTGAGGTAGTGGACCTCGAAAGTCCATACCATGCTTTACTCGGCAGGCCTGCGCTGTCCAAGTTCATGATATCAACCCATGTGGGTTACCTCAAGATGAAAATGCCAGGTCCTAATGGCATCATCACCATCTCGGGTGATTACAAGCGTGCACTGGAGTGTGCCTCGGCTGGATCGTGCTTGGCCGAGTCATTGATCATTGCTGCAGAGAAGAAAAAGATCCATGAAGTGGTGGCACTGGCGCAGTCCGCACAACTCGGTATGCCGGGTATGAGTAACCCGGAGCAGAATGCAACTTTCGAGGTGCCAAAGGAGACCAAGAAGATCAGTGTTGACCCGGCGTTCCCGGATCATAACGTCATCATTGGTACCGGGTTAACGGAGAAATAGGAAGGCGAGCTCAGTCACTTCCTCCGTGAGAACCGGGATATCTTTGCATGGTCCAATCAGGACCTGCCAGGTGTTCCGAGGGAGTTGGCTGAGCACTCTTTGTTCGTCAGACCGGATATGAAACCGGTGAAGCAACCGACACGGCGTCTCTCGGATGAGAGGAGAAAAGTGGTGGGTGATGAGCTGGCCAAGTTGCTTGCGGCTGGTTTCATCATGGAAGTACTGCACCCGGACTGGTTGTCTAACCCGGTCTTGGTAGAGAAGAAAAAGATGAACCTTTGGTAGCCAAGGTGTGGCGCATGTGTATCGATTTCACGAACTTAAACAAGGCATGTCCTAAGGATCCATTCCCGCTGCCTCGGATTGATCAAGTGATCGATTCTACAGCCGGGTGTGAGCTGTTATCCTTTGTAGATGCGTATTCTGGTTTTCACCAGATACCTTTGAACCCTGCTGATCAATTGAAAACTGCTTTTATTACCCCTTATGGGGCTTATTGCTATCGTGTCATGACATTTGGCTTGAGAAATGCCGGTGCCACTTATCAGAGGTGTATGCAGAAGTGTTTGCATGAGCAAATAGGCAAAAATGTGCAGGTGTATGTCGACGATGTCGTCATAAAAACTAAAGATAAAGCTACTCTGATTGATGATCTCGGAGAGACATTCATAAACTTGAGAAATACCGGATGAAACTTAACCCGGATAAATGTACATTCGGTGTGCCGGCAGGCAAACTACTCGGTTTCCTTGTGTCAAGCCGAGGTATCGAGGTAAACCCGACAAAAATCCGTGCTATTGAAAGCATGAGGTTACCGACATGTCTCAAGGACGTGCAGAAATTCACCGGATGTTTGGCATCATTAAGTCGGTTTGTTAGCAGGTTGGGAGAAAAGGCATTGCCTTTGTATCAGCTCATGAAGAAAACCACCCACTTCGTGTGGACCCCGCAAGCAGATGCGGCGTTCACCGAGTTAAAAAAGATGCTGGCAACTGCGCCGATACTGGCCTCCCATTACCCAAAGAGCCGATGTTGCTCTATATTGCAGCCACAAACCGAGTTGTGAGTGTTGTAGTGGTGGTGGAGCGAGAAGAAGAGGGCAAAACTGTGCAGAGGCCGGTATATTATTTGAGCGAGGTAATCTCGTTATCCAAGCAGAACTATCCTCACTACCAAAATGACATATGGTGTCTATCTGGCTGCTAAGAAGTTGAAACATTACTTCCAAGAGCATTCAATCACTGTGGTATGTGAGGCTCCTATCTCGGAGATCATTGGATGTAAAGATGCAACTGGCCGGATAGCCAAGTGGGCCATCGAGGTGTCCCCTTACACTCCTCACTATGAAAGAAGAGATGCCATTAAGTCTCAGGCATTGCCGGATTTCTTGGTAGATTGGGCCGAGATGCAATATGAGCCACCACTGCCTGACTCCAATTACTGGAGGATGCACTTTGATGGTTCCAAGACCAAGATTGGTTTGGGGGCCGGAGTAGTTCTTACCTCGCCAAAGCGAGATCAGCTGAGATATGTACTGCAGATTCATTATGCAGCATCTAACAATGTGGCCGAGTATGAAGCACTGGTCCATGGGCTCAATGTGGCCAAGGAAATAGGAATTCGCCGAATTGAATGTTTCGGGGATTCGAATTTGGTAGTGCAGCAAGTCTCGGGAAATTGGGACGCTTTGGACGCCAATATGGCGTTATTCCGGTTTCATGTCCAGAAGATCTCGGGATTCTTTGAAGGTGCGAGTTCAAGCATATACCTCGGGAGGAAAATGAAGCTGCCGACATATTGTCCAAGCTGGGCTCGTCCCGGGATCCAATTCCACCCGGGATATCCTTGGAGCATTTGAGGAAGCCATCAATCAAACCATCTCCCGAGTCCGAGTCAATCTTTATCCCGGCAAAACCGGAATCTGATGCTGTGCCCATGGACATGGATGTCGGGTGCATTTGGGAGAACCCGGGGACTGATTGGCAGAACTCGGGGACTGACCAGCATATGTCGGACGAAGCAATGTCGGTTGATGCCATGGAGGTGGATGATCCGGTTTTTCCTGTGCGTCCTGTGCCGGAGTGGGCACAACCAATAATGGCGTATATGATGGACGGGAGTTTGCCAAGTAATGAAGTTGAGGCCAGGCAAGTGCAAAGAAGATCCATGGCATACACCATCATCAACCTGGAGTTGTACAAAAGAAGTGTGACCGAGGTATTGCAGCGCTGTTCGAGCCGCAGGAAGGTCAAGAGATGCTCCTGGAGATTCATCAGGGAGAATGTGGTCATCATGCTTCATCAAGAGCCTTGGTGGCTAAAGTATTCCGGCATGGATTTTATTGGCCCAGTGCTTTGAGTCAGGCAGAAGATATTGTGAGGAAGTGTCAAGGGTGTCAGAGATTTGCTCACAAAATCCACATGCCAGCCTCGGCACTCAAGACTATTCCCATCACTTGGCCCTTTGCTGTCTGGTGTTTGGATATGGTGGGAGAATTCAGACCAGCCCGAGGTAACATGACTCATATGCTGGTAATGGTGGACAAGTTCACCAAGTGGATCGAGGTGAAACCAATCAGAAAGTGTGATGGTCACACAGCTGTGTCCTTTTTGAAGGACATCATTTTGAGATATGGCTACCCCCATAGCATTATCTCGGATAATGGCACAAACTTTGCTGTGGGAGATTTGCTCGGTTCTGTGCGGAAAAAAGAATTCGGTTGGACATAGCCTCGGTGGCACACCCAGAGGCAAATGGGCAAGTGGAAAGAGCAAATGCATTGGTGTTGGCCGGTATCAAAGCCCGGTTAATTGAACCACTTTGCGAACTCCGGGATGCTGGATAGAGGAGATACCAGCAGTACTGTGGGGTCTTAGGACCACACCTAATCGATCAACCGGCTATACGCCGTTTTTTCTGGTCTATGGAGCAGAAGCGGTCTTGCCGACCGACATGGAGTATGACTCGCCGAGAGTGGCGCTGTACACTGAAACCGAGGCAAAAGAAGCTCGGGAGAATGGTGTTGATTTGCTCGAAGAAGCACGAGAACTGACCTTATCTCGGTCAGCTGTATATCAGCAAAATCTCCGACGCTATCATAGCCGGAAGATCAGTCCTCGGGTATTCCGAGAGGGAGATTTGGTGCTAGGCTGGTGCAACGCAGTAAAGGCCGACACAATTGTCACCTCCATGGGAGGGACCATTCATTGTGAGCAAGGCTCTGCACAATGATTCATACTATCTTATAGATGCGCAGGCACCGAGGAAAAATGATGGACAAATCCGGAGAGGAGACCAAAAGACCCTGGAATGTAGCCCTACTTCGACCCTTTTACTCATAAGGGCGCAATGTATGTATCTCGGTTTTCCTTTGAATAAAATGCCGGCACTCCGAAAAGAAACTCGGGGACTGCCTTGTCCGTATGCATGTGTTTTGTCTCGGTTTTTATCTGTGTTGTTCATATGTCGGATGATTTTGAGACCTCGTTTCAAAGTTCAAGTAATGTATGCTATTTTGTTGTGATCTTGTGACTCGACTGACGAACGCCAAAATGGCAGTCAAGAGCAGAGGTTATGGTATATGGTAAACATGAAAGTGAACTCGGGGACTCGGTCCTAGAAAGATCCGACATATGTCGTTTACTAACCCGGTTTTTTCTTTTCCTTGTGTCGGATGACTCTAAACCTTACCTCAAAATTTACAAGTATTGTATGCTATAATTTCTATCTTGTGACTCGACTGTCGAACGCCTGTATGGTAGACAAGAGCAAAGATCGACAAGTATAGTGAACAAGAAAATAAACTCGGGGACTCGGTTTAAATTGATCCGACATAAACCTCGTCTTGTTCGAGTTAAGCAAAATAAAGTAGTCTCGGAGGAACTTAAAATGTATATTACATCTGCACCCGGCATTCCGGGGATTTAACGGTTTAAATTCATCAAAGTTAAGCAGCAGCTTCGGAGGAAGGAGCAGCTCCGGTTGCAGGGACAGACCCGGATGACGGAGGAACCTCGGTTGAAGGAGGAACCTCGGTTGCAGGAGTAGCTTTGGTCAGCAGAGTAGCAGACTCGGGGGCAGTCGGAGTGATCTTGCTGCTTGCTGAAGCGTCGGTAGCACTTGATTGGCCGAGTCAGGCGCTGGTTCAGTGGAGATCTCGGCGGCAGACTGTTTCGCAGTCTTAGCCGAGGCATCAGGAATTGACTCGGAGTTAGTAGACTCGGAATCAGACGCAACATACTCTTGCTCGGAGCCATCATCAACATTGACCTCTTCTTCTTCTTCGTCTTCATCATCAGAGTAAACCACACCAGGTTCAACAGACCGAGTGTTGGCAAACCTGGCCATGAAGGTAGCAGCTTCCCCGCGCCTCGCAATCAATGCCGGGTCAGTAGCCCATGGGGAGCCATCGCGTAGAGTACGCAGGCCATCGAGGTTGATATCCTCATACCAGGACATCAGAAAGAGCAAGGCTGCGTCGGCCCCGGCACGAGCAGAAGAAGACCTCCATTCCCTTAGCCGAGTCTCGGTTTGCTGCAAGCATGTGGATAACTCGGCAATAGTCTTGACACTGGGAGAGTCGGGCCACAAGACGTGGTAGGCTCGGATACCGGCATTAAGAAGCTCGACGCCGATGCTCCTCAAGGGGGAAATACGAGCTTGGAGTGCAATCAAGTGGTCGTCGATGTCCCAAGCTTCGGATAGCGGAGCCCCGGATGCCTCGGCTTTCGCAGCTCGGGCCTTCTTCACAGTGTTGGCTGCAGCAGCTTGGCAGTGCTCAAAGTGTTCTGAGAGCAAGTAGGCTGACGCCGAATCAAATGAGATACCGACACAAAATTCCATGTCAGGAAGATATAGAGAAAAAAGATATGATTCAGGAAACTTACTGTCCATTTCGGCATTAAGTTTGGTGAGCTCAGCCAGCCACTTGGCAGCATTTGCCTTGAGGGCATCCAACTCTCTTCAGCTTTGGTAGCTTTAGCCTCGCATGCAGAAATGTGCGCTTGGATCTTCTGGTCACCTGCAGCACGCTTCTCCAGAGCTGCCTTCAGTGTGTTCCTCTCCTTCTTCAGCTCGGTCTTCTCTTTTTCGACCCGGTCAAGATCTCGCTTGAGCCGAGTCACCTCGGACTGTTCTTCTTTAAGAGCACGCTTGTGCTCAGTTTCCTTCTTCTTCATTTCCTCCTGCTGGTTCTGGAAGGAGAGCTTAAGCGCCCGGTGCTCCAGGGCTAGATTCTTGAAGATCCGGCTGCGAGTGTTGGTGCAATCCTGCCAGAAGGAAAGAGTTAGTGAGGGTAAAAAGAATCTCGGGGACTGGAGCCCGAGATTGACGGAAAGTACTGACAGAGTTAAGTCAAAAAGAGTCTCGGGGACTGTGAGCCCGAGATTAATGAAAGATCATACCGAGTCATCTAGACATGAAACTCGGGGACTGGTTGTCCGAGTTTAATGTAAGCTCATGCCGGATAAACTCGACATGAGACTCGGGGACTGGGCATCCAGTGTTTTAACAAGTTAAATTTAATGATCAAGTTTTGAAGATTCACGCCGAGTTACCTATTACTCGGACGAGTATCAGTTACTCAACCCGAATCTCGGGGACTGTGGATAGTGTGACTTTGATCATTGAAAAGTAAGTGCTAAGTTCTAAGAAAGTTACCTCGACAACCCTGCTAGCCTGAAGGGCCGAGACCTGCAAAGAGTGCAGGGATTGCGCAACAAGGCCAGGGCCAACCGGGTGTGGATTTGCCGGAGTAGAGGAAACTTCGCTGGGATCCGCGGCGTTCCAGTCCATCACGCACTGTCCAACCGAGCCGAGGCTGTTGTCACTCGGGGTGCGAAGACTCGGAAGAACATGGCTGTTGACCCGGGGGCGGGAAATCATCTCGGAGAGATTTTGTACCCGGTTTGCTGTTGGAGTCACGGTAATTTGCTGCTCTGGTCGGTTGAAGGTTGGCCAGAGGCTTGCTGACTCGGCACAGTTGGACGCGGTGGTGCCGGAGTATGGCTGGTACTGGGGGCTCCTGCTGCTTCTGCTGCTTCTCCTGTTGCTGCTGCTTCTGTTGCTTCTCCTGTTGCTGCTGTTGCTTCTTCTGCTTCTCTGTTGCTGCTGCTGCTTCTGTTGTTGCTGCTGTTGCTTCAACTGTTGCTGTTGCTTGTTGTGCTTGTGCTGGGCACGAGGTGAGAGGCGGGGATCCGGCTTAGACGAGGTCTTAGTCGGGGTCTTCACCCGCTCCGTCTCCGAGTCTTTAAGAGGCGGGAGGGGAGATTGGTCTTGACCCGGAGCCGAGGTTTGCTCGAGGCCTTGGTCTCCTCCCAGGTCCGAATCAAGATTCGGCGGCGGAATGTCGGCTGAGGTAGCGCGCACCGGGGAAGGGATTGCCCCTCCGGGGCTGCTAATCCCGGTGTTGGCCGCCAGGGTGGCGATGAAGGGATAGGAGACAAAATAGAACTGTGGGTCTGTTTGGCGGCGATGGATCACTGCATAAATCCGAGGTAAAGTGTTAACTCGGATGAGGTTAACTTCGGTGAAAGTAAAGAAGGAAAGAGTGAGAGCAAGAAAAGTGTACGAAGTTTATCTTACCCCTTGCTGGTTGGTAGGCCTTAGCCTTACGCTTGGAGACGACCTTCTTGGCTTTCTTAGCCGGAGGAGCCGCTGACCCGGACGCAACGGAGCGTTTCCGGGATGTGCCTTGGGCACCCGGATTGGCTGCAGCACGAGGTGCATACCATGAAATAGGAATAGCGTCAATGGGATCTAGGATTTGACAATCGTCATCTTCGTCGTCTGACAAGTCTTGAACGAAGACACGGGCGGATGGCTTACCCGAGGTAGAAGCCTTGGCACGAGGAACCGGCATATAATCCTCGTTGTCCGGATCTTCAGTCTCCTCGGGTCACGCATGGCGATCTTTTGTCCATTTCTGGGTCTTCAGGTCCCCATCTTCGATGGCTTGTCGAGTAAACAGCTGCATGAGGAGCAAAGTAGATTCGGATTAGTCAGATGGTGCTTCACCGAGATAAAAGTAACCTCGGAAGGCAGATATGTCAGTTCAAAGGTGACAAACTAACCGGAGGCGGAAGCCGGGATCGCTCAAATGGCTCTACGCCCCATTGCCAGTCATCCTCCATCTCGGTCTGAGCGATGGCCTTGACACGTCTCCTAACTTGGGGACGAGTAAGATCATGGGTGCTGACCCGGGTAGGGTCCAGCAGACCACTCATGTGGCAATCTTGTGCACACGATACTGGAGGGGGTTGACTCGGCGCATGACGAAAGTCCTCAAGAGGTCGTCATGCACAGAACTTCTTTGCCAGCAGACCCTCAAGGGTTTGTGGATCAGTTGGACCTCAGGAATGGTGTCCTGCGGTCATAGTTCCAGTTTAACTCGGCTGTGGGGGGAGCAATGTTGAACTCCGGCAGGTTGAGAACATCCCGCCCTTCTGGGCTCTTCACATAGAAAAAGGACCTTTGCCACTTCCGGCAAGATTCTAGCCGGTAATCCGGGAAAGGGGGAGTGTTTCCTCGGAGTGATGCTAGCCGCTCCGCATGCAGTCATCTCCTTCACGACCTCTTCCTTATTCGGGATGGTTTGCTTCCGGAGGCGGAAGTACTTGGCCCAGGCGGCAACAGTGGGCCAGAGGCCGAGGTACCCCTCCATGAAGGAGGTAAAGGATGAGAGTGATGTAATGGCGTTGGCAGGGAGATGATGAGGTTGTAGACCGAAGAAGTCCAGAAATTCCCGGTAGAAGGGGCTAGCTGGAGTCCAAACCCACGCTGGAAGTGCGCAAGGAAGACCACCCGTTCACCCGATTCTAGAACCGGTTCGAGTTCTGATCCGGACGCCGACATATAACCTCGGCAGTGATGCGCCGGGTCTTGAGCAACCAGTCGAGGTCATCTTGTTCTATGTCGGACCCCTCCCATCCGCCTCGGTTGCTGGGTGCCGCCGATGACTCGGCCGGGTCAGGGGTGCTACGTCCTGACATCTCAGGGCAAAACCTGCAAAAAGTACAGTGCAACCGAGATAAGTAACTCGGAGTTATGAATCTAGAATCGCAACAACTGACCCAGAGAAACAATGCAAATGGCTCGGAAACCGAGACATATGATCCGGAAGAGCCGAGCCACTGCCTCAGGGGTAGAGCACGGAAAACCGGGTTATGTGATTCGGAACCCGAGGTATGATCACGTGGAAAGATGATTCGGGCAAAAGTTATAAACTTGAGTTTGCATGAATCTGTGGGCAAGCAAGATCTACCGAGCAAGTAAAAAAGAAAGTAAAGCATGAGCATAAAACAGAGGAAGTTGAAACTATCAGGAGCAATGTCAGGATACCAGTGCGAGAAAGATCTAGAAAGGGATCTAAGCAATTAGGTTGGATAGCATCTATGCAGTTGGGTGTAAGGGCTTCCACGGGGAAGAGGAACAAAGTTCGTCGGAGAAGAACGTGTTCATCGGAGAGGATGAACGCGTTCATCAGCGAGATCAAGGGCAAGGAACTCACCGAAGATTGTGACGGCGATGCGAGGCGAAGAAGCGCGGGGCGTGCCGGAGTTGCGCGTGTCCGGTGGCGGTGCGTTGTGCTCCGGTGAGCGGTGGCTCGTGAGTTCCGGCGTTGTGCGGTGGCGGAGCTCGCTGCGCGGTGGCGGCGATGTTGCAGGAAGGAGAGAGAGGAAGATGGATGTGAAGAGGACGAGGAGAGATGCCCGCTCCCCTATTTATGGGCACGGGCGTGTGCGGTTAGCGGTTTCCCCGCGCACGTTTCCCGTAATGCCTGCGCGGATTGTACGCGCACGATCTACGCGGTTTGCAACGTTTGCGGCCGCACGATCAGCCGCATCGTGGGCCGCAAGGTGGTAACTGACAGCGGCGTGATTGCGTGCGGTTACTGGCACGGGAATCTAGGAGGCACGCCACGGTCAAACGTACTCGAGTGCCGTTGAGACGAGACAGCTCGTGGCGTAGGCAGCGTGTGGCAGAGGCATGTTTGTCCGCGCGCAGGAACCGAGGCAGCGCACAGTGTCTCTCTGCCACGTGCTGTGGAGAGATCTTTGAGAGATTGTGGGAATCTTTCTGTGTCGGTTAGACCAATTGGAGGAGGAAATTCGGACAAAGTTACTAGTTTGACTCGGAGAAACTCGGCTAGCCCGAGACATGTTTTGATTCGGAAAGGCGGTTGGTTTGGTTTGTTTTGTTAAACCTGGTGTGGCTCTCCATCCGAGGCTGTGGGACCGCACCAGCTTCGGGGACTAATGTCGGGGGGCTACCCCCAGGTAGGGTAAAGTTGTGGTATAAAGAGCTCTAAAGACTGGACCGGGTCAAGGTCAAACCGGGTCAACCAAGTCCCGGAGGGACCGAGGCATGGTGTAACTGCGAACCGGCTTATGGCAGCCGGGTCATGTAGATCGGGTTGTGTTTGCAGAGTCATCTTAACCGACATATGCCAACCGAGTTATGCTGACCGACGTATGTATGTCGGTAACTTGTGTGTTTGCTTATGTGCAGGGAAGATCATTCGAGAGAGGGAATCCGGCATACCCAAGCCGGGTTATCCTTGTGTCGGACAGAGGTCAATGCTCCTGTCACCTCCCGTCTGGCACGGGAGCGTGCAGGAGCCCGAGATGGCAGGCCATCATTCCACCGCTGACTCCGGGTTATCCGGGAACAGACTACGAGGCAGAGGCATGGGCAGGGCATGTCTTGTCCCTGCCAGAGGGTACGTTCTAGCTGTACCGTAGAGCTGCAGGAGATGGGCTCGTCACGTCCTGTCTCTGACAGGAGTAACATCATGACATATCCTCGGCGTGGCTACAGTGCTCCTGGAGGGGCACTTCGGTAACTCGGTTTAGCCTACATATACGTCCTTACCCCCTCCCGTGTGAGGGGCGGTGCCCAGAGACAACTTTACACCCGTAGCTTCATCTTCTTCCTTGTGTTCTTCCCATTGTTGAGATATACAGCTCAAGGAGCAGCTTGTGCATTTGGTACCGAGATATACAGAGAGAGGCAGACAGGAGTAGGGGTTTTACCTCCTCACGAGGGCCCCGAACCTGGGTAGATCGTGGTGTGTTCTGGTGCTTGTGTGTTCTTTGTGTGTGCTTCTTAGCGCGCCAGCCCTCCCCGGATCCACCAGCGTCTATCGGCCCCACACTTTAGCCATCCTATGGCATCTGCCGTGATACCACCACGACATATAACTTCAAAAGGTACAATTATTTCCGAGTAACCGCTTAGATCATAGCTGTCAACTCGCACAAATTTGAATCCACGTCATTATTCATCACTCGATAAGGTTGGTGATAGGCATGCAGACTATCGCTATCTGTACGGAGTAGGAGCTACGCCGCGTGAGACGCAACGGGACCGTGGCCTTCGAGAAAATGGTATCACACTGGTGTGCTAGAGATCATGAGATATGGCTTTTGCTGCCTCCACCTTCCCCGCAGCATAATTGCGTTCGTTGATCTTATCATGGGCTCTGGGGAACGCAAACTTCATGCTATCGTAGAACACATCACATTGCCCAAGTGCCGCCTTTTTCTTTGAATCTGTTCCTGGTTTCGCTAATAGTCCCTCGATGTCATCGATGACTCGGTAGGCACTGCCGACTCCCACGTCGGCCGCCGCTTTTGCCAAGCCCCATGCATCTCCGTCGGGGCAGGTGCAAGCAGAGGATCAAATATTTAAAATTTAATCCTATATCTATGATCTTTTTACTAGGATATATTATAATTAATCCTTTTTATTAATATACAATCTTTGAATTGTAAAAAAAGGATATAAGCTTTTCATTTATTATGGCAATTAACAATTAAGACATTAAATAGGTAGGATGTTTGGTAGGGCAGGCGGAGGATAAACATGAACATTTACACATTAGTTCTATATTTAGGGTGTTTTTAGTAAGATGACATTTTTCATGTATTTATGGTAATCAATTATTAGGACATTAAATATCAATTGAATGTTTTCTCTGGCCAACAACAAAATCGAAGCCATAGAAAACAGCATAACGGAAAAAAAGAGAAGAATGTTGTATTTATATGTGCTTTTATATTTTTACAAATGTTCCTACTTTGAAAATTATTGTTGTGGAAGAAAATTTATAAATGTAAAAGACGTGAAATTTCAAGTAACAAAACTATAAGTCTCTGTATTCTATTGTCGTTTGAAATTTTCAAATCTCGTGCATAACTCAAAAGTAAAATTTATCACAACCCAAGGTTGTATGCATGGTAATTTCTACCGTTGAGTAAGTAAGAAACAATAAGTACGATTAAAGGCGGTAATTTTACTATGAGGTGCTTAGCGAGTATAATGTCTTCCCCAGTGCTAGTCTCTTACCGTGGTATCATACGAAAAACTCTGATGGGGCAGTATAGTTTATGATGAACGATATTAGTGGTGTACTCCCTCCGTTCATAATTACATTGCGTTGTGGATTTAGTGAAAGTCAAGCTTTGTAAAATTTGAACAAATATACAGGCAGAAGTTTCAACAGCTACGAAATAAATTTAATTTTATTAGAATCCTCAAAAAATATTTTTATATTATATACATTTCACACAGAGAGAGTCCATAGTCCACGATGGACCAAATGCGCTCTACAATAATGGGGCTTAATCATCTTTGAGTCTTCTCATGACTTAATTTAAATTTTATCTTCCCGTGTTCTTTGACTTGTTCAAGATGACCGGTAGCTTGGACTCTGGTTGGCTTAAATAATCTTTGACTACTGCATGTAGGCTAAGGGACTACAGAGAATAGTTATTCCTAAGAGGTGTCTCCTTGATTCATAGTCAGAATTTTTTTTGTGGCTACGAGTAATAATTCTTTAGTGTTTGTCATGCCTGCTTCTCCCTTTCACTGACTTCCCCGGACCATCTTTAGATTGCTTCTCTTGTCCGATTGAAGGTAATAACACGGTCAAATGGTGAAAATAGGTCCTCTTGTTCCTACTGCATGGATGGGAATATATAGTTCTATGGATAGTAAAAAAATAAGTCCCTTAGAATGCCCATAGTTTTTTAAGCCTCCGGGTATTTTGTTGGCTCATCTTCCGACCTCTTCGCCATTTTTCTAAATTATATTCGCCATTAGTATTTTCCAAACTTTTCAGTCATTTCTTGTATTTCCTTAAGAGCTTAAGGTCTCTCGGTATTTTTCTTTTTTAGAGGAACCATGGCCTTGACGCAGTTTTATGACAATTTGGAGCTTGCCTCATGTTTTTCTTGAAGAATCCGCCGCGAGATAGATTCCTCGTATGCCATCTCGTTTCCTTGCACACGACTTGCAGTGATGTCAGTCACTATTGAATTTAGCCAACTCTCAAGTCTCAAACCCATTATTCACTATCACAATTGAATTTAGTGAACTCTCAGACCCATTCACTAAATCCCGAGGCACCATAGCCTTAGTCACCCCATTTTACCCTCTTTTATATGTAGATGACACAATACTATTTAAATTGCATTGTATGCCCATATTAGTCAACTAAGATGGAACTCTGTAGATATCATCATCATTTTGAAGAGAAGATGCATAACATAAAGATATCTCATGCCCATGTTATATTCCAGATTGAGGATGCTATCTGAATGAAATTATTGTATAATAAATCCACTCAACAACCACCGGTGTTGTCTTTTAAACCTTACACATGTAAGGATCTATATATAACCCACCGGCACAATGTGTTCTCTCCATGCTCGAAGCGTTTTGCCACCTCTGTTATTCTATACTAACTGTTAGTGATTACAACACAGAATAAGAGAAAGACAATGCATGTGAAAGTTAGCTTGAGAATATGAGGCGTCGAGAAAGAACAACTTGTTATGTAGTGAAAAGGCGGTCTAGTGTGATGTGTTGATCTAGGTTGACACATTTCTTTAATGTCTTGCAATGTAAGTCTGACTCGTGTCTCTGAATTTTCATGTGCACATGCGCGGACCCTTGCCCTGCATCTGAAGCTCGAACTATTGGGGGTTAAAATTTCATGCCCGTGAGTCCAATGGGCGCCTGCCAGACAAACAGCAAACGGGCAGGGGATGAGAAAGAGATCGCCAAGAGTTCTGTCCACGCATAGGAGCGTTAGGCAGTGTGGGGTGGCGAGCGTGAGACATCTGACCGAGAAAGAAGCGGAAGAAGAGAAAGAAAGGATTTCAGTATGGTTTGTGACACAAATCCTTGTGAATGATTTATCGGATTGTGGTCAAATCTCGACGGGGTAGAGCAGACACATATGTGGAAACATTATAAATCTATAAATGGTGAGCTAGATAGAAAACAAGTTATGTGACTTTGGGGATTTCGATTGAAATACCCTTTACGATACAGAAAAGATAAAAAGGGTTCAGTAATTGTTAAATTTAGATATATGACCCTAGAGGAAGAATATAGGACTCAAGAAGAATATACATCTGTATCCTTAACATACTGAAACGATTGTCATTATTCGTATCAAACCAATAGTGATTCATACAAGCTAAATCTTCTAATCAGTGGTGGGCCAATAATAATTTTTCTTGCATATGTATTATGACGCTGTGCCTGATTTCGAAATTGTCCAGAGTTTTATATGTTGTTTTCATTGCAAAATGAGGGGTCTCCTTCCGTAACTTTCCAATTACGAGTACGGGAATTAAAAGATATGAAAATTCTCAATGCTCTACGCGGTCGTTGAACTCCATTATGATACTCCGGTGACTGAACACCCACACAATCTTGAATTTCATAAGTCGTTGCATTCAGAACGAACATATATAAGGATCGAACCATTCCCGTGCTTATAAGCTCCCTTCTCTTTCTTTTATTGCAAGTAGTTCTGGTCGAAGACAACGGAGCGGATATTCAAATAAAACATGAAATGGGTTGCCTCAATCTTTATCAAAGTTTTGGTATCTAACTTCTGTCAGTGAACATTGTTTGTCGATGCACATAGGAACACCGTACCCATGCATGGGAAAACAAAAGTAGCTTGTATATGCCCAAAATCGATATATGAAGCCCGTTCGGCAGCGCACCACTGCAGAAAATTGCGACGCTCCGCTCCAGGAAGAGAGAGCTCTCCCGATCGAGTCCACTACTCTACTCGTGGAGGAGGGTTCGGGGCTCAGCTCCGTGGGAGCGTGGCATGCCAGTATGCCAGCCCATGCGAGGCAATGGAAGACCATCATGGTGGAGCTGTTGGCGGATGGGCTGTGAGTCTGTGACTACCGGGTCTCCTCCACCGTCGGCCGTGGCCATCTATTCGGTGGACGACTCCGATGACCCCGTCGATGGCGCCGACCTGAAGCAGGCCCGGTGAGGTGCCGAAGCGCAAACATGCACGTGGCCGGCGCGGTGGTATTGGCAAGAAGGCCGCAGGCCCGCAACGAAGGTGGTGTGCCCCGTGCGTGACGCCGGCGCCTACGACGGCAAGTGCCTGCTCTGCATGGGCGAAGGCCACCGCGCGAAGGACTGCGAGACGCCGAGACGGGACCCGTGTGCATCCGTTGCGGGGACACCGGGCACATGTCTCGCGGTTTGCTCCCTTCTGTGTCCGCGATCCCTCTCTAAATCCGGCGAGGAGCCAGCGAGCAAGCGATCTGCGGCGGCTCACCGCCCGCGCTGTGGCGGATTGCCGCAGGGAGTCGCGGCAGGTCCAGGGCACCATCATTCGCCCGCAGGGTCGCCAGACCACGCTCCCCACACTGCCTAGTAGGGACACGGTGGTCAAATCTCGCTGGTGATCGCAGCCGAGAGGTTCATGTCGGTGGTGAATGTAGAAGCTTTTGTCTAATTGAGTTGCATTGTTTGTTGACTCTTTTCTACAGACTTGTCCACCCTCGTCATCTCAGCCTAGGTAGGGCTGGTAAATTGTAATCCATGACTATTTTCATAAAATCTAAAACAAAATTTAAAAGTTTTTTTAAAAATGATGCATGTTCTCCTACAAGCGTGCAAAATCTTAAAGCAAAATACATTGTGTTTTTAGCTACATAAAAATGATAAATAACCAGATATAATGAACAATATATAGCTTGAAATTTCTAACTTAATTTTGTCATTTTTATGTAGCCCATAATAAAAAATCACCGCTGTGATTTTGCATGCGTATAGATTTTTGAAATTTAGATTTTTTGAAATTTTAAATACATTTTTAGTTTATAAAATAATGGGATCACTGGATCAGGTCGGTAGCTAAAATGACTTTCCAGCTAAAGATCAGTGATATATCCGCCCGCAAATCTCATCCATGATTTTCAGGCCGCTGACGAAGTTTGGGTGCACACTAGCATCCTTTTGCCACGCCGAGGAAGTATGCCGCGAAGGCGTCCATAAACGCCCCATCGAGCGACACCGAGACCTGCACGCCGCCGTCCCTCCCACCGAGCAGCGCCACCATCTCGCCGCTCCCGAACACGGAGGCGAGCTCGACGCGGCTGGGCGCGCCCCACCCGAAGTCCGTCTCGTACGCCATGAACCGGTGCGACGACCCCACCGTGCTCGCCCTCCCGGCGGTAGCGCCATGTGGTACTCCAGCAGCTCTTTAAAGCCGGAGAACGGGTTATCCGCCGGCGTCTCCACACCCTCGTGGATCGCGTCCTGGATGGCCGCGGCGGCGCGCGCGAGGCCGTCTTCCTCGCCCTGGCGACGGCATGGTGGAAGTAGATCCCCCGCTCTGGCCCTCGCGTAGCACGGCTTGACGCAGTTCCCGAAGAAACCCTCGTCGATGGACGGCCGTCGGAGGCGGCCGCGGCAGTCTGCGTTCACCATCAGGTACACTTCGTCGTCGGTGTCGATCGTCTTGGACGTCAGCTTGGCGCCGACGATGCACGTCCAGGCCAATGACGAGATGGAGACGTAGGCGGTCGCCGGTTTGGAGAGCTGCTGCGAAATGCGGCGCTTGAGCGACTGGATCTCGTTGGCGCTGAGGTGGAAGGTTCTGCTGCACCGGCGCGCCGTGACCGCGGGGGATCGTCGACAAAGCTGTTCAATTGTTCGCTAGTATCAGTGGAGAACGGTCGACCTTAAGAAAAGTCACGAGGATGCAAGAGGAACCCTGCTATACTTCTGGACTTCTGGTATTAGTGTATTACCCTGTCGCGACTGCAACAATAATAAAATGTTTTACTATATATGCAAAGAAGTAAAATTATGAGAAAGTTCCATGTCATTTATTAATTGGATGGGTATATCATCTCTTCTGGACTTCTCTTGCCTCGGCGCAGTTTATCGTTGTGCACTTAATTTGACTTAGAAATTTTAAGCAAGTTTCCGAGTAGAACAAGCAAATGCCTCAATCACTCCTAAAGAGCTTAATGCCGCTCTACAGTCTGGGAGATAACACACGCTACGGTCCCTGAAAAAAAATGTTTCTTTGGTCTATGAAACACCAAATGAGTCTCATATTCTGGTCAAAATATCTTACTTGTTTGCCAATTAATGGTTGCCTTTTAGTTTCGTTGCCAAATGCCAATGGTCGATGACGTGGTGGTGGCGCACACCAAAGGCAGCTTAGGCAGCAACAATACAAATATATAGAAATAAATACTAAAATCATTTCTGAAAGTATAAGATATCAGGAAATTGAGTTAGTTCACAAATAATTCCAGGACAGCGCTTCTGTAATGCAAGTCATCGGAGACATGGTGATTTTTCATCAATTATTTGTTTCTGATATTCCCGCAGTTAAGAACGATTTGTTTTGCATTTTGTTTGCCATGTTCGTACTTCGAATTGCCTACTATTTCGCGACCAGATATACTTTCTACTCCTATAAATTCATTCAGATAATTACCATAGGAAGCGTCGGCGCTCTCAAGCGCAAGATCCAGGCGGTGAGCTCATCTGCTCTGGGGTGCCTAATCGCCGTCCGGTCAAACGTCGGCGTCACGAGGCCGGCCGCCGCTGTGAGCGCCTCCCCATGCGATGCGGCGGACCACCACCTCATGAACTGCCAGAACGACTTGCCGTCGGCCACGGCGTGGTGGACGGACACGCCCACCGCCACCACGCCGCCACCGTCGCCAGCGGGCCTGGTCACCTGCACGGCGAGCAACGGCGCCGGAAGCCTCCCGTCGTCGTCAAGGGCCGGGACCAGCCGGGCGAACGCCTCCGTGTCGTGCTCGTCTTCGGCGGCGAGGCGGCGCATGGCGTCGGCGCCGTCGGAGAACTCGGCCTCCACGAACTTGACGCCCGAGGAGACGGCGGACGGGGTACAGTCCACGACGACGTCGCCGGAGGAGGGTCGGAAGGCGAGCTTGCCGGCGAGCGGGAGGAAGACGGGAAGAGTGGCGGCCAGTGAGGAGCGTAGGGAGCTGGTGATGCACGGGAACGGCAGGAGGTCGGGGGCCTCGTAGAAGAAGAGCCGCTGGATCGCCCCCGTCGCGACGTGGAACGAGTCGAGGAAGGAGAGCTCGATGGTGTGGTCGACGGCGGGGAGCGGCGACGGGTTGCTGTTGCCGCGGCCGGTCTGGTCAGGGAGGACATGGGTGACGCTGAGAACCCGCACTTGGGAGATCGTCATGGTTGATGGAGGAACTAGGAAGGAGCGAGAGCAGAAGAACCCTCGTGTGCCTGCTCTCTGGTCGACGAAATAGCCCGAAATCTGCACACCGTATAACACCCAAATCTACGATGACAATATATTTAGCATCTACCCTCTGTGAGTCTCTATCAATTGTATTTTATTTTTTTTGAACTGTCTATCAATTTTATGACACTGATAGATTGTAAGATTTCAGTTTTGAGTTTGCTGAGGAAAATCTCTATAAAACTATATATATACTGAGGAATTTTGCTTGTTATGCAGTCAATTTTCCACGGCAGTAGCCAAAACCCCGATCGCGGGCGACACCAACGTATACCTACCTACCTCACGGAGTCTTCCCCTCAAAAAAAAAAACCTACCTCACGGAGTCTGGATGTGCTGTGTGCTCCTTGTTCTGCCGCGTTTTTTGCTGCTCCCACGTGTGCAGCATGGACGACGCTACGGCATATACGTGCAATATATTCCAAAATTCCGGCCGCTGGGTGCACGATCTTCAACCTCAGCCATTACGCTCCGTTTGTTTGGGCGTTCTCGCAGGTGCGAGGGCGTCTTTTTTTTTTTTTTTTTGAAACGAGAGGGCGTCATTCTCATTCTGAGTGTTTTGGAAGAAGTAATATTTATGTTCATGGTAAAAATAGACAATTCTCCTCTCATTCCTGCAGCCATTAATTGTAAAAGGATCGGCCCAGCGGAGCCAAGTGTCTGGTGGCTTGGGACGATGTGTGCAGATCAAAGGAAGAAGGAGGCCTGCGCATCAAAAATCTCGCGGCGGTGTGCGCCGCGCTCTGGTGCCCATGCTCAACACGGCAGGAGGCCGGCAGTTTGATGCCCTCGACGCTCTCCTCTCCGCGGAAGAGACGCCGAACCACCTCTTCTTCGAGTGCGGCTTCGCGCAAGGGTTTTGGGCGCGCCTGGGCTTCGTCTTCCCCCATGGTGCTGATGTTCGATAGCTCCATGAGTACGGTGCCCCACCCGCTGTGCCTCCCCGGACTGCACCAACTTTCGTCTTGCTCTGCTTCTGGAGCCTGTGGAAACACCGGAATGTTGTGGTGTTCAGGGAACAGGCTCCCAGTCTGCCCCTCCTTCTTAAAACATGCAAAGATGAAGCTCACTTGTGGAAAGCTAGATTACCTGCAGACTGTGCTCAGGACGCTGCTTCTTGGCTGCTCTGCCTTAGTGATCACAGGGCAACAGGCCCTGGTTAGTTTCCTGTAAAGATATAATTTCTTCCCCCCCTGTCCACCATGTAAAATCATCTCCCTGTAAAAGAGGTTTTTTGTTCCTATATAAATGAGAAAATTCAGGTGGGGACTTTGTCCCCCCGGTGACCATCAAAAAAAATTGTAAAAGGATGATATTATTGCACACTAGCTCATACATTCTTAGAGGTATAGAATTCACCTTCGTTCTGTATATATTGCTAAGAAGTAACAACTTGACACATGTGCTACAATGGGCGGTACAAATGGTCGCAATCTCGCGAGGGGAGCTAACTCCAAAAACCCATCCTCAGTTCAGATTGTGTTGATTCGCCTTTTCTCCTACCATGATATTTTGTGTAGGCAGACATGTAGTGTTGACGATACCGACCAAACTAACTGGCAAACCCCATTTCCCATTAAAAATACATTTTGCCGGCTGTACGGTGAATAGGTCATGCCCGCTGACCGTTGTTATCCTCGGAAAAAAAGAGATATGCTTTTGTTGAGATACTTTCTTGTATATACAATTCGACACTTAAATAGTTTACATATGAGATCTAACTATATGTTCCCTTTCCCAAGAGCAGTATCTTAGGGCTCCTTTGATTTATAGGATATGAAAAGCGTAGGAATAGTAATCATATAGGATTGGAATGGTATGGCTAACTGAATCCTATGAGAAGATCAACTTCCTTTGATTGGCTGAAGGAATTTTTCCATAAGGTTGGATCTCATGTTATTTTCCTACAAAGTTTACACTACAAAATTTCGGGCTCCTTTGATTTGGACGAAAGATGGAGGAAACATATACGGCTAGCAAAATTTCCATAGTTGGCATTGTTCATCCCTTTGATTTGTCGGAAAGGTGCAAAGGAAGAGTAGAGGGAATTTTTCTTGGTAGGTGACTTTCAAGGCAGAATCCACAGGAAATGAAAAAATCAGTCAGAGCTCATTTTTGGAATCCTTTGCACAAGGAACAAGAAAGGATTGCACCTGCCATCCTTTGCTATTCCTTTCCCCTTCATATTCCCTTGGCTTTCCTTTCCTTTAAATCAAAGTGGGCCTTCTATGGGATTTTTTTTCCTATAGGATTAGATCCTATGTATCAAACTGCATCCAAAGAAAAAATTCTCATATGACTTAAATCAAACACAAATCGTTTACAAATCCTATGAATCAAATGAGCACTTATAGGTTACTCGCGTGTTCGCTACTGAAAACACCACTTTCATGTTCGAACTTCGTGTGTTTAGCATGCCTCTTATGTTCATCATAAGCAAGTATCGCA
Source organism: Poa pratensis (assembly GCA_947311845.1). Lineage (NCBI taxonomy): Eukaryota > Viridiplantae > Streptophyta > Magnoliopsida > Poales > Poaceae > Poa > Poa pratensis. Next base: position 28,704,637 of record CAMZMU010000044.1, on the reverse strand, counting down.
AAAAAGTACTACTTATAACTTCCTTATTTATATACAAAAAGGAGTGAGAGTTGTATTTCCGTCCAAGCATACCATGTATCCATGTACTTGAGATTGAACATGACATTTTGATTTCATTCGGCTCGTTTAAGTCATCACTTAAAATTCATGTTGTCTTTTCTATTTAAATAGAACCGAATCTCCTCCTCTGCTTTCTAGAAGATATATACTTGTAGAGTAGGAGATAGGAATTCAGTCTCAATCCATCTAATTTCTTCAAGAAATCCCGATGAAATAATTTGGTAAATTCAAGTGCATGCATTATATTTAGGGCGTCAAAACGTGTGCTGCAATAGTAACGTTTTTGCCAGAGAAAATGTTGCGGTCCTATAGTCACCATAAATGTGAAAGATAGTGTCTTTTTTTCTACCATCGAGAAAAATGTCTCAGGGCTCAAGTGATTCACACCTTGAAAGCGTTTTTTCAAGTGTCAGTAGTGGGACGTTTATCAATGACAACCGGGGAAGGTTTTTGATGACAAGTCCTAGGATATCAAAACTGAGAATGCGTACATGTTAGAATGGTTTACCATTTGTAATTTTGTCAGTTGCAGCTGGCAATACATGCTTGTGCCTGGCCTAGAGAGTTAATTAATTAGCAAACTGACCGCTAATGGCAAGCTATTGTGTTATTTGCAAAAAAAAAAGTTAGGGTTGTGCTTCTGTGCGAAAAGAAGTTCTCACAATTGATGTTACGTGCGAAAACCTCGTCTTCGCACTTAAATTCTCGTCTATATTGTATAACAAGGTCTATTGCCACAAGATTTTTATGCCTTCTGTGAGGGAGGGATGAGGACGGCGGCACATCTTTGGATCGGCCAAGTATTGTAGTGTTCGTTCTTGACTTACGGGGTACAAGAAACAATTTAAAAATTTACTTCTAAATTTCCTTGTGATTATTAATAAATCGGTGAATCGTCCTGGAAAAAAATGATCCGATCCATCTACATTCAAGTTCCAGCATGCGTCCGAAACTCCGAATCACCGCATCCATCACGAATTCACGACTACGACACTCTGACATCGATCATATCTTGTGCTCATGCAGTCATGCTTAGACCTGCGACAGGAAGCTGGCCTCGAAGCCGGCCATGTGTTCCCGGCCAAGCGCCACGGACACCTGCACCGCGCCGCCCTGCGCGCCGCCGACGAGCGTCGCCATTTCCCCGCTGAACACGGACACGAGCTCCACCCGGCTCGGCGGCCCCCACCCGAAGTCCACCTCGTACGCCATGAACCGGTGCGACGAGCCCTGCTTGGCGAGCCTCTCCCGCGGGACCGCCCGGTTGATCTCCGCCCACCGGTCCGCGTCGCCCAGCGGGTCTTCCTCCTCGACGTGCTCCCGGATCGCCCTCCGAACCGCCGCCGCGGCGCAAGCGAGCGCGCCGTCGTCACCGTTTGTTCCGTGGACGAGCAGGTCGCCGGCGGTGGCGCGCGCGTAGCAGACCTTGATGCAGTTGCCGAAGAAACCCGGGACGAGAGGCGGGCGCAGACGGCGGCGGCAGTCCGCCGGGAACAGGAAGTACGCGTCGTCGGTCGCGTCGGCATGGTTCGCGGACTTGGCGCGGGCCATGGATGTCCACAGTAGCGACGCGATGGCGACGTAGGTACTCGGGGGCTCCGGCGACTCCCTGCCGTCGTTCTTATTACTAGCTGCTTGGCTCTCCAGGATGCGCCGCTTCAAAGAATGAATTTGGCCCGCGGTGAGCAGGTACGTTCTCCTGCTCTGCCACGTCCAGTCCGGCTCCGGGATTAGGTTGACCTTGGGCAATTCCGGCGCGGAGAGGCGGGCGAACTCGCTCGCCGCGGCCTCTGCCTTGGGGTGCTGAAGGATCGACCCCCGGTCGAAAGTTGGCGGCTGCACGAACCCCACTGGTACTGGTGCCGCCGGCGAGCCATCCCGCGACACGGCAGCCCACGCCCGCATGAACTGCCACAGCGACTGCCCGTCAGGCACAGCGTGGTGCATGGACACGCCCAGCCCCACGGCGCCCACGCCAGAATCGTCACCGCTGGCTGCCGGTGCCGGTCGCGTGACCTGGACGGCGAGCACGGGGGCAGGCAGCTTGCCCACCTCGATCGGCGGCACCAGCTGCAAGAACGCCTCGGTGTCGTGCTCGACGTCCCGGGCGAGCCGGCGCATATCGGCGGCGTCGCCGGAGTACTCTGCCTCAATGAACCTGACGCCCGCGCGGACGGCGTCGGGGGAGCAGTCGATTACGACGTCGTCATGGGAGCGGGCCGTGAGCTTGCCGGCGAGTGGGGTGAAGACGGAGAGCGTGGCGGCGAGGGAGGCCCGCAGAGAGCTGACAAGCGATGGGAACGGCGGGAGTGTCGTGCCGTCTTGGCCGTCGTCATACAAGAAGACCCGCTGGATCGGCCGGAGCGCGAGGAAGAAGGTATCGAAGGGCGAGAGCCTGATCGTGTCGCCATGATCTCGCGGCTGATCTGTGGTGGTTTGCTCCGGCTGGACATGGGTGACATCGAGAACTCGCACGCGGATGTTCATGGCGACGCAACACCACCAAGATCCTGCAAACTGCGGCTGGATCTATCAGTGGTTCGTTAGAAGATGGTGGAGACGCAAAGTGCACCGGCCGCTGCCGCATGCAGCCGTTCGTTCCTCGTCTGCTCGCACGCCACGCCAAGCTCCGTTCGTCGTGATCGACGAGCCCACGAGTAGGTCCGTCCACGAGTACATCACTACGTCCTAGCCAGCACACCGCATCAAGATGCTGGCGTAGACATTGAAGTGCCACAAAAGATGCTGTCGTAACACAGGAACTCACTGAACCGTGAACCAACAAGTTTGTTCAATTCAATCTAGATGACCCTAACAAATATAGGCATATACTACAATGTTTATAAATCAACCTATATATGCATTCATACATACTATCGTATACACAAAATTCAAATTATTAACAACTAGCAATGGATATACACGTCCATGACGCCAGTCCCGCAAAATCCTCTGGTCTATCCACTGTATCAAGAGCGTAAGAGATACATGTGGTGTGGCTACTAGCTAGCACTAGGAGTGCTTCGACATGCCATATACCCCGCGGTCCATCGAAAATAAGTGATTAATAGGGTTTAGCCTCATAGGTTGGAGAAGGAGCTAGGCACCTTTGGAGCTCCCTCGAAGGCCCACGATGATATGAGGTGATGAGCAATGGCGTATGGCCCGGGGACGAACATCGGAGCAGGTTCCTCGCTTTCCACACTGAGGTTTGATGAGATGTTCTGCCCTCTCTCGACGCCCTTGCATATCTGATTGACTTTCAGCGCATTTGATCTCTGAGCTTTGTCGTATTCTGCAAACGTTAGAGCTCTCTTCACGTCTTCACGGCTGTGCCACTGGGCATCTGCATGTATCGTAACAGAATGAGACCAATCTAATGAATGACACTTGAGATGTGAGCTAAAGCGCCGAGAAGTATCATGAAAATGATTTCTAAAACAATTTCCATGTAATACAATCATTAGATTGTATTATACTTTTCCCATAATGTGTATCATCAACCATGAAGTTAATTTTTTTTTAGTTTTTGCATTATTCAATCTATATTTAGTTGTTGTAGATATTACATATCAAGAAAATTAGAGAAGATAAACTGTGACATGGAAAATGGATGATACGGTCAGTTGCTGCATGAAAGGGGAAGAATCAGCAGTTAGCACTTCATTCCTAACGTGTTAAAATTTACCTTCAAGCTCTTTTTTATCAACACAAATCTCCAATGATTTAGCATAAGCAAAGAAACCCACCATCAGCTGGCAAGGCATAGTACTTGGCCCAACTGGAAAACATAGGCAATATGAACATTATCAGACTTGGTACAACTAAGAATGAAACCCACTAATTTCAACTGATGACCTAAGTACTTTGTCAGTTGTACAAGTACTTCTGTAATTTTGACAGGGTAAAAGGACAATGAGAAGACTGTTACCAGGCCATGGTTGAGAACTGTGATAAATGACTTGCCCAACTTCAATCCCAGTTTCTTCCCATGTTTCCCTTCTCACTGCCTCTTCCAAACTTTCCCCTGGCTTCAAACAGAACAGCTGCAGTGAGAATAAGCTTCTTCCAAATTCCAATGTACGACAACAAGACGATAAACTTGTCAGTTAATGCTACAAAACGAAAACTGCAGTGAGCATCACAAGCTTCAGACAAAATTAAAAAAAGACTGGAAGGTGCTTTTAAACTTTACCAGTCTATTAATTCATTCATTCTACTTATGAAAATCAGACCAAACTCTAATGGTTACAACAATGACGCCATTTTAAGATACTTGATGTAAAGCCAGCCTATGCAGCCCAGGTTCAGATGGTCTGACAGTTATAGCAAGAATAAGCTTAGGAGAATTTTTAACAAGAACTGGATTTGATTTAAAAAAATTCCGATGTATTAATTCATTCATTCCACTTGCTTACAGAAACAGTGCCATTATAACCTTACTAAAATCAAAGACAGCTTGACCAGCCCCAGGTTCAGATGATCAACTGAAAGTACTACCATGTATAATGGATGCCAAGCAGGCCAAACCTAAATTTAAAAATTATTATGCTTGGCACAGTACAGCGTGTCAGCATATTGATGGGGTATATTCTTCTCCCTGTAATTGAGATTCACTTTTGGGTTTTTGGATCAAATTAAGTTCTTCTGCTTGATAAGTGCTTCAACCACTCGAAGCATGACACCCCACAAAAAATAACTCGAAGCATGACTAATGTGACAATGGCAACTTGTTACAAAATCCAAGCATGATACATGAACGGTGGATAAGACAGCCCTTAGTTAACTGAACCTCTTATATAGTATGCCATTACAAAATAGGGGTGGCAGGCTGCTTAGCAACTTTAGTCCCACTATTAGTACACCAAGTTATTTTTAGTCCAGTCCCTTCCCTTTCGACCCAAAACTAGCTTAAGAAAACTTGCGAGAACTAAGTATTCAAAGTAAGCACATACAAAGATGTATGAGCAGCAGTAGATAAGATGAGAGAAGAGGTAATTTGCACCTCTATAAATCCAGCAAGACAACTCCACATTCGTGGTACAAATCTTGACTGCCGGCTCAAGAGAGCACGATCATTTTCTTTATCAATGACCAACATAATCACAACCTGCAATACACCAAAAGGGGTTGAGGAAACAGTGGATACAAATCAGAGATCAGCTGCAAGCACTACGGGAGGCCAGTCAGTAACAGAGTACGAATCATACGGGATCAACTCGAGGGTATATCCTCTTCTTGCAGGACTCGTTGCTGCACTGCTTCCGCGTCCCAGCTTCAGTAGGAACGGCCTTTGATCCACACGCTCCGCAGAATTTAGCGGTGTTGTGCCATTCTAGCAGTGCTCGAGCCTGCTCGCATCAGAATTCAGAAACCAAATCAAGCTCTATTTGGTAGTCCCCGATCACACAATCAGTGGGGAATTTACATGTCAATACTGGGAGTAAGAACCAAAAACAGAAAACAGCACATACGTGGCCGGCGATAGCGAGCTCCCCCATGGCGTCCCTGTCCCGCCAGTCGGCGGCCACCATGAGCGTCCTCAGGTCCACGAACGCGAGCTCATCCCCCGCGCTGCCGAACCTGGCGCCTTCTACCTCACTGACGTCCACGGCCCAGTACGCGGCGGCCTCCTTTCCGTCCCCCTCCCCATCGCCACCGTGGGAGCCTAGGAACACGAAGACATCCGAGGGGACGCCGGGGACGCGCGAGGGCGGGAGCCACGCGAGGCGCCAGGACGGAGTAGGAGCGGTGGATGAGGAGGGCGAGGGGCAGGAGGGTCCGGGGTGCGCGCGAGGGGGCGGCCGCGGCGGAAAGGGAGGACCTTGGAGAGGTGGTTGGCTGCGGAGGCGTCGGCGCCGTCGAGGAGGGAGCGGAGGACGTCTGCGGCCGCGGCGGAGGAGGGCGAGCCGGTGAGCCCGCGCAGCGGGTTGGCCGCGAAGGCGTGGGCGCGGAGGTGGATGGACATGGCGAGGCCAGCGGGGTGTCTCGCCGTCGCCGGCGACGTTAGGTCGGCTGGACCGCTGGACTGGAAGTTCAAGTTGTGAAGAGGCGACTTGTGTGCATGCCATGTGGGCCAGCGTTAGGCACTGAAGGCTTTTTTTTTTTTGAGAAATTAGGCACCGGAGGCTGCAGTGCACACCAACCAACCATCTCGCTCTCAATCTAACCCAAATTTCTAGATACGTATAAATTTGGATTAGATTGAAATGGTACCTATATTGGTACCTATATATAAAAGTTGGACGAATTCGCGCCCCCTCCCGCCTCCACGTCGGCTATTTTTTTCTGGCCGTCCGATCGGCACAACGCATGTTCCAGATGCCCCAAAAACGCGAGGTACTGTAGCACTCGAATTTCTACCAATACCAACGCGACACGTCGCCCGCGCACGATCTTTGGCGCAACAATTTTGCAGAAAACCACCCGCAAAGGACTCATCTGCAATTTCAGCAAACCCTAGGGACCTATCTGGAATAGCGTCCAGCACATTCCCCCTCTCTCTCTTCTCTCTCCCTCTCGACCCCGAGCTCGCCGCCGCAGCCCCATTTCCGCCGCCTCCCGTCGCCGTTCGATCCCGGCCTGCTCCGGCGATTCGTCGCGCCGCCTCCCACATCCACGACACCACCTCCTCCTCCTCTCTCGGTTCCATGGCGCGGAGCTTCCCGTCCGCCGCCACGCGACAAACCCTAGCCGCCCATTTTCCTCCCCATTTCCCCATCCACCGCTTCTCCCCGACGCGCCCGGCTCCGCCCCGATGCCGCCGTCGCCGCCAAGCCCGCCTGCACGCCGCCGCCGCCGTCCTCCGCCACGGCACAACAGCCGTCGTCCTTTCATGTCAGCGCCGCAAGGAGCCCGACGACGACACGGCGGCGACCGAGGCGGAGGAAGAGGGGATTGAGCCCGGCCGACCATGGCCTCACCCTCCTCAACGCTGGTCACAGGGGAGCGACCTGTCGTCTTCCTCTGTGCCGCGCGCGTCGCGCTCACCGCCCCGGCCGGCCGTCCGCCTCCGCCATCCTCTGCCCTAGCCGCTCGCGAGGCCCCTCCCCACCACGAGCTCCTCCTCGAGCGCCTCCGCCTCCGCCACCTCATGGACCCCGTGCCTCCGAAGCCGTTCAGGGACAGGGCCAGGGGCTCGCAGCCGCAACAGCAGAGGAGGGTCGAGGTGGAGGGTTTCCATGAGTTCGGGCTCGAGGAGGAGGTGACGGCGATGATGTGGGAGGCTGGTCCTTCACATTGGAAGTAAACACTCACTTTCTTCTTCAATTTTGGCTTCTTTTTATCTACGATTCGACGATGTAGGACAGATTAAAGCGACAACAAATGGTGAAGGAATATTCATAGTTCATATCCAATAAAATTTACACCCGTGTGCTTTTCTACACTCTAGCTATGCCATTGAATCTGTTTCTAGGTCACAGCTGCGAGGAGCTCATCCTCAAGTTGTAGTGATATGCTAGGTTTACAAATGAGATGACTGTTTGTATGTGAGATTTTCAAAATAAATGATTGTATATGTAAATTGTGCAAATTAGATGTGACATATGTAATTTTTTCAGATTTTGTGTATGTTAGATTTGCAAATTAGATGATTATATGGCACCATTATAAAATTCCTAATTTTTCTTGCAAATGGGAGGATTTCGTGTATGTTACACACATTATTTTGTATGCCAGCACCATATGCATTGTCAAATGTGCTTACATGTTAGTTATTTTATTGTGAAAAAATAGATGGAAAAGCCAATTTGGGATGAACATTACTAAAAAAACATCAAGTAATTGACTGGATAACGTAGTAATTACTTAAAGCATGTTTAGATACATAAATCACTTTCAATATGGTAATATACATAAATCACTTTCAGGTCTCGAGGGTATATCAGATGTTTACCCAGCACGGTGCTGCGCCGGAATGGCTGCGGAACTACCAGAGTTGGCCCGTTCAGCAAGCTGAAGGCATAGTCGGATGAGGCAACGTGGTGTGTCTGGGGCGTCGCCGTGCCACCGCAGGTCCACCTCCACGACGCTGGCGTCACAGCACTCCACCCGTCCCATCCCTTCCTGGTAAGCCACCAATTCACATGTTGATTCATTGGGCTCCCTTGCTGTTGCTTCCTCATCTATAGGTATGTGTCTTCTCTCATTTCCTTTTGTTTTAGAGTTTATTTGATTTCCACTTAAACATGTTGTGCTGGATTTATTCAGTGTTGGGTCGTATTTTAGATAATGTTCATATCATTTTGCACGCAGGCTACATGAGCTTTAGCCAATTTAGCTCCACATGGGAACAACAATAACAATAGTGCTGCAGTTTGTCGGAAAGTAGATGCTCTTGAAGATTTGGTGCAACTCTTTAAATAACGGTATGAGGTGTACCTCTGATTTACTTAAGCGACATGACCTGCCAAGCTTTTGAACTATATGTTGCAGCTCTCTACTTGAATCTTTCCACAAATCAGTAACAGATCTTTTTGCAGATCTATTTGAAGGACTTTAGCTGTGTAAGAAATTTGGTTATTTAAGAAAATAAAAAATAAAGAATGCAGTTGGTCTACTTTTAAATTATAGGGACATGTTCTATGCCAGGTGCAACCTGTATGACATAAAGCTTTGCGAGTATTGATCATCAACCTGGAGTAAACAATGTAGGTGGCAAAAATTGAAGTGGACATGAGTGGTATGTGATAGGAAATCACGACTACAAAAGAAAGTTGCAGCTTTGTGTGAATGGTAGTGTACCTCAATCGTCTACCCCTTAAGTTTTACATGTTAAGAAACTCCTGTATGGTAAGGGTGGCCTCCTACTTCATCTTCATTGTTTCACGACTTTTTTCTAGATCAAGTTTTAGTTGAATCTAAGGGGAACCTGTGTATTATTCTAATGCATTTTGGTTGATTCGGGGGAGCCGTAGTGTCTGATGGAACCATATTTTTCCTAACCTCTGCAGCTGAGGTTGCCACGTGCTCCATCCATGGTGTTCTTACGAGGTCTTGCCGCGGTCTTAGGCTGCGATCCCGTATGGTGAGTGGATCCATCCCCTCTACCATTTGTTTGCATGCTATATCATTGTACTTCATTTCAATGCCCCTGATCTGAATGCTATCTCGATGTACTTCCCTTCAGAATTAATTTGTCATCAACTTAGCCTTCCGAAATTAGACAGGAGTTGAATTGAAAGGGTATTATTACCGTGGATTCTTCTGAGGGATTATTACTGTGGGTGCAGTTTCTGTTGCTAACAACTTGATGTTTGTATTCTATAGAACTGCAAGTACGTGGCCGGAAGCATGATGTATTGTTATAATATAGAGTAGCTAGCTCTAAGTGACAGATGAGGAGTATGGTTCTTGGTAGACAGTGTACTTTCTCTCATAGCCTCCACTTTGCCTATGCATAAGGTCTTATGAACTGATATTTTACAAACACGAAAATTACCGGATAGGATACAGGTTTGTTACTTGAGTTCAGTCTTTGCAAAACAGATAGTATGTGAGAACGTGGGCATGCGTCATGTGTGCATGATACCCACGGAGGACGCATGTGTGCATGATACCCACGGGTAGCTTAATCCTTCGTCGCTTTCTCAGCTTCGCCCTTTATGTCTGCGGCGTTGCCATCCTCTACTCATCCTTTGGATGAGCTGGCATTGTAGGAGAAAATATTCATATTTTAATTAATTTCGTTGATCTTAAATTTATTTGTTCTTTGGTAAGAACCTTATCCTTTGTTCGTTTGATTTATGGAGTCTGGGATCAGTCAAATTATATTATCTCTTTACCTCGATTAAGATGATTAAAATGGTTGCAGATTTTTTTGTGGGGATGAGATCACCTCTTTACCAGGTTGCTTCTCTACTAAATCAACTCTGCCTTTGTTGATAAAGAGGTTGGTACTCTTGGCATCTGATTCACTAACCTTGGTCAAGTCAGTAGGATGTAGTCTGTGCAGCTCCTGAGTCCCGACAAAAAAGTAGCAGCAGGTCGTGACCGTCCCCTCCTGTCTGGTGCGCAAGTGTAAACTAACCATGCCTTGAGATGAATTCTTTTCTAATTATCCATCACATGTGCAATTGCACGCCTCCAATCGAAAAATATAACAAGGAGTAGAAATGTCTATTAGAAATCCAATTTTCACCTCATTTGCGGCTGCCATGACGCCCATAATGGAGGATGCATGATGCGCTCCACCTCCTGTCCCTCTCAGGTTTATCTTCCTTTGCCTGTATATGTGTGTGTTTTGTGCGTATGAGACCAATAAGGAAGGCTGGTGAGGCATAAACCTTTTACTGTCAAGCTAGATCAAATAAACACATTGCTCTTGAAAGAAGTCATATTTGATTTTAATCATGATTCAATTATATGATTGCGTGTGATTCCTCTCCGTTAAGATATTTGTATGCCTTCATGCTATGCAATTTAATTATGTAATCACCGAATGGTTTTTTTTTCCAGTGTTGAGCTCTCTACTGATATTTCAGCAAGGAGGAATACAAATTAACAAACAAAGAGCCAAATGAACATGATTCCCATGGGAGCAATTTTTTATTTATTTTCCCCCTCTTTGCAATTTTTTCTTCTGATATGTTATTTATTTGTCTGTATTGAGGCACTTGCATTATTGAACTCAAAGTTAATTTGGTTATGTGAATGTAAAGGTGCTTATTTTCCCACGTTAGGTTGTACAGGATAGTAGAATACTATAGTGTTTGTGACATGGTAATGGAACCATTATGAATCCAAAGTTAGCAGTTTGTAATATTTTGGTCTTTGTGACACGGTTTCACATACGGTCCAGTTGCTTGCTGAAAGTGGTAGGTTATACAGTTTGACCTGTACGGAGTATTATTGTAAGAATGGTTACTTTAAAAAGACCTTCCAATGCTTCTGTTATTATACCCATGTATGAAAGATAAAAATTATGCTAAACTGTATGAATCAGTTGGCATTTTATACTTCATTTGGCTCATTCATACTCTCTTTTCCCATTGTTTATTTAAGTTTGTAGCTAATTTTTTTTGCTTCTTTTGCTTTGAAATATATGGACTCCTGTGATCTGAATAAATCCAGGGCGATGCATTGCTTTTGTTTTTAAGTGATTTGTGCTTGACAACAGTACTACTCTGATTATGTAATATTAATAAACGAACGTGATGCAATGGTTTTGATTCTTTATTGACTTATTTCAAATCTTATGAACAAATTAGTAATTTCTTCATGCTCATATCATTACCAAAAATTGATTTCCACGTTATCCTTGCCACGTGCCGGAATCATTTTCTGAACTTAAATGTCTTAAAATGCTATTCAGTACTAGAAAAGCACATGTGCCTAAATTCAGAGTCCTGTCACACTTTGCGCCACACCCCTACACCCCTGTTTTGTTGGGTGTTGTATTTTTTCCAAGGTCGCCGGGAACAACTTATTCTTGCTCTTAGTTCAAAGATTAGACTGCAAAAATCTGTAGGATTTCTATACATGATTGCTATTAGAGGATGCAAAGTTGATCTTATTTGTTCTTTATATATGCTCTGTTTTGCATTCCATATCTGTCTCAGAGGAACTTGATGTGCTGGAACAGCAGGAGGGAGTGTACAGTACAATCGTATCCGAATTGCACTAGGGAGAAACGTCGATTGTGCTAATGCATAGGCCACAACATGGCGAGATTAAAACGTTGCAAAAGCACTTATTTCAACAAATGGTAATGGCATATGAACATGATGTTGACAGCTAATGGTCCAATGGACTGCAAATTACCAATGTTCAAAAAATCGGCCGATATGCCGATTAATCGGACGATTTATCGTGAATCGTGGGTGGCCGATAAGATTATAGCATATCGGCCAAGTTTATCGCTGGCGCCGATTTTTCGGTCTGACAGCCGATTTTCGGGCGAGTTTTGCCACTTATCGGCGATTTATTGGCCTGGCAGCCGATTATAGGACGGTAGTTTTGTAAAAATTTACATTAGCACGAATTTTGCCCATTTTGTTGATTCGAAGGATTGGAATCAATGTTGCACTTATATCCAATACTCCAATGTAATTTTTTGCATAGCACACTTTAAAATTTTAGTACCGAAAGTTGTCATTTACAAAAAAAAATAGCCGATAAATAGGCGATCGATAAAATTGATTAATCGGCCGATAAGCGATTAATCTCTAATCTGAGGCCAACCGAGCAGTAAACGATAAGCGATATCTTGAACATTGCAAATTACCAATTTGACCTAACTCATCGAACCTAACCATATACATAGCTAAACTAACACCAAGAGCCATACAACCATATATTTGAACATTTCAATTCACCAACTATTTGGACATACTCTAGACAAAAAATTCCAACGGATTTCAACAATTCGAATTACAACGTGTACGGTGAATATCTAGACAAAATCCAAATTGACTTCCTCTAACTATATGCATTTAATTTATTAAATTTCTAGCAAATGGAAGTATCTCTAAAAATTCCCATCCGGAAAATATGAAAAAATACAACAAAATGCTCCGAAAAATAAATACTAATTATTTATGTCAAAAAACAAATATGTTTGAATATTTCAAATTGATGAATATTTGAAGAAAATCCTAATGCACTTCCTCTTTAGAACAATTTCTAGAACATGAAAGTATTTCTATAAATACCCTCACAAAAATAAATACTAATTATTTGTGCCACATAATCAAATTTCAAATTTACATATTTCAAAATTTTAAATATCTTTAAAATCTACTCATTCTGCAAACGTAAAAATAATTCGATTCTGAAAAACACCCCAACTAGAACAATTTTCAAAATCTAAACAATTTTTAAACGAAAACTTCTTTGAATTTCACTAATTTTCAAACCTATACAATTCTTAAATGTGCATGTTCCCAAATTTAAATTTCATTTGCTACACAGGCGCGGCATTGCCGCGCTAAGTTCCCTAGTATCCTTTTATGTACGGAGGGAGTAGATTTTTTTACTTTGGTTGAATGTTTAGAAAGAACAAAAATAAATAAATAGTAAATATGTACATATCTTAGGGCATCGTTGATTCTGGGATTCAGAGAGAGAGTATAGGATTGTGAAAATGAATAAATTTCATGAAAAAATAATCAAATCAAGATTAAATCAACGTTAGTGTAGAACTTATGGTACCCCCTCCATTAATAAAAGGATGTCTCAATCAACCTGATCAAGTTTATATGTCTCCAGACATGTGAATTTAAGGTAGATTGAGACATTGTTTATGACGGAGGGAGTATTTACATTGGTCTTTGTGCATACAGAATGTAATAAAGAAGTTTGAGTGGATTGCAAAAAAAATACTATGCTACATGTTTTTTAATTAAATAAATAATAGTAAACTTCTATTTCCTTTGTTTTTTCTCCACTGTTACTATGATTCAAAGAGGCCATGCATTAGTCATAACACTCTGACCTTTTTCGCGCATCTTTGATCAGAAGAGAAAGACAACCTAGTTTGTCTGGTTTGTGTGACTGTCATAACATCCCTTTGTAGCCTATTTGGAACATGTGATTTGCAGTCATACAAGTTTTTCAGGATTGACAATGTAACTTCCTTATTTTTCTTTATCTTTCCTCGTCAAAGATTCAAACATCTACCAGTCAACATCATATTTCAGTTTTACAAAACATAAAAACATGCATCAGTTTTCTTACATATCTGCTCAATCTACTGGTGCCGGGGGGGCTCCCCCACCGCTTGTTGCACTCCACAACATCACACATAACTTAAAGTTTGTTCTAATATTAGCTCACAGTCTTACACACACAAAAAAAAGGAAGCATTGGTTACGGTACCATAGAAGGTGAATACAGACGAGAAAAAAAAATGTAGCAGTGGGTTACCAGCAAGGCATCTGGAAGAGGTTGATAATGGAAACTACGCTGTCAATCCTGGAAAACTTGTATGACTGCAAAATCAATATGTTCCACGTTCCAAATAAGAGACGGAGGGATGTTACAACACAGAGCTAGACAAACCTCACAAGAACCTCAGCCATGCACGCTATAACATGCAAATAATCTGCACCATTTATCAACAAGGATGTTTAAGAGATCAGAAAAGTGTGCTGAGAACCTCCTAGTAACCAAATAGGAGCATGAATGAAAAAGGTCTTGACAAGCCTAATCACACCAACAACAGCTAGCATTACTATAAGGATGTACACCCCGGGTTTCCGTAAAGAGCATGAAGGGATCATAGTTTCTGGCAAGTAACGCGCGCAAAGAAGCAAGAACAGAAGCACAAAAACTGTTACACAATACTTATAAGGATGCTTAAGAATAATAATTCAAGCACACCGAGCCGTACAATTTCAGCAACAACCGGAGCAGCGTGAAAGATGCGCGACTAGACCACGCGTACAATACAATTTGGAAGCGAAGGGCATTTCTCCCGCCCTCGGAACCATGCAGTAATAGTAGCACAACACTTAGTAGCAATAGAGCATTCATACTACTATGTAAGTTTATTCTTTCTGGATCGCAGCTTCTGAGTGTCACGACAGTAAGTCTCATCCTTGGCCGGCTCGTCCCACCTCTCGGTATCGGTCGGCCTGGCTGGTCCTTAGTTCCCGGTGCCTGCATATTTGGTACAACAGAACAATTCTATTTTAGCTCACAAACTAGATGTTGAGATAAGATCTGTGAACTGCAGCGCAAACGAATGTCTTCATGATTGATTGACTCGATAGCTATAAGTAATTTTAATTGTAACTAATCATGTTGTCAGTTTTTTTAGCTCTTTTGTATGAATCACTGCATGCAGATTTGAAGCAAAGGTGTATGTCTTCGAGCAAAGAGTCAAAGCAAAGGCACGGAACAATAGCATAGCTTGCAAATTGAAAAAGATAAAATATACCTGCTTCCCTAAGTGCATTGCACCTAAAGCACTCAACCCTACTTGCAAAGTTGTGGACATTACAACCAGGCCTGGGAAAAATAGACAAACAAAAACAAAAAGAAGTGTCACAACAAGATTCAATCTACCATACAAGATTAAGTTATAGAAATAATGTTGTTTAGTTATATGTCAATAGCAAAAAGTGTACGCCTAACATGTAACTATTTCTTGGCATGCATAGCATATGGCATATACACACAATGGTAGTAGCTCGCAACTACGTTCCAAGTAAATAGAATAGCTATAGTTCACCTTGTGCATATCCAATCGCCTGTTTTCCACCCAGCACGAACTCCACCACTCTCAGCAGCGCCAGCGCCACCTTGGCCTGCTGGGAAGTCCCTCACGATGGTGCCGCACTTGAGACAGCTTGAACGGCTCGCGAAGTTGTGATAGCCGCAGTTGCAGTACCAGTCACCAGGGCGAACGTCCAGGGAGGTCAAAACGCCACCTATCTCGTGGCCGTCTCCCAGTTGCAGATCCGATCGTGTCACACGACAGCGCTGGCAGTAGTCACGACGGCTGAAGTTGAGGTGCTGGCAAGAGTAGCAGTTCCAGTCTCCAGGCTTCCTCTGGGTGTTCATTCGCAGTTAGCCCTGTATACATGCATGCATGGATATGTCAAGTTGTAGATGAAGTTAAGAGGGCAGCCCCGGTGCAGTAGCTCCCCCTTGCGCAGGGTCCGGGGAAGGGTCCGACCACTTCCAAAAACATAAGTATTGTTAGTTATTCCTGAGCACATTGCTCCATATATGTGTGGTATGAGCATAGACGTATTACAGAAACATTGTGGCGTGATCATTATATACATTTACATATATATGTCCTGACCCAATGTGATTATGGTCTAAGCAGCCAGCTACAAGGAAGATGTGTTTAGAAACTAAAAAGAATGAATATATCCAGTCAAGACAGGATGCACAGAGAAATCAATAAATCATAGTTTGCCTAACCGGCTAAGTCAGCACTATATACATTAGTAGTCTCCCACTAAGAAGGAAAGAAGATAAAGCTATGCAAAAGAGAAGATGAAAACTAGCCACAAGGAGCACGGAAAAACTAGTTATTCCATCTATGAAAGAATAAAACGAAGCTATACATCTAGGATCAAAGGCATGAAACTTGATCTTGCAAACAAGTTTTTTAGCAATTATTAATAGATTAATAGCCACAATAAGATTACTATGGACTTTCTCAAGAAGATTATACATGCAATTAAATGGTCCCACTCTGATAGATTGGACACAAGAACAACAGGAACTTGGTCTAACGAAATTGTCCAAACAGAACAAGAGAGGAGCAGGAATGGACACATACCCTGTGAAAACTTTTGGTTTAGTACTAGGATTTTCAGTTGTTGTCTTGTCCTTGTTGTGCGCTTGCTTGTTGTGTGCTTGCTTGTTTGCTGTGTTCTTACTTCTTGTGGATGGTTGCCTTTTTATAGTGAAGGCGCCTCAATAATTGCGAATCCGGAGTGGGCCGTGGAGGCATGGAGATGCTCCGGTCTTAGCCTTTCTAACTGAGCTATCCAAATTGAACAAGGGGGCGAGTGGAGAAAAAGGAAGGGGGAAGAGGAGCCAACAATAAAGAGCACGGCAGGGAAGTGATGCCAAATATATGATGATTTTAGTGTTACATCTCGAGTCTACACCATGGAATATTACTACTGAATATGTATTACTGATTCCTGCAAAACTAAATGCAATAACTGCTATAAGTAACTACACCAAAAACCAATATTTGTCTCAGTAGCATCAATATCATATTTATGCAATTCAGTTAAGTGCCTTACCAAAAAAAGTTAAAGTGCCTTTTGAGTGGCGGACATTTGCACAACTAGTTAGAAGGAAGACAATGCACACAAATATCTCAAATTAGATGCACCCAAATATGTTCTTCATTAGCATGGATAACTCAACGTTTTCAAAACTATGACATGAATCTCAAGTTAGGGCTATAGCGTAGTCCAGTTCCAAATGTGCAGGCAGGCAGCAAGGCACCAAAGGGTGCAAAGGTGACACATGAGACTGGTGTCTGCGGGGCATGCAGATATATGCTAAACCAGTTAAAATAATAAATTACTGGTTGGAGAACACATGCAAGTACTATATGCTAAACCAGTCTTTCATATAACTATGTTACCAAGTAAGCTGCTTCAAGGGTTAATTAGTTTTCGTTACAACACGGTTAATTAATTAAAACTACAAAATATGTTCTTGGCCACCTTTTGTGGATACGGCTACATTCAAGTGACTTTCATTTTGTGGATACGGCTACATTCAAGTGAAGTTATTTTCTGCCATATGTTCTTGGCCACCTTTTCTCTTTCTCCTGGATCCATTATTTTAGGATTCTTTTTGCTTAACTTACCATGCTAATTAGCAATGATAAATTTGGAAGACATAGATGCAAAGGAACTAAGAATATATCCAAGAATATATTCTCTCGACTTTGACCATTCCAACAAATATATACCTGGGGAGGTGCAGATCTAGCAATAATGCACACTTCATGTGGCTAGTAGAAGTTCTAGTGTTCCCAGTTTATACAGAAGTGCCATATCACTTGAGGAATTCAAAGGATAGAGCAGAAGGAGCATCAAGAAAGGATACTATGTATTACAATTAAGAAAATTCACATGCAATGTAAATTTATTTCTGAATCATACATAACGCTAAGAGAAATTATCAGCTCAACTGACATGTTTAAATTATCCTTTCGCTTAGCTATTTTCCCCATTATGCATGATGTAAGAACTCAATGCAAAACTTGTAAATACTGCATTTATGAAATCACACTGTTATATGTCTGTAAATAGTAAATGTGCTTTGACTTCTACTATCCGCTTCCTAAATGGTCAGCTCTGTGAAGAATGCAGCTATGTATAACATATAGTCTCGCTTAAATATAAGTTTAACACATTGGATCTTTGTCGTTCTCTGTTCTGTAGTGCACGATGGTAGGAATGAAGGTGCCAAAATGTACATATGTAACTTTTAAGAAAATGCTCTAGAAGATTTATGGCGATAAGTTCAACTTTTCAATTAAGCTATTAGTATGTCAGCACTTAGCAGGCTTATTACTTCAAGGGCAAAGGTGAACAAGAGATAAAGGAAGGGCTAGTTCCCTCCGGTTAATATTTCCCAATTGTTAATTAAATTGAGTATTAACAAGTCTTGTCCATTCTAGATGCTGAGCAACCTCCCAAAGATAGTACTAAAGTTAGCTTAGTGTTCGCACTGTATGCCAGGGCAGATTGTATTATTGGGGTTAAATATATATAGCCTCTCAGAATCAATTCTCCACATACGTGCATCATCTATAGGCATTCACAGCCCATTGTGATCTACATATATTCTCCCAAATCACACCTTTCCGCAATAATTCAAGAGGTTCCATGTTCACTTCTAGTCAGCTACCCGTACTGTTCTATTTGCACGAAAAGTATCTGTTGGGACTGCCCTAAGTTAGTATTTCCATTCTTTTCCTCTGTTCAAATTTCAAAACTTGTTGCTTAGAGGCCAAATAAGAGCAGGTGGGTAATATATGCATACATATACTATAGAAACTCAATTAAAATATATGCATACATGTACTATAGAAACTCAATTAATGAGAAAAAGTGATTCATGTCTTCCCACGTTGTTTTTACATATTACTTAAAATTCGATTGCTCCAGTTGACTACCTTACAAGTTCTTCCGTGATTTTAATCTAGAATAAACATACTTTGATGAAATCCAATATATTTATTCCTGCAGCAATTACTCTTTTGTAACATATATGGGCAATGATTTGTTGCAGTGGAGTTACCAGCTTATAATTACATGAAATAGTATTCATTGGATCAAACATTAATTTTCCAGGCCAACCACCATGAAAAATATCAACATATCTCTGTCCACGCTCGCACCAATCAAGTGTAGACATACCAACAGGGTGTTCCCTTCACAACAGAGAGAACACTCAGTTAGCATTTATCATACAACTTTTTTTTTGGGACTTGGGTGCTCTAGCGCCCATAAACGGTAGAGCAAGAGCATGACTGAGTCTGATGCTTCTTGCGTTGCTGCCTTGCAGAGGAATCAATTCCACACAGAAGTGCGAACGGAAACACTGTTTCCACTAGATCATGTTGGTTCACGATCCATAGGATGTCGTCGACGAAGCAAATCAAATCGAAGACTAACAGGTGAAGATCTAATCTAATAAACCTTTTCCTATGAATGTGTACTGATCTGGTGAAGGTGAAGTTCAGTCCATACTGCGGCTAAACCGTACGCTGCTTTCCCAATAAAGTAAAAGGATTCCAAGGCTATAATTCCAATTCAATTATGATTTCCAAAGGTTGATCCCCCGCGTCCCCAAGGAATATTATTCCATGTTCCCTCAAAGGGAGCTCCTGTGCAAAGCACGCGCCACAGCCATTTTAGAGAGCCCGTATTTGCTTCGAAATATGCAAATACGATTCATCTTGAAATGACAATGACGTTTATCTAGATGCTGCAGGTTCGAGATATGTAAAGCACTATTGATGAGGAACTTTATTCCCTTTTTCTCAATCCGAACTCGTTAATTTAGTCCATTCGAAAAAATTCCCTCATCTCTTATCACTTGGAAAGCAGCACGGAGCCAAGAATCTACCAAAAAGGGTGTGCGACTTTGCCCTTTATCTCCATCTTCCTGTTGAAGTCTAAAAAAGAGAGGGTTATGGCACATAGCAGGTCTGGCAGTGATTACCTGGAGCAAATTTGCCTGAAGCTTGTTTGGCTCGCGGGCGCGGAGGCTTGGACTCGGGCAATCTTGGACCATCGATTCGCCTTCTTCTTCCCCCTCGACGCGATGCGGAGCAGCAGCCCCTGACGGCGGGGCAACCAGATCCGGTCGCCGCCGATTAGGCCGGTGGAGCCGGTCTCCAAGAGGTGTCACCCAATTCGCGCGTCCTCCATTGCGAACCCACCGACGCCTCCGCAGACCGCAGCCGGAGCCACCGCCGAGAGCGTGCATCACTGAGCTGCCGCCGACCTCCACACGTCGTTGTCGCCGCGCCGCGCCGCGCTTTTTTTTTTTTTTTTGCAGAATGATCGCGTACCACATCGAAATGGGCTAGTTGGGCTGGATAATTGCACGATTCTTTGGTCCTTTCGAAGAAATAGGCTTCCGTCCCGCTTTATAAATAAAGCCAAACGGTCGTACCGAAACCTCTTACGAAGCATTTTTGTAATTTTTGTGGTGATTGGTGGGGACAATCCTCTAAGAGCATCTCCATCGGGGGCCTCTAAATCGGTGTCCGGCACCCCCAATTGGGCCTCCTTTGGGGGGTGTCGGACATGTGTCCGGGCAACATTTGGAGGCCGCCACAACGGCACCCCCTAAAGACCCACCCCCAAACGGTCCGAGGTGCCGGCCATGATCCAAACACCTTGCGAGCAACATGAAATTTAAGCGATTCAAATTTAAACGATACAAATATAAACTAAACGATTGAAATTTAAACCCTAATCTAAACCTTAATCTAAACTCCGCCGCCCTGGCCTGCCTCGTCGTCGTGGCGGGGCGCCTGTCCTGCCAGGGAGGCCTTCTGGCTCTCCTGGGCTAGGCGCGAGCGGACACGCCTCTCCTGCCGGAGCGTGCTCGCCGCCCGGCGCATGCCATTTCTGGCAGCCCTCTCGCGCTCGGCATCCCTCGCAGCTGCTGCCTGCCTCGCCTCGCGCATCCGGTTCAGCTCCTCGTGAGCCACCTGCTGGGCGGCCTCCATCGAGGCCGGATTCTCCCGCTCCACGGCCACGGCGTGGAGGTCCGCGTACGCCGCGCGTTCGGCGGCCATGAAGGCGCGGCAGCGAACGTCTCGCTCCGCGGTCGCGATGGAGGCCTTCAGGATGGCGGCCTCGACGGCGTTGCCAACCGCCTCGTAGGCGAGCCTGAGCTGGTTGGCCGCCTGCTCGGCGCCAGGTGTCGAAGGAGTTCACGGCGACCACCTGGTCGGGCCACAGCGGCGGCGACAGCTCCCGCTCCGGCGCCGGCTCCTGCTCCGGAGGCGGCGACTGCCCAGGGTAAGGATCCTCCTGTGGCTCCTGCTCCTCCTGCTCCTCCACGTCGATGTCGTCGATGTCCGCCCAATCGAAGGGCGCCTCGTCGACGACAGGCTGGAGCGCCTGCTCCGGCTCCTGCTCCTGCCCCAGAGGGTGAGCGCGGCGCGCTGCCTGGGTGAGGGTGGACCAGGTGGTTTGGAGGCGGCGAGGCATGGTGCTTGGCGAGGCGGCGAAACTCCGGCGAGTGGTGGTGTGGTGAGGCTGCACGGCGGAGGAGTGTTATATAGGCGGGGAGGGGGCGGAAAACGGAGGGGCGGGAAGCGTTGGCGTTGGACGGGAAGCGGCGGGTGGGTGAGCACGCGTCGCGTCGGAGTTATGTGGCGGCGACGCGATTCGGCCACGCCGACGCTTGGAAGCCGGGAAAGCCTGGGCGCCGGCGTAATTGCGAGGCGTGCCGCAGACGCCTCGCCGTCCGTCGCTTCATCGCCTGCGGAAACGCGTCGCCATTAACGCAGGCAGAACGACCTCCTGCACGGCGCAATTTACAGCACCTCCTCGCGCCCCTACGTCTATGATGGGTGGGGCACCTGTCGGAGGCCATGTCCGGTCAATGTCCGGCACCCCCAGGAGGGCCTCCAAACTTGGAGGCCCTATTGGGGGTGTCGGACACAAAATCGCTCGGGGCGAGTCTTTGGGGGTGCCGCTGGTGGCGGTTTTCGTGTCCGGCCCCCCAAAGGGCCTTTGGGGGTCGTTCAGAGGCCCCAGGTGGAGATGCTCTAATGGATTGGTGAAACCCCAAACTTCACCTAATCCCTAGGAGATTGAGGATCAATACACTAGGTGGGGTAGTGTATTGAATCCCCTGTGGGATTGAGAAAATGAATTAGAGTTTGGTGATTTCTGGGGAAAGGTGGGGGTAAAACCTATCCAATACACTGGAAACAAACGATGTTTTGAAATTTGGGGTTTCACCCAATTCACTAGAGGATTATCCCACCAATCAGCACAAAAAGTCTAGAAACAAACAGAGCCTTAATGGTGACCCGGAGAAAATCTGACACTCTCTAGCCCATACCCATTATATTTCGGGCCAGAAATTTATCGGACCTACTCTGTAAAAAATAATCTTACACACCTAGGCTTCCCATGGATTGTTCTCGCCTATACTTGCACTGCCAAAATTAAGGTGCAAAAGATTCTTCCTAGTATTTGGCAGTAGATATCAAAAACGTTGGAAACAAACAAACAAAACAAAATTCATTTGAAATCAACAATTTTTGTAGGATGAGATGGGGGGCGCAAACGAAACAGACCTGGTACAACTCCACAATTCTCTCAAACTCATCGGTGTCTTTAACTTCTGGTCACTCAGTGAACTAGGGCTGATGTCTTCGACGACCTTCAACGTGCTCTTATATTGTTTTGTTTACCGAGGTTAAATAAATTCATCATTTTCAATCCCTTAAAATATGGACATTCATTATATTTTTCCTAGATCTATGATTTTATCGCTCTACCACACATTCAATGTCCTCATCTCGACATGGTGGGAAGGAATCCTTCTTATCGCCCATATGGCTGCTCCTTCTCACACTTCACGTCATCGTCGCTGCCTCCACCTTCTCCTATTGTCGAACTACCCTGTTGCCATAGCCTTCCGCCGCCATATGCCTAGATTCTATCACCGGTTTTCACTAGCGACGGAGGTGCAGCGATGTCGGAGCGTCTCTAGTGAGGGTTGTTTCCGGTGGTACGATGACCTAATTCTCTTGCCATACAGCATACGATATGCATATGCGTGCGACATCGACGAACATAGTATAGGAGTAAATTAGCACATCGCGCGGACATTATTTTTGCACACATCAAAATATGTGTGGGGACACATGACACACCTTTGGCATCAAATCGGCCTTGACAAGTTTCCATGCGATGGGTCAACTGTTTGGCATACAGCAGAATGGGCTCCATGAGGCCATTACGGTGTGGTTATATTTGGTGCTTGGTCCTCAATAGAGTCAGAGCCACCAGATTAATGAGTGACGACGAACCGCCCACGTGTGGCAAACCTCAACGAGACAACTACAACTATTTTTTTGGCGGTGTGTGTAATGCTGATAGCAGAGGCGGTTCTAGTGGGGTTGTCATGGCACCCCCTAAAATATACAGATTTTATAATCTAGTACTCCCTCCATACTGATTTATAGAATGCAATTACAAAACCAGATTTTTTTTCTCAAAAATAAGATGCAATTTAAGTCTTTAATGAGCAATTATTCCCTCCGGTTAGGTTTATAAGTCCTCTACATACACCTAGGTCATAAATTTGAGCAACATAATATGATTTATATACTATAAAAAAATATAATTAGAAAATTCAGACTTTATATTTTCTAATGGTATAATTTTTGTATTTAAATTATTTTATTATATTACTTAAATACATGGCCTAGGGATACGTTGAGGACTTATAAACCTAAAAGGATGGAGTATGAGAGATAAAATGGAAGACGATAAATGCATGCACATCAATTTAGTCAATTTATGAGTAATTAGGAGAGAGAAAAGGAAGGCAACCAATGAATGCACACCAATTACGTTATTCAATACACCAATAGTTAGCCACATAGGTTGAACAGATTTGCCAAATGCATCTTATAAACCGGTATGGAGACCAATTTAGCCTATTTTTATGTGTATTACATGTGTTGAAAAAAAAACATTAATGATATGCTATGAATTTTGAGTTTGGCAGCCAACCCGTTTACTGCTGCATCCGCCATGCATTGGCTGGTAGCCAGATTGGACGGGACGGCCGACGGGTGTGTCCTCGGGGCTGTCATGTTGCATGACGGTCGCCGTGGGTATTTATGAAGGGTTTTTTTTGTCAATTTCCCGCTTATTAACGTTGCAGTTCTCGTATTTAATCAATGAGATGAGTCAAAGGAAAATTACCTCCGTTTCAAAGGGGAAAAATGGGACAGGGAGTGTCTTAGCTAGACTTTGCATGTCGGATGGAAAGCTTTTGCGACCGGGAAGAGACTCAGGAGTGGCCTAGATTGTGCTGCGGGTATGCCCATGCATGCCGATATGCCCTCCGTTTTGGCGATCGAGTGGCCGAATCAGTGCAACGCTCCCAGTTTTCGGCTCATACCGGCCAGACCAAAAGCGTCACCTTCCCTCTCTGTGGGCTGCCCGCATTGTCTGCTCCCAGAACAAGTACGGATAGCTTATCCTCTTGTCCTTTCAGGGTCTGATCTTATCATGATCCCGATCCAACTACCAATTACACTTGTTCGAAGTAAAAAAAGACGACCATCCTGTAGCACATTTGTGTGGTACAGTCTTGATAGATTCAGATAAGTGAGACACCAGATACCATCTTTTTGTTAGTCTGACTCTGACTGTCCGAGGGCCATGTATGAAGTTGCAATGCTAAGCTACATCGAATCGGAGCGTGACGTCCTGCACCGATGCATCATAAGGAAAAAAATGTTTTTGGCGCACTAGTTTTTGTCCATTTCTATTTTGTCATTCTAATTTTAACATTTTGCTTTTGCCTCGTCAGCTCCTGATAATACATCATTTTCGTCCTATGTGGGGCAAAAACGAAGTGCAGATAATACAGTGCTAAATCAGTAGTAAAATGTATAGAATAAGTAGTTCGTGATGTAGAGGAATGATCAACATCGACCACGTTGATTACTATTTATCCCTTGTTTTTTATTTTGTGAATCCGGTGCCCATCGGAGATTCGAGAGAGCAAGATACGATCGATACACTGAAAATTCAGAATGTAGATAGTAAACCAGAGAGCACCTTCTTGTCATTAATCAACTGGACATCAGTTTATAAATTATACTCCGTACAAGCTAGTTGCCCTGGCTACAGTGTGGAGCTTGGACACCACCAACCACTGCCATAGTCATAGTATATGACGATCAGTAGTACCACTACTTTATTGGGACATGGCATTGACGACGGTGCAGTAGCAGCAACACTAGCTCATGGCCTGAAGAATGCCGAACGGGGACGAGAGGTGGCGCCATGGAAGGAGGTGTCTTTGAGGTGGTCGGGAGCCTGCTCGTACGAGTGTCTCCTCGCCAGCGACAGGATCTTCTTGTCGGCGGCGACGAAGTAGGCCATCCCGGCGACGGTGCAGACGATGAGTGCCTGCCCGGTCGGGTTCAGGTTCGCCTTCGCCCACGGCAGCATCCTCACGCTCGCCAGCTGCACAAACGTTAACAGTAATAATAATTAACAGCTTCTGAGTGTGTGACTACTAAAAATTAACAGTCATACTACTGTAGTAAGCATGCATGAACATTCTTCGGTAATTCAGAGGAGCTCACCGTTGGGACTGCAGATGCGACAGTGGCGACGGCTGCCGCCTTTGCTCCGGCGAGCGTCGCCTCTTAATCACAAGATAAAAATAAAAATGTGTCAGTGTAAAGTCGAAGCCGCAAACGTACATCGATCAGTATTCAGTACAGTTGGAGCTGGTAATGTACTGCAGAAATCGACCCCAACTACCTCTGGCACAGCGTTTGGCGAGGGCGAGCTTGTGGTCGAGGCTGGCACCAGTGACCGTGGTCGACGACATCTTTTCCTTCCTGATCTTTGATGGAGCAAAATGGCTACTGGCTTATTACAGAGTGAAACGAGATGGGTTCTTGCTGTTGTCTGCTTCGAAGATGAGGAGGTAAGCCGGTGTATTTATAGGTAGGAAAAGGTGGCGGCGACGCACGGTTTTGAGTGGAAACCGTGGGTTACTAGTTTCGTGCCCTGGAATGAGTTGGTGGGTACACTTTCTGGGAGCGGTAGGTTTATCCAGCTAAAACTATGGTAGGGATCCACAGGATTTGATGATGCCTGAGATCCTCGTCTTTTACCCATAATCTCGCAATGAAGAAGAGATCTATTGTTAGGCAGAATAGCTCCAGTCAGCATAATCAATTGTTATCAGAATTTGTCCTCTGTAAAACAACCAAAGTAAACAGCGCATCAGCCATGCGTGTGTGCACCGGTCTAAATTTTGACTGCTTACTCAGAGTTTAAATGGTTGAGCTGAACTTTTGACTAGAACGTTGAAGACGCATTTGTACCGACCCAGTGGTTTGGGATTTGCGAGAGGCAGCCATCTGAAAACGGAAGTGGTTGGGACTTGGAAAAAGACATCTTAAAACCGAAGAGTGCACTGCACACAAACTGTGGTTTTTTCTGCTTTTGTAGTTTAGCTTTCTCTTGTTTGCTAGCTCCTGTTGCGAGTGATTGTTGTTGTTGACGTCGTTTTGGCAATTGGTATGAAAATCTTACCGGAGAGGACTGGTAAGAGCATCTCTAGCAGTACCCGCAAAATTCGAACCCGCAAAACAATTTTAAGGGTCGGGTTTTTTCGTGTTCTTGCGTGAGAAATCGGGCCGCGAAGAACAGAGCCCGCAAACGAAACTGCAAATCTGAATTTCAACACGCAGATTTTCGCGGAAACAAAGTTCAGTTCATACTAGATAGATGTTCTTCTGTACAGATAGATTTCAACATTGTTTGTACACAAAATGCAAACCCTAGAACTACACGTCGCCGCCCAAACCCTAGAACTACACAAAATTTGCTCCTCACCGGAGCCACGGGCGCGGCGGCGACGCAGCGGTGGAGGAGCTTCACTCCTCGTCGGAGACGAGGTCGATGACGGGCGGGAGCTGGCTGATGATCTCCCGCTCCCGCTCCCTCCGGAGCCGGTCACACTCCGGCAAGTCGCAGCGCACCGACCCGCCGTGCCTGTACTTCCGTGCGCGGCGCTTCCGTGCCATGGCTCGGCCGAACCGGTCGTCGCCGGGGAGCGCCGCCCCTGGTTCCCGCTTCGGCGCCATGGCTCGGCGTCGCCGGATCTGTTGACGGGGAGGCGAGATTGCTCGTCGGAGACGGCGGAGCGCACGGCGGATTGCTCGCCGGAGGAGCTGTGGGATTGGGGATTGCAATCCGCAAATGCGGTGGGAAGCCAGATAAATAGGGGTAGGCGGTGCCGGGCCACCGCAAAACGTTTGCGGGCCGACGCAAATATGCAGGCGCTGGTCTGGCCCAAAAATGGCCCCAAACCCGCAAACTCGCCGGAATTTTGCGGGTTCGGCCGTTTTGCGGGTACTGCTAGAGATGCTCTTAGATCGGTGCCACGGCTAACCTTAAAATAGCTGTTATTTACCAGTAAAATTGTGAGAGTTTGATATGTTTATTTGTAAAAGTATTTCAGAAATCAAAACATTGTCACATGTTGATGAAGTTGGGATGCTCTAGGTGTACAAGAAAAATCCTACTGTACGAGTTTTTCTAATTGTGAAAGATTATAATTGACCGGTTAATCCTGTAAGTTTTACTCCTCGCCTTAAAAATTTGTATTATATCGCTCCTTGTTTGTTTGGTTAAGAAATTCTCAAAGTTCAAAAGAATTCAAAGAAACCGAGTTATGTCCATGTTTGTTGTGTCTATTTATAGAAGTATTCCATTATTGTTGTCAGATGTCATCACACTGGAGACTAGATGGAAAAAATAACATTTTTATAGAACTACAAATGTCTTAATTTGCATGGATTTTTTAGGTGGAAAAAAATTAGTTATAAGAATATTGCATCAATTATCCCAATAAGTAATCGTGCCTTTAGGTAAATATAGCAACCATTATTTAGCCTTCCATCTAAGTGAAAGGGGGAATAAATGTAGCTTGATCGCACTTGGTCGACATCTTTTAAGCGCATAATTTTACATATTTCAATGTAATTGTTTAATTATGCGCATATATTTAAAATTATATTAGCCTGCAAGCTAAACCGTCAAACCGATTATGTTGAACCAAATTCAACATATTAGGTTAAATCTTGTAGTTACTGATATGTCCAAAACATATCTATCCAAACACCGTTGCTATGATTTTGTTCTCTATTTTGCATGATCCGAATAGCACTAATGCAGACTAATGTTATTTTCAGGATAATTGTTTTGGTGTCTTTTTTGTGCTGAAATAAAGTTTCCCGAAAGATTCTGTACACAATCCCAATAATTATTTTAAGTGAAAATATCCATTGAGCCGGAAGACCTGACGGAGTGGAGCCACCAGGTGGCCACGTCAGTACCAGCCCGGGTCCCACCCGCCTAGGGCCCTAGAGCGCCGCCTCTCGAACCCCTTCGGCCAAAATTTCCTCCCTAGAGAAGACAACGCGACACCTCTTCAATTTTCCTGTTCACGGCACAGAGCCGCTACGAACCTGTGTTCTCTTTTTCAGAGGGCTAATCTGGAGGATGATTCTGGCCTCCCTGTTGTAGGCAGAGGAGATGATCGGGATTGGATCACGATGAGATCGTTCATATAACATATGTTAGAATTATTAGGGTATGATGACTATTATCCACTATGTTGGTAAATTGTTGCTAATATGACTTCTTTGTGCTCTATGCGTGACACTAGGGGCCGAATGCCATGATTTCATAGTTCAACACTTTATGTTATCATGAATATAATGGTTGTTTTGAATAATATTTACAAATTGTATGCACATGCTATTAGTTCGGAGCTGGAGATCTCACGGTGACATGATTGGGGTATCTAAGGGGAAGACTATAAGTTGAGCATTATATGTATTCATTAAGTATTAATGCTTTACTCCGGTGCTTTGTAAAATGAGTACCTTAATTAGTCTAAGTTTCTTAAATGGGCCCCGCTAAAACGGGAGGGTAGGACAAAAGATGTTGTATGAAGTCGTATTGCAATTAGTTACAAATGTATTGAGAATACATGGCTACGTATGATTGATGAGACTTTATTTATTATTTATATGTACCCTATGTTATGACTACTACATGATCGGTTATTCTAGTAAGGGAACGTGCCCTGGCGATTGATTCCATATGGCGCTTGCAGATTCACGTTGGAGACCACATCGACGTACCGAGCGTCCTCGCGAGGGCCTCTCTGCAATCGGGTGCGCGTGCATACCTGGACCCGGTTTTCCCTCGACGTGCACTAATTTTTCTTACCAGATCCTTGCGGGTGGACCCGATACCAGCCCCATTTGTGAGATTCATGGGACACAGTGGTCAGTCAGTTGCTCCACCGCCGCTCATTTCCCCTTTTCTCGTCTGTGAACTCCTCTCTGTCCCTCTCCGGCGATTTCTCCTGTGGTTCCGCGTCGCGGCCGACGATTTACCGCTGCATGGATGCTTCTCCGGCGGGGCTGGTGAGTTCCACCGTAGTTTGGTCTCTAGCGTCCACGTTTTTGGTTGATTTCTGATCGGTTTTTGTTGGTAAGCACTGCAGATCTGAGCAGAGAGAAGGCTGAGGCGGCTTCGTGATGCGATTACGGCGATGAGAGTGTACAAGCAGGTAAGTTAATTCTTCAGCAATCCCGTGCCTGCTCTACTTCTCGAGGGATGATGGTTTCACTAGTAGGAAAAGGCTTATAGCCACCAGCATACCGCTGGCGGACGCCGTTTCCGTCCGCCAGCGCTTCGACCGCTGGCGGGCGGTTTTTCGTGTCCGCCACTGGTTCTGGACGTACCGCTGGCGGACGCCCACTCTGCCCGCCAGCGGTAGGAGTAGAAATTTGGGACGGGGCGGGGCAAACTACCGCTGGCGAACAGAATACGTGCCCGCCAGAGGTACTTAATAGACCGTTGGCGGACGGTAAATAGGGTCCGCCAGCGGTAGTTGCGTCGGCTGAGCTCAGCGGGAAAAAAAGGCGCCAGTACCGCTGGCGGGCAGGCTGCACCGTCCGCCAGCGGTCAGTTCAGTACCGCTAGCGGGCACACTGGAACGTCCGCCAGCGGTAACCTGGGAAAGTGACATAAGTGCGGCCGCACCTACCACCTCTTGCTCACTTATTGCACTTCACTCTCTTTCTCTCTTAGCTCGAGTTTTCCCCATTTGTGGCTCCTTTCCCCCCATGAAATTAATCATTTTTAGCCAACAAAAAGTGATTTAGTTGATAGATCCCACTAGATCTCTCTCCCACATCCTACTTTGACCAAAAGAAATCCACTCAAGTCACTCATATCTCACAAGATCTGGATTTCATCTTCGGTCGACTTCCGCGATTATTTTGACGTGTGTTTTAACTTATTAAGGTGATCTTTTATCGATATAAGTAAAAGCAAATTCTTAAAATTAATTTGGTCGGATAAATGCGCCCGCCGTAACCATGCAAAAATGCTGGATGAAAAATGGCTTGGAATGTGTGAAATTGAGTTGTGATGAATAAATTTGTGTTGTGATGTGTGAAATTTAATGAGGGTGCCAATACCATGCCGGAATGTTGATTCATTTTCCGTTTCGGCAACTTTTGGCACTCTCCTTGGGTCCTATTTGTAGGAAGGTCGTGGCGAATTTTTTCGTGAAACCCGATAAAATATTAAATGGTGCTTAATTATTGTCTTGATTATACAACGTGCAGGTGATAATGGTTATTATGAGTGAACGTGTCATGAATACATACTTGAGACACGCGACGAAAGACATGCTGCAGAATAAACGCAAAGATATACAGTGTCTGTGTCGCGCATGCAAACTCGAGGTCGGCATCAGTCTATTTACCAGAACTTTGCTGGAACACCTGCTCTTCCGTGGTTTCATGGATGGCCACACTCGTTGGTTAACAGATGAGGATGAACATGATGGAAATGATGGTGCGCCGGAAGGAAATAATCAGGATCAAGGGTTGCAAGACAATAACGACGAGGGGCAAGAAGACGAAGAGCCTGATCCGGATCCCGTGCAACATGATGAAGTAGAAGAAGAGGATGATGATCATGTGGTACCAGAAGATCTGGAGGACACACGGACACCGCTAACTTCAGTCGTGCGGGACCCTCATCTAACAGAATTGTTTTTCAGAAGACGGCTAACAGGGAATCTAAGCTGGTGCAATTGGAGAAAGATTCAAATACTCCGTTGTATCCAGGCTGCGACCCAGAAGATTCTCGCTTGAAAGTATCGCTTGATTTTCTGCAGATGAAGACAAGACACAAATTGAGCGATATAAGCGTCGACGCTAACCTAGAATACTTGCACGGTATCCTTCCGAAGGGCAACACATGTCCTAAAAGTTGTGACGAAGCCAAGAAAGTCGTGTGCCCCTTTGATTTACCGCACGAGAGGTACCATGTGTGCATCTTCGATTGCTACATATTTCGTAAAGAGGACGAGGGAATGACCAAATGTCCAGTGTGCAATGCCGATCGATACAAGACCAGGAAGAATGCCCCTCGCAAAGTTGTTTGGTAGTTTCCGCTCATTCCTCGTCTGCAGCGATATTTCGCAGACCGTAAGGAAGCAAATCTTATGCGTTGGCATGCGGAAAGAAGGGCGGCAGTGGTGAAAGATTCAGAACGGAGTGAAAAGATAATTCTGACACACCCTTCGGATGCAAGCCAGTGGAAAGCATTAGACGCTCATGATGCAGACTTTGGAGACGAGCCAAGGAATATCAGATTGGGTGTGAGCACCGACGAACTCAATCCGTTTGGCAACCAGAGCAGTACACACAGCACGTGGCCCGTGTTTGTATGGATATACAACCTACCTCCCTGGTTGTGTATGAAAAGGAAGTACATACACATGAGCATGCTAATTCAAGGGCCGAAACAACCTGGCAGCGACATCAATCTATATCTGAAGCTACTGAAAGATGAGCTAGACACGTTATGGGCGTCCCAAGGGGTTCCCACTTGGGACGCCGTCGCAGAAGATTATTTCCCTATGAGAGCTACCTTGCTGTGTACAGTGCACGATTTGCCCGGCTACGCATACGTTGCCGGCCAGATGTGCCACGGATTTTTCGGATGTGTCAGGTGCATGGATGATCCGACATTCCACCAGCTGAAGAAAGCCGGTTCTTCGAAAACCGTCTACATAGGCCATCGAAGGTGGCTAGACGATGAAGACCCATGGAGATGGCGTGGAGACCTTTTCAACGGTGAAGATGAGCTCCAAGAACCTCCACTTAAGAAGAGCGGCGATGACATTTACGAGTTGTTGAATGAATGGGAAGAGTGCCCTGAGCCGGGAAAGAAGCGAAAGGCGCCAAAACCGCTCCATGGTGTTTGGAAGACGGGGTCTGTGTTTTGGGACTTGCCATACTGGCCCATCTACAGTACGCCAAATTGCCTTGATCTAATGCATGTCACGAAGAATGTGTTCGAGAGTATGTTTGGCACTGTGCTCCACATGGCGGACAGGACCAAAGATGGGCCAAAAGCAAGATTTGACCTTAAACATATGAACATCAGGAAAGAGCTTCATGCGAGCCCAAAAATGTGGTAGCCGACCAGTTGGATGAGGAGACGGACGGTCACAATGCTAAAAGGGTTAAGAAGAATGACTATTACTATCCCCCCTCTTGCTTCACTCTTAGTCCAAAGGAGGTCAAACAATTGATGAAGTGCCTTCTAGGAGTCAAAGTGACTTTGGGTTACTCGGGCCTGATAAGCAGATTCTTAGACTGGCAGAAAAAGAATTTCAGCGGTATGAAGTCTCATGATTGTCACGTGATGATGACACAGATATTCCCAGTTGCGATCCGAGGGATAATGGACAAGCACATCCGTGAGACCCTTTTTGGACTCTGTAACTTCTTTGACGTGATCTCCCGAAAGTCAATCACCGCAAAGAGACTCTCAACACTGCAGGAAGAGATTGTTGTGATACTATGCGAGCTTGAGATGTACTTCCCGCCCGCATTCTTCGATATTTGCGTGCATCTGTTGGTTCACATCGTGGATGATATCATTCATCTCGGACCGTTGTTTCTCCACAACATGATGGCGTTCGAAAGGATGAATGATGTCATAAAAGGATTTGTTCGTAACAGGGCCCGTCCGGATGGAAGCATCGTTCAAGGCTTTCTCACTGAAGAGTGCATCTCTTTCTGCACGAATCATCTAGATATAATTGATAACCCTGTTGGTTTGCCCCCTAACAAGCACTTTGGGAAGTTTGGTGGGTCTGGTCACAGAAATGGCGTGCGGGACTTACATGTGGGCTTCGCTCGTCCAATGGCCGACTTTAACAGGGCAAACTTAGTAGCTCTCCAACACCTTCAAGTGGTCGATACTTGGGTGGAAAAGCACAAACTGACGATTAAGCAGAAGTACATTGGCCAGGGCAGGCAAATGACCGAAGAAGAAATAATCAGAGAGCACAACTCCTCTTTCTTTTGTTGGTTCAAAGATGAGCTTGTCGCTCCGCCAACGGATGATGCAGAAGGTAGATTGTTATATGAGTTGTCACGTGGCCCCCACTAGTACAGAACGCACATCGGATACCCCTCTATGGAAACGGCAGGTGTTAGGCGACGGAGAATCGCGCTTTCCGCGCGGCCGGTGCGTACAAACCTGACCAGGCCCACCTACATTGGCAACGGACCCTTTCCAATCTCCGTCACCTATTATATTGGCAACGGTTAATAAAATTGTCCGTTTCCAATATTTGCCTCTATGGTAACGGATAGAAATTTCCAACCGTTGAAAATGTTGATACGTGGAGGCTAGCGAATGGGC
This sequence comes from Poa pratensis, assembly GCA_947311845.1. Taxonomy (NCBI): domain Eukaryota; kingdom Viridiplantae; phylum Streptophyta; class Magnoliopsida; order Poales; family Poaceae; genus Poa; species Poa pratensis. The sequence continues at coordinate 28,671,083 of CAMZMU010000044.1, read as the reverse complement.
AGATGGGGAGGTGGGCGGAGCAGACCCGCGAGTATAAATGGCGAGAGGTACCAGGCAGCGGTCTCTTTGAAGCCCCAGTCCATCGCCTATAGTTATTCAAACTTCGCCAGATCCCCTCCGTCCAAATCCATGGCGAGAGGTACCAGCAGCGGTCGCGGCCGTGGACGAGGGCGAGGCCGTGGTAGGGGGCGCAGCGGCAATGCCATGCCGTCGGTGTCGCCCTCACCGTCCTCTGAAGACATGTCCCCGGCGAGAGGTACCATCAGCGGTCGCGGCCGTGGACGTGGGCGCGGCCGTGGACGAGGGCGCGGCCGTGGTAGGGGGCGCAGCCGCACCACGCCGTCGGTGTCGCCCTCACCGTCCTCTGAAGACATGTCCCCGGAGCTGCGCGGCTTCGAGTTCTTGGTTATCCTGTACAAGGGCATCGAGAGCCGCCTGAGGCTCCCGAGGGCGTTCGCAGAGAAGCTCCAAGGCATGGTGGCAGCTACCATGCATCTGAAGATGGAGGACTGCGAGAACGGCAGCTGGGCGGTGAAGACGGCCGTGAGTGCGGGGGGAATTTGTACCTCGGCCAGGGATGGAAGTCATTCGCCCAAGCGTACAAGCTTGAGCAGGGGCACTTTTTGTGCTTCGAGTTCGACGGCGACAACGGGTTCTTCATCAAGATCTTCGACGGTACCTTATGCCGGAGGGACGCACTCGTGTACAGCGACGACGAGCCCGAGTCTTCATCAGCAGCTGCTAGTAGTAGCATTAGCTAGTAGTAGCATATATGTAATCGTTTACTTCATTATCAAGTCCGTATGTAGTAGCACTAGCTGCTAAGTGGTCTCTCGCTGGTGTAAAATCAATGGAAACGGTTATATAAAATGTCCGTTGCCAATGTGGCGCTTATATATACTGCCGGCTCGGTCTCATTATCACTCTCTCACTTGTCTCTCTTCCAACCCTAGCCACCGCACACTGTGGCTTTCAACTCTCCTCACTCTCTCTAATGGCTTCCTCTGTCGGCGCTTCTAGATCCGGCCATCGCGGCCGCGGCTCTAGCCGCCGCGGCAGCACCGTTCTAGCGGCAGCCCTTCGTGAGGGGAAGGTCGATCTGGAGGCGGCCATGCGTCCGCTAATGATGCGGCAGCGCCACCATCTGACGCCCTCCTCCTCCGGTGATGCCCGGCTTCTTCTGAGCCAGGCCGATGTGGAGGAGGTCATTCATGAGGTGGTGGTGCAGCACCTCCGGCGGATCTACCAGCAGAAACCCATCTGGAGGAGGAAGTGGCCGATCTGGAGGAGGAAGTGGCCGATCTGGAGGTGGTGGAGGATCTGTAGGTGGTGTCTGATCTGGAGAAGGAGGAGGAGGTGGATGTCGACGAAGGAGAAGGAGGAGGAGGTGATTGCGTCGCAGCGCGCTGGTAGCATCTCAGCGCATCTGGCAGAGGCCTGCACCTCCTCTCCGCCGGGTGAAAGGTATAAATCTTTCTGTGACCGGCTGTGATGCCGATGAACTAGGTTCTACGTATGAGCATTTCATCACATAAACAAATTCCTAGTGCAAATTCACACATACATGTTCTGATAATTACAAACACTTATTGTTAAAGCACCAACTGTACAAACTAGTTAAACACCCACATCCAAAGCCTATTGCAATTCACCTAGGGCATTCTTGCACCTAGGGCAGAGCATTTCCTGCCATGTTGGACGTAGCCTGTCCTTCAAGGTTAGGATCTTGCGATACAACTCGTAGGTCACGTACCCATCTATTGCTGCGTAGTCGAGGTTAACTTTGTGCAGCGGCATCCACTCCCAAAAATCGTGCTGGTTGGATGGGAACTCCTTCTTCATGTTGGCGTATGATTTGTCGATGAGGTCTGCCGCTAGATCACCCATTCCGTCCCTCTCGTCTCCACCCTTGATTTTGTATACGAGTTGGATGTCCACGTAGTACTCCGGTGGAATGTGGAAGCCGGCAGAAGAAAGCACCTTGCTGTCGTTGGTGATGTCCACGCTTGCGAAGGTGATATTCTTGCGTTCAAAGAATTTGCCCAACTCTGGACAATTCTTCTTGGACTTGCACCAGTGGAACACGAGGACATGCTGGCGCATGGCGAGTTGCAGGACAGACATGTGCCGACGATTACGGGTGTACTCGATGTCAAGGCCGATGAACCGATGCTTCTCCTCTGCTAGCCATTCCTCGTACTTGTCGAGGATCCGCTCCACGGTATGCTCCTCGTTCGTGTACACCACCTCCAGAACGGTGCCGTGGGTACGGACGGTAGTTGTCTCTGTTGTTCTGTTGCGGTCGTCCATGGCGGGTGGGGGATTGGGGTGGAACGAGGAAGAAGAGAAGGAAGGAATGCGAACTGTCTGCCACCGAACAGAGCAGTTCCTGGATATTTGCCGTCGATCTTAGCAGTTTCTCGAAAATGGCAACCGAACAAAGCAGTTGCTGGAAAATAGCCACCGGTTTTTTATATCCAGATGTATTTTGTACATTTCGCTAATCTTTTTTTTCTTTCATGCAGGAGTTTATTTCGGCAACACTGCATAAAAGTACCAATGTACCATTCCGAGAACCAAAAACCTTAAGGCAAGGAAATTTCGTGGATACTGGTCTCGGAGTGGGTACAGCGACGACCGAGAGCTCATAGAAGGTGAGCTCCAAGTCAAAGATGGAACGCTGGCTTAATTAAGCCAGCCTTCCATCTTGTTAGGTTAGTTGCTTATAGGTTTAGAGTTCATGATTGTAGTCAAAGTGTAATAGGTGATATTACATTATGCCAATGTGTGATAGATATGATTGTAGTCAAATTGTAAAAAACGGTGATATTATTGTATACCAATGTAATGATGGCATTTGTTCTATGTTATGAATTGAATAACGTTTTAGTGCATTGTGCAATCAGCCTTTCATGTATTATGGCATATAACCGAAATATGAGAAAAGCTCAGTGCAAACGGGTAGATGGAAAACTCTGTATCCGATGTAGGAAAACTAAAGCAACGGAGGTCTGCGCACAACCGTTGCCAAATGGAGACCTCATCGGAAACGGTTTTTGGCCTCCGTTACCGATGAAGGCCTTCACATCAGTGACAGAGGCGGGGACACGGACCCTTTCTCCGTTGCCGAAGGGGTTTTTGGCCCGTTTCCGATGTGTCGTTCTGTACTAGTGCCCGCCCCCAACCTCGCGACATTTCAAGCATATGATATCAACGGGTTCACTTTCTACACAGAGGCAAAGGACAAAACTTCTGACTATCAAAACTCAGGGGTAACAATGCTATCTTACGTCGGTGACAAAAAGTACAGGTACTACGGAAGGATAGAGGATATCTGGGAGCTTAACTACTCTGGAGAGAAGGTGCCGATGTTCCGTGTCAGATGGGCTAGGTTATCAACGGTGAAAAAGGAAGACCAATACTTCACCACCATGGTTTTACCCGAAGCCGGCACTTCATCAAGCAACACGAACATCACTGCACAAAATGAGCCATGGGTATTGGCTAAGCACGTGTCTCAATGCTTCTTCATAACCGACCTGTCAAAGCCTAGCCGTGTAGTCGTGAGGAGAGGCAAAAGAAACATCATTGGAATAGATGGAATCGCGAACGAGGACGACTTCGACCAGTACGGTGATCCTAATATTGAAGATGATGATGAAGATGAAGATGAAGATAACACGACATACACATCAAGAAGAAGTAGAACCACGCTACCCACGAGAGGAGGTCTTCCATTCTTAAGAAGAGGTCATAATGTGGGGCTGAATTATGCAACTAAGACCAAGAAAGGCAAGAAGAAAGCCAAACGCTAAGAGAAAAGTTGTAATTTAATTAAGATGTTTTTGAACAATGATGTGTATGAATATTTATTTATATGCACACAACCTATTTTGCTATGCACAACTGTACTTGAAAATACTAAATAATAACAAAAAAAGAATAAAAAACAGAAATTTAAAAAATACCGCTGGCGTACAAAGCTCGCCGTCCGCCAGCGGTAACAATATACCGCTGGCGGACACCAGGCCCGTCCGCCAGCGGTAACGTGGGCCCCCCCACTTAGGGCACCCCGCCCCCAAACCTACTCGATCCAGATCCACGCCGCCCCCAACCTCTGTCTCCACACCCGCTGCCGCGCCGCACCCAACCTCTCTCCACACCCGCCGCCACCCCCTACCGCGCCGCCCCGCGCCACCGCCCCTGCCGCGTCGCCCCGCGCCGCCGCCCACCCACGTCCGTCGCGCCGCCACCCTCACCCGCGTCCACCGACGGCCCCTACCAGCCCCCGGACCGCCGCCCCGCGCCGCCGCCTCGCCCGTGCGCCCATCTCCGACCCCTACCCGCCCCCGGACCGCCGCCGACGAGCTGCACCGCGCTCCTCTGACCCCTCACCCCTACAAGCCCCCTCTCCCCGAGCGCCTCCGCACCGCCGCCGACGAGCTGCACCCGGACCTCCTCCCAAGCCGAGCTCCACCACCGCACACAAGTTGTTTGGTAAAATACCTAAACTTTTTTGATGAATGTGATGGTTGTGATGTGATGTAATTGTGGTGGTGGTTATGATGTCGGAATGCGATCGATATTTGTGATGAATATAAAATGTTTGTAGGTACCCTTGAGTCCCTTGAGATTGCCGGGACGTTGATTAGCTTCCGTTCCGGCAAATTCGGGTACTCCATATCTCCTAATTTTTGCAAAGGTCATGCCAAAAAAAATCGTGAATTTTGGCATGACTATTTCTAAAATTAGGACATATTTGAGTGCCCGCATTTACCGTGACGGACATTCTGGCAAACTTAGCCTCATGGGTATCTTAGTATTTAATTAAGTGAATTTTCTTGTTATACTAAGTTCGACTTTTCTTGTTAGTGTGAACATGGCCGACAACGACGAGGCTGGGGGTTCTCATACAGAAGGCGAGGATCCGATGAAGGCGTTCATCGAGAACGAACTCACAAATACTTTCAAATCCATGTTTCCTACCTTCTGTGAGTTTGTTGGGACTTGGATGAAGGGAGGCCAAGTAGGGCCTCCCCCCATGATCGGCTACGGGTACGGCGACTCTATCACCAATTTGGTGCCTATCTTGCCAAATCAAGAGACGCCAGAAGATGCGCCGGTGAACAAGCCTAAGAAGGCACGAAAAAGATACAAGAAACAAAAATTGGAGGACTTTGCCAACCGACCGGAGAAGGGGACTGATTCCCGGTTTGTGGACATGATACCCATCAAGAACTGGCATAAGATGCATCACTTGGGTAAATCGATCCTGCCGGCGGATTGTGTCGAAAAGTTGAGAGGACATTTGTTAGACCTACATGAGGTTGTTCTTGTTGTGGAGACGAAACTTCTCGACCAACCAGCTCCAACATATCCCCTTTTCATTGCAAAGGTACCAGACGGGTTGGGCTTTGTCAGGGAAGATGGCGCAAACCTGCTCTTTGTGAGATTTGATGATATCTTCTCAATGTTCCATATGCTTCCGCTCCACCCATCTATAGTCCGTCTTGTTGCGCTCGAAATGGCGCACCAAATCAAAATGGAGGATACCCCCGGCATCTTGATGGTTGACCCCTACTACATGCAAGAAATGTTCGTGAACAACTGATAACCCCCAAGAGCAAGGGATCACTATAGCACCTCTCAATGTGGAAGTAAGGTATCGATCCGCAGGAGCAAGAAGGAAAAGTTATCTATTCCCTACAACTAAAGTGTCACAAGTTTTAGTTGATTATGCACTAAACAAGTTTAGAGAACAAGATGGTTGGTTTGATGGATGTAAAAGTGTCCCAATCCTCTTCTTTGCAAGAGGACAAGACAAAGGTAGTAGCAAGTGAAAGCTCTCAAAGAGAGAAAGCCCAATCCTCTATGTAGCAAGAGGACAAGCTCAAGTGTGTGTTTCTTATAGGAACAATGGACATGGTTCATGGGTTCACTTAATCCTCTCTCTCTCTCTCTCATCTATGGTGATCATCATGTTATAGATAAAATACACACAATTGTCATGTTTTAATGGTAGCTTTTTATGACGGCTATATGTCTTAAAACACATAGTTGAAAGAAATACTCATTTGTGTTGCTAGGTCACCCCTCGTAAGGCTAGCGTGGTTTCTCTCACTCCCACATCATACTCTTTCTTTTTACCCCCAGATAAAGGACGTTGGGCGGTACTGTGTCACTCAATACCTATGCCGTGTCACATCGGCCATCCCGTACCCACATACATCATACTTCAAAGTATGACAAATCACAAAAGCTCCAACACAACGGTAAATGCATAACAAATCATCTCACACCACAATATTCACCACAAAGGTATTACATAGATAACTGTAATCATGTTCAGCAGCTCATACGGTACTAATTAGTGAAGCTCAAGAGAGAGGAGAGATACAAAAGTTACCACCACAAACCCTAGTCCAAGGGGTGGACTACTCCTCCTTCATCATAGTGATGACGGTGAAGAAGTTCTTGCTGTAGATGTTGATGATGAACACGCCGGAGGGGGGTGGAGCCCTCCGGAGGCGATTGCATCTCCTCCAATCCCTGTGAAAAAACTTCAAAACACCGTTTCTCCCATTCCTTTTCTGTGGGGTGCATTAATAGTGATAAACAAATATGTTTCTTGCTGCATATAATCCTTGAACAAAAATTCATATGAGATGTCCAGAAAGTGTATAATGTTGTATGCCTACTCATAAACTCAATTGGATCAAAAATATTCAACTTAAAAGCTCAAAGCATGCATCAAACAAAATGGGACAGAATCTGTCCAAAAAACAGCAGCAGTAAAACGTATTTTTCTATCCTACCAAACTTTCTCGAAAAATTCCAAACAAATTCATGCATACAGAGGATGAAAATTTGCAACTACAGTTCAAATATGAGCTCATTCGGAGTTACAGAATAAGAATTAAAAATCATACCATGCACTGATTCGTGCAGGAATAAAATCTCCGAACGCTATAAGCAACTTTTCAAGACCAAAATGGGTAAAACTTGGCACTTTATTAAAAACTCCAGAAACTAACTAGACACAAAATCTCTTGTTACAGCAAGAGGACACAAAGAAAAATCACACACAAAAATAGCCGGGTTGCCTCCCGCAAAGCGCTTTCTTTATAGCCATATAGTTAGGCTTGATAGTTTTAATGATGCTCCCATAGGAATAAGAGTTGAATATAAAAGAGCATCAAGAAGCAAATATCAAACACATTTAAGTCTAACCCGCTTCCTATGCATTGGGATCTTGTAAGAAAATAAATCAATAAAGCACAAAGTGACTAGCATAGGAAGGCAAAGCAAGTGCAACTTCAAAATTTTCAACAAAAAGAGAGAAGACTTAATATTTTTGAGATATATGAAATCATGTCTCGCTCTCTCATAAAAACTTTCAGTAGCATCATTGATAAACTCAACAATATAGCTATCACATGAAACATTCTTATCATGATCCATATGCATAAAAGTATCATTACTCTCCACATAAGCATAAACAGTTTCATTAGGAATAGTGGGAGTAAAACATTCATAATAATCATTGTAATCATCATATATAGGAGGCATATCATAATCACAATAAACTTTATACTCAATAGTGGGTGGACTGAAAATATCATATTCATCATCATAAATGGGAGACATAGTATCATTAAACAAGTTAAAGAACCTCCCCAAGGTTAGATGATTGCAAGATATAAAAGGAACCTCCCCAAGCTTAGTCTAGTGCACACAAGAATAGAAACTTAAGCGCTACGCTCCCCGGCAACGGCGCCAGAAAAGTGCTTGATAACCCCAAGAGCAAGGGATCACTGTAGCACCTCTCAATGTGGAAGTAAGGTATCGATCCGCAGGAGCAAGAAGGAAAAGTTATCTATTCCCTACAACTAAAGTGTCACAAGTTTTAGTTGATTATGCACTAAACAAGTTTAGAGAACAAGATGGTTGGTTTGATGGATGTAAAAGTGTCTCAATCCTCTTCTTTGCAAGAGGACAAGACAAAGGTAGTAGCAAGTGAAAGCTCTCAAAGAGAGAAAGCCCAATCCTCTATGTAGCAAGAGGACAAGCTCAAGTGTGTGTTTCTTATAGGAACAATGGACATGGTTCATGGGTTCACTTAATCCTCTCTCTCTCATCTACGGTGATCATCATGTTATAGATAAAGTACACACAATTGTCATGTTTTAATGGTAGCTATTTATGACGGCTATATGTCCTAAAACACATAGTTGAAAGAAATACTCATTTGTGTTGCTAGGTCACCCCTCGTAAGGCTAGCGTGGTTTCTCTCACTCCCACATCATACTCTTTCTTTTTACCCCCAGATAAAGGACGTTGGGCGGTACTGTGTCACTCAATACCTATGCCGTGTCACATCGGCCATCCCGTACCCACATACATCATACTTCAAAGTATGACAAATCACAAAAGCTCCAACACAACGGTAAATGCATAACAAATCATCTCACACCACAATATTCACCACAAAGGTATTACATAGATGACCGTAATCATGTTCAGCAGCTCATACGGTACTAATTAGTGAAGCTCAAGAGAGAGGAGAGATACAAAAGTTACCACCACAAACCCTAGTCCAGGGGGTGGACTACTCCCCCTTCATCATAGTGATGACGGTGAAGAAGTTCTTGCTGTAGATGTTGATGATGAACACGCCGGAGGGGGGTGGAGCCCTCCGGAGGCGATTCCGGCGGTGTTTCCCCCCTCCGATCTTCTCCGGCGGCAGCCTTCTGTCTCTATGTTTCGTGGTTCTGTGTTTCTCCGCCGCCTCCTTCCAGAGAACGTCGTGGGACCTTTTTTATAGGCGTTTTTAGGTCAAGACGGAGTCGGTGGAGCAAAGATCAACGGCAACGGAGCCTCGAGGGCCAAAAGAGTGGGCCCCACACGGCCAGGTACTGTGGCCGCGTGGGCCACCCCCTTTTGGGCCTCAGGCCTCCGTTTGCTTGCTTCCTTCGCCCACAGGTCTTCTTCCTTCCAAAAAATGATGCCTCTAAATTTGCAGGTGATTTGGACGACGTTTGGGTCCCTGAAACATTAAAATACAAAACTAGGGTTTTCTGCCTGTGCAGGGTTAATTCCATAAAAATAGGAAATCATTAAGATATTTCCAAAATCATGATAAAACATTGATATAACCCTTATATGATGCAAATATGATTGGAATATGAGTAAATAAAGTGCAAAGTTCATGTATGCATTTTACATGCATCAACAACCTTGAGGGTAGGAAATCCGCGACGCGTTATCTCCAAAAGCTCTTCCTCGACAATGCTTCGAGGAAGTGCTCATTTCTCTTGCCTTATTTTCCCGAGTAAGTCATGCCTACCTGTCATAACATGCTTCCATAGATTTCCATTGTTGCATCTACAATGGTGATTTTTTGCGCAGAAACAAACACGGCACCCTAATCCACTTGGACATGGAACGCTTGGCTGCCTTGTATCTCGATACGGGGATCGCCATGAAGATAGGGCGGAGTCTAAGCGAGACTACACCAACATCAAGATTGTTCTGAATAATGCTCTCAACGGCTACGCCATGAAGGGTGGCCCCATTTTACTAACAAGAAAGACAGAGGATGGAAGGTTTAGATTCACGCATAGAACGTATTTCCCCTGCATCAAGCAGGATTCAAGTAGTTGCATGGAGTCATGGTACTTCCTCTATCGAATGAGGTAGTTTTTAAAGTATCAACGACGAGGCCAATTTGTTTGTCGTGATTTCAACCATAGTTTTAAAAACCGGACCGGTGATCGAACCGGTGAGGGCCTTGGTTCACGGTTCACCCGGTTGGACCGCCTGTTCGCTCGGTTCGATTGCCGGTTTATTAAAAATACAATAGGAGGGAAATATTAATAAGCTGTTAAAAAAAGTCAATGTATTTAAGAAATTCGTGAGCTAGTGAGGCACAAGCAACGCTTGGACTAGTTGGCCAGCACATGTTGCGTGCGCGCGTGCGAAGCAAGAGCTCCCCAGTTCGATTCCTGGCCCAGCGATATACTTTTTCTCGCGCGTGGAAGTTGCCTCCGGTCGGACTGGCGGCCAGCTACGTCCGGTTTTCATCCAAAACCGCCGGTTGGACCGCGGTCTATCCGGTTTTTTCCGGTTCATGCGCGCGAACGGTCCAGTGCGCTTAACAAACCGGCGGAGGCCGCGGTTCCGGTTTTTTCCGGTTGAACCGCCGGTCCGGTCCGGTTTTTAAAACTAGGATTTCAACGCATGGGTCGATAGACTAAGGGACAACGCTGATTATGTTATCAGAGCTGAGTTCCGATACATTCAGAACATGATCACGCGAATCATCATGTGTGACGTCCTAGATGAAGATGGGCAATTCTACTAGGGCTTTCAACCACCATCTAATGCCGATATAGAAAGGCGCTTAAGCCGTGCGGGTGATCACAGGCCATTCAACTCGTTAAATGGTTGTGAACCGTTTTCGTAGAAAAGGTGATCGAGGAACAAATCTTTATTCTGTCCTATGTACACAACTCGTTAGATGCATGCATGCTTAGTTAATTTTTTGTTTGATTTAATCTTTCTTCTCTCTTATGTACACAAATCTTTTTTCTTACAACTCTTATTTGACTTATACTTTTATATGCGTCTTGTGTACAGAGAAATGGGGAAGTGGTATGTGGTGTACAAAGGTCATGTTCCTGGAGTCTATGAAGAGTGGGAAGACTGTAAAAAGCAAGTGAACGAGTTCAAAGGCAACAGCCACAAAAGCTACAAGACTAAAGCCCAGGCGGAAGCTAGGTATTCTAACCATCTACTTGAGGAAGAAAAGAAGAACCGGATGAAGTCCAACATCATCGTGAACAACCACAACATTTACGACAGTAAATTGGAGACAGAAGCTAGATACTTGCATCACCTGCTTGCGGAAGAGAGGAAGAACCGCATGAAGTCCAACTTCATCGTCATCCCCTTCTTACTCATCATTATTGTCATTCTCTTGTATAAGATTGTGGTTTAGATGACACTAGTTCATTTGGAAAACTTCCGTGTGTATGAATTTATCGACATGTATTCGTGTATGACAACTTTTAACGCTTTTGCATTGGAATATTCTATGTTATTGTCATTTTGGTCGGTTGTACCTGAATATACTGTATTTATATTTGATATACTGCTGGGATACGTTATTTTAGAAAAACAAAAAATACCACGAAAATATACCGCTGGCGGCCACAGAGGCGTACCGCTGGCGGACAGCGCTCCCAGAACTCCAACCAGCCACACGTACCGCTGGCAGCCGAGGTAGCTTAGCGCTGGCGGCCGTAGCTGCACGCCAGCGCTGGCGGGCAGAAGTTGTGCCCGCCAGCGGTAACGAGCCTTACCACTGGCGGACGGCCGGCCGCCAGCGGTATAAATTTATCACTGACGTAATGATCGCTGGCGTGCGCCCGCCCGCCAGCGGTAGGCCAATTCCGTCCGCCAGCGGTAGGCCTTTTCCTACTAGTGTTTGGTAGTTCGGGGGTGAGGGAGGAGGGCCGCTGTGAAATGGATGGCTTAGGTTTTGGAGATGGTTGTGGTTGAGGCAGGTCGAATCCGGCAGAGAAATCGCATGCGACGGGGCTTGGTTGTGATGAGGGATCATGTTGCCGGTTTTGTGTGTTTGGCGTCGAGGTACCCCTGGTTCTGGCAGTCTGGCTGAGCGATATTTTTGTGGGTTTGTGTAGATCACTTTGTTCTAGTTTGTTTCTGTGTGCTCGGCGTCGAGTTACATTTGGTTCTAGTTTGGTCGAGGCACCCAGTTTTGGGTGTAGCCCTTTTCGTTTTTCAGAGGAGCAGTGATTGTTTATTCGAGGATGAAAAGGTGGGGTTTGTTAGTGTTTGATATTTGAGATGTTATGTGTGCAAATTGTTGTGAAATTGTGCGGTTAGATTGGGTTAGGTTGGGATGTTTGGATTTAGCAGATTACTCAAGTTTCTGTTCAGCCAAACATGCATGTTTGTGTGGTTCGCCTTGCGTGTTTTTGCTATTCGATGTGTGGGTGGATATATTGTTGCGGGCGAGAGGGTGGTGGAAGAGCAGACGATGGTGTAATTCCTCTGATTTTATGTGGTGATCTACATGTGTATTCAATATTCATGATAATTTTCTAGGGAGCAAATGTGAAGCAAATTTTCGTTGTTTGTTTGAACAGGTGGTTTGTTGTCACAATGCATATGAGGAAGAATCTTACGACCAGTGAACAAGGGGTGGCCGAAGTTCATGGTCGGAAACATAAGGTATTTGAAACATTCACGAATGTTTTTTGAGTCATATACATTCCAGGATGGTACACTATGGTTGTAATTCTTGTCTTAATTTGGTACACATGTTTAGTTGCCAGATTAAGAATTATTAGTCCTAAACTATAGTTAGTAGTTATCCGGCGGTTTCGAGTAGTTATTAGGGGAAGTGTATCATGTTGTTCATACTTGTGTGCCCATACTTTTTTGAATCTTTTTGGTTGTAAGTTGTTCTCTCTTTTATTCACCAATCGTATGCATTGTTATTCACCTAGATTATAGGTAGTATTTTACCAGGGGACTTGAGTAGTTACCATGTGGACTTGAGTAGTTATTCTGGAAAAAAAATTATGTGTTGTTCTGTTTATTTTCTATGACATTCGTCTGGTTTTTTCTGGTCCACTTATTTATTTATTTTGCATTTTCTCTCCTCTAAGCGGTGCTCATTTTATATCAAATCTGACAACCCCCACACTGGTTTCTTATAAGTCTCAACATGGTGGCAAAAAGATTCGAGGTGTTGGACTCACTCCGAGGCCGCGTGGATCGTTGACATCGCACATAAACCTCACTGAAACTCGGAGGCACCATCTCGAACAACAAGCTTTGAAGGTAATGAACATTCTTGATGCACTTTCTTTTTAGTCATGTGTTAGTAGTAAGTCTGGCAGGGAGTTGCCTTTGTGCTGGTTATCAGTACCAAAAAATCTGGTAATTATTTGCAACATTCTGGTAACTACGTGAGAAAATTCTGGCAACTACATATTAGTAACCTGGCATCTACACCTTTATAACCTGCCAACTACTTCGGTATAGATCTGGCAATTGCATGTAATAAATCTGGTAACTGCATCTTTATAACCTGGCAACTACTTTTGGTATAAATCTGACAGTACACAGACCTTCAGAAACTACATGTAATAAATCTGGCAACTACGTGTAATAAATCTGGCAACTACACCTTATAACTTGGCAATTACTTTTTAGTATAAATCTGGTAGTGCACATACCTTCAGAAACTACATGTAATGATTTGGCAACTACATGTAATAAATCTGGCAACTGCATCTTTATAACCTGTCAACTACTTTTTTGCATAAATCTGGCAGTGCACATACCTTCAGAATGTAGTAGAATACCTGTTCATTTTAGAGCATTCACATTCTAGCGTTCCTCAGCAACATTTTTGCAAGCACATTATATGATCTGTGTTCCATAACGTGGAACATATTTTTTTGCAATACACTCTATTTAGTACTCTGTAGTTGTTACCCCCCAAATGTAGTTGCTTCTATAATTAGTTATTTAGGGTTGATGTAATTCTTTAGCACTGTGGTTGATCCCTCGCTTTGGCCCTGTCGATTGGGGAGAAGGGTAGAGGTTGTGCATAATGTATGCTGGCACCCAACAAATTATAATAACCATTATGGCAACTTATAGTAAAACACTTGGCAACTTAATGTAAACAATCTGGCAATTGTAGAACATTGTTTGTTATGTTACTGACTTGAAGTACCTAGTCGCTTTGAAATATTTTTGTTGCTGGTCTACCGTTTTTTGCTTCATTTTCATCATGACAAGTCACTAAACATGGTTTTCTAAAGAATTTCAGAGTGCTAGGAGTTTACGACGACCCAGCTAACAAGTAAAACCGTGTGTTGATGGATAGGAAGCTCAAAATTTAGGTGTAATGTATGGATGGAGGAGGTTGTGCGCAGCAAGAAGTATTAGTCGACATGATCAAAACTTTAGTTCACAGGTTCTTTGTTGTAGACTCTTGATTATTCAAATACAATGCGTTCATTTTGGTGTGGTTCCAGGTTCATGTTCAAGTTACCACTTTGACATTTGCCTAAATTTTGTCATTTGTACCTATTTACCTACTTTATACTTTATACATTTAAACTATCAGAATCTCTATGGGTTTAGTGATCTCAATTTGTCAGATGTGCTCCTACATATTTGTATATTGTTCCTCACTTTTTTCCTTCATACCTGGTTCATGTAATTAGATTACCAGACTTTTCTCTATATTGTTAATGATCTTAAGCCTGTCGAATGTTGTGTTTACTTTTTGTTTTTTTTAACGTCGGATCTTAGTTAGTCAGAATGCTGATAGTGAAACCTATTAAGCAGGGTTCGTGGGAGGTGGCAGTTGATTTTCATACATGATAGTCGCTACCATGACCCTTTTTTGTCTTGGATCTTTTTGGGTATAAGTATGACATGTGAGATGTGTTTGCCTTTGATTTTGGGGGTAGAAAAACCTAGTAACTAGGTGGCATGTGAGCAGTTGATTTTCATATTTGTGGTTGATTATCTTTTAAGATAGAACATGGCCATGGCACGCTGTTTTATTATTTGAAATTACCATGGCACGCTGTTGATCTTCGTCAGATGGGGATTTTCATAACTAGTGGTGCATGGGCAGTTGGGTTTAGTGATCGTGCAAAAAAAAACCTGAAAGCCCATGTTCCCGAGCTGGGCCGAGCCAGCTAGATCGAGCTGGCGCGTGAGCTTCCTTTACGCGCGAGATTGATATCGGGTTGCCGGGCGCCGTACGGAAAGGGGTGGCTGGGGCACGGACGTTACATAGCACGGTCCATACATGATTGATTGATCTTATTCATGTAACTCCCGTTTATCCATCCTTTATATACGATGTTTTAGCTCAGTATTTGTGTTAAGCATTTCGTTGTTCCTATTGCTCTCGGCACGGGCAGACCCAGGTAGAGCCCAGTGAGGGCCTAGGCTCACTCAAATTTGAAAACTTCAAAAGATATTATTCATTTCTTCAAATAAATCAAATAAAATAGTTAAAATTCAAATTTAATGGAGGAAATGTCCCCCACTTACGAAATATTCTGGATTTGTCCCTCCTTATCTTTATTGTAAACGGTTATAAATATTTATTGGCTTCCCTTGTGTCGAATCAATAAATTTGGGTGGAAATACTTCCCTCGAAGACCGTTACAATCCACTACAATTGTGAGTCATCAGTTATCTCCTGTAACAACGGGTTGAGTGATAGGTGAACGCAAATAATCATCATTGGGAGAGCTCACCGAATTTTTTGTTGCCCATATTGATATTTTTTATGTTTGGAACAAGACAATATAACAAACCAAGAACAAATAGGTAACTTGTTTTAATTAAGAAACAAGAAAATAAACTATAAACAAATAATAAACTAAAATAAAACAGACTAAACTAAAAGGCGGATTGTAATGACCCTACCAGGGTAGTAAAATTAATGTCCTGGCTACGACGTCTGAAAAAAGTCATTATAATATTGTTTCCTAGCCATAGATTCAATATAGAAAAGATTAGAAAAATCAATGTCCCGGTTACTTGGATTATAGATTTAATATAGTACCCCTACGATCCGAAAAAGTGTCGGGGAGAAACAGTGTACCATGTATAAAACGATTGTATTAGCTACGACAGATATTTTGAACCAAAGGGAGTAGTTTTTATCCTGGAGACCTAGGTTTTATTGAATTAGAAAGTGATGTCTTCAAAGGTGATTTATAACAAGTATACAATAGTCTAAAAAAAATATTTACCAGGCCAACTGTGTTATTTTGGTGTTTTATCATTGGAGGAAAATAGGCCAGAGAGGAGGTTTCACCTGTAGCTATGCACATACATGCATAATGCGATAAAAATGTTAATCACAGTAGACCTTTGTGTTAACAGAGTTTTATGAGGGTGATGCGTCCTTGGAACACTATAGCCTACTTTGTCAGCATTATGGATTCAATTATCAAATATCTGACCTATTTCGTCAATACAAGATAATTAGGTTAGTGACGTCATTGTTATTTCCCGGAGAATTGCTTCTAACTATTGTACTCACATTAACGCGTAGTCTTCTGTTTTTTTTTGCTCCTGCTTCTATCTTGATAGCTATTCGGAAGCTTGGGTACCTAAGAAGTCCTATGAGCGAGGATTAAACAAGAGAATATACATGTGCAACATATCGAATCAAGTAAAATAATATCCCATATCTAAAGTACATGTGGGCTGCGAGGTACTTTGGGCCTCAAACCAAGTGGACTACTCACACGTCGCGATTAGTTCAACAATGGAACACATCGTAATGATTAATACTTACTATAAATGATTAATAGGGTTACAATGTCGCCAATCGTGAAGAAATCAGGATTACAACTACGGCTATCGCTATGGAGATGCTAAGAGAGGGA
The DNA here is from genome assembly GCA_947311845.1 of Poa pratensis. Taxonomy (NCBI): domain Eukaryota; kingdom Viridiplantae; phylum Streptophyta; class Magnoliopsida; order Poales; family Poaceae; genus Poa; species Poa pratensis. Next base: position 28,654,614 of record CAMZMU010000044.1, on the reverse strand, counting down.
CAATTAGACGAGCGACAATTATTCCACTTCTTATAGTTAAGACATGCCTGCGAGAGAAACACTTAGGTAGAATTTAAATTAATATATTAAAAGTGCGAGAGCATGTAAAAAAAGCGCAGCATTAGAGTATCCGCTGACGCCCATTTCATCAAGCCAAAACTCTCTAGTGCTATAAGTTCATCCAAGCACCTTGGAGCGTCTCCTTTCCCCGTCCACAGTGGTGAAAGGCGATTTTTGGATCCACCGTCTCGCGCCACCGCTCCGCCGTCGATCCGCTTGATTCCCCGCCCTCCGGCGGCCGCTCCGGCGGCGGGAGGACGGGGAATCGACGGATCTGTGCATAGCTATGTAGGTGTGAGTTGGGTTGCTGCCGGCGCTGCCGTGGAGGTGGAGGCGGGGCCGGGGGTTTTTTTGCAGGTGGAGGTCTTCCTCTACGGCGGCGGTGCTCCACGGAGCTCTGGCGCTGTTCTTCCGCCGCACCCGCGCTCGCAGCTCTGCGGAGCTGCCGTGCGCGGCCTCCCCTTCGCCGGATGCTGCGGGACGGCGGATCCGGCGTCGACGATGTTTGTGCAGGTGGCTGATGGAGTTCAGGTCGACGACGACGACGTCCGCTGGTGTAGGTCCTCTGTGGCCGACGATCGGCGACTTCCCGTCCGCTCGGGGATGTTCTCGTTCCAAGGCAAGGAGAGCAGGAGCGGCGGCGCGCCACCGACGGCGCCAAGGACGAAGACGGAGTTGAGTTGCAGTGAGGGTTGGACTGTAATTTTGATCTTTTATGGGGACCTCTCTGTAATTTGCTGAACTTCTTTTCAGCCCTTGTACCCGCAAAAAAAAACTCTCTAGTGCTATTTTATCTTTTCATTGTCTTTCTGAAACTTTTAACGAGATCGTGCCAAAAAAAAGTGGTCTATACCACCGACGGCGCCAAGGACGAAGACGGAGTTAGGGAGCTGGCTTCTTATATCACGGACAAATAGAAACTCAAAGTCACGCCACAAGAGGAAGATTTCAGTATCATCTAACCAGATACAATTATTTAGCAGTGCGTACTTGTACATAAAACCCTTTAACCACTTGCAAGCAAGCGTCTTCTGAAATCAACATGCACTTCAGTTGCCTAGTAATTCAGCGTTACATCTCAAGTACTTCTCAAATTCAAGTGATATGGACTAAGTAGATTTCCCGGAAACTGAAGAGGTTGGTGGAAAGGAGCGTTGACCTGGAAAGCTGCAGCTTGTTGCAGATGTTCCTTGATCCTTTGGTCGACCAAACTTTGTGTTTGCTCCTGCTCTAGCTTCTCGTAATAGTTTCGAACATTAGCCTTATGTTTGTACCCGGCATTGTGCTGCTTTCGGGCAGATGCCTGCACCAGTTTGGCCAAAAAGTTAGAAAACATATACTACATATGTACGAAATAAATACGCCATAGCAAATATAAAGGACAAGCAAGTTGAAACTATGTACAACGGCAGAATTAGGTACTATTTTAGTTAGCCTCTCACCAGTCAATATAATTTGTCCTGCTAAAATGTGAGACTACATATACGGAAACTACATATATGCTGGTATATCTAAACATGTCCTTATTGTATCTTTTTTGGGTGTGAAAAGCTAGACCCAGGGACTTGCAAAATTATCATAGTGATCAACCAAGACAATTACATAGTATATCAAAATCGCACATAGGCATGTTCATAAACAATAATCGAGGATCCCTCCAAGGCTCCACATATTAAGTATCTTTGGTTCTTAGGTCACTCAAAATTATCACAAAGGCAATGCCAAATATGTGAATAATAAATTACTACTAGATGAAACTTGAACAGAAATAAAGGAGAGCACGTATATGTTAGCATTACAACTCAATAAAGATCTGGTTTTACCCGCAAAAAAAAAAAAAAAGGAGAGGAAACGCTAACCGAGTCATGGGTGAGGGTGGTGTCACAGTAATCGCAATAGTACATGCAAGACAATCATAACAAGATATATGAAGTCAGCTCGGTCAAGCGAGAAGAGAACAGAAACGGAGCACTACCATATTCGGAGAGACGAGAACTCACCGAGGCATCCCGGGAATGGTGGTGGCGGCGGGCGGGATCGAAAGAGGACGATGGATCGAAAGCTTCGATCTTTTCAGATTCTTGGTGCTGTGGCCAGGCGCTTAAACCCTCTGCGTATGCGTAGGCTGCCCGATCGAGATCTGGGGTGCTCTTTATAGGCCGGCCAGACGGTTTGATCTCGCGACGGACGAAGTAGTAGAGGCGTTCTCCAAACCGAAACGAAGTTGGAGCGGGGCGCCGCCGCCGACTCGATCGGCCGGAACGGGAGAGGGAGACCGACTCTCGTACGTGTTTCAGTTCTTCGATACACGCTTTGGCGTGGTTTTGTACGGCTGGGCCAGGCGTCGTCACGCTTGCTCCAGCCACTGAGCCTGCGGCCCAGCCCAATATCACCCGGTTGTAGGAGAGAAGGCCACATGCTCCAACTTACAATGGCAGCAACAAAAATCTTTTGCCCTTCTTCTTTGGTATCTGCCACATGCTCGGTTCTGTTTGTGTCAACAAAAATCTTTTGCCCTTCTTCTTTGGTATCTGCCACATGTATCGTTAAATTTTAGCTACTGTCGTTTCTCGTATTGCCCAAGGGCCTGTAATTCGGTGGCGGACGCAATGGCGTCGCTGGGTGGTAAATTAGGACAGAGTCCTCCGGTGTTTTGGCTGGGCTCTGCTCCTACCTGTGTACTTGATTTGGTGGCCAGTGATTCGGCTGTGCGCACCCGTTAAATGTGAAGTTTGGAAAATGTCAAAAAAAAAAAAAAAGTGAGGCTATGTTCACACACGAAAAGGTCTTTATTTTGTTTTATTTTGGTGAGAATGGGTCTTTATTTTCTCGCCGCCTTGCATCAAAAGAGTGAACAAGTGGGTTGGCGTGATCCGGACGTAGCGAAGTCGGGAGGAGGGGATCAAAATTAAATAATGTGTGTGCCTAAAGAGAATCAGAAACAAGAAAATTTTGAGGGGTCGGTGGGGTAGCCATCATTTTGGAATTATGGAATGTAGTTGATATTTCATATCCATTTGGCTGTTATGGATTTGGGTAGCCATTTCATTTGGGATTCAAACAAATGGCTATTGTTTATGCCGTCAAATCTTTTCCCTGACCCAAATTTCATTTTTGCCAAATGAAATGATATGGTGGCATCATGCATGTCTTTTCATTTCTTTTCTTTCATTTGGGTGACAAACGAGATCTGAGATGATTTGATGGCATATTAACCTGAAAAGTTGTATATTCAGAAGTTGCTCTACTAGTTACTCACTTGAGATTTATGGCTCAAGAGATACCTAGATAGGAGCACTACATTATTACATCAGCAGATAAGTGCTGAATTATAGCTTTCAGCAGAGATCGACACGTGCGTACAGTTTATTGCGCAAAACTAATTACGAAGCAAGCTAGTGACTAACTACTGGCCGAAGGAGGTGTTCTTGAGGTGGTCCGGCGCATCCTCGAACGAGTGCTTCCTGGCCATGGAGAGGATGGTCTTGTCGGCGACGATGAAGTATGCCATCCCGGCGACGGTGGAGATGATGAGCGCCTGCCCGGTCGGGTTGAGGTGCGCCTTCGCCCACGGCAGCATCCGCACGCTCGCCAGCTGAAACATGTGACAGATCGATGAGAGACTGTTTGCGTGTACTGTAAAGATGGCTGGCTGGCTCGCTTGCTACTTACAGTGGGGACTGCGGCTGCGACGGTGGCGACGACCGCGGCCTTGGCTCCTGCCACGGCGGCCTCTGCAGTTTCAGTTCAGCACGGCCGACATGTTAGGATCGATCACACAGAGAGACGAAGCTGCGTGCAAACAGAGTGGCAAGCAGAGCATGCCATTGGCCTAGGAGGAGAGCCATTGGTTGGTTACCTCTGGAGCAGCGCTTGGCGACGGCGAGCCTCTGGTCGAGGTAGGCGCGGGTGACCGTCGACATTGTCGCGGGAGAGGCTGGTGGTCAGAAGGAAGCGGGCTAGTTAGCTGCAGCGAAGTTCAGTCGAGCTAGTAAGATCAGTGGCGATGAGTGTGAGTGAGATGAGTTGCTGCTGGTAGATGGGTACTCTGCTCCGGATTTATAGGTACCAGCAAACTGCAAAACCAGCAGAGAGGAAGACGATAAGGTGGGAAGCGAGGTAGGCAGACCGTGGTTTTGGGTGGGTTCATCAGTCGAGGGTGGTCGGCGCTGCGGCAGATCGCAGGTGGCGTCGCCTCGTTGGTCATATAAAAACCCAGGGCACGTGCACTACGGTGGATAAGATGAGACCTAGGTAGGTGCCATATTTGTGAGTGTGAGTCATCGTCAGTTTGCCCTCCGTTTTGGTGCAGATCTGTATGGACGCTCCCAGTTTTCGGCCTAGCTACTGCAACTGGCTTCGGCACTCCGGCAGGCCATCCAATTCCACGAGCGGTCCGGTACTTTAGCTTTTGGCTCCCAAACACCATAGTCCATAGTACTGCTACTCGTTTGCACCAGCTGACTAGATCATGGTAAGGAATAGAAGAGGGGAATAAGGGCATTTCCAGCCGATGGCCCTCCGCATGCCGTTTTTTTTGCCCTGTTTTGACCGGCTTGGGGAGGCAATGGCGCTATTTTGAAACATGCGGGGTCGTTTTCCTAGCCCTCAAACACAAGAGGGAAGCCAAACATTAAAAAATTATCATTTTTGAGCAAAACATAACTAATTTAGCCAAATTTCATACATATATAAGGGAAATTCGTAGTTCTTGCCGATTACATAGTACAAACTTTAAATAAAAACTTAAAATAAATTAGACACCGGTCTATACGCCGTTCTACATGCTCAGCTGGTAGTAGAACTGCGTGTAGTCGCCGTCGTCCGTCGGAGTCAGAGTCGATGGGCGGGGCACGAGAGGATGGGCCTGCGACGTCGTTGCCGCCTTGCCACCTGCTCAGACCTGGCATCGTCAGCGCCTCCTCCTCCTCGCTGTCGTTGAGGATGACGACGCCGGTGTGCTGGGCCTCGTCGTACCGCGCCTGCTTACGAGCGATGCGCTCCAGCAGTCGCGCCTGCCGCTCGGCCTCCTCCAGCTGATATATCTTGAATGAGAAGCGTGGAAGAAGTCGGCTTCGGCTGGTAGGACGTCGTTAAGCGACATCTGCTCCGCCATCCGCTGGTCGGGGTACTCCTTCAGATCCTCGGGCGCCCCTGAGTTCAGCGTCGTGTGGACGTAGTCCTGCGGCACCGCCCACTTGGGCTTCCTCTTTAGCTTCTTCAGCGTCGTGCCGCTGTGCCGGCTCCGGCTTTGGTTTCACGAGGCGCAAATGGCCTCTTGGCGGCGACGGGACGCGCGTGCCGGAGTTTGAGGATGGTGCCGCTGTTGGGCCTCCTGCGCGGCATCTCCTCCGGCTTCGGCTTGACGCGGGAGAATGGCGGCGTAGGCCCCGAGCATGTAACATTTTAGTCTCCCGAGCACAAAATGATGAGGGTTCGTGGCTGCGTTTTTTGTAGAGACTTTGGCGAGCTTGATTTGATCCTATGGCAAGCAACGCGGCTTTTCCACAACTGTCGTCGTATCGGCATCTTGGATAGGAGACGGGGTCCTGCTAGCCGAGGGTGAACGTAGGGCAAGAAGGTGGACGTCGTCAAGGTCGGGATTGTACACGGCGGTTTACCCAGCTTCAGGCACCACGGCGGTGGCGGTGCCCTACGTGCTGCTATAACTCACTATAAGGCAATATCGCCGTGAACAGGTTACAATGAGTTGGTTGTCTATCAAAGAGTTGCCCTAAAGGCGTCCCGAGGTCCAGCTTATATAGGCGGCTGGACCTAGGGTTACAAGGTGAATACGTATCCAGCAAGTATACGGAGTCCTAAACCTAGCCGGCAAGTATGCCGCCTTCCGTCTTGGTCTTGGTGGCTTCATGGGCTTCAGTCTTGGGCCTCCTCCTTGCCGGCATCCGCCTTCCTTGGTCGTCAGCTATCTGGGCCGCCCGGTAGGCAAAGCCTTCACCACCACTGCGGGCCACCCTGGACTAGCCGGATTGATCCATGCTGGTGATACCCCTAGTAGGTATATCCCCAACATTAGCCCCTGGGAGGGTTCGAGTTCTTCAGGCGCCGTCTTCTTTGTCGGCAACGTCCGCCTTGTCTTGTAAGCGTCTGAAGAGCTTGAAGCATTCCATAGTTGAAAGTAAGCGGCGGTCCGCCTAAAGTAGTCGGACAACTTGCCGCCATCATGGGAAAGACGGCCTGACCATTGTCAGGAATCTTCCTGGCACCAGTCTTGTCAATTGACTAGGCTCGTCAAATGTTGACGGATGACGCCATGCAGTCCACGACAGTTTGGACTTGGGCATGCGTCATGATGGTTTCTCCACACGCACAGAAATCGGAGCGAGGCCGCAGACGCCGTTGCCACGACGTGCAAATCGTGGGCACGTGGCGGAAATCTCGCGTCCCCCAATTAGGCACGGATCTTGGCGCGTGGGGATAAATACCCCAAAGGGCACATCGATGCACTTCTTCCTCATTCGCACACCCACCGTGGCCTCCTCACCTTCCCGAGCTCAACTCCTCCTCGAACTCAACTCCGGCGAGCACGAGCAGCGCCCTCTCCCCAAATGGCGAGCACTCAGCAGGATGCGGCGGCGACGGCGGCACTGGCTGCGGCTTCAACGACCCCCGCCGGATCTGGATCTATCCCAGCGGCGGCGGCGCCGCAGGTGCATCGATTACCTCTCCGCGGCCACCGTGGCCACGGGCGGGGTTTCTACTTCTTCCCCAGCTCCGACGACGCCTGCGACCGCCGCTCCAACTTTTCCCCTCCCATCCCTCGCGGCTACCAGCTCAGAGGCCGCGGCGGAATCTGCCGCCGACGAGGATGACGACGTCGAGGAAGAGGAAGAGGCTGGAGACCTGGGTTCCAGGTACTGGCTGCCGTCAGTTATGACGTCAGCATATCTGAAGGAACTGGAGGAAGGCGGATACATTCCGCCAAAGACGGAATGCTCCTGGAGGGTTCCAGGCGACGAGGCGGTGCCTGACCCCCAAGACGGCGAGCGTGTCATGTTGGCTTCGCATAGCCTTCGCGGTATGTCTCTGCCGCTTTCCGCCTTCTTCTTGGCGGTGCTTAGTTTTTATGGGCTGCAGCCACACAACATAGCGCCCAACAGTATTCTAGTGCTAGCCGGCTTCCAGGCTTTGTGCGAAGGGTACTTAGGCATAGCTGCGTCCATAGAGCTGTTTAAGTACTGCTTCCTGTGCCGCCGGCAAACCATACCAGGCGGCCACCTAGCAACCTGCGGTAGTGTTACGTTCAACTGCCGCCAACCCGACTGGTACCCAAAAATACCATACATCGAGTCGGTGAAGCACTGGACCAGCACTTTCTTTTACTGCAAGGACATCCCGACACCTGGCAGCACGCAAGGGATGCCAGCCTTCGTCAACGGTCCGCCAACCCACAAGGCTTGCTGGACAGCAAAAGTGCCGCTCAGCAGCTTGCCGGAAGAACTTCGAGTTGCCGTTAGGCGGATCGAGTTCTTGACGAAGACGATGTTGGCTCCACGACTTGACGGAGTTGACACCGTCATTGCTGGGTGTCGAGGAAGATTATGCCTCTCCGCCATCGCCCACTGAAGATGTGCGAGTACAAGGCGGACGACGCCGGCAACAGCACCCTTGATCAGGATGCCTTGGAGTACCGGCTTAGAGAGCTTATCAAGCCTCTGTCGGTGAAGGCGGCTGAAGGCGTCGCCATGTTCACTCATAACAACCCAGCCCCAGCGGTAAGTGAAAGCTACTTTGTTATTTCACTAACATCCTTGCCCACTAGGTACTGAATTAATATTGTCTTGCTTCCTTTTCAGCTACAAACCTTGGGAGAGGACGAGCTGGCCCCAAACTGGTATGATACAGGTGCCAGCAAGTCGAAGAAGCGCAAGCTGAGCTCCTCCACCAAGGATTTGGAGAAGAGGAAGAAGGCGGCCACCTCTGCCGACGCAGAGGATGAGACCGTGGGGAACGTTCCCTTGAAGCGGTTAGCAAACTTTGGCTTCCCTGACTTGGATATTTTAATATGTTTGTGCTGACAAACTTGCATGTTTCTGCTTACAGAGGCAAGCCTACCATGCCCAAACTCCGCTCCAACTTGAAGATTGCTGCCGGCAGGGGCAAGCCACCACGTTCTTCTCCAGCTGCTGCGCCGACAACGCCCACAGTTGGCGTTCCCGTGGTTGTGTGCCAGGGAACGTACACAGCTGCCGGTACCGCAGAGGCGGCTACAGAGAAGATGGCGGGCAAGAAATCAGTTGCCGGCATAACTTTTTCCAAGACGGCTGAAGCTTCGGCTAGTGATGCCGCTCGATTTATCGCCATGAAGCAGGAGATGGATGACCAGATGGCGGCCGAACAAGGCGGATCGTCCACTCATCCTGGCTCCCAACCTGGCAAAGGGTTGCAAGACCCCCGGCAAACACTGAAGACCATGCGTGACGGTACCCGCAACTGGTACGCACACATGGACGAACTCCACGACACCCTGCACGGACAACTTGAGGTAAAATAGCCTATGGTCCCAGCCCCCGAGCACTTTGGCGGCTGAAAAATTTAGCCGGCAAAGTGGTCTCGTTGACTAAATAGCGCTAACCATAATGTTGCTTTCGTGCATGCAGGCCGTTCTTGCTTCCAATCTTGAGCTATTTCGTGCTCAAGAGATGAAGAAGAAGGAATGCGAGGAACTGCAGCAGGACGTGGAGTTGAAGAACGCCCAAATTGCGAGTTTGGAAGAAGCTCGCAAGAAGGATGAAGGTGACAAAGCTTTCTTTGCCTTCTTTTCGTCCGACTTCTTTTCCTTTTCCGACAAGTATTTTAGTCGTCTTTTCTTTTTATTTGTAGAATTATTAAACACTGCGCAAGATATTCTCAAGAACTCCACTGACATGCAAGCTTTGATGAACGAAGCTGCAGATCTTGCCGGGCTGGTGACCAAGCTGAAGGCGGATCACGCCAAGGAGCTGGATGATCGTGCGTTGGCTCATGCTGCCGAAGTTAGCAAGTTGACTGGACAACTTGAGGCCATGAGCAACAACCTTGACCAGGTGAACAAGAACGCCAAGGAGCAGCAGGACCAACTGTCAAAGGCGGTCCAGCTAGCCCAAGAAACGCTTGAGAACCATCTGGATGAGGTCAACGCCATCCACGACCATGTCTTGGGTATGCCTCCAGTCCTTCATTTTTGTCACCTTGCTTTCTTGATACTTGAAGCTGCAGTGTGTAACTTTGTGTTTGTGCAGTGCCGGCTAGCTGGGAGATGACCTGGCCACAACGCCGCGCCTTGCTCGGATCTTGAAAATTGGCGAAATCGTCAACCAGATTGTCGGCGCCGGCAAATCATTTGCCGCCAAGTTCTACCCTGGGGAAGACGGCGATCCCGTCATCTTCGATGCTCTGCCGGAGTTGCTGGAGAAGGCGACAGCTGAACACGACAACACACTACGCTCAGCAGCACGAGGCGGTGCCAAGTTGGCATTGGCGATGACGGCGGCGTGGTACCCGGAGGCTGATATTCATCAAGTCACCGAGTACTTCCCCACCGAAGACGAAAACAGCCAAGCCATCGTGATGCAGGACGTGCTGCGGTCTGTTCGCGGCTATGCGACCCGGGTTGCCAACATGGTTGACATCCGCAAGTTCTACAAGGAACACCCGGACCCGCATGTTGCCGTTGCTGATCCCTCCTTGGCAGATCCTGAAGCTTCCCGCGGCGAAGAAGGCGAAGCCGGAACCGACAAGCGCAGCCCCAAGGATGGCGGAGCCAGCCCCAAGAATGCCGGCGTTAGCCCCCAGGATCTCTCCACCAGCTCTACGAAGGCGGCAATCCCTTAGACTTCCTCCTGCAAAGGCAGCACAAAACACTGCGTTAATCTGTTAACGCATAAAACTTTATTTTGGGTTGTAAATATTTATGGGCCAACTTTTATGCTACACTTGGCGGTAGGCTTACTTAAGTGGCCCGCCTTAATATGTATCTCGCCTGCATGTTTAGCTTTTTCATATGTTGGCGGAACCTCATCTTAGTTACTTTAGCTGAGCCAACCAGGTGCAATACCAACTAATTTAGACTCAGAGACCAAAGCCAGCATGTTGGTGCCAACGACATACTACTAGGCGACCCACATACAAACAGACAGATAAGCATATTAGGCGGTGCAAAGATTGTTTGTTTTTTAGCCGGCAGACGGCAAATGTCAAAAAAGTTTGGACCTTAGCACGGAGCAAAACTTATTTTATTTGGTAACTTTTATGACAACAGATATATGATTGCGAGAAAAGACAAAAGATGGCATGATCCCAAAACTGAATGAGCAAACCACAGACTTTTATTTCATAATCATATAGTACTTATTACAATGTGGAAATTGCTAAGTGTAAAAAGGACGTAGCTGCTCAATGTTCCAGGGTCGCTTGGTTTCTTCGTACTTGTCGTCAACCTTCCTTTTGCGCTTGCGACCTCGCTTCTTCTTGTATCCGTCACGTGCATCGACCAAGTAATAAGAACCATTGAGCAACACCTTACTGACCACAAAAGGTCCTTCCCAAGGCGGGGATAACTTATGCAAGCCCTTTCTATCTTGGATTAGGCGGAGAACCAGGTCACCCACTCTAAAACTTCTTTGCCTCACCCTTCTGCTGTGATAACGCCTCAAACTTTGCTGATAGATGGCGGATCGCGCAAGGGCAACATCTCGTTCTTCATCAAGTAGGTCAAGGCCATCCTGTCTTGCATCTTCTGCGTCCTCCTGGACGTAGGCTTGGATTCTGGGAGAATCGTACATCATGTCGGTTGGCAACACTGCTTCTGCGCCATAGACTAAGAAGAAAGGAGTAAACTTGGTTGATCTGTTTGGAGTTGTGCGTAAACTCCAAAGGACAGACTGCAATTCATCCACCCAAGCCCCAGCCGCTCTGTGCAATGGTACTTCGAGACGTGGTTTGATTCCTTGTAGGACTAAACCATTTGTACGCTCTACTTGACCGTTTGCTTGCGGATGCGCGACGGAGGCTAGATCTAGGCGGATACCATGCTTATAACAGTATTCCTCGACTTCGCCTTGCGACAAGTTAGTGCCATTGTCGGTGATAATGCTATGAGGCACCCCGAACCGAGAGATTATTCCCCACAGAAAGTTTGCGGCTGTGGCGCCGTCTAGCTTTTTGATAGGCTTAGCTTCAACCCATTTGGTAAACTTGTCTACAGCCACAAGTAAATGTGTGTAGCCACCAGGCGCCGTTTTAAACGGACCAACCATGTCCAAGCCCCAGACTGCGAAAGGCCACGTGATGGGTATTGTTTTAAGCTCTTGAGCCGGCATATGTGATTGTCTGGCATAAAGTTGGCAGCCCCTGCACCTTTTAACAATGTCTTCTGCATCTTGCTTGGCTGTCAACCAATAGAAACCTTGTCGGAAGGCTTTTGAAACAAGGGCGCGTGAAGAAGCATGATGTCCACATACGCCGGCATGTATCTCATCCAACAATTCTCTGCCTTCTTCGGGCGAAATGCAGCGTTGGTAAACACCAGTGGTGCTACGCTTGTACAATTCACCTTTGATTATTGTAAATGCCTTGGCTCTTCTTATTATTTGCCTTTTCAAAACCTCATCATCCGGTAACTCCTGATTGATCAGGAAGTCCAAATATGGCGTCGTCCAATCCGGCTTTACCAAGTAGACGGCATAGCTAGCACTATCAACTGGTTCTGCCGACTCTGGGTCAAGGAGGTCTGCTCCTTTAATTGACGGCTTGTGTAGGTGTTCCAGGAAAACATCTTTTGGTACCTTTTTGCGTTCAGACCCATTCTGGCAAGTGTATCTGCCGCCTCATTTTGAGTTCTTGGGATATGGCGGACCTCGTAGCCTAGAAAACACTTGGCGAATTCGTCAACGGTAGCTCGATATGCCGCCATTGTTTCGCTCTTTGTGTCCCAAGTACCACGTATCTGTTGCGCCACCAAATCTGAATCTCCGTAGCAGAGGACACGTTGGACGCCAAGTTCCTTGGCAATGTGTAAACCATGAAGGAGAGCTTCGTACTCAGCAACATTATTAGTTGCCTTGAAGTGTATTTGTAACACATAACTAAGCTTGTCTCCTTGAGGGTTTCTTAAAACAATGCCAGCCCCCGAGCCCTGGAGCATTTTTGATCCATCAAAGTATGCATCTTCAGGGAGAGGTACTTCGTCCATGGCCTCCGTCCAATCAGCTACGAAATCTGCTAAGGCTTGAGACTTAATGGCCGTTCTGGGCTTATACGAGATGTCGAAGGCGGCAAGTTCAATGCCCCATTTGGCAACGCGGCCTGTTGCATCTGTATTATTGATGATATCCCCCAGAGGTGCCTTGCTCACCACGGTTATTGAATGTTCCTGGAAGTAGTGCCTTAACTTCCTGGCGGCGTAAAAAACACCGTAGACCAATTTCTGGTAATGCGGATAACGCTGTTTTGAGGCGGAAAATACTTCACTGATGAAGTAAACCGGACGTTGTTCCGGCAAGTCTGAAATTTCCGTCTTGCGTTCCACAACCAGTACCACACTAACAACTAAGTTAGTTGCGGCAATATAGAGCAGCATTGGTTCCTGCGAACGAGGAGCTGCCAAAATTGGAGCAGACGTTAACGCGTCCTTGAGTTGCTGCAAGGCGGCGTCTGCTTCGTCTGTCCACTCGAAGTTGTCGGATTTCTTCAGAAGCCGGTAGAGAGGCAGCGCCTTCTCACCAAGACGGCTAATGAAACGACTGACGGCAGCCGCCGATCCGGCAAGTCGCTGCACGTCCTTCAGGTCCTTGGGCCTGGATATGTTGAGGATCGCTTTGATTTTTTCTGGATTCACCTCTATCCCTCGTTCGGAAACGATAAAGCCAAGCAATTTGCCGGCAGGAACCCCGAAGACGCATTTTTTCGGGTTGAGTTTCATCCTGTATACCCGGAGGCTATCAAAGGTTTCTCTCAAATCATCAAGCAAATCTGCCTTCTTTCTTGACATGACGGCAATGTCGTCAACATAGACGTGAACATTGCGGCCAATTTGCTCGTGAAGGCATCTTTGCATACACCGCTGATACGTTGCGCCGGCATTTTTTAGACCGAAGGGCATCGTGATGTAGCAGAAGGTCCCATAGGGTGTAGTGAACGCTGTTTTGATTTGGTCGGATTCTCGCATTTTGATTTGGTGGTACCCGGAGTACGCATCCAAAAAGCACAGCAGCTCGGAGCCGGCTGTGGAGTCTATGACCTGATCTATACGAGGCAAAGCAAAGTGGTCCTTAGGACAGCACTTGTTCAAACCGGTATAATCAATGCACATTCTCATTTCCTTATTAGGTTTTGGAACCATTACAGGATTTGCCAACCAATCAGTGTGTACTACCTCCCTAATGAACTTGGCTTCTTGCAACTTGATGATCTCCTTGCCTATTGCTGTCCGCTTCTTCTCACCGTAGCGTCTTATTCCTTGCTTCACTGGTTTGGCTCCTTCGTAGACGTTAAGAGAATGCTCGGCAAGTTCCCTCGGGACACCTGGCATGTCGGCTGACGACCATGCAAAGATGTCCTGATTCTCACGGAGGAACCTGACGAGCGCGCTTTCCTATTTGTCGTCCAAGCCAGCCCCTATGGTGACTTGCTTGGAGCTGTCACCTGGGACCAGATCCGCCTTCTTTGTGTCTTCGGACGCCTTGAAAGTGTTCTTTTGCTCAGCGGTCTTTACATGCTCCGGCAACTGTGATGTATCGAGCTCTTTCTTCAACATGGCTAACTCCTCTGCGTGGAGGACTGCCTCAGCGAAGGCGGCATTGCCACGCTCACACTCCTTTGCTTTCTTGAAGTTGCCACTGATGGTAATTGTACCATTGGGTCCCGGCATCTTCAGCTTGCTGTATATGTAACACGGGCGAGCCATGAATTTGGCGAAAGCTGGCCGTCCAAAAATGGCGTGGTAGGCACTTTTGAAGGGGACTACTTCGAACCTGAGATACTCCGAGCGGTAGTTTGTCTCAGGCCCAAAAGTAACCTCCAATCTGATGCTTCCCATTGACTTGCCTTGCTTTCCCGGAACAATGCCATGAAACTTGACTTTGCTATAGTCAAGCTGGCTTTCCGACAAGTTCATGCGCTTCAGAGTGTCCGCGTAGATGATGTTGAGGCTACTGCCGCCATCCATCAACACCTTGGTGAGCCTGAAGTTATCGACAATAGGGTCGACGACAAGGGCGTATTTGCCGGGGTGAGGAACGTGATCTGGATGATCATCTCTATCCCAGGTTATTGGCTCCTCTGACCAGTCTAGATACTGGGGAACGTCTGGTACTGTGGCGTTTAGCTCGCGCATCTCCGCCTTTTCTTCTTTTGCCGAAGGAGTGCCCAGGAAGCACACCAATTGGCCATGTACCTTGGGATATTTCCTTTCTTTACGCATCAGCTTGGGTTCCTCATCCTCTGACATGGACATAGCCCCATCATCGTCTTCCTTCTTTGTCTTCTCAGCCTTTTTGCTCTTTTTTGATTTCCAGCCAACCTCGGGGTCTTTCTTGAAGTCCTCCATGAACCGGCATTCCCCTAATGTGTGGTTGACTTTGCCTAAGGACGCGTGGATTGGGCAAGGCAAGGCTTTCGCCTGATCATACGTCAGGCGCTGCTTGCTGGAGCCGCCATCTTTACCCTTTCCTTTCCACTTGCGGTTGCTGCCTTTGCCTTCGAAGGCGGCGGCGACCTCGTTTGATGGTCCGGCTTTGTCATCCTGGGGAGCCTTGCGTTTGTGACTTGCTCGCCTGTTTGGCGCCATATCATGTGCGCCATCTCCATCGCGTGCATCGTCATCCGCCTGTGCGTACATGGCTGCTACTTCGAGCATGACTCCGAGATCCTTGACTTGCATGCGTACGAGCTTATGTCTGAGACTTGAGCCCTTCAGGAGGCCCGTGGTGAAGGCATGGATTGCTTGATTGTCGTCTACGTTCTCGCAGCTTGCCTTTGTTTGAATCCACCTTGCCAAGAAGCTTGTAGCTGTTTCATCTGGCTTTTGCACGCAACGAACCAAATCTGTGTATGTATTGGGTCGCTTGTACGTGCCTTGGAAGTGCTGCGTGAACACCTTTTCCATGTCATGCCAGCTATGAATGCTTTTCTCCGGCAAGTTTTCGATCCAGCTTCGGGCTGTCCCCTCCAACATGAGGGGAAGGAAGCGTGCAGCGACGAGGCCATTGCCTCCAGCAATTTCAACTGCCAGCGCGTAGTCCGACAACCATGAGTTTGGCTTGTCCGCTCCATTGTACCTTTGATGAGTTTTTGACACTGACGTCATGTCTCTGGGTACTTGAACGTTGCGGATGGCTGGGCCAAAGCACTCAGGTCCTAGATAGGCATCTTGCTTTCCAGCCTTGATGTCATTGAGACGATGTCTCGCGTCTTGCGGACTGAGCTGTTTGCCAGATCTATCAGCATGTGGCTCGTCCTGCGCTGCCCGGCTGTGCCTAGGCTCATTGTTGTGTCCCCGGCTTCCGCCTTCGTGCCTGGGCACTGGTGGTGGGGACTGTGTGCGGTCCCTGCTTCTTCTTGGCGGCGGGGCATCGTCGCGGTTGCCGCCACCCTTGGCGGCTGCTTGCTGCCCCTGCTTCCGCCTTCATCCCGCCTAGGCGGAGGAGGTGAGGCCTTGCGCCTGTTGCCGGTCCTGGATGCCTCATCACGCTGCCTTTTTGGAGGTGGTGATTTGCGTGGGTCTTTCTCCTTGTCCTTCCCTTTTCCGTGGCTACTGGAACCGGACGGATCTTCTGGGTTGCCACCGGCCGCAGCTTTGCAAGCGTTGGATTTTGATTCCAACTTTCCTCCCCTTGCGTCCGCCATGTCGGCGCGAGAATCAGCACGGGCCTGCTGCTCTAGAGCTTTGCGAGCAAGGATCGATGCGTAGTAGATCTTCTCGTCCTTGTCATAGTCATCATTGTTGAGGATGTCCAAGGCGGCCGCAGTGTTGAGGACAGGTGTTGCGAGGATGACGTCCCCGTTCTTGTCCTTACGCTGCGGGCTGTAGCCCACTCGAAACCAAGCTTTTGGGCAGGGGATTTGAAGGTGTCATGATCCCTGCCTTTCCTACCTCTCTTCTCCGCCACTTGTCCTGCCGGCTTGGGCAATGGGGTGGTGGTGAAAAGATTACGCTTGGGGTCGCACTTGGCAGTTATCTTGGCGTTTTCCTCCTTGGCTTCGTCGAGGAGGCTCTGGACCTCTGCTTGCTTGCTTTTGAGGTACTCAGTTTGCTCCACCAAGGTGTTCCGAAGTTTCTCCAAATCAGCCGGATTGGTTTTGTCGTTTACCGGCGTGTGAAGAACTTCCGCCAGAGCCGCCATGCTTCCTATCTTGCTGGGCTCGCCCTTCTCCAGATTTTCTTCTTTGGAGCCCCAGGAGGCTCTGGAAACTGTGGATCGGTTGCCGGGGTCCCCAGGTTGGCGGCGTCAGTTGCCGCCTTCTCTGAAGCTGCGCCGGTGACATCCGCCACAAAGATCTGCTGCATGTTGACGGAAGAGCCCGTAGCCGCCTCAGATGGCGGAGGATCAGGTGTAATAAAACACTTCTTGACCCGTTGCTCAAACATGCTGGCAGAATCTTCTTCGGAATCAGAGTCTACGTTGACGTGAACGGTAGATCTGGATCCGGCATCCGACATCACATCATCCTGGAGTGCAGGAAGAATAGATTCGGGATCTTGACTGTTGGGCTGGGAGTCTGATCCCAGTCCCGTCATGCCGACAAAGTGTAGATCTGAATCTGCGGACTCCTCAGAGGAGGCAAACTCAGATCCGTCTTGATTGTAGGGCGGGTGGGATGGCGAATAAATTCGCGGCAACCCATACGCCTCAGAAGTGTAGCCGATGAACACATCGACGCCGCCAAACGGCACAACTCCGCATCCGACAATGTAGTCGTCTGCGGGGATGTAGGACTCGTCGCAGCTGATGTAGTGACTGTCGCCGTAGCGAACAGCGCGGCCGACGGCGATTGTTTCGCCGATGCCGCCAAGAGTTCCCGCCTGGAACGTGACGCCTGACGCCTTAGGCCCCACGGTGGGCGCCAACTGTCGTCGTATCGGCATCTTGGATAGGAGACGGGGTCCTGCTAGCCGAGGGTGAACGTAGGGCAAGAAGGTGGACGTCGTCAAGGTCGGGATTGTACACGGCGGTTTACCCAGCTTCAGGCACCACGGCGGTGGCGGTGCCCTACGTGCTGCTATAACTCACTATAAGGCAATATCGCCGTGAACAGGTTACAATGAGTTGGTTGTCTATCAAAGAGTTGCCCTAAAGGCGTCCCGAGGTCCAGCTTATATAGGCGGCTGGACCTAGGGTTACAAGGTGAATACGTATCCAGCAAGTATACGGAGTCCTAAACCTAGCCGGCAAGTATGCCGCCTTCCGTCTTGGTCTTGGTGGCTTCATGGGCTTCAGTCTTGGGCCTCCTCCTTGCCGGCATCCGCCTTCCTTGGTCGTCAGCTATCTGGGCCGCCCGGTAGGCAAAGCCTTCACCACCACTGCGGGCCACCCTGGACTAGCCGGATTGATCCATGCTGGTGATACCCCTAGTAGGTATATCCCCAACAACAACTAGGAGCGTACGCACCTACCATCAATCCATCATGCCCGTTGATTTTGCATCCAACGAATCATATTATTCGTACTATTTTATATGTTTAAAAAATATGTTAATACATGGTTTTAACTTTTTTCTCAATATGTGCACAGAAAATTCATGTGATCTAAAATTTAAATATTCATTGATCAATTTGTTGCACGAATATTGATAAAATCAACGGTCATTATGATAAGTGCGTAGGCTGCTAGTTGTGCTAATTTTTTTTAATAATACATTTTTTTAATCAAATTCAAAAAATATTACGCAAATCTAGGAAATGGCAAAAATAATACGGCCTCAGCCTGGGCTAAGCCGACAGGGCCCTGTCGGCCTGGGCTGGACCGATTAGCCCTTATCGGCCTTGGCTAAGCCGACCAGGTGGGAGGGCGGGCCAGGCCTGCGGCCGACAGCGTGCGTGGCCACAAGTCGGCCACGTCGACGCCGACAGGCCTTTCGGCTTGGGCGAGGCCGACTAGTCGCAGGACAAAGCAGCACGGGCTTTCTTCTTCCTCCTCGCGTCCTCTCTCATGTTCTTCTCCAAAACGAAAAGCTCCTGCGATTTTTTTTCCTCCCAGCGTGATTTGTCCAACCAGCCATCAAATCTGTAGCCTACAGATGTTAGAGAGTTAAGGCAACTCGGATCTACAAATGGGTTAGGTTTTGGTGTGATTCCGTGGTGTTTGGTTGGAGCAATGGTGGAGTTTGGGTGGAGGTTCGTGGGCTGAGCAAGGCGTGGTGGTGGTGCTGCAGTGGTGCATCTGCTGCTCCGGCCGTGGTGGTGGTGGTACTCCGTTGAATCGGCACGCTTCAAGGGTATGATTTTTTTGGCTAATTAGGGTTTACAGTAATTACACATGCATTATTGTTAAATATATAGTTGTTCCGGTAGTAATAATTAAGTATATAGTTGTTCCGGTTATAACAGTAATTTGGTGTCACATTTTTAGGTTGTCGAGATGAGTAATTTAGTGAAATGTTTGTTTTACTACGGTCCTGGCACAGTTGTAGTAAATGAGTTGGGAGCTGATTTGGGTCAGTTTCGATGGTCAGAGTTGGAACTGAGCGACCCACAAACATGGTCAATAAGTCAGCTGAAAGATTGGTTGGCAGCATGTTTAGGGCTTAATCCTGAAACAGACACCGTCGGTGTGCATGCACTGTGGACGAAGTCAAGGTCACCGGTGTTTTTTTATTTGAGGCCGATAGATCAGACCTCTCAGATGGTGCGATGGTTGTAAGGCTGCGAAAGCAGGGGATGTACCCCTATCGCGTTACTGATACATGTCGCGAAGGAGGTGATTCCGCCTGAAGGCGAGGGAGGTCACGATCCTGGACAGAGTAGTCAGGAGATGCATTTATCTGGTCATGATTATAATCAGGAAGATGTTGGAGGTGGTGGTTATGAATCTGGCCAAAACAGAGAGGCAGAAGTAGCAGATAATGAGGGTGTTGAGGTAGATGCGGATGAGGAATTCCAACAAATGATGGAAGAGGAAGATGAAGATGGTGATAGTGCTTATGGTGATGATTCCGACGAGTCGGATGACGAACATGTCGTGCCCAATCCTGCGTCATGGAGTCATGACTTCACTTCGTCAATGACAGTGAACGATGGTCATGATTCTGCCTGGGAATACCATCAGAACCAGGTTGCTGTGGGTGCTCTATATCCCGACAAGCAACATTTGCAAGACACAATCATTAAGTGGGCAATGTCGACATGCAAGACATTCAGAACCAAGGTGTCAAGTAAAAAATATCTGACAATGGAATGTGAGGTTGCAGGCTGTCCTGGAAGGGTGCACGGTTATCGTCCTCAGTTCGCCATAAACTGGAAAGTGAGCGACGTAGTACAGCACACATGTAGAATTGACTGTATTCCTCAAGATCATCGTAACATTTCGTTGACGCTTATAGCTCGGTTGCTGTACTCAGAGCTATCTCAGGGCAAAGCTATGGAAGCGAAGGCTATTCAGCATAAGGTGTTCACCAGGTTCAAGTACAAAATATCTTATGGCAAAGCTTGGAGGGCTAAGCAGATGGCACTTGAGAACATATTCGGATCGTTTCTAGACTCATATGACTCAGTTGTTCGGCTCCTCCACACATTGCAGGCCCGTAATCCAGGCACATATGTTGACATCAAACACTTTTGGATGGCAGAGTTTCCAAACGTAAAGGTGTTGCATCGTGTGTTCTTCTCTTTCGGTGTATGCATAGAAGCTTTCACTCACTGTCGACCAGTGATCTGTGTTGATGGTACTTTTCTTACTGGCAAGTATAGGGGACAGATCTTGACCGCCATTGGTCAGGACGGCAACAATCAGATCGTGCCACTTGCATTTGCTTTTGTGGAGAGCGAGAACACTGAAAGTTGGACTTGGTTCTTCAGGCAGCTGAAAATAGCAGTAGTGAAAGATAAGCCGAACGTGTGCATCCTTCATGACCGCAATGCTGGTATACTGAATGCCGTGAAGGCACTCACAAACCCAGTGGCAGCGGAAGAAACGCCATGGCTAGACCTGCAGAGTCGTTGGTGCATGCGCCATTTGGGGGCCAATTTTTTCTCACAGTTCCGAGATAAGGCTTTGATGAATCTATTCAAAAAACTATGCAAGCAGAACCAATTCTGAAAATACAGTTTCATACGTGGTAAGCTTGATGAGTTTACTAACCGGCATGTTAGGCAGAGGAGAGCTGCACGAAATGTTGCAGTAGCAGCACATGTGCAACTTGTGGCGCAACAGCTAGCAACCGGACCTCCACCCGCTGAGGATGTACCTGTTGGGCTTTGTGACTTGCCAGGATTTGATCCGCCTGGTGTTAGGAGAAAGTCTGGGAAGTTGATTAAAAACTTTCAGCAGTGGATAGAGCACGAGCCTCTTGAGAGGTGGTCTTTGCTGCACGACACTTATGGAGCCAGGTACGGTGTTATGACTACCAACCTGACTGAAACTTACAACTTTGTTCTGAGAGAAAATAGGGCCTTGCCACTTACAGCCATTGTGGAGGGTATTTTTGAGGGCACAGTCAAGTATTTCAGAGAAAGACGCCAGAAAGCTCACTTGCATATCGTAAACAACCGAACACACCTTACTGTGAGAAGATTATGGAGTACATGGATAGGAAGATGGCAAAAGCTCGGAATCACACTGTGCAGGCCATAGGAAATCAAGAAAGGAGCTTCGAGGTACGCTTACCTTATGACAAGTTTGGTTGCGGAAATCAGCTCAGAACGCATGAGGTGAGAATTGGAAATGAAGCCCGACCAACATGTGACTGCACATGCAATAAACCAAAATTGCTTCATCTGCCCTGCTCCCATGTATTGGCTGCTTGTGGGCAACTCGGGCTTTCATCCATCTCGTTCGTTTCACCATATTTTTTGAACGAGTCTGTTCTTAATACCTGGACTGGTGAAATGGTAGGATTTCGAGCTGTGGGTAATTTCAACACGGTTGACCCTAATGAAAGGCAGTACATCCCCGACCCAAGGCTACTGCGTCCTGGTAGAGGTAGACGACCGTGCAAGCGTATCCGAAATGGTATGGATGAATCTGAAGCCGGAGGCCCAACAATGCAATGTTTTCTGTGTAATGATTTTGGTCACAGAGACACTGGTTGTACAAAATTTCCACCTACGGATGCTGCTATGGCATCTAGAGCAGCTGCTCCACGTGGGCGAGGCAGCCGAGGACTAAGAGGAAGAGGAAGAAACTAGGACATGTTTTAAATTTAGACTATGCTTTTATCTGTAATAAGTGTGGATCAGTGTTTTAAATCTAGACTATGCTTTTATCTGTAATAAGTGTGGATCAGTGTTTTAAATCTAGACTTTGCTTTTATCTGTAATAATTCTGGATCAATGTTTTAAATTTGGACTTTGGTTTTATATGTAATAAGTCTGGATCAATGTTTTAAATTTAGACTTTGCTTTCATCTGTAATTAGTCTGGATCACTGTTTTAAATTTAGACTTCTCTTTTATCTGCGCTAAATTCATAATTTATATTGCAGAAATGGAACAAGTATACTTGATCAGTCCGGATGTGGATCATAACCATCGCGCCAAGATATTACAGGAGCGTAGCCTCGAACCTCTAGTGACTCGCGGACCGAGGGAAAATTGGATGATACACCCTGCTTGGCAGGAGAGGTACGTGTTTAATGTACTTGTCCGTGTCATATATTATCTGTATTAATTTATTTGTCCACTTTATGTTTATATTTGTTTTCTGAACATGCAGGTTGAAGTGGGCTGGGCTTTACCTTTCGCGCGTCTAGTTGAGGCCACTCGTGACTCTCCACGCATGCTGCTAGACCACTGTCTTCTCACATGCTTAGTGGACAGATGGAGCCCCGAGATCCACACGTTTCACTTTCGATGGGGTGAGATGGCTCCTACTCTCGAGGATGTATCTTTCTTGCTCGGACTGCCGTTGGCGGGTCAGCCCATAGGGCCGTTGCAGGCCCCAGAAAATTGGGAGCACGAGATGTCACTTCGTTTTCAGGGTGTAAACCCCCATGCTGGAGTGTTTATGTCAGAGCATCACGGACCAAAGCTTGAATGGTTGATGGATTTTCAGGTTTGTTCTATTTTCGCACATGTTTTATTTACAGAATTGTTTCCAGCTTATCGTCTAATACAATTTCTTTTTTAATGTACAGATACAGAAGTTTCCTGGATTTCCTGACATGCCGCTGAATGCTACACAAATCACTAGAAGCCTGGAAGCATATATCTTGTGGCTACTCGGAAAGGTGATGTTTACCGAGACCCATGTCACCACTATTAGCGCGAGGTACATCCCTATTGCTTTCGAGATTGCGAGTGCTACAGAGCAGGCCCATATCACACAGAGGAGTTGGGGATCTGCTGTATTAGCGGCTACTTATCGAGCTATGTGCAATGGGTGCCAGCTAGTGTCGAGTTCAGCATCCATACTTGGATGTCCTTTGTTGTTGCAGCTTTGGTCATGGGAGAGGTTTCCAGTTGGACGACCAGACGTGCGTGCTGGCGAGGCTTACCCAGTGGGTGCGTTTTTTGATGCTGATCACATAGACATGCCTACTTTTGGTTTTCTCTGGACACGTCGTCAGGTATGTGTAATCTACATATTTATCACAACTGTTACATTTTTATTCGACTTGGGCTAACTTTTGTTTCGTGCAGAGACGCTTTGCTCATTCTAACGTGAAGAACTGCTACTCGGCATTCACCGAGCAGTTCGACTTTCTGAGAGAGGATGCGATAATATGGGAGCCGTACACGAATGAACAAAAGGAGGCTAAATACCCGGGTGGTATCTCTGACCTCTGCACGAGAGATCGCGCATACTAGATGACAAAATCAAAGATTATCTTTGATATCTGCGTGGAGGAGATGGCCCAGCAGCGGGTTATGAGGCAATTTGGTCTACGACAGCTGGCACTTCCTCTGTCGACAGAGGAACACGTCCCACCCATCATCCACAGGTGTGTTTAACTACGCAATGTTTATTTATCGAAAACTCAATACATGTATGAATTACTAAATTGTCTAACACTGAGTACAACTGTAGCCTCACAAGAAAGGGAACTAATAGAAGCGCGCTATCGTGGATGCGGAGGGTTGGCGCCTACGTTGCAGAGTGGGAGACTGCGACGACACGAGTCTGGCAGGAGAATCTCGGGTTTGATATTGAACTATTCAATTCCTATTTGCAAATTTACATGCTCTCGACCCGGTTACGCATTACGTATCACGAGCACCCGAGCTTACACAGACTCCCACTACGTGGGATATGTATCCGAGCCGGTCTACTGCAGGCTCCAGACAGTACGCGGTAAGAGAGTAGTTCATTCTTACAAATATCTCTAAAATTATGTACAACTTATTGATAACCATGCAAATTACAGGCTGAGTGACATACCAGCTACAGACGGATGTGTCCGCTTACGGCCGTTCCCTATCATCCGGCCCTCTATTGGACCGCCCGCATCAGCAGTCCTGGGTGCAGCGCTTAGAGGAGAGGTTGCGACGTATCTACCAGGCTATCACGTGCACACGTACGTCGGACGTCGATCACCGCCAAGCACCACAACGCCCACCGCGTCATCCCCGCAACAGGAGCAGCCACAGCCGCAGGTCACACCCCAGGATCGACACAGTCCGCGACCTCGTATGACGTCGCACTCGTCGCCCAGGGCACCCTCTCCTGACCAGGCTGGAGGCTCGTCTTGGCATCAGCAGTTCATTCCCACGACGGGCTACCAGCTTCGACCACCTCCCCAGCCAGAGGGTAAGTACCTTGTAAATTTTTATTCACCACGCTTAATGTTACGTACTTGTTTCTTACAGTTTTATTGCATCCAGGAGCCTACGGATATCGTACGTCTATGTCCGCTCAACAGTCGTCTGGATCCGCATGGGAGAGTGAGCAGGAAAGTGGGAGCATCCCTCAAACTCACACACAGCTGGACTATTGGATGGGTACCAGACTTATTTATATCTATTTTGGGACTTGTCTAACTATCTATGTACTAGACTTATTTTGCATTGATATTAGGTGTATGAGACATATCCGTATTTCTATGTATGAGACATATTATTATCTACGCACGAGACATATTATTATCTATGTATGAGACATTTTTATGTTCGTATGTACGAGACATATTATTATCTATGTACGAAACATTTCACATTGCATAAATTCATTTAACATACAACACTACACGTCCACGTTACAACTTCACTAGTTCTAAACACTGCATAGAACAACTACTGGTACAAATATTACATGCAACTCAACGATAACTAATTCGAATCAACGACTTCACTTCCCTCTGCTACGTGCTCGTGTTGGAGGCATGAAGTCGTCATCACTATTTTCATCGACGACAGCCTTGGATGCACCAACACTCTTCAACTTACGTCTACAGTTGGCTCGTTTAGGAGGCATGAAATCATCATCACTATCATCTTGAACGGCTTTCTTGGATGATCTAACACTCTTCGCCTTTGATATAGCCCTCTTCACTGCTTCAGCGTGAAGGGCATCTCCAGGACCATCACGACATGCGCCAAAAAGCATTTCCATCCAACCAAAATGAGGGATCTCTTTGTTCAGAAACTGTCCTTCGGCAGGCCAGTGTTGGACATTCACAAAATCAGGGGAAAAAAGTTAGTACGATAACACTAGATTCTAACATAATATAAATTCGGTACTCAGTTACCTTAACGTGATATGCATAGGCCTCCGGCGAAAAATGGATTATCTTTGACTTAGGTGTCATAGGCATGTCCCTAAGCCCCGCCTCAATAGCTTTTAGCTCATTAATTCTCTGCCACTTCCACCGCCACCCATCAATTTCATCTGAAATTTCTTCAGGGGTCATCTGGATTTTGTTTTTTTTGGCTATAATTTCTCCCACCTCACGAATGTTGCCCCACTCACTAACTAGCTCCCTATAACAGCTCTTGGGCCTACCCTCCCTAATACTACCTTCAGTCCATATTGCGGCGTGATACAAAACACACCACGACCTATGCTCCGAACTAGGACCGAACTACCAGACATCGTTCCTATCCGACTGAGAAAATAACCACGCACCACACCCCTCCTCCATCACCAAATCTAATGGGGTATATATATAGGCTCACCCAGGAGAAGAAGAGCGGGAGAAAAATGGCGGGAGAAAAAAGGCGGGAGGAAAATGGCGGGAACAAAATGGCGCGAGAACTATGGTGGGAGAAATATGGCGGGAGAAGAAGGGCGGAAAAAATGCCGGGAGCGACAAACGGGAGGGACAGAAGAAGGCGGGAAAAATAAGGCGAGAACGGGTGTCGCCGGGAAGGGCTGGCGCGAAAAATGCAGACTAATACGGGAACATGCACTGGTCGGCTGGGCCAAGGCCGACAGGACCTAGTCGGCCCAGCCGTGGCCGACAGGGTCTAATCGGCTTGGCCCTGGCCGATTAGGTCCTCTGACACGCGCAGACGTCGGCCGACTACCTAATCGGCCCAGCCCAGGCCGACAGGGTCCTTTCGGCTTAGCCCAGGCCGAGGCCGTATTATTTTTGCCATTTCGTAGATTTGCGTAATATTTTTCGAATTTGATTAAAAAAATGTATTATTAAAAAAAATTAGCGCTAGTTGTGGTATTGATTTTTGCTATGGCAAGCCCTTTGGTTCAGATCGAGGACCAATACCCAATGGAGGAACAAGACATGGTGTCCTGGTCCCTAGAACCCTCTGGCAAGTTTTCGGTCTCCTCCCTTTACAGATAATTATGTGTCTTGATGAACCTCCGATTTCTCCCTTCTTTTGCTTGAAAGTTTCCGTAAATTCTTGTGGCAGTTAGCTAGAGATATGCTGCCATCGCGTGAGCAAATTCTGTCCAAACATGGCCCCTCAGACGGCAAGTGCGCCCTCTGTAGTCTATGGCGATATGGAGAGCGCGGATCATATGTTCTTCAACTGCGTGTTAGCTAGGATCCTTTGGAGTGGCGTCACTGCGATGCTCTCTGTTAGTGGAATCCGTCGGGGTTTGGCGAGTTTTAGCATGTTCTGTTGCTTTTACCCTCGAGAAAACGCAAATTTATTT
Source organism: Poa pratensis (assembly GCA_947311845.1). Taxonomy (NCBI): domain Eukaryota; kingdom Viridiplantae; phylum Streptophyta; class Magnoliopsida; order Poales; family Poaceae; genus Poa; species Poa pratensis. Next base: position 28,628,345 of record CAMZMU010000044.1, on the reverse strand, counting down.
GGCTTTTGTTTGCTGCCCAATGTTGGGCCAATTGGAATGTTCAGAATAAGTTCTCCATTGAGGGAATATTCCCGCGCCAACCTGCTGACGGTATTTTCAAAACTGGTATTTTTCCCGCAGCATTGGCAGCTTCAATCAAAGCCTAAGTCCCCCTTTGATTTAAAGGATACCCTCCGGATTTCTACAGGATTCACTTCCTTCGGATTTTTTCCTTCCGAGCACGTTTGATGCATGGGATTATATCCTGTAGGAAGCAAATAGGAACTAGTAGGTGTGTTTTCACAGGAAATGGAGCATGAGCTCCGACCTCTTTTTTGAGAACTCTTGTATCCATTACTAAGTATATGAAAGCTCGCCGATTTCGCGGCCTCTCCACGCTCGGCGATTGTAGCTTAGCTACAGTTCGCACTGTTCATCTACAGCGTTGAACAGTGCCCGCCGGTTTTTTGCAAAAAAGTCCTCGGAGTTTCGGAGAATCACCATTCGGTCCTCCCAGCACACAGCACTCCGAGAGGAAGGACTTGCCTGCAATTACACGAAAGTCCAGGTTCTTTTTCGTAAAAGACCACCACAACCCCCCTTCTTCCTCCTCTCTCGCGCGCGGGCCGGAGCGCGCCGCCGTGCCGCACCTCCTCCCTCAGATCGAAGCCCACCGAGGGATGCGCCGTCACCTCCCCTCCCTCCTCGCCCACTCTCGCGTGCCGGGACGCCGTGGGCATGCCGGAATCGATGCCGCCGTGTGCACTGGCCTCCGCCGCCGCCGCTCCGGCGACCAAAACTCGGCAGCGCCGCCACGTCCGGGCACGCCGCATCGAGGCGCGTCCGATGCGCCCGCGAGCGCGTCCAGGAACGCTCTCCTGCGCCGCCGCGGCAGCTCCGCCCGGCCGCAGATGACGTCGCCGTGACGCCCCAGCGGGCCTGCACTGGGCAGCTGGGCCGGGCTGGCTGCTGTGCGGCCCGCTCGGCCTTTTTTTTCCCTCTTCTATTTTTCTTTTTCAAAAACCTTTTATAACTTTCCAAATTCAACTCCAAATAATTTCAAACCAATTTCTAACAAACTGTAAAAAAACAACCATTTGAAATACTTTGTGATCTTTTCCACCTTATTTGAAATCTTGGAAAGTTTTTTTTATTTTCCTCCTATTTTTCTTTTTTTAAAAACTTTTACAACTTTCCAAATTCAACTCCAAGTAATTTCAAACCAATTTCTTGCAATTTGTAAAAAAAAAAAAACCATTTCAAATACTTCGTGATCTTTTCCACCTTATTTGAAATCTAGGAAAGTTCACACAATACAAAAAGCCTCATTTCAGACCTTCACGACATTTCAAATATTATGTACTTCATATTTTTCTTCCGAACACAAATAATACCCACAAAAATACTTTGCGACTTTTTCCAAATTATTTCAAATCTTGGAAAGTTCAAATAATACATAAAGGGTCATTTCACACTGTTAGAGTATATCTCTTGTATACATATTTAGGCACTGTGTTGTACACGATCCTCCACCGATTCTGTTTGTATTCGGTTTTGTATGTTAGGATCGTATCCTTGCCTTGCAAGGCACGTTGTACATGTACTATATAATGATAAGAGCTGAACGCCCCAAGCGTGGCGATTCCTTCTATCCCTTCACTTTCGCACACACCTTTACGACATTTGAAGAAACAATGTATCTCATATTTATATGGGCTTACAAATATCAAAATAAAAAGGCCACACCTGTAAATATTGAGGTATAAATAATTTTATAAACTTCACAGGTATTGTCTTACAGTATTTAAACAATTTTGCAAAATCCAAAATTTGTCAACATATGGGAAGAAATAAGAAACAAAAAACATATTAGAGCATTTCAATCCAAATTTCAAATTTAAACCCTCTAAAAAAACTTAAGATTCTTTTAAATCCAATCATTTTACGAAATTGCTGAAACCCTGACATGTGGGCCCAGTTCACCTAAACAATTGGCAGAAGATGAATACTACTGCAAAATTTAATCATTTTACAAACATGAAAACAATTCAATTCGTAATTATTTTTTACTTCACCAATTTTATCTAAACATTTTTAAAACATGTTTGGAAAATCCAAAATTTGTCAACATTTGGAAAAAAAAGAAAAAAAATCATATTAGAGCATTTCAATCCAATTTTCAAATTTAACCCCTCTAAAAAAAATAAGATTCTTTTAAATCCAATCATTTTACAAAATTGCTGAAACCCTGACATGTGGGCCCAGGACACCTAAACAATTTGCAAAAAAAAATGAATAATACTGCAAAATTAATAGTTTAAAATCTATCTACTAGAAAAATATGAAAAACTTATCAAAATAATCAAGAAAATAAATCTGCGCAATTTTAGAATGACAACATTTCCAAAATTAAATTTTACCAAGCGAGCGGCAACAAAATGACAAACATATCAACATGAACAAAAAAATAAACGTTGCCTATTTATGGCATATGATCAAATTCCAAATTAGAATATTTTAAATATAAATGCCTTCCAAATGTGAGCATTTAACAAACAGAAAAAAAAAACAAATATGAATATCTTCCCAATGTGAGTATAAACTTTTTTTTAATAAAATACAACAAAATAAAATCTAAACAACTTTTGAATGCGAAAATTTACAAATTTAAATTTTTGTACACCACCGTATTTCTTCTTCTAACGACGCATGCACGGCATATTCCACGCTAAACAAAAGTGACTCATGTTCACCTACGGTTCATTAAAAAAAATGCTTGATTACATGAATATTTACAAAAAAAAATGCAAATTCATTTCCTCCAAATATACACTGATTTTTAATTGAATTTAATAAATAGCCATACAATGTGTTCCTCTTTTGTTTTTTGCTTTTCTTTCGCTTCATATTACAACAACATTGGAATAATCCTAAAAAAACAAATTACAACACATTTTAGTTCACAAAACAATTATTTCACAACAAACATTCAATATTTCTAATAAATTCCAAAATATATAAATTTTCCCCAACAAATATTTCGCAACAAGTATTTTACCCCAGGGAAATATTCAACAACACGAAAATATTATTTCCCCAGGACTATTCAACAATATTCACGAAAGTTTCAAATAGATTCCATACATGTCTCTCCAATTTTCTTTTCCCGAACAGATTTTGTTGCATTGACTCGATTCAAATTGCGTAGACAGATACACAGCATACCCAAACCGCTACAGCCAGCACGACGTCCTACAAATTTCAAATTTACGATATTTTCGAACTTTCCACACAAAAATTGCACCGAATAACCATTGTACACAAAAGTGAAACTAACAAATTTTTAAATTGAAGAATTTTTTGTATTTCCCACATGAACTACCAAATGTTCATTTTGTTTAAATTTTGTTGCGTTAGTTTCCCAAATAATTCTTCTATTTTCTCACTAAAGAAAAAAATCCAAACTTTCCCCAATTGTAACCTCGAATCCAAAAAGAATGCATTTGCACTAACTACATACTTAAATTAAATATTATTTGGAAAATAGAAACATATTTAAACATTTTGAAGATACTCCAAAACATATCAACATGCTCCGATAAATAAATGGTACTAATTAATGCCAAATTACAAACGTATTTAAACAATTCAAATTGACTAATATTTATATACAACCTAAGTGAATTTTATCTAATTATGTATTTGAAATTAATAAATGCTCACAAAATACAAATTCTATGATTATGGAATTATCTTACAAATTTATGAAAAAATACAAACATTTCTGAACAATGCAATTTGCTAACTCTTTCGAAATACCCTGAACGACAAATTCCAGCAAATTTAAACATTTTCAATCTTTTTCGCCGTGTCGCCACGCCAAGTTGCCTAAAAAATTTAAAAATTGGCAAATGTTTATAGATAATTCAAATACATTTTCTCTAATTACAGTAAGAAAAATTATGGCAGCTTACAAACATATTTAAACACTTCAATTTGTCAAATATTTGGATATTCTTTAAACTATATAAAAAAAATGCTCATAAAAAAACAACACTACCTTCGTACGGCAAAACACAAAACATAATTAAACAATTCAAAATGGTCAATATTTCGATGCAATATAGGTAAACTTTCCCGAATTGTGAACTCGAATCCAAAAAAAATGCATTACCACTAACTACATACTTAAATTAAATATCATTTAGAAAATAGAAGCATAATTAAATAGTTCAAACAACTAAAATATTAAAAATACTCCAAAACATATCGACATGCTCAAAAAAAAAATGATACTTATTAATGCCAAAATACAAACATATTTAAACAATTCAAATTGGCTAATATTTGCATACAATCTAAGTGGACTTCATCTAATTATGAAGTAATTAAAATTAATAAATACTCACAGTATATACATTCTTCGATTACAGAGTTATCTTACAAATTTATGAAAAAATACAAACTAAAAAAATCGCGGCGTGACGCCGCGTTAAATTCCACTAGTAGGATTCCAATGGGCATGACATTTCATTCCTTTGAATATCCTATTCCTTTGGCTTTCCTATCCTATGTCTCAACGGAATTGCTTTGCGTACGATGATTTATGTCCGATCCTTGTACGACACCCTCCACTGCATGCTTTTTTACGGCCCTTGCTAAATAATCTGCTTCCGGTGGCCAAGTCCAGCCCAAACAGAAGCATACAGGATTTTGTCGTATAGCACTTCTCATGTCTCAAAGGAGGCCTAAGGATTAAGAGGTCATCGACAGTCTTCTGACGGCGCTTAGACAACTCTTCCGCGAGACCTGCTCTCCTGCTTCATCTACTGCAGCGCCTTAAGCTTTTGTAGTCTAACTTGCATTGTTTATCATCTTCACAGCTGAAGTGTTTAGCTGTTGCTCCTGGGCCCGAGGCCATCTGTGTAAACTCTATGAATCTATGATACCTGCTCATGTACTCTGACATGTGGTCTTTATTAAGTTAAAGCTGTGCTTTATGCCTGTTATCTGAAAAAAAGAGTAAAGAGCATGTGATGTTATGAGAATCTGACATCCTGGCTCACCTTACATATACTGAAATTTCGCATCATGTGAATCAAATTGGATAAATACTGCTCAATATTCGAAACGGGGATTCCTCGAATTTTCCATCTCATGAGTTTGGCCCGGTAGGTCTGCAATCACATCGTGTTACAGTCGATGCTACAGCTAGCCGAGACATAAGTTGGTGACAGGAGAAGAACGAGTCAGAGAGGTTTTTTCTTAGATAAGATTCAGAGGGGTTCTTGAAGTAGTCCCCTTTCACCTGGCCTGTCTGAAATCGTGCATGAATGCGGAACCAATCAACGGTAATCACAAAATAAAAATCTAGGTGACGACTTGCGGTCAGCTCCGGCCCCCCTCATGAGCACACACGGTTTTGATTATGTTAACAGGGGAGAATTGACCACATCTTATACATCTCGAGAGCATGCTATATAAGCATGATCTCTTTTATTCTCTCTCGCATGCCCCGGCGGCAGAATATAGAGTCATAGACAGACAAACCCGGCGGCTGACGCTCTGCAACTGCAATCATGGATTGGTCTCTGAATACGGGTAATTTTTCTCTGCTAGCTCTACTATATCTAGCCATCATGGCCACCCTAACTTGTACTGTAATATGTTTGTGTGTTCTCTCGGGTACAATTCAGTTATTTTTGTGTAGTTGTTTTCGCACACAGTTTTCCCTAGATTCTGCTTCAAAGCTTTGCATGTGTTTATCATTTGGTTATTTTTGTGTTAAAGGAGGCTAGCACCTCTGATTTCCATTAGTGGAACGCAAAAAGCAACAAGAGGCTCCTATGCCTTGACATCGCGGTGCACCGGCTGTGGTTCTTGGTTAAGAGCATCTCTAGTAAAGGCCGCAAAAGATGGACCCGCAAAATAGTTTTGCATGTCGCGCAATCCGGGTTTTTTGGCTCGAAACGAGGCGTGGCGGAGCAGCACGCGTAAAGCCGACCCGCAACGCGTTGGTCAGAAACTGTATATGCAAAACATGAAGTAGAGATGAATTATCATAAAAATGGAATAATAAATAAATAAGAACTAAATTATAAATATACCTATTACAACAGTAGTACATTATGAATCCTCATCAACAGTTTATTACAATAAATGTTTGAATCACACGAATTAAAAAATAATTCAATACAAGATGTTGTAGAATAACAATATTGTTTAAATCAAACATGGTTCAAATAATTTTTTTAAATGGCTACTGCCCATGCCGCAGTCAGGCGTGTTCAACTAGGTCTAGCTGGAGCTTGGTGTGTGCGTCTGCATCCTCTATCTCACGGTAAGTCTGAAGAAAAGTTTGGATGCGATCTGGGTTTCTAGCTGGCTTCACACGGCTACCAACATTGTCATAGGACAACTCCAAGTGCAAGTATCTTTCATCCTCTATGATCATGTTGTGAAGAATCACACCACAAGTCATGATGTTTTTGAGAGTTTTCTTGTCCCAAAAATGAGCGGGGCCTCGAACCATGGCAAAACTATATTGCAAGACACCAAATGCCCTCTCTATATCCTTTCGGCATGCCTCTTGACCCCTTGCAAATTTAACTTCCTTGTTGCCTCTTGGATTTGAGATGATCTTCACGAATGTAGTCCAAGTTGGGTAAATACCGTCGGCAAGATAGTACCCCTTTGTGTACTCATGCCCATTTAACAGTGAAGTTGCAAGCCGGAGCATCACCACTAGCTAGCCTACGTAGTAGATGAGGCCTTTGCAACACATTGATACAATACTGTACATGCCATGCCTTTGGGCAGTTTTTCCAAGTCCAATGCATACAGTCTATACTACCTAGCATGCCCAGCCAACCTCGCGCCTCATTCATCGCCATCAGCCTCACCGTATCTTCTTCGTTTGGTGCCCGACGATAAATCTTCCCGTAGAGTTTTATTATCGTTTTGGCAAACATACGAACGGACTCGATCGTAGTATCTTCACCAATACGAAGATACTCATCGCCGTAGTCAGCCGGGACTCCATACGCAATGACTCTCATTGCGGCGGAGATCTTCTGGTATGCGCTGAATCCCATCAAACCCGAGGCATTCCGTCGACGGGTAAAATAGAGACAATTCACCTCGCAAGCTTCTACTATCTTCGCGAAAAAAGAGCGGTGCATACGATACCTTCTCCGGAAGATGTGAGCCGGGTGCGTCGGTATGTCGGCGAAGTAATCACACATGAGCAGCTGGTTGTCGTAGAAGCGGTTTCGTGGTATGCAAAGGCGGCCAACCTTGGATCCTTGCCATTGCTTTGCATACCGGTCCTCGAACTCCTTGACGGCGAGGACGGCGACCACCATTTGTTGCCGCCGGCTTTCAAACAACGTCTCCACGTCGGAGTCGTCGGAGGAGGACGAATCGGAGAGCAAGAACTCTTCTTCCGGGCTCAACTCCATCTGGGGCACCGCATAATCACTACATGCTACTCCGTCCGAAACCAAACGAAATCGAGCGAAGATGAACTAACCGATAGATCGGCGGCGGCACAGATTTGGCCGGAAAAGGGTTCTCCACGGATGGGGCAAGCCGGAAACCGGTGGCACGTCTGCAGCCGGGGCGAGTCGCGTGCGGCGGGGCGCCTGCAGATGCGGCCGAGAAAAGGGGCGAATCGCAGGCGGCGGCACTGGCGGCGGCGAGATGGGGAAGAGGGGAAAGTCGCCCGTGGTGAATACTCCCTCCCGCCAACCGTTTTCACCATATACAGGGCCCCTCGGTTCGGCGGCGAAATCTGCGAATTAACAGTTCCGAGGGACGGATACGAGCCCTTCAAAAAGTTTACGGGCCGGGGAGTTTTGAGGGTTCTATTCACTATGTTTTTAAGGTTTCAAATCCGTATCGGGTGGTTATTTTACGGGTTTAGCCATTTTACGGGATCTGCTAGAGATGCTCTAAGCATGTGGTTAGTGAGATTGCAAGAGGCCCCGGAGAATGCAATTACAGGTTACCCGCATCCGCATATCCGAGTTTCGCCGGAATTGCCGGCGATTGTGTTCTTTCTTCTTTGGCTTGGCCAGTTCCGATCGTCGGTGGCTGATTGTCAATTTACGTTTTCTTGGTACTAGCAGTTCAGTCTTTTGTAGCCGGGTTGCTGTTTCACAAATGACCAGTGTACCCCGCTCGAAGCCAAGTAGTTCGGCGTCCCAAAATTCCCGGACCTCGCCGGCGAGATGCCTAGCGCCGATGGAAATGCCCGCCCCATCTGCGCACCACCACCAGTGCGGAACCTTGGGTCCTGCTCCGCTTCCGGCGAGCTCTCACGGCCGGAGGCCTGGCTCCTCCAAACCCTCTGGCCCCTACCTGCTTCGGCGTCGTGCGCATTCCTCCCTCTTTCGGCGGCCGTACTGGCTGCCGCGCCATGGTACCGTCAGGACTACCAGGCCCTGTAGGCCTGTAACTCTGTAAGGTACGGGGAACCCTACTCGTGCGGCACCATTTTTAGTTTCTGCTTGTGCTGGATGTTGTCGATGTAATGCAAACTCCAAGCCTGGGGAGAAATTAGGAGCATCTTTGCTAAGGCAGGGATGTAAAGCAACCAACACAGATAGCTTAGCAATGAAATTTTCAGTTGCATCGTTGAGGGAATTTTCAATTTACTGCCTTGCATCTGAAATCAGGAGTAAGGTCGGATGGCATGGAGGAATGAATTCAACGAGTGTTGCCATGGAAGAAATGTGTCATTTTCTGGTGGTAAATAAGAGGAGGGGGATATGTATGTAGAAGATGTGTGTTATTCAGTTTACATAGAAGATCGTTTCTCAGCAAAAAGAAAATCATTTCAAGATATATATAAAAGAGAAAAGAAAACATGATAGCTGTCGTCGAACAACATGAACAAAAGATCCAGTGCTATAAATCAGTAAAAATGGTGTGTAGTAGTGGGCAAGAATATGCTGTGGTCCTACCCCCAGGCACCCAATGGTGTGTATTAGTAAGGTGACTCCGGAGGTCACATTAATAAAATCACTTGAGTAGCATAATAGATGAAGAGTAACATCTACTTATTCAACTAGATTACAAAGCTCATGATCACATAAAGATACACCATGGGAGAGAGATAAACCACATAGCTACCGGTAGATCCCTCAGCCTCGGGGGAGAACTACTCCCTCCTCATCATGGGAGGCAGCAACGGCGATGAAGATGGCGGTGGAGTCGATGGAGATGGCTCCGGGGGCAATTCCCCGTCCCGGCAAGGTACCGGAACAGAGAGTTCTGTCCCCCGAAACTTGTTCTGGATGGCAGCGGCGCGGCGGAACTCTTCGTGGAATATGACTGATTGATTTAGGGTTTTTGCGTCTAGGGCAATATATAGGCCGAAGTACGATGGTTGGAGGCGCCCGAGGGGCCCAAACCATTTCACGGCGCGCCGGGAGGTGGGCCCGCGCCACCACATGGTGTCACCACCTCGGTGCCCTCCTCCTCTGCTTTGGACTCCGTTGACGTGTCGGGAAAAATAGGTACTGGGGTTTTGTTTCGTCCAATTCCGAAAATATTTCCTTAAGTAATTATCTGGAATAGAAAAACAGCAGAAAACAGGAACTGGCACTATGGCATCTTGTTAATAGGTTAGTCCCAAAAAATGCATAAAAATGCTATGAAGTGTATATAAAACATGTGACAATTGGTATAATATTAGCATGGAACATCAGAAATTATAGATACATTTGAGACGTATGATGCATGTAAAATGCATACATGAACTTTGCACTATATTATTTGTATTCCAATCATATTTGCATCATATGAGGGTTATATTAATGTTTTATAATGATTTTTGGAATATTTCATAATTTTCCTATTTTTTTGGAATTAACCCTGCGCAGGCAGAAAACCCTACTTTTTTCCTTTTAAGTTTCAGGGACCCAAACGACGTCCAAATGACCTGCAAAATTACGAGCGTCGATATTTGGAAGGAAGAAGACTTGGGGGCGAAGGAAGCGAGCAAACGGAGGCCGGAGGCCCAAAAGAGGGTGGCCCACGCGGCCCCTGTACCTGGCCGCGTGGGGCCCACTCTTTTGGCCCTCGTGGCTCCGTTGCCGTCGATCTTTTCTCCACCGACCTCGTCTTGCCCTAAAAACGCCTATAAAAATAACCCCCCGTCGTTCTCTGGAAATAGCGCCGCCGAAACACAGAAACACCGAAAGAGAGATCTGGAGCTGCAGATTGGAGGGGGAAAACTCCGGCGGGGCACTGCCGGCGTGGTCTCCACTTTCTCCATCGACTTCTCCACCGTCTCCATGATGATGAGGGAGTAGTCCACCTCTGGACTATGGGTTTGTGGAAGTAACTTATGTATCTCTCCTCTCTTTGAGCATCACTAATTAGTACCGTATGAGCTGCTGAACATTATTACGGTCACCGTTGTAATACCTATGTGGTGGATCTTTTTATGAGTTAATATATGTTTGAGATTGCAAATGTTTTGTTTCAGTTATGAATATAGATGCATATTATGTACCCCGTTCTTATTCACTTGTTATGATCAAGCATGTTTATGAGAGCGTGTGTGGGGTGATGTGTTCATTAGTTGGAGTAACGGGGGTGGCTAGTGCAGTGAACGTGAGAGAAAGTTCTGCGATCCACTTGGGTATCTCTACCTTACTTTGTTGCCTCACTAGGGATAAACAAAAATACCATGTTACCGGAGATGTGGGTGTGACCATCGCCACTACTCCATGACTAGATCTAGCACGTTCTTATTTTAACTTCATGTCATGATACTTAAAGCTATACTTTGAGTTATCTTAACTACTGAGGTGTTATGATTTAGTTCGCATCTTGGTGGAGTATAAGTGAGACTAATAAACAAAATGTCTCTATGTTAGGACGTGATGCCCATATAATTAGTAACTTGTCACTAAACTTTTGTCTTGCAATCTCATATATGTCAACTCTAGTGTTCCATTGTCTACCACTTTATTAAAGAGAGTGTGCATTTGTGAAACCATGAACCCCGGTCCATTTTTAATCATAAGAAATAACTTTCCAACAACTTTTACCACTTTTACATTTTCTGCCATTATTAAATCCGAAAATACAAAAACACTTTTACATCTTGCATACATCATTAAAAACCCAAAAATATCATTTATTATTGTTATCATCATCCTTGCATATTTATTTCCCATCATTGCATATTTATTTCTTGCTTGCATTACATACTATCTTGATATCATTCTTACACCTTGTGCTTGACAACCACAGGTGAGGTTGAGGACCAAAACATTTAACATTGTTTTGTAGGTGACCAAAAGAAGGATAGGAAGATAAACCTTTCACTACTGATTCCCCGAGAGCTCGATATTAAACCCTCGAGTCACCCTCGTGGGGAAAACACGTCTTCCACTTACTACACACTCTGCACTTGGAGTCTCAACCTAACCCATTTATTTTTGACGCAGGTACCTACGCACCAGACATCAAGACCGTTTTCTGGAGCCGTAGATCAACCTCTTCAAGGGCCATCAACGTATCAGCTGCAAATGAGAAGCGAGGTTGGCCTGGCATGCTAGGCAGCATAGATTGTATGCATTGGACTTGGAAAAACTGTCCCAATGCTTGGCACGGGCAGTACTGCGACAAGGGGGGCGATGGAACAATTGTGTTAGAGGTCGTTGCGTCCGAAGACCTATGGATTTGGCATTGCTTTTTCGGTTTGCCGGGCACGCTCAATGATATCAACATTTTGCAGAGGTCCCATCTACTTCGTAGGCTAGCAGAAGGTGATGCTCCGGCTTGCAACTACACTGTCAATGGACATGATTACACAAAGGGATACTATCTTGCAGATGGTATTTATCCTCCGTGGTCTACATTTGTGGAGACTATCTCAAAACCAAGAAACAAGAAAGAAGTTGAATTTGCAAGGGCACAAGAGGCGTGTCGAAAGGATATATAGAGAGCATTTGGTGTTCTGCAATCTAGGTTTGCCATTGTTCGAGGACCTGCCCGTTTTGGGGACAAGAAAACTCTGAAAACATCATGACATGTTGTGTGATTCTTCACAACATGATCATTGAGGATGAAAGGGACCTGAACTTGGATTTGTCCTATGACAATGTTGGTAGCCGTGTGAAGCCAGCTAGAAACCCTGATTCTGTACAAGCATTTCTTCAGACTTACAGGGAGATTGAGAACGAGAACACGCACAAGCAACTGCAACTAGACCTCATTAAGCACACATGGCAGTTGCACGGCCAGTAATTCTTTATTTGAGTTCATTTCATTTCGTTTCATTTTATTCATGTATGATTGAAACAATTGTTTCCATTCGGCACTATTCTTGTATTGGATTATTGTTGAGTTGACATTTTATTATAATAATATGGATTATTGTTTGAGCTACGTACTAATTTTTATTGTGAAATGGATGATCTTTGGTGAAATGCTGAAAACTGTATGCAAATTCTGAACATTTTGACATATTTTACAAGTTGGCGAGAGCCGCGCCATAGTACTGTTTTAAGGTTCTGCTTTACGGGTACTGCTATGGCGCGGCTCGTTTTCGCGCAAAAAAACGCGCAGTTTCCGACCCTTATAACTAGTTTACGATTCCGCGGTTTGAGGGCTCTGTTAGAGATGCTCTTAGGCCCTGTTTGTTTCTAAAATTTTTGTGGTGATTGGTGGGGATAATCTCTAATAGATCGGTAAAACCCCAAACTTCACCCAATCCCTAGGAGATCGAGGATCAATACACTAGGTAGGGGTAGTGTATTGAATCCCCTATGGGATTGAGAAAAAATGAACTAATGTTTGGTGATTTGTGGGGAAAGGTGGGGGTAAAACTTATCCAATACACTGGAAACAAACGATGTTTTGAAATTTGGGGTTTCACCCAATCCACTAGAGGATTATCCCCACCAATCACCACAAAAACTCTAGAAACAAACAAAGCCTTAATGGTGACCCGGAGAAAATCTGACACTCTCTTGCCATACAGACCTACTCTGTAAAAAGAATCTTACACACCTGGGCTTCCCATGGATTGTTCTCGCCTATACTTGCACCGCCAAAATTAAGGTGCAGAAGATTCTTCTAGTATTTGGCAGTAGATATCAAAAACGTTGGAAACAAACAAACCCAACAAAATTTATTTGAAATCAACAATTTTGGTAGCATGAGATGGGGGCGCAAACGAAACAGACCTGGTACAGCTCCACAATTCTCTCAAACTCATCGGTGTCCTTAACTTCTGGTCACTCAGTGAACTGGGGCCGATGTGTTCGACGACCTTCAACATGCTCTTAAATTGTTTTGTGTACCGAGGTTAAATAAATTCATCATTTTCAATCCCTTAAAATATGGACATTCATTATATTTTTCCTAGATCTATGATTTTATCGCTCTACCACACATTCAATATCCTCATCTCGACATGGTGGGAAGGAATCCCTCTTATCGCCCATATGGCTGCTCCTTCTCACACTGCACGTCATCGTCGCTGGCTCCACCTTCTCCTATTGTCGAACTACCCTGTTGCCATAGCCAGCCGCCGCCATATGCCTAGATTCTACCACCGGTTTTCACTAGCGACAGAGGTGCAGCGATGTCAGAGCGTCTCTAATGAGGGTTGTTTCCGGTGGTACGATGACCTGATTCTCTTGTCAAACAGCATACGATATGCATATGCGTGCGATGATGGGGGTCCTATGTATGCCTACTTGTTCAATGATCAATGCAATATAGAGGGGTTTGTCGTTCTTTCCACAGGGACTAGGCGACAAGTATCGAGGTTCGGCTAAAGCTAGATCACAATATATGGGTGGAATTACAGGAATTTAAATGCTGTCTTTTTGTAGTTTTTTATTTAGAAATTAACACTAAACAAAGCCACTCTTATTTAAGACACACAAGAACGAGCATACATCAAAGATAGGGATAGAAGCAAAGGTTTAGAAGTAGGAATTGACAAGCACATACAGAATTAACAAGCACATACACATGCAGAAATTCAGAGACACAAATGAATGTATACAGCAACAGGTTTCACTACAAGAAATGTGCTAACTAGTGACTTTTTGATAGTGACCCTGAAAATATTGGTCATAGATCTATGAACATTTTGTATCATTTGGTCACTCGCTGTTTTGAAGGGTCTAAACCCGAAAATATAACGACCAAATCTGTCTGAAAGGTCATAATCGTCTTACATCAATTGGTCATAATGCAAATAACATTAATTTAATATATTTTTCTACCCGATTACGACCAATTTAAATGGTCATTCGTATTAGTTGACAGCCAACTCAGCATTCTCGCCTACGTGTCACTGCTTAGGTGTCATTTTTGCTTATGTGTCATTGCTTATGTGTCATTTTCGCTTACGTGTCAATACTCAGCCATCTCACTGACAGGTGGGACCCGTTAACAGGAGGAGCACATATTGACTTGTTGACTTGTCATGTGGGACCCATCCTGCTGCCATGTGGGACCAGTGGGACCCGCCATGTGGGACCCACCGTGAGACCTGTGGGACCCGCCATGTGGGACCCACCCTGCTGCCATGTGGGACCCACCCGTGTGACCTGTGGGACCCGCCATGTGGGACCCACCCTGCTGCAATGTGGGACCCGCCTGGACGGACCCACCGTGTGACCTGTCATGTGGGACCCATCCTGCTGCCCTGTGGGACCAGTGGGACCCACCCGTGTAAGCAAATAAATAATGGAAGAAAGTGAGGAGAATGGGATTCGAACCCCCGACCTCACTCTCCAACCCACGAGCACGTAACCAACAAACCACACACATGTTTGTGTCTAGTCTATGCTTTGGCCCTTTTTATACAATACACAGAGTTGCTGGGCTTGGGCCTTGGTGCACCTCTTTTTTTTTTCTTTACTGCCTTTCCCTGTGCCGAGTGCGCCGGCCAGCCTGGTTCGGCTGCTGGGTTGGGCTGGGCCGGCTCGGCTCGGCCGATTCTCTTTTTTTTTCCTTTATTCTTTTCTACTTTCTTTTATAACTTTTGATTTTGAACCTAAATTTCAACCAAATAAATTTCGAAATTTTTATTAAGATTTTGTCTATCATTATATAGTATTAGGTACTGTTTTTGTTCAAAATAAAATAACAAAATACAACTAACCTTATATATTACTTTACATAAGGTTTTGAATAATTTAATTTTTTTTTGGATTGTTCCATTAAATTCAATACATATCTAAGAAAACTTTATCAATATATTGCTCGTATTTCAAGTTAATTATTTTTAACGTTAACTAGATCACATATAAATGACACCACACGAAGGTTTTCCATTTATTTGATTTTTTTTGAATTTCTCATGCCGATTTCAAAATACGGTCAAAACGATGAACATGACCGTTCATACCTAGGTGTCGAATCCTGCAAGAATCTTTGTATATCTCTGATAAAATAGGTACTTTTGTATCTAAAAATGATTTTTTCAAAAAATCATGAGCAAACTACGAGGCACTTGCAGTTCAAATTTGACCCGCTTCCTGTTGAATCGGCAGAAATTTGTCTTTTTCACGAGAGGTGGACAGAAACTGTTTACCACACAACCATTTGGTTAATTGTAAATATTATGTGGTATAGTATTTTTAGAAAATACATTGCTCCAATTTTGCAACATATTTTTGGTAGGTGCTTCACAAAAAAACCCATTTTTCGCACTCGGCAATTGAAAACTGATTTTTTCGTGAAAGGAAAATGAAACGTTTCTTCGGCAACATTGTTCACGGTTCCAAGATACACGTATGTGCCTAATATGGGCATATTTAATCAAACTATTCCATGAATGTGGACATAACATTCGTCATTTGGCTTGAAAGCCATGAATCTTCGTAGATGATAGCTCATTTCTGAGAACACTTTTTCAATACAACTTCTGTATTGCAAGTCTATATTTTTTTGTGCTAACTAGGTCACATATCATGACTCCACGTGAATGTTTTCCATTTTTTTGATTTTTTTTGAATTTCGTATGCCGATTTCAAAATACGGTCAAAACGGCGGACATGACCGTTTGTACCTAGGGGTTGAATCTTGGGAAACTTTTGTTGTATCTCTGATGAAATAGGTACATTTGTACCTAAATATGATTTTTTCAAAAAATCATAAGAAAACCATGAGGCACATGTAGTTCAAATTTGACCCCTTCCAACTGAATCGGCAGGAATTTGTCTTTTTTACGAGAGGTAGATAGAAAGTGTTTAACACACAACCATTTGGTTAATTGTAAATATTATGTGGTATAGTATTTTTAGAAAATGCATTGCTCTAATTTTGCAACATATTTTTGGTAGGTGCTTCACAAAAAACCCATTTTTCGCACTCGGAAATTGAAAACTGATTTTTTTGTGAAAGGAAAATGAAACGTTTCTTCGGCAACATCGTTCATGGTTCCAAGATACACGTATGTGCCTAATATGGGCATATTTAAGGAAACTATTCCATGAATGTGGACATAACATTCGTCATTTGGCTTGAAAGCCATGAATCTTCGTAGATGATAGCTCATTTCTGAGAACACTTTTTCAATACAACTTCTGTATTGCAAGTCTATATTTTTTTGTGCTAACTAGGTCACATATCATGACTCCACGTGAAGGTTTTCCATTTTTTGATTTTTTTTGAATTTCGTATGCCGATTTCAAAATACGGTCAAAACGGCGGACATGACCGTTTGTACCTAGGGGTTGAATCTTGGGAAAATTTTGTTGTATCTCTGATGAAATAGGTACTTGTGTACCTAAATATTATTTTTTCAAAAAATCATAAGAAAACCATGAGGCACATGTAGTTCAAATTTGACCCCCTTCCAGCTGAATCGGCAGGAATTTGTCTTTTTTACGAGAGGTAGATAGAAACTGTTTAACACACAACCATTTGGTTAATTGTAAATATTATGTGGTATAGTATTTTTAGAAAATGCATTGCTCCAATTTTGCAACATATTTTTGGTAGGTGCTTCACAAAAAAAACCATTTTTCGCACTCGGAAATTGAAAACTGATTTTTTCGTGAAAGGAAAATGAAACGTTTCTTCGGCAACATTGTTCACGGTTCCAAGATACACGTATGTGCCTAATATGGGCATATTTAAGCAAACTATACCATGAATGTGGACATATCATTCGTCATTTGGCTTGAAAGCCATGAATCTTCGGAGATGATAGCTCATTTCTGAGAACACTTTTTCAATACGACTTCTGTATTGCAAGTCTATATTTTTTTTGTGCTAACTAGGTCACATATCATGACTCCACGTGAAGGTTTTCCATTTTTTTGATTTTTTTTAATTTCGTATGCCGATTTCAAAATACGGTCAAAACGGCGGACATGACCGTTTGTACCTAGGGGTTGAATCTTGGGAAAATTTTGTTGTATCTCTGATGAAATAGGTACTTGTGTACCTAAATATGATTTTTTCAAAAAATCATAAGAAAACCATGAGGCACATGTAGTTCAAATTTGACCCCCTTCCAGCTGAATCGGCAGGAATTTGTCTTTTTTACGAGAGGTAGATAGAAACTGTTTAACACACAACCATTTGGTTAATTGTAAATATTATGTGGTATAGTATTTTTAGAAAATGCATTGCTCCAATTTTGCAACATATTTTTGGTAGGTGCTTCACAAAAAAACCCATTTTTCGCACTCGGAAATTGAAAACTGATTTTTTCGTGAAAGGAAAATGAAACGTTTCTTCGGCAACATCGTTCACGGTTCCAAGATACACGTTTGTGCCCAATATACGCATATTTAAGCAAACTATACCATGAATGTGGACATATCATTTGTCATTTGGCTTGAAAGCCATGAATCTTCGTAGATGATAGCTCATTTCTGAGAACACTTTTGTATCTAAAAACCATTGTTTCGAAAAGTTATGAGAAAACTACGAAGCACCCCTGTTTTTAGCACTTAGAAACCATTTTAAATTGCCACATTGTTCGGAACCAATCAAAATGCAGAGCCACTCTGCCCACGGATCACCCTACTGAAGCGGATCTGAGTCGTCCATAGCTTTTGATCCAACGGCTCTTGCTCACTTGTCCTAACAAAGATTCAGAAAAGGACAACAGCGCGTGGCACCCTCTCCTCTTCCCTCCGTAACCTAACCCTAGAAATCATTTTCCCCCCGCCGCCGCCGCTCACCAGATCCACACTCACCCACCCACCCCGTCCCCGCTTCATCCTCTCTCCCTCTCCCTCGATTCAGATCGACGGCGCCACCGCTGCCCCACGGCAGGCAGGCCGTGGACGCGCCGGAAACCCTAGCTTCACTCCGCGCTGCATCGCCTCCACCCCATTCCTCTCTGCGTCCCCGTCACTGCATCGCCTCCATCCCCTTCCTCTCTCGCATCCCCGAAACCCTAGAGCCCACCACTTCTCTCCCCTCGCCGGTTTCTACAGATGCGCCGCCACCGCGACTGTGAGGCGGACCTGCTACTGCCGCTGCTCTCCTCCGACGAGCTGCTGCTGACCAAGTTCTCCACCGCAGTGATGGGCGGCTCCGACTCCTCCGTCTGCACGTCCGTCCTCGACCTCGTCGTGGCAGGCAGGCCGTGGACGCGCCGAATCTGAAAGGCCGGGCGTGCTGCTGCCGGCGTCTTCCACGTCCCCGTCTGCGACGACGTCCCACGACCAAGGGAGCGGGGAGGAAGTGTGCTTCTCCTCGAGACCTGAACCGGGCTGCTCTTGCCGGCGTCGAGCCGTCTTCACCCACCGCGTCCCCGAGCTGCTGCTGCTGCCCGCCGGCCACCAGTGTAAGTACCATCGCTCCCTCCCCATATCTTTAATCCTCTTGTGGTAGACCGGAACATGAACAACCATGCCCAGGGCTTTGAGCCGTGGGTGCCGTCTTCACCCACATTAAAGTTTTAGTTGTGCCTGCCTTGTGAACAACCTCACCTGCTGTTTATGTTTTTTCAGGTCAAGCCTTGCGGTGGTCTAGGACAGCTACTCCGCGGTCATCTTCCTCTCATGGCGTTGCTTGAGAGGCTGCTCGAGACCACCTGATCGGTGCTGCTGTGGAATGGCCGGCTGTCCAACCTGACCAGGTGCTGCTGTGAGGGCAGCGGGCAGCTGCTCGTCCCTGAGTTCATGCCGCATACACCTTAGGTCAAGCACCTCTTCCACTACATGCAAGTTTGTTACTCACATTTTTTCCTTGTTCAAGTGTGGTGCCTGCAATTAGTAGCATTCCTGGCTTGCTAGTGTCGTTTCTGGTTTAGTACTGGTACGCAATCTTGATTAATTTGTTTGTTGTTTGTTGTTTTTGTTTGTGTGCATGCTTGAGCGGCTATTGCTGGTGTGTCGGAAGTTTGTTAGAGCTGGGCAAGTGGATGCATGTGCAGGTGGATAGCACAACA
Organism: Poa pratensis; assembly: GCA_947311845.1. Classification (NCBI taxonomy): domain Eukaryota; kingdom Viridiplantae; phylum Streptophyta; class Magnoliopsida; order Poales; family Poaceae; genus Poa; species Poa pratensis. Next base: position 28,608,967 of record CAMZMU010000044.1, on the reverse strand, counting down.
ACTGCCAAGTAGGAGCTGGATAATCTCCAGAGTCTAGAGGTACATGTCTGTTTCGTTTGTTTAATAGGTACTATAGACTATTTAATCATGTCTGAATAACTAGTGACTATTTAATTCAATCACGCAGCTGGTGTTATAATAGGTACTATTGATTCAATTTTATTCTATACTCAAATTTGTATGATTTGTATGCTTGACATAAAGAGATGAGCTAAATGCTGTATTCCTGCTCTTTGCTGCATGGAGTTGCTTATCTTTGCGCTTGTTATTGGTTTGATTTCTAATTTCTGTTATGATCTGGTCGCTGGGTATAGCAAACTCATAGGAGCATATGATTGCTAGGAACTGTAGTGTAGTGTGCCACTGTTTAACTTAGTGTTTGCAATTGTAACTAGTACTGATCCCCACTTCTGTTCTTGCAGACCCAAAGGAGCCCTGATGCTATACTTCTGTGCTGGAGCACATCGACTCGAAGGAGACCCGAGGGCAGTGTGCTGGAGCATGCTGGAGCACAACAACAGAACTTGGAAAGCATCAGTTATTAACAAAGAAGCACAATCTGTAGTTGTGCTCCATGAAAGGATGATAACAATGTAGAGCTTGTAATGCATCAGTTATTATTACAGTCTGTAACTGTTATTGCCATTGTAGTGTGTTATTTGTAGAGCAGAAGCTCCATATTGGATCTGGCTAGTGTTATTTAAAATATTTTGATTGTTTCAGTCTGTCAATTTAAAGACTGGTTATTTATATACTGTCAAATTGAAATATGGAAACTTTGCCTGAACAATTAGGTCCGACTCAACAGAACCTGACCATTGGGTCCCTGTCCCTTGACCGTTGGGACCCACTACCCAGAACCTGACCATTGGGACCCATGCTAGTGGGACCAAGTAATCAGTACCTGCCAATTAGGACCCACATGACAGAACTGACAATTGGGACCCACCTGCAAAAAAAAAAAAAAAAAACTACGGCCCTAAACAAAACGCTAAGTATTGGGCTTGGCCCATGTAGTCATCAGAATTGGGCTGGACTGATTCTGCTGTATGACCATTTAAATTGGTCACCATTTTTGCCACGTCAGCCACGCCACGTCGGATCTGACGTGGACATGCCAGATAGCAGGTGACCAAAACAATTGGTCATAACACTTATGACCCTTTGTTTTAGTCATGAACGTCTATGACCATTGCACCCAAATGGTCACGTACGTTCGTTTGTGACCGCCAGCTTTCGACCAAATGTTTTTGGTCACAAAAAGGTCACAAATGATACTACGTGACCATTCAGTGACCAATATGGTGAGTCGCTAGTGAGCATATTTCTTGTAGTGTTTTGAAGTGACAGAACTAGTACACACGCATGCACATGAACACTCACGAACAGGTTGGTACAGGCCAGCACAATCTGACTAGTAACTGAACTAGTACCAATACACGCACATATATTTATTCAGAAATAAAAAGAGTGGATCGATGGGATTCAACCACAGAGGGCTGCTTGCTTGGTGTTGAGGAGCGGCACGAGCTGATGCTGGATGGAGGCTTCAGGACGTCCTTGAAGAGGAGCAGCAGCAAGAGGTTCGAAGGAAGAGCAGCACAGGGGCAGGAGTCAGAGCAGCAGGGGAGGTTGAGGAAGAACAGCTCCAGGTCGTCGTTCTTGCGGAAGATCAGCAGCACTTGGGGTTTGAGAAGAAGAGCAGCAGAAGTAGGCGTCGGAGAGGTCGTCGTCGTCGCTGGTTCGTCGATGAAGAGGGAACCGGCGTCGCAGGGCAAGGGCAGCTCGTGGTGGTGGTGGCTGGTGGAGTAGTGGTGTGGCGCGCCGCCACGCCTGGCCTGGCCGCGGCGGCGGCCGGTGGAGAAGAGGTTGGGGATTAGGGATAGAATGCCAGGCCCTGGTCTCGATGGATGCAAGCTAGGGATTTAATCCCGATCTGATCTGGACTTTTGTAGCTTGGTCCCTCCTCTTTTCCTCTTTCTGCACAAGAAGATCCCTGCTATTTTCTCTTCAGGCCCTCGCTCACTTAAGCGCATGTTGACAGCAAGTCCTTGCTCAGCTTTGGTGTAGTAATTTGGTGCCTTTGCGCACCCATCCTGCAAATATGGAAGCAAAGCTGTAAAGTAGCTTATGAAATGAATATGTAGTCCTTTACTACTATTTCAGTGGCATAATTGAACAATAAAACATCACAAACAAATGAATTGTGCTCAAGAGCATGATTGGAATATAGATACAAATGCCACTGATCAAATTCCCCCACACTTAGATTTTTGCTTGTCCTCAAGCAAAGCAGATTGGGATTCAAAATGACAACAACTGAAAATGAGCAGTGACAATTCTAGAGCATATAAAGATTCATGTGGATATAAGTCATTGCCAGATTTCTAGTTTATGTAATGCACTAGATAACTTCAGAAAAGAATCTCAGCAAGGGTTTCATTTGTTTCTGAATTCAAAACCTTGAATTGTGAGGATGCTCGGCTTGAAACAAGAGTTAAAGCTAAAATGATCAACTGAAACCTAAATGCAGAGATATGAATGCAAAGTCAGTGCTTCACATGCCACCGATCCCTAGATCATGGCATGCTAATGCTAATGCAGAAGTTAGAATGCAAATGTGTTAGGAACTTTAGTTAGTGCGTCACATACTACAGATCCCGAGATCATAGTATGCTAATGCTTTGGTTATTTAACTTTTCTAGAGATATTTACAAAAGACTTGCTTCAGTTAGTGCGTCACAAACCACAATCCCGAGATCATGGTTGCTAATGCAGACAGAGTTAACTTTGGTTAGTCACGGGATGATAACATGCATGAAAGTTAGTGCTTCACCTGTCACCGATCCCAAGATCATGACAGGCTAATGCTCAAATGCAAGTTAAGGGAAGGCTGTCAAGGGGATCATAAGATTTCAACTTCTGACTCAAGCTGGAGCATCTTAAGAATTCAATTATTCAAATGGAGAAACAAAGGAATTTCCTTACTCAGATTAAATTCTGTATGTTTATCTAGTATAGTTCATAAACAAAACCTGAGCAAGATTTATAGCACATGCAAACTTATATGAAATAGATCAGTCACAACTCAATTTCAAGAAATTGCACAAAACATTTTATATTCACTGAAATCTCATGATGATGGTAAATGTGGATGAGAATGCAAGTTCAGTACACTAACAGGTAGAATTTTTCAAGTTGGAACATTTTCACCTGATAAGTGATGACATTTCTCCTCTTCTAAGATCACAGCTTCTCCTTGTCTTCATGCTCCTCCTTGCCTTCATGCTCCTCCTTGCTCCTCAACACCATACCATGAATCCACCAGGATCCCATGGGATGTCAAGTCGAACCATGTTTGGCCTCAATGAGTAGGGCATAAGAGAAATCCTGAAATGACACTCACACAAAGCAAAACTTGCACAAGTGATAGGGTTTACACCCACTAGATCATCAATTGAGTAACCAATAATGTAAGTATAGCAATAAAGCACATGGTTATAGTGAATAGCATTCGGATGTGTGATGTGAGCAAAATTAAAGCATGCATCCTTAGGCAGAATTTGAACATTGGAATTATTTATGCCATCATAAGCATCATACACAATGTCACAATCAAGATTTTTATGATCAAGATTCAGCAAGTCATTTTTCATTTGTTCTTTTAGCAATGGTATCATGTAGTGCAAGGTAATGGCAGAAGGTTCAAAGGGAAAAATGACATCAAGAGGATTAGATAAACCTGTTTCGGCATGCTCTTGTATGTCATCATCCTTGACCACTTGAATCTCTTCTTTTTCTTCATCTTCAATTGCAGCAACTTCTTCATCCTCTATGATTATAGGAGTTGGATCTTCAGTAGATGATTCTTGTTCTTCTAGAACCTGGGATCTCTCTCCCTCTGGACTGTCACTAGCTGGCTCAACTATATGTGAAGGTGTTGGAACCTCACATGTGTAAACACAAATTTCTGTAGCACTCATCTCTAGCTCGAGCTGTGATGAGACAATGTTGCTAAGCTTCATGTTTTTCTCAATCTTCTTCAACTCCTCTATCAGATCTCTCCCATCCTTGATCTTCTTCATTTCTTGGATTAGGACTGGCCTCAAAGGATGATCTACAGTTCTCCAGGTGTACTCAAGGCACAGCAGACTGAACTTATCTGTATCATCATAATCACTTGTGGTTGGGGTTCTTGCACTTGAGGAGTTGTTGGCTGACCAAACAGAGGACCATTTAACTCTGTTGGTACAGACCCTGCAGGTTGGTGCACAGACTGAGGAATTGCTGTTTGTGGAAACCTTTCATTCAGTTGCATCATTTGTGAGTTCATCTGGTCCAGCACTTGCTGCTGCTTCAGAACTTTTGACATCCAAGATGATTGTTCTTCTAGAGGACTGATCTGAGGTTGTTCTTGATGAAATTGGGGAGCATAAGCTGGAGCTGCATAGTATTGATATTGATTGTAATGGTTCTCTTCTGCACACCTGAATTCCTGCATTGGATAACTAGGAGAAAACGATGAGATAGGTGGGCTGTTGTTCCTATATGTCATACTTGGGTTCTCAGGCCATCCAGGAGAATAATTGTTGTGGTATGAACCATGCTGTTGAGCAAAGTTCATACCAGAACAATCTTGAGTGGGAGAATAACCACGCTGACAATCAGCGGGTGTATGGCCGTCAATACCGCAAATCTGACATCTAGGGACAATAGGAGAATAACCATTGGAATAAGGATCATAATAGCTAGGCTCATCCTCTAAAACTATACCTTGCTGCCGTGCTAATTCATGCAAAGTTTGAGATAGTTTACTCACACGTTCTTGAAGAATTTCCATGCTATTAGTGCAACCATTCACCTGGCCATGATGATCCGAATAATACGCCATATCAAGGTGAAAATTGTTCAACTACAATCTGCACAAAAGAAAGAAGAAACAAAGAGGAACACAGAAAATAACTAGAACAAGGTTAGAGGTTAATAATATCACAAAAGGCAAACAAAAACCTAGTCTATAGCCTAACTCGATTGTTTGACGCTAGTCCCCGGCAACGGTGCCAAAATGATCAATGCAATATAGAGGGGTTTGTCGTTCTTTCCACAGGGACTAGGCGACAAGTATCGAGGTTCGGCTAAAGCTAGATCACAATATATGGGTGGAATTACAGGAATTTAAATGCTGTCTTTTTGTAGTTTTTGATTTAGAAATTAACACTAAACAAAGCCACTCTTATTTAAGACACACAAGAACGAGCATACATCAAAGATAGGGATAGAAGCAAAGGTTTAGAAGTAGGAATTGACAAGCACATACAGAATTAACAAGCACATACACATGCAGAAATTCAGAGACACAAATGAATGTATACAGCAACAGGTTTGAAGTGACAGAACTAGTACACACGCATGCACATGAACACTCACGAACAGGTTGGTACAGGCCTGCACAATCTGACTAGTAACTGAACTAGTACCAATACACGCACATATATTTATTCAGAAATAAAAAGAGTGGATTGATGGGATTCAACCACAGAGGACTGCTTGCTTGGTGTTGAGGAGCGGCACGAGCTGATGCTGGATGGAGGCTTCAGGACGTCCTTGAAGAGGAGCAGCAGCAAGAGGTTCGAAGGAAGAGCAGCACAGGGGCAGGAGTCAGAGCAGCAGGAGAGGTTGAGGAAGAACAGCTCCAGGTCGTCGTTCTTGCGGAAGATCAGCAGCACTTGGGGTTTGAGAAGAAGAGCAGCAGCAGTAGGCGTCGGAGAGGTCGTCGTCGTCGCTGGTTCGTCGATGAAGAGGGAACCGACGTCGCAGGGCAAGGGCAGCTCGTGGTGGTGGTGGCTGGTGGAGTAGTGGTGTGGCGCACCGCCACGCCTGGCCTGGCCGCGGCGGCGGCCGGTGGAGAAGAGGTTGGGGATTAGGGATAGAATGCCAGGCCCTGGTCTCGATGGATGCAAGCTAGGGATTTAATCCCGATCTTATCTGGACTTTTGCAGCTTGGTCCCTCCTCTTTTCCTCTTTCTGCACAAGAAGATCCCTGCTATTTTCTCTTCAGGCCCTCGCTCACTTAAGCGCATGTTGACAGCAAGTCCTTGCTCAGCTTTGGTGTAGTAATTTGGTGCCTTTGCGCACCCATCCTGCAAATATGGAAGCAAAGCTGTAAAGTAGCTTATGAAATGAATATGTAGTCCTTTACTACTATTTCAGTGGCATAATTGAACAATAAAACATCACAAACAAATGAATTGTGCTCAAGAACATGTTACGGTAACTAGCTAAGTTACTCTAAACACCTCTTTCCTCATTAACTACATGCCACATAAGCAAAATGGTCTTGATTTGTGTGATGTTACTAGCTAAGTTACTCTCATTGTGACTAGTCTTACTGCTGCATCCGCCATGCATTGGCTGGTAGCCAGATTGGACGGGACGGCCGACGGGTGTGTCCTCGGGGCTGTCATGTTGCATGACGGTCGCCGGGGGTATTTATGAAGGGTTTTTTTTGTCAATTTCCCGCTTATTAACGTTGCAGTTCTCGTATTTAATCAATGAGATGAGTCAAAGGAAAATTACCTCCGTTTCAAAGGGAAAAAATGGGACAGGGAGTGTCTTAGCTAGACTTTGCATGTCGGATGGAAATCTTTTGCAACGGGGAAGAGACTCAGGAGTGACACGGTGGTGTGTGGCTTAGATTGTGCTGCGGGTATGCCCACGCATGCCTATATGCCCTCCGTTTTGGCGATCGAGTGGCCGAATCAGTGCAACGCTCCCAGTTTTCGGCTCATACCGGCCAGACCAAAAGCGTCACCTTCCCTCTCTGTGGGCTGCCCGCATTGTCTGCTCCCAGAACAAGTACGGATAGCTTATCCTCTTGTCTTTTCAGGGTCTGATCTTATCATGATCCCGATCCAACTACCAATTACACTTGTTCGAAGTAAAAAAAGACGACCATCCTGTAGCACATTTGTGTGGTACAGCCTTGATAGATTCAGATAAGTGACACACCAGATACCATCTTTTTGTTAGTCTGACTCTGACTGTCCGAGGGCCATGTATGAAGTTGCAATGATAAGCTACATCGAATCGGAGCGTGACGTCCTGCACCGATGCATCATAAGGAAAAAAAATGTTTTTTGGCGCACTAGTTTTTGTCCATTTCTATTTTGTCATTCTAATTTTAACATTTTGCTTTTGCCTCGTTAGCTCCTGATAATACATCATTTTCGTCCTATGTGGGGCAAAAACGAAGTGCAGATAATACAGTGCTAAATCAGTAGTAAAATGTATAGAATAAGTAGTTCGTGATGTAGGATTGATCAACATCGACCACGTTGATTACTATTTATCCCTTGTTTTTTATTTTGTGAATCCGGTGCCCATCGGAGATTCGAGAGAGCAAGATATGATCGATACACTGAAAATTCAGAATGTAGATAGTAAACCAGAGAGCACCTTCTTGTCATTAATCAACTGGACATCAGTTTATAAATTATACTCCGTACAAGCTAGTTGCCCTGGCTACAGTGTGGAGCTTGGACACCAGCAACCACTGCCATAGTCACAGTATATGACGATCAGTAGTACCACTACTTTATTGGGACATGGCATTGACGACGGTGCAGTAGCAGCAACACTTTTTTTTTCAAGAACATGCAAGACATGCATGTCATGACATTAAGAATGGAAGGTAAATAACACTCGCACGCCATTCCCCTCTCCTGTCTACAGTGAGAAAAAGGCGATTTTTGAGCTCCTCCCCGTTGACCCACCTCGCTCGCCGGCGAGCCGCGGGTTCCCTCCTCCTCCGCCGGCCGCTCCGGCGGCGGGAGGACGGGGGAACCCCGGATCTCGGCTTGTATATAGTGTAGGGCTCAGTGGGGTTCCCGCCGGCGGCGTTGTGGTGGTGGTGATGGCGTCGGTGTGGTGGTTTGCGTCGGCTCGCTTCCCCTCCTGCGTCGGAGATCCTCGGGCCTCCGCCGTGGCGAGCTCGACTTCTGGAGGTCGGGGATCTGCGGATCCGCTGGCCTCTTTCGTCCCCGGGTACTGCGAGTGGTGGTGGCGGTTGTGGAGGTGCGGAGTGGCTGCTGTGGAGGAGGGTGGTGTGCAGGCGGCTGATCTGTGGCGCTGGCCACGGATCTGGAGCGGAAGGTGCGCGGGGAAGGTCCCCGGCCGATGGTGGACAACCGTCTTCAAGCCCAGCTCGTCGGAGCTGGCGGTTTCTGCAGCTCTTCAAAACCTTCGGGTTCGGTGCTCTTCTGTTCCTGGGCAATGGTCGCCGGGCGGTCGCTTCCTCTGTCGTCTCCGGCGACGGTGGTCGCGCGCGGCGGTGGTCCTCGAGGTTGAAGATGGCGAGACACAGCAGTGTCTTCTGTACGCTCTTTTTTTCTTTGCTTGTATGTGCTGTTGTTCTGGTTTCGTTTCCGTTTGAATACAAGTATGAAAAAGTCAAAAAAAAGAATGGAAGGTAAAAGTTACAGCATAATACACCGCCACTTCCGCTAAGAACGCACACTCAAACTACTCCTCACATCTCTCTGCAGTTTGTGTGGCCAAACGCCACATCTGCAATTCCTCTCTAATTCTATTACAAATTCTATCTTCTGTTTCAAATTTTCCTTCGAAGTGTCGGCCGTTCCTTTCCAGCCAGAGGATCCTGCAACAAGCAATGGCAGTAGTAGTCAAGGATTTCCTTTGCTGCTTCGGCTGGCATCGGCTTAGCTGACACCACCAGGACCTGAACTTGCTGTTTTTTTTTTGATGGTCTGAACTGGCTGTTTTGATCTGGTGTGTATTGACCAAAACCTAGTTCTGTCAATATCCGAAACCAAATCACTCTAACATGGGGACATTGGACCATCAGGTGATCGATTGTTTCTGGGAGTTGATCACAGTACAAGCAGCGCACTGGACCTTGAAGACCTTTCGCACTCAATCTAGCACCTGTCCAGCAGCGATTTCGGACTGCTAACCATGTGAACAGCTTTTCCTTCAGAGGAGCCCCACTGCCCCAGATCAAATCTGCATATTCAGCTTCAACCATGCCGAGACAGAAACCTTGATACGCAGATCTCGCCGAATACATCCCATTGGCAGTTAACATCCATCGGAACTGATCTGATTCCTCCGATAGCGCCGGAGCTGCTTGAATTGCTTGCCAAAGTTTGACAAATTGCACAATGGCCTGAACTGAGAGCGTGCCCTTGATATTCTTGATCCAATTTTCATTATCCATTGCTTCATTCACTGTCATCCGCAAAGCCTTCTGTGGGGCTACAAAGGGAATTAAATCTGGTGCAATTTCTTTTGCACTCATCCCATTGATCCATCGATCTCTCCAGAAAATCGTCAGTCGGCCATCGCCCACTGAACATTCAGTTGCTGCCACAAACATAGCTTCTGCCTTAGCGGACAGCTTGAAAACTAGCCCATTCCAAGCACGCAAAGGACCTACTTTTTCCATCCAGTACGAGTTGCAATGATAGCGGACAGCTTGAAAACACTAGCTCATGGCCTGAAGAATGCCGGACGGGGACGAGAGGTGGCGCCATGGAAGGAGGTGTCTTTGAGGTGGTCGGGAGCCTGCTCGTATGAGTGTCTCCTCGCCAGCGACAGGATCTTCTTGTCGGCGGCGACGAAGTAGGCCATCCCGGCGACGGTGCAGACGATGAGTGCCTGCCCGGTCGGGTTCAGGTTCGCCTTCGCCCACGGCAGCATCCTCACGCTCGCCAGCTGCACAAACGTTAACAGTAATAATAATTAACAGCTTCTGAGTGTGTGACTACTAAAAATTAACAGTCATACTACTGTAGTAAGCATGCATGAACATTCTTCGGTAATTCAGAGGAGCTCACCGTTGGGACTGCAGATGCGACAGTGGCGACGGCTGCCGCCTTTGCTCCGGCGAGCGTCGCCTCTTAATCACAAGATAAAAATAAAAATGTGTCAGTGTAAAGTCGATGCCGCAAACGTACATCGATCAGTATTCAGTATAGTTGGAGCTGGTAATGTACTGCAGAAATCGACCCCAACTACCTCTGGCACAGCGTTTGGCGAGGGCGAGCTTGTGGTCGAGGCTGGCACCAGTGACCGTGGTCGACGACATCTTTTCCTTCCTGATCTTTGATGGAGCAAAATGGCTACTGGCTTATTACAGAGTGAAACGAGATGGGTACTTGCTGCTGTCTGCTTCGAAGATGAGGAGGTAAGCCGTGTATTTATAGGTAGGAAAAGGTGGCGGCGACGCACGGTTTTGAGTGGAAACCGTGGGTTACTAGTTTCGTGCCCTGGAATGAGTTGGTGGCCGGTGGGCACACTTTCTGGGAACGGTAGGTTTATCCAGCTAAAACTATGGTAGGGATCCACAGGATTTGATGATGCCTGAGATCCTCGTCTTTTACCCATAATCTCGCAATGAAGAAGAGATCTATTGTTAGGCAGAATAGCTCCAGTCAGCATAATCAATTGTTATCAGAATTTGTCCTCTGTAAAATAACCAAAGTAAACAGCGCATCAGCCATGCGTGTGTGCACCGGTCTAAATTTTGACTGCTTACTCAGAGTTTAAATGGTTGAGCTGAACTTTTGACTAGAACGTTGAAGACGCATTTGTACCGACCCAGTGGTTTGGGATTTGCGAGAGGCAGCCATCTGAAAACGGAAGTGGTTGGGACTTGGAAGAAGACATCTTAAAACCGAAGAGTGCACTGCACACAAACTGTGGTTTTTTCTGCTTTTGGAGTTTAGCTTTCTCTTGTTTGCTAGCTCCTGTTGAGAGTGATTGTTGTTGTTGACGTCGTTTTGGCAATTGGTATGAAAATCTTACCGGAGAGGACTGGTAAGATCGGTGCCACGGCTAACCTTAAAATAGCTGTTATTTACCAGTAAAATTGTGAGAGTTTGATATGTTTATTTGTAAAAGTATTTCAGAAATCAAAACATTGTCACATGTTGATGAAGTTGGGATGCTCTAGGTGTACAAGAAAAATCCTACTGTACGAGTTTTTCTAATTGTGAAAGATTATAATTGGCCGGTTAATCCCGTAAGTTTTACTCCTCGCCTTAAAATTTTGTATTATATCGCTCCTTGTTTGTTTGGTTAAGAAATTCTCAAAGTTCAAAAGAATTTAAAGAAACCGAGTTATGTCCATGTTTGTTGTGTCTATTTATAGAAGTATTCCATTATTGTTGTCAGATGTCATCACACTGGAGACTAGATGGAAAAAATAGCATTTTTATAGAATTACAAATGTCTTAATTTGCATGGATTTTTTAGGTGGAAAAAAATTAGTTATAAGAATATTGCATCAATTATCCCAATAAATAATCGTGCCTTTAGGTAAATCTAGCAACCATTATTTAGCCTTCCATCTAAGTGAAAGGGGGAATAAATGTAGCTTGATCGCACTTGGCCGACATCTTCTAAGCGCATAATTTTACATATTTCAATGTAATTGTTTAATTATGCGCGTATATTTAAAATTATATTAGCCCACAAGCTAAACCGCCAAACCGATTATGTTGAACCAAATTCAACATATTAGGTTAAATCTCGTAGTTACTGATATGTCCAAAACATATCTATCCAAACACCGTTGCTACGATTTTGTTCTCTATTTTGCATGATCCGAATATCACTAATGCAGACTAATGCTATTTTCAGGATAATTGTTTTGGTGTCTTTTTTGTGCTGAAATAAAGTTTCCCGAAAGATTATGTACACAATCCCAATAATTATTTTAAGTGAAAATATCCATTGAGCCGGAAGACCTGACAGAGTGGAGCCACCAGGTGGCCACGTCAGTACCAGCCCGGGTCCCACCCGCCTAGGGCCCTAGAGCGCCGCCTCTCGACCCCCTTCGGCCAAAATTTCCTCCCTAGAGAAGACAACGCGACGCCTCTTCAATTTTCTTGTTCACGGCACAGAGCCGCTACGAACCTGTGTTCTCTTTTTCAGAGGGCTACTCTGGAGGATGATTCTGGCCTCCCTGTTGTAGGCAGAGGAGATGATCAGGATTGGATCGCGATGAGATCGTTCATATAACATATGTTAGAATTATTAGGGTATGATGACTATTATCCACTATGTTGGTAAATTGTTGCTAATATGACTTCTTTGTGCTCTATGCGTGACACTAGGGGCCGAATGCCATGATTTCATAGTTTAACACTTTATGTTATCATGAATATAATGGTTGTTTTGAATAATATTTACAAGTTGTATGCACATGCTATTAGTTCGGAGCCGGAGATCTCACGGTGACATGATTGGGGTATCTAGGGGGAAGACTATAAGTTGAGCATTATATGTATTCATTAAGTATTAATGCTTTACTCCGGTGCTTTGTAAAATGAGTACCTTAATTAGTCTAAGTTTCTTAAATGGGCCCACTAAAACGGGAGGGTAGGACAAAAGATGTTGTATGAAGTCGTAATGCAATTAGTTACCCTATGTTATTTATATGTACCCTATGTTATGACTATTACATGATCGGTTATTCTAGTAAGGGAACGTGCCCTGGCGATTGATTCCATACAGTGCTTGCAGATTCGCGTTGGAGACCACATCGACGTACCGAGCGTCCTCGCGAGGGCCTCTCTGCAATCGGGTGCGCGTGCATACCTGGACCCGGTTTTCCCTCGACGTGCACTAATTTTTCTTACCGGATCCTTGCGGGTGGACCCGATAACCAACCCCATTTGTGAGATTCATGGGACACAGTGGTCAGTCAGTTGCTCCACCGGCGCTCATTTCCCCTTTTCTCGTCTGTGAACTCCTCTCTGTCCCTCTCCGGCGATTTCTCCTGTGGTTCCGCGACGCGGCCGATGATTTACCGGTGCATGGATGCTTCTCCGGCGGGGCTGGTGAGTTCCACCGTAGTTTGGTCTCTAGCATCCACATTTTTGGTTGATTTCTGATCGGTTTTTGTTGGCAATCGCTGCAGATCTGAGCAGAGAGAAGGCTGAGGCGGCTTCGTGATGTGATTACGGCGATGAGAGTGTACAAGCAGGTAAGTTAATTCTTCAGCAATCCGTGCCTGCTCTACTTCTCGAGGGCTAATGGTTTGGTAGTTCGGGGTGAGGGAGGAGGGTGGAGGGCCGCTGTGAAATGGATGGCTTAGGTTTTGGAGATGGTTGTGGTTGAGGCAGGTCGAATCCGACAGAGAAATCGCATGCGACGGGGCTTGGTTGTGATGAGGGATCATGTTGCCGGTTTTGTGTGTTTGGCATCGAGGTACCCCTGGTTCTGGCAGTCTGTCTGAGCGATATTTGTGTGGCTTTGTGTAGATCACTTTGTTCTAGTTTGTTTCTGTGTGCTCGGTGTCGAGTTACATTTGGTTCTAGTTTGGTCGAGGCACCCAGTTTTGGGTGTAGCCCTTTTCGTTTTTTCAGAGGAGTAGTGATTGTTTATTCGAGGATGAAAAGGTGGGGTTTGTTAGTGTTTGATATTTGAGATGTTATGTGTGTAAATTGTTGTGAAATTGTGCGGTTAGATTGGGTTAGGTTGGGATGTTTGGATTTAGCAGATTACTCAAGTTTCTGTTCAGCCAAACATGCATGTTTGTGTGGTTCACCTTGCGTGTTTTTGCTATTCGATGTGTGGGTGGATATATTGTTGCGGGAGAGAGGGTGGTGGAAGAGCAGACGATGGTGTAATTCCTCTGATTTTATGTGGTGATCTACATGTGTATTCAATATTCATGATAATTTTCTAGGGAGCAAATGTGAAGCAAATTTTCGTTGTTTGTTTGAACAGGTGGTTTGTTGTCACAATGCCTATGAGGAAGAATCTTACGACCAGTGAAGAAGGGGCGGCCGAAGTTCATGGTCGGAAACATAAGGTATTTGAAACATTCACGAATGTTTTTTGAGTCATATACATTCCAGGATGGTACACAATGGTTGTAATTCTTGTCTTAATTTGGTACACATGTTTAGTTGCCAGATTAAGAATTATTAGTCCTAAACTATAGTTAGTAGTTATCCGGCGGTTTCGAGTAGTTATTAGGGGAAGTGTATCATGTTGTTCATACTTGTGTGCCCATACTTTTTTGAACCTTTTTGGTTGTAAGTTGTTCTCTCTTTTATTCACCAATCGTATGCATTGTTATTCACCTAGATTATAGGTAGTATTTTACCAGGGGACTTGAGTAGTTACCATGTGGACTTGAGTAGTTATTCTGGAAAAAATTATGTGTTGTTCTGTTTATTTTCTATGACATTCGTCTGGTTTTTTCTGGTCCACTTATTTATTTATTTGCATTTTCTCTCCTCTAAGCGGTGCTCATTTTATATCAGATCTGACAACCCCCACACTGGTTTCTTATAAGTCTCAACATGGTGGAAAAAGATTCGAGGTGTTGGACTCACTCCGAGGCCGCGTGGATTGTTGACATCGCACATAAACCTCACTGAAACTCGGAGGCACCATCTGGAACAACAAGCTTTGAAGGTAATGTCCATTCTTGATGCACTTTCTTTTTAGTCATGTGTTAGTAGTAAGTCTGGCAGGGAGTTGCCTTTGTGCTGGTTATCAGTACCAAAAAATATGGTAATTATTTGCAACATTCTGGTAACTACGTGAGAAAATTCTGGCAACTACATATTAGTAACCTGGCATCTTCCTTTATAACCTGCCAACTACTTCGGTATAGATCTGGCAATTGCATGTAATAAATCTAGTAACTGCATCTTTATAACCTGGCAACTACTTTTGGTATAAATCTGACAGTACATAGACCTTCAGAAACTACATGTAATAAATCTGGCAACTACGTGTAATAAATCTGGCAACTACACCTTATAACTTGGCAATTAATTTTTAGTATAAATCTGGTAGTGCACATACCTTCAGAAACTACATGTAATGATTTGGCAACTACATGTAATAAATCTGGCAACTGCATCTTTATAACCTGGCAACTACTTTTTTGCATAAATCTGGCAGTGCACATACCTTCAGAATGTAGTAGAATACCTGTTCATTTTAGAGCATTCACATTCTAGCGTTCCTCGGCAACATTTTTGCAAGCACATTATATGATCTGTGTTCCATAGCGTGGAACATATTTTTTTGCAATACACTCTGTTTAGTACTCTGTAGTTGTTACCCCCCAAATGTAGTTGCTTCTTTAATTAGTTATTTAGGGTTGATGTATTCTTTAGCACTGCGGTTGATCCCTCGCTTTGGCCTGTCGATTGGGGACAAGGGTAGAGTTGTGCATAATGTATGCTGGCACCCAACAAATTATAATAACCATTCTGGCAACTTATAGTAAAACACTTGGCAGCTTAATGTAAACAATCTGGCAATTGTGAACATTGTTTGTTATGTTACTGACTTGAAGTACCTAGTCGCTTTGAAATATTTTTGTTGCTGGTCTACCGTTTTTTGCTTCATTTTCATCATGACAAGTCACTAAACATGGTTTTCTAAAGAATTTCAGAGTGCTAGGAGTTTACGATGACCCAGCTGACAAGTAAAACCGTGTGCTGATGGATAGGAAGCTCAAAATTTAGGTGTAATGTATGGATGGAGGAGGTTGTGCGCAGCAAGAAGTATTAGTCGACATGATCAAAACTTTAGTTCATGGGTTCTTTGTTGTAGACTCTTGATTATTCAAATACACTGCGTTCCTTTTGCTGTGGTTCCAGGTTCATGTTCAAGTTACCACTTTGACATTTGCCTAAATTTTGTCATTTGTACCTATTTACCTACTTTATACTTTATACATCTAAACTATCAGAATCTCTATGGGTTTAGTGATCTGAATTTGTCAGATGTGCTCCTACATATTTGTATATTGTTCCTCACTTTTTTCCTTCATACCTGGTTCATGTAATTAGATTACCAGGCTTTTCTCTATATTGTTAATGATCTTAAGCCTGTCGAATGTTGTGTTTACTTTTTGCTTTTTTTTAACGTCGGATCTTAGTTAGTCAGAATGCTGATAGTGAAACCTATTAAGCAGGGTTCGTGGGAGGTGGCAGTTGATTTTCATACATGATAGTCGCTACCATGACCTTTTTTTTGTCTTGGATCTTATTTGGGTATAAGTATGACATGTGAGATGTGTTTGCCTTTGATTTTGGGGGTAGAAAAACCTAGTAACTAGGTGGCATGTGAGCAGTTGATTTTCATATTTGTGGTTGATTATCTTTTAAGATAGAACATGGCCATGGCACGCTGTTTTTTTATTTGAAATTACCATGGCACGCTGTTGATCTTCGTCAGATGGGGCTTTTCATAACTAGTGGTGTGTGGGCAGTTGGGTTTAGTGATCGTGCAAAAAAACTGAAAGCCCAGGTTCCCGAGCTGGGCCGAGCCAGCTAGATCGAGCTGGCGCGTGAGCTTCCTTTACGCGCGAGATTGATATCGGGTTGCCGGGTGCCGTACGGAAAGGGGTGGCTGGGGCACGGACGTTACATAGCACGGTCCATACATGATTGATTGATCTATTAATGCAACTCGTTTATCCATCCTTTATATACGATGTTTTAGCTCAGTATTTGTGTTAATCATTTTCGTTGTTCCTATTGCTCTCGGCACGGGCAGACCCAGGTAGAGCCCAGTGGGGCCTAGGCTCACTCAAATTTGAAAAATTCAAAAGATATTATTCATTTCTTCAAATAAATCAAATAAAATAGTTAAAATTCAAATTTAATGGAGGAAATGTCCCCCACTTACGAAATATTCTGGATTTGTCCCTCCTTATCTTTATTGTAAACGGTTATAAATATTTATTGGCTTCCCTTGTGTCGAATCAATAAATTTGGGTGGAAATACTTCCCTCGAAGACCGTTACAATCCACTACACTTGTGTGTCATCAGTTATCTCCTGTAACAACGGGTTGAGTGATAGGTGAACGCAAATAATCATCATTGGGAGAGCTCACCGAATTTTGTGTTGCCCATATTGATATTTTTTATGTTTGGAACAAGACAATATAACAAACTAAGAACAAATAGGTAACTTGTTTTAATTAAGAAACAAGAAAATAAAATATAAACAAATAATAAACTAAAATAAAACAGACTAAACTAAAAGGCGGATTGTAATGACCCTTCCAGGGTAGTAAAATTAATGTCCTGGCTACGACGTCTGAAAAAAGTCATTATAATATTTTTTCCTAGCCATAGATTCAATATAGAAAAAGTTAGAAAAATCAATGTCCCGGTTACTTGGATTATAGATTTAATATAGTACTCCCTACGATCCGAAAAAGTGTCGGGGAGAAACAGTGTACCATGTATAAAACGATTGTATTAGCTACGACAGATATTTTGAACCAAAGGGAGTAGTTTTTATCCTGGAGGCCTAGGTTTTATTGAATTAGAAAGTGATGTCTTCAAAGGTGATTTATAACAAGTATAAATAGTCTAAAATATTTTTATTTACCAGGCCAACTATGTTATTTTGGTGTTTTATCATGGAGGAAAATAGGCCAGAGAGGAGGTTTCACCTGTAGCTATGCACACACATGCATAATGCGATAAAAATGTTAATCACAGTAGACCTTTGTGTTAGCAGAGTTTTATGAGGGTGATGCGTCCTTGGAACACTATAGCCTACTTTGTCAGCATTATGGATTCAATTATCAAATATCTGACCTATTTCGTCAATACAAGATAATTAGGTTAGTGACGTCATTGTTATTTCCCGGAGAATTGCTTCTAACTATTGTACTCACATTAACGCGTAGTCTTCTGTTTTTTTTTTTGCTCCTGCTTCTATCTTGATAGCTATTCGGAAGCTTGGGTACCTAAGAAGTCCTATGAGCGAGGATTAAACAAGAGAATATACATGTGCAACATATCGAATCAAGTAAAATAATATCCCATATCTAAAGTACATGTGCGCTGCGAGGTACTTTGGGCCTCAAACCAAGTGGACTACTCACACGTCGCGATTAGTTCAACAATGGAACACATCGTAATGATTAATACTTACTATAAATGATTAATAGTGTTACAATGTCGCCAATCGTGAAGAAATCAGGATTACAACTACGGCTATCGCTATGGAGATGCTAAGAGAGGGACAATTAGACGAGCGACAATTATTCCACTTTTTAGTTAAGACATGCCTGAGAAAACTTAGGTAGAATTTAAATATCAATATATTAAAAGTGCGAGAGCATGTAAAAAAGCGCAGCATTAGAGTATCCACAGACGCCCATTTCATCAAGCCAAAACTCTCTAGTGCTATTTTATCTTTTCATTGTCTTTCTGAAACTTTTAACGAGATCGTGCCAAAAAAAGTGGTCTATTCCGATCGGTATGTGAGAATAGGAAACCAAAAGTTAGGGAGCTGGCTTCATATATCACGGACAAATAGAAACTCAAAGTCACGCCACAAGAGGAAGATTTCAGTATCATCTAATCAGATACAATTATTTAGCAGTGCGTACTTGTACATAAAACCCTTTAACCACTTGCAAGCAAGCGTCTTCTGAAATCAACATGCACTTCAGTTGCCTAGTAATTCAGCGTTACATCTCAAGTACTTCTCAAATTCAAGTGATATGGACTAAGTAGATTTCCCGGAAACTGAAGAGGTTGGTGGAAAGGAGCGTTGACCTGGAAAGCTGCAGCTTGTTGCAGATGTTCCTTGATCCTTTGGTCGACCAAACTTTGTGTTTGCTCCTGCTCTAGCTTCTCGTAATAGTTTCGAACATTAGCCTTATGTTTGTACCCGGCATTGTGCTGCTTTCGGGCAGATGCCTGCACCAGTTTGGCCAAAAAGTTAGAAAACATATACTACATATGTACGAAATAAATACGCCATAGCAAATATAAAGGACAAGCAAGTTGAAACTATGTACAACGGCAGAATTAGGTACTATTTTAGTTAGCCTCTCACCAGTCAATATAATTTGTCCTGCTAAAATGTGAGACTACATATACGGAAACTACATATATGCTGGTATATCTAAACATGTCCTTATTGTATCTTTTTTGGGTGTGAAAAGCTAGACCCAGGGACTTGCAAAATTATCATAGTGATCAACCAAGACAATTACATAGTATATCAAAATCGCACATAGGCATGTTCATAAACAATAATCGAGGATCCCTCCAAGGCTCCACATATTAAGTATCTTTGGTTCTTAGGTCACTCAAAATTATCACAAAGGCAATGCCAAATATGTGAATAATAAATTACTACTAGATGAAACTTGAACAGAAATAAAGGAGAGCACGTATATGTTAGCATTACAACTCAATAAAGATCTGGTTTTACCCGCAAAAAAAAAAAGGAGAGGAAACGCTAACCGAGTCATGGGTGAGGGTGGTGTCACAGTAATCGCAATAGTACCTGCAAGACAATCATAACAAGATATATGAAGTCAGCTCGGTCAAGCGAGAAGAGAACAGAAACGGAGCACTACCATATTCGGAGAGACGAGAACTCACCGAGGCATCCCGGGAATGGTGGTGGCGGCGGGCGGGATCGAAAGAGGACGATGGATCGAAAGCTTCGATCTTTTCAGATTCTTGGTGCTGTGGCCAGGCGCTTAAACCCTCTGCGTATGCGTAGGCTGCCCGATCGAGATCTGGGGTGCTCTTTATAGGCCGGCCAGACGGTTTGATCTCGCGACGGACGAAGTAGTAGAGGCGTTCTCCAAACCGAAACGAAGTTGGAGCGGGGCGCCGCCGCCGACTCGATCGGCCGGAACGGGAGAGGGAGACCGACTCTCGTACGTGTTTCAGTTCTTCGATACACGCTTTGGCGTGGTTTTGTACGGCTGGGCCAGGCGTCGTCACGCTTGCTCCAGCCACTGAGCCTGCGGCCCAGCCCAATATCACCCGGTTGTAGGAGAGAAGGCCACATGCTCCAACTTACAATGGCAGCAACAAAAATCTTTTGCCCTTCTTCTTTGGTATCTGCCACATGCTCGGTTCTGTTTGTGTCAACAAACATCTTTTGCCCTTCTTCTTTGGTATCTGCCACATGTATCGTTAAATTTTAGCTACTGTCGTTTCTCGTATTGCCCAAGGGCCTGTAATTCGGTGGCGGACGCAATGGCGTCGCTGGGTGGTAAATTAGGACAGAGTCCTCCGGTGTTTTGGCTGGGCTCTGCTCCTACCTGTGTACTTGATTTGGTGGCCAGTGATTCGGCTGTGCGCACCCGTTAAATGTGAAGTTTGGAAAATGTCAAAAAAAAAAACAAGTGAGGCTATGTTCACACACGAAAAGGTCTTTATTTTGTTTTATTTTGGTGAGAATGGGTCTTTATTTTCTCGCCGCCTTGCATCAAAAGAGTGAACAAGTGGGTTGGCGTGATCCGGACGTAGCGAAGTCGGGAGGAGGGGATCAAAATTAAATAATGTGTGTGCCTAAAGAGAATCAGAAACAAGAAAATTTTGAGGGGTCGGTGGGGTAGCCATCATTTTGGAATTATGGAATGTAGTTGATATTTCATATCCATTTGGCTGTTATGGATTTGGGTAGCCATTTCATTTGGGATTCAAACAAATGGCTATTGTTTATGCCTTCAAATCTTTTCCCTGACCCAAATTTCATTTTTGCCAAATGAAATGATATGGTGGCATCATGCATGTCTTTTCATTTCTTTTCTTTCATTTGGGTGACAAACGAGATCTGAGATGATTTGATGGCATATTAACCTGAAAAGTTGTATATTCAGAAGTTGCTCTACTAGTTACTCACTTGAGATTTATGGCTCAAGAGATACCTAGATAGGAGCACTACATTATTACATCAGCAGATAAGTGCTGAATTATAGCTTTCAGCAGAGATCGACACGTGCGTACAGTTTATTGCGCAAAACTAATTACGAAGCAAGCTAGTGACTAACTACTGGCCGAAGGAGGTGTTCTTGAGGTGGTCCGGCGCATCCTCGAACGAGTGCTTCCTGGCCATGGAGAGGATGGTCTTGTCGGCGACGATGAAGTATGCCATCCCGGCGACGGTGGAGATGATGAGCGCCTGCCCGGTCGGGTTGAGGTGCGCCTTCGCCCACGGCAGCATCCGCACGCTCGCCAGCTGAAACATGTGACAGATCGATGAGAGACTGTTTGCGTGTACTGTAAAGATGGCTGGCTGGCTCGCTTGCTACTTACAGTGGGGACTGCGGCTGCGACGGTGGCGACGACCGCGGCCTTGGCTCCTGCCACGGCGGCCTCTGCAGTTTCAGTTCAGCACGGCCGACATGTTAGGATCGATCACACAGAGAGACGAAGCTGCGTGCAAACAGAGTGGCAAGCAGAGCATGCCATTGGCCTAGGAGGAGAGCCATTGGTTGGTTACCTCTGGAGCAGCGCTTGGCGACGGCGAGCCTCTGGTCGAGGTAGGCGCGGGTGACCGTCGACATTGTCGCGGGAGAGGCTGGTGGTCAGAAGGAAGCGGGCTAGTTAGCTGCAGCGAAGTTCAGTCGAGCTAGCAAGATCAGTGGCGATGAGTGTGAGTGAGATGAGTTGCTGCTGGTAGATGGGTACTCTGCTCCGGATTTATAGGTACCAGCAAACTGCAAAACCAGCAGAGAGGAAGACGATACGGTGGGAAGCGAGGTAGGCAGACCGTGGTTTTGGGTGGGTTCATCAGTCGAGGGTGGTCGGCGCTGCGGCAGATCGCAGGTGGCGTCGCCTCGTTGGTCATATAAAAACCCAGGGCACGTGCACTACGGTGGATAAGATGAGACCTAGGTAGGTGCCATATTTGTGAGTGTGAGTCATCGTCAGTTTGCCCTCCGTTTTGGTGCAGATCTGTATGGACGCTCCCAGTTTTCGGCCTAGCTACTGCAACTGGCTTCGGCACTCCGGCAGGCCATCCAATTCCACGAGCGGTCCGGTACTTTAGCTTTTGGCTCCCAAACACCATAGTCCATAGTACTGCTACTCGTTTGCACCAGCTGACTAGATCATGGTAAGGAATAGAAGAGGGGAATAAGGGCATTTCCAGCCGATGGCCCTCCGCATGCCGTTTTTTTTGCCCTGTTTTGACCGGCTTGGGGAGGCAATGGCGCTATTTTGAAACATGCGGGGTCGTTTTCCTAGCCCTCAAACACAAGAGGGAAGCCAAACATTAAAAAATTATCATTTTTGAGCAAAACATAACTAATTTAGCCAAATTTCATACATATATAAGGGAAATTCGTAGTTCTTGCCGATTACATAGTACAAACTTTAAATAAAAACTTAAAATAAATTAGACGCCGGTCTATACGCCGTTCTACATGCTCAGCTGGTAGTAGAACTGCATGTAGTCGCCGTCGTCCGTCGGAGTCAGAGTCGATGGGCGGGGCACGAGAGGATGGGCCTGCGACGTCGTTGCCGCCTTGCCACCTGCTCAGACCTGGCATCGTCAGCGCCTCCTCCTCCTCGCTGTCGTTGAGGATGACGACGCCGGTGCGCTGGGCCTCGTCGTACCGCGCCTGCTTACGAGCGATGCGCTCCAGCAGTCGCGCTTGCCGCTCGGCCTCCTCCAGCTGATATATCTTGAACGAGAAGCGTGGAAGAAGTCGGCTTCGGCTGGTAGGACGTCGTTAAGCGACATCTGCTCCGCCATCCGCTGGTCGGGGTACTCCTTCAGATCCTCGGGCGCCCCTGAGTTCAGCGTCGTGTGGACGTAGTCCTGCGGCACCGCCCACTTGGGCTTCCTCTTTAGCTTCTTCAGCGTCGCGCCGCCTGTGCCGGCTCCGGCTTTGGTTTCACGAGGCGCAAATGGCCTCTTGGCGGCGACGGGACGCGCGTGCCGGAGTTTGAGGATGGTGCCGCTGTTGGGCCTCCTGCGCGGCATCTCCTCCGGCTTCGGCTTGACGCGGGAGAATGGCGGCGTAGGCCCCGAGCATGTAACATTTTAGTCTCCCGAGCACAAAATGATGAGGGTTCGTGGCTGCGTTTTTTGTAGAGACTTTCGCGAGCTTGATTTGATCCTATGGCAAGCAACACGGCTTTTCCACAACTAGGAGCGTACGCACCTACCATCAATCTATCATGCCCGTTGATTTTGCATCCAACGAATCATATTATTCGTACTATTTTATATGTTAAAAAAAATGTTAATACATGGTTTTAACTTTTTTCTCAATATGTGCACAGAAAATTCATGTGATCTAAAATTTAAATATTCATTGATCAATTTGTTGCACGAATATTGATAAAATCAACGGTCATTATGATAAGTGCGTAGGCTGCTAGTTGTGGTATTGAGTTTTGCTATGGCAAGCCCTTTGGTTCAGATCGAGGACCAATACCCAATGGAGGAACAAGACATGGTGTCCTGGTCCCTAGAACCCTCTGGCAAGTTTTCGGTCTCCTCCCTTTACAGATAATTATGTGTCTTGATGAACCTCCGATTTCTCCCTTCTTTTGCTTGAAAGTTTCCGTAAATTCTTGTGGCAGTTAGCTAGAGATATGCTGCCATCGCGTGAGCAAATTCTGTCCAAACATGGCCCCTCAGACGGCAAGTGCGCCCTCTGTAGTCTATGGCGATATGGAGAGCGCGGATCATATGTTCTTCAACTGCGTGTTAGCTAGGATCCTTTGGAGTGGCGTCACTGCGATGCTCTCTGTTAGTGGAATCCGTCGGGGTTTGGCGAGTTTTAGCATGTTCTGTTGCTTTTACCCTCGAGAAAACGCAAATTTATTTGGCTTTTGTTTGCTGCCCAATGTTGGGCCAATTGGAATGTTCAGAATAAGTTCTCCATTGAGGGAATATTCCCGCGCCAACCTGCTGACTGTATTTTCAAAACTGGTATTTTTCCCGCAGCATTGGCAGCTTCAATCAAAGCCTAAGTCCCCCTTTGATTTAAAGGATACCCTCCGGATTTCTACAGGATTCACTTCCTTCGGATTTTTTCCTTCCGAGCACGTTTGATGCATGGGATTATATCCTGTAGGAAGCAAATAGGAACTAGTAGGTGTGTTTTCACAGGAAATGGAGCATGAGCTCCGACCTCTTTTTTGAGAACTCTTGTATCCATTACTAAGTATATGAAAGCTCGCCGATTTCGCGGCCTCTCCGCGCTCGGCGACTGTAGCTTAGCTACAGTTCGCACTGTTCATCTACAGTGTTGAACAGTGCCGCCGGTTTTTTTGCAAAAAAGTCCTCGGAGTTTTGGAGAATCACCATTCGGTCCTCCCAGCACACAGCACTCCGAGAGGAAGGACTTGCCTGCAATTACACGAAAGTCCAAGTTCTTTTTCGTAAAAGACCACCACAACCCCCCCCCTTCTTCGTCCTCTGTCGCGCGCGGGCCGGAGCGCGCCGCCGCCGCCGACACGCTACGCCGCCGTGCCGCACCTCCTCCCTCAGATCGAAGCCCACCAAGGGATGCGCCGTCACCTCCCCTCCCTCCTCGCCCACTCTCGCGTGCCGGGACGCCGTGGGCACGCCGGAATCGACGCCGCCGTGTGCGCTGGCCTCCGCCGCCTCCGCGCGTCGCCGCCGCCGCTCCGGCGACCAAAACTCGGCGGCGCCGCCACGTCCAGGCACGCCGCATCGAGGTGCGTCCGATGCGCCCGCGTGCGCGTCCAGGAACGCTCTCCTGCGCCGCCGGCGTCCACGCCGCCGCGGCAGCTCCGCCCGGCCGCAGATGACGTCGCCGTGACGCCCCAGCGGGCCTGCACTGGGCAGCTGGGCCTTTTTTTTCCTCTTCTATTTTTCTTTTTCAAAAACCTTTTATAACTTTCCAAATTCAACTCCAAATAATTTCAAACCAATTTCTAACAAACTGTAAAAAAACAACCATTTGAAATACTTTGTGATCTTTTCCACCTTATTTGAAATCTTGAAAGTTTTTTTATTTTACTCCTATTTTTCTTTTTTTTTTAACTTTTACAACTTTCCAAATTCAACTCCAAGTAATTTCAAACCAATTTCTTGCAATTTGTAAAAAAAAAAACCATTTCAAATAATTCGTGATCTTTTCCACCTTATTTGAAATCTAGGAAAGTTCACACAATACAAAAAGCCTCATTTCACACCTTCACGACATTTCAAATATTATGTATTTCATATTTTTCTTCCGAACACAAATAATACCCACAAAAATACTTGGCGACTTTTTCCAAATTATTTCAAATCTTGGAAAGTTCAAATAATACATAATGGCTCATTTCACACCTTTACGACATTTGAAGAAACAATGTATCTCATATTTATATGGGCTTACAAATATCAAAATAAAAAGGCCACACTGTAAATATTGAGGTATAAATAATTTTATAAACTTCACAGGTATTGTCTTACAGTATTTAAACAATTTTTCAAAATCCAAAATTTGTCAACGTATGGGAACAAATAAGAAACAAAAAACATATTAGAGCATTTCAATCCAAATTTCAAATTTAAACCCTCTAAAAAAACTTAAGATTCTTTTAAATCCAATCATTTTACGAAATTGCTGAAACCCTGACATGTGGGCCCAGTTCACCAAAACAATTGGCAGAAGGTGAATACTACTGCAAAATTTAATCATTTTACAAGCATGAAAACAATTCAATTCGTAATTATTTTTTAACTTCATCAACTCCAAATAATTTCAAACCAATTTCTAACAAACTGTAAAAAAACAACCATTTGAAATACTTTGTGATCTTTTCCACCTTATTTGAAATCTTGGAAAGTTTTTTTTATTTTCCTCCTATTTTTCTTTTTTTTAAAACTTTTACAACTTTCCAAATTCAACTCCAAGTAATTTCAAACCAATTTCTTGCAATTTGTAAAAAAAACAACCATTTCAAATACTTCGTGATCTTTTCCACCTATTTGAAATCTAGGAAAGTTCACACAATACAAAAAGCCTCATTTCACACCTTCACGACATTTCAAATATTATGTACTTCATATTTTTCTTCCGAACACAAATAATACCCACAAAAATACTTTGCGACTTTTTCCAAATTATTTCAAATCTTGGAAAGTTCAAATAATACATAAAGGGTCATTTCACACCTTTACGACATTTGAAGAAACAATGTATCTCATATTTATATGGGCTTACAAATATCAAAATAAAAAGGCCACACCTGTAAATATTGAGGTATAAATAATTTTATAAACTTCACAGGTATTGTCTTACAGTATTTAAACAATTTTGCAAAATCCAAAATTTGTCAACATATGGGAACAAATAAGAAACAAAAAACATATTAGAGCATTTCAATCCAAATTTCAAATTTAAACCCTCTAAAAAAACTTAAGATTCTTTTAAATCCAATCATTTTACGAAATTGCTGAAACCCTGACATGTGGGCCCAGTTCACCTAAACAATTGGCAGAAGATGAATACTACTGCAAAATTTAATGATTTTACAAACATGAAAACAATTCAATTCGTAATTATTTTTTAACTTCACCAACTTTATCTAAACATTTTTAAAACATGTTTGCAAAATCCAAAATTTGTCAACATTTGGAAAAAAAAAAAGAAAAAAATCATATTAGAGCATTTCAATCCAATTTTCAAATTTAACCCCTCTAAAAAAAATAAGATTCTTTTAAATCCAATCATTTTACAAAATTGCTGAAACCCTGACATGCGGGCCCAGGACACCTAAACAATTTGCAAAAAAAATGAATAATACTGCAAAATTAATAGTTTAAAATCTATCTACTAGAAAAATATGAAAAACATATCAAAATAATCAAGAAAATAAATCTGCGCAATTTTAGAATGACAACATTTCCAAAATTAAATTTTACCAAGTGAGCGGCAACAAAATGACAAACATATCAACATGAACACAAGAAATAAACGTTGCCTCTTTATGGCATATGATCAGATTCCAAATTAGAATATTTTAAATATAAATGCCGTCCAAATGTGAGCATTAAACAAACAGAAAAAAAACAAATATGAATATCTTCCCAATTTTAATTTTTCCCATAATTTGAACAACTTATAAGTATAAACTTTTTTTAATAAAACACAACAGAATAAAATCTAAACAACTTTTGAATGCGAAAATTTACAAATTTAATTTTTTTACACCACCGTATTTCTTCTTCTAACGACGCATGCACGGCATATTCCACGCTAAACAATAGTGACTCATGTTGACCTACGGTTCATTAAAAAAATGCTTGATTACATGAATATTTACAAAAAAAATGCAAATTCATTTCCTCCAAATATACACTGATTTTAAATTGAATTTAATAAATAGCCATACAATGTGTTCCTCTTTTGTTTTTTGCTTTTCTTTCGCTTCATATTACAACAACATTGGAATAATCCTAAAAAAAAAATTACAACACATTTTAGTTCACAAAACAATTATTTCACAACAAACATTCAATATTTCTAATAAATTCCAAAATATATAAATTTTCCCCAACAAATATTTCGCAACAAGTATTTTACCCCAGGGAAATATTCAACAACACGAAAATATTATTTCCCCAGGACTATTCAACAATATTCACGAAAGTTTCAAATACAGTCCATACATGTCTCTCCAATTTTCTTTTCCCGAACAGATTTTGTTGCATTGACTCGATTCAAATTGCGTAGACAGATACATAGCATACCCAAACCACTACAGCCAGCACGACGTCCTACAAATTTCAAATTTACGATATTTTCGAACTTTCCACACAAAAATTGCACCGAATAACAATTGTACACAAAAGTGAAACTAACAAATTTTTAAATTTAAGAATTTTTTGTATTTCCCACATGAACTACCAAATGTTCATTTTGTTTAAATTTTGTTGGGTTAGTTTCCCAAATAATTCTTCTATTTTCTCACTAAAGAAAAAAATCCAAACTTTCCCGAATTGTAACCTCGAATCCAAAAAGAATGCATTTGCACTAACTACATACTTAAATTAAATATTATTTGGAAAATAGAAACATATTTAAACATTTTGAAGATACTCCAAAACATATCAACATGATCCGATAAATAAATGGTACTAATTAATGCCAAATTACAAACATATTTAAACAATTCAAATTGACTAATATTTATATACAACCTAAGTGAATTTTATCTAATTATGTATTTGAAATTAATAAATGCTCACAAAATATAAATTCTATGATTATGGAATTATCTTACAAATTTATGAAAAAATACAAACATTTCTGAACAATGCAATTTGCTAACTCTTTCGAAATACCCTGAACGGCAAATTCCAGCAAATTTAAACATTTTCAATCTCGACGGATGCGCCGTGTCGCCACGCCAAGTTGCCTAAAAAATTTAAAAATTGGCAAATCTTTATAGATAATTCAAATACATTTTCTGTAATTACAGTAAGAAAATTATGGCAGCTTACAAACATATTTAAACACTTCAATTTGTCGAATATTTGGATATTCTTTAAACTATATAAAAAAATGCTCATAAAAAAACAACACTACCTACGTACGGCAAAACACAAAACATAATTAAACAATTCAAAATGGTCAATATTTCGATGCAATATAGGTAAACTTTCCCGAATTGTTAACTCGAATCCAAAAAAAATGCATTGCCACTAACTACATACTTAAATTAAATATCATTTAGAAAATACAAGCATAATTAAATAGTTCAAACAGCTAAAATATTAAAAATACTCCAGAACATATCGACATGCTCAAAAAAAAATGATACTTATTAATGCCAAAATACAAACATATTTAAACAATTCAAATTGGCTAATATTTGCATACAATCTAAGTGGACTTCATCTAATTATGAAGTAATTAAAATTAATAAATACTCACAGTATATACATTCTTCGATTACAGAGTTATCTTACAAATTTATGAAAAAATACAAACTAAAAAAATCGCGGCGTGACGCCGCGTTAAATTCCACTAGTAGGATTCCAATGGGCATGACATTTCATTCCTTTGAATATCCTATTCCTTTGGCTTTCCTATCCTATGTCTCAACGGAATTGCTTTGCGTACGACGATTTATGTCCGATCCTTGTACGACACCCTCCACTGCATGCTTTTTTACGGCCCTTGCTAAATAATCTGCTTCCGGTGGCCAAGTCCAGCCCAAACAGAAGCATACAGGATTTTGTCGTATAGCACTTCTCATGTCTCAAAGGAGGCCTAAGGATTAAGAGGTCATCGACAGTCTTCTGACGGCGCTTAGACAACTCTTCCGCGAGACCTGCTCTCCTGCTTCATCTACTGCAGCGCCTTAAGCTTTTGTAGTCTAACTTGCATTGTTTATCATCTTCACAGCTGAAGTGTTTAGCTGTTAACTCTCGAGGGGGGCCCTTCCAATCAACAGGTCGAAGTCACCACTTGGCTTCTCCCTTATCCCCAGCTACAGTCGAGAGAGGCGAAAGGGAGGCGGTCGTCTGGCCCTCGTTCTCCGCCGCCGGAGACGGGGGTTCCCCTCTCCTCCGCTCGTCGCTACGGCGGCGGGAGGGTGGGGGAACCTCGGCTCTCTCGGTTAGGCGTGTGAATAGTAGGTGTAGGGTTCGGCGCGGTGTCGCTTTGGTGGTGGTGGCGGCGGCGTGTCCAATAATGGTGCGGGAGCTCCAGCCCCATCTCGATGTTGCTTGTTGCAGTGTCGAGGAGCTTCCTGCTGGTCTGGTCCTTGGCGCAGTCGGCGGGGCGGTGGCGGCGGCTGCGTTGTGGTTTTTTGTCCTCTCGCTCCTTCCCCGTTTCGATGGCGAGGGCTCCGTCGCCGTTGAGGAGCTGTGGAGGTGGGTGTACAGGAGTGGTCTTCTGCGGCGGTTTCTGCTGTGTGCTGGAGCTCCATGGAGGAGGTTCACGAGGGCAAGTTCCTCGCGCCGCTTTTCTCGAGCTTCTTTTCTTGCTGGACTGGCTCGATCTGGCCACCGTGGTGGTGGATGACGGTCTGCTACATTGGAGGAAGGAGTTCTGCTGCTCTGGCTGTTCCTCTTTGTGATCTTATGCGGATCTTGCTGCTGGCTTTGGCCGGCGATGCGGATTCGACTGCGAGTTGGGATCGGGGCGTCGCCCCCGCCGATTTGCCAAGACTGTCCAGATCCCGGCGTTCGCGTCGGGTGGTCACTGCGGCGACTTCAACGAGGAGTTCTCCTCTACAGGTTCCTGCTCGCGACTCAGCTGCGGTTGCTCTTCTTCGTCTTCGACTCCGGCGTGTCGTCGGTGGTGCTGAGTGCGGCAGCGGCAGCGGATTTTTCGACACAGAGAAGATCCCAAGGACCTAGTTGTGATTTTTATGTTGTCAAGGGGTTTTTCTGTAATTTGGGGACAGCTGTGCTGTTTCTGGATATTTCCTGTTTTGTTGTTTTCCTTGCTTAATGTATCCAGAAACTTGTATAAAAAAAAAATGTTTAGCTGTTGTTCCTGGGCCCGAGGCCATCTGTGTAAACTCTATGAATCTATGATACCTGGTCATGTACTCTGACATGTGGTCTTTATTAAGTTAAAGCTGTGCTTTATGCCTGTTATCTGAAAAAAAGAGTAAAGAGCATGTGATGTTATGAGAATCTGACATCCTGGCTCACCTTACATATACTGAAATTTCGCATCATGTGAATCAAATTGGATAAATACTGCTCAATATTCGAAACGGGGATTCCTCGAATTTTCCATCTCATGAGTTTGGCCCGGTAGGTCTGCAATCACATCGTGTTACAGTCGATGCTACAGCTAGCCGAGACATAAGTTGGTGACAGGAGAAGAACGAGTCAGAGAGGTTTTTTCTTAGGAGTAGATAAGATTCAGAGGGGTTCTTGAAGTAGTCCCCTTTCACCTGGCCTGTCTGAAATCGTGCATGAATGCGGAACCAATCAACGGTAATCACAAAATAAAAATCTAGGTGACGACTTGCGGTCAGCTCCGGCCCCCCTCATGAGCACACACGGTTTTGATTATGTTAACAGGGGAGAATTGACCACATCTTATACATCTCGAGAGCATGCTATATAAGCATGATCTCTTTTATTCTCTCTCGCATGCCCCGGCGGCAGAATATAGAGTCATAGACAAACCCGGCGGCTGACGCTCTGCAACTGCAATCATGGATTGGTCTCTGAATACGGGTAATTTTTCTCTGCTAGCTCTACTATATCTAGCCATCATGGCCACCCTAACTTGTACTGTAATATGTTTGTGTGTTCTCTCGGGTACAATTCAGTTACTTTTGTGTAGTTGTTTTCGCACACAGTTTTCCCTAGATTTCTGCTTCAAAGCTTTGCATGTGTTTATCATTTGGTTATTTTTGTGTTAAAGGAGGCTAGCACCTCTGATTTCCATTAGTGGAACGCAAAAAGCAACAAGAGGCTCCTATGCCTTGACATCGCGGTGCACCGGCTGTGGTTCTTGGTTAAGAGCATCTCTAGTAGAGCCGCAAAAGACGAACCCGCAAAATAGTTTTGTATGTCGCGCAACCCGGGTTTTTTGGCTCAAAACGAGGCGTGGCGGAGCAGCACGCGTAAAGCCGACCCGCAACGCGTTGGTCAGAAACTGTATATGCAAAACATGAAGTAGACATGAATTATCATAAAAATGGAATAATAAATAAATAAGAACTAAATTATAAATATACCTATTCCAACAGTAGTACATTATGAATCCTCATCAACAGTTTATTACAATAAAAGTTTGAATCACACGAATTAAACAATAATTCAATACAAGATGTTGTAGAATAACAATATTGTTTAAATCAAACAT
Source organism: Poa pratensis (assembly GCA_947311845.1). Lineage (NCBI taxonomy): Eukaryota > Viridiplantae > Streptophyta > Magnoliopsida > Poales > Poaceae > Poa > Poa pratensis. The sequence continues at coordinate 28,577,378 of CAMZMU010000044.1, read as the reverse complement.
GGGTCAAATAATTTTTTTAAATGGCTACTGCCCATGCCGCTGCCAGGCGTGTTCAACTAGGTCTAGCTGGAGCTTGGTGTGTGCGTCTGCATCCTCTATCTCATGGTAAGTCTGAAGAAAAGTTTGGATGCGATCTGGGTTTCTAGCTGGCTTCACACGGCTACCAACATTGTCATAGGACAACTCCAAGTGCAAGTCCCTTTCATGCTCTATGATCATGTTGTGAAGAATCACACCACAAGTCATGATGTTTTTGAGAGTTTTCTTGTCCCAAAAATGAGCGGGGCCTCGAACCATGGCAAAACTATATTGCAAGACACCAAATGCCCTCTCTATATCCTTTCGGCATGCCTCTTGACCCCTTGCAAATTCAACTTCCTTGTTACCTCTTGGATTTGAGATGGTCTTCACGAATGTAGTCCAAGTTGGGTAAATACCGTCGGCAAGATAGTACCCCTTTGTGTACTCATGCCCATTTAACAGTGAAGTTGCAAGCCGGAGCATCACCACTAGCTAGCCTACGTAGTAGATGAGGCCTTTGCAACACATTGATACAATACTGTACATGCCATGCCTTTGGGCAGTTTTTCCAAGTCCAATGCATACAGTCTATACTACCTAGCATGCCCGGCCAACCTCGCGCCTCATTCATCGCCATCAGCCTCACTGTATCTTCTTCGTTTGGTGCCCGACGATAAATCTTCCCGTAGAGTTTTATTATCGTTTTGGCAAACATACGAACAGATTCGATCGTAGTATCTTCACCAATACGAAGATACTCATCGCCGTAGTCAGACGGGACTCCATACGCAATGACTCTCATTGCGGCGGAGATCTTCTGGTATGCGCTGAATCCCATCAAACCGCGGCATTCCGTCGACGGGTAAAATAGCGACAATTCACCTCGCAAGCTTCTACTATCTTCGCGAAAAGAGAGCGGCGCATACGATACCTTCTCCGGAAGATGTGAGCCGGATGCGTCGGTATGTCGGCGAAGTAATCACACATGAGCAGCTGGTTGTCGTAGAAGCGGTTTCGTGGTATGCAAAGGCGGCCAACCTTGGATCCTTGCCACTGCTTTGCATACCGGTCCTCGAACTCCTTGACGGCGAGGACGGCGACCACCATTTGTTGCCGCCGGCTTTCAAACAACGTCTCCACGTCGGAGTCGTCGGAGGAGGACGAATCGGAGAGCAAGAACTCTTCTTCCGGGCTCAACTCCATCTGGGGCACCGCATAATCACTACATGCTACTCCGTCCGAAAACCAAACGAAATCGAGCGAAGATGAACTCACCGATAGATCGGCGGCGGCGGCACAGGTTTGCCGGAAAAGGGTTCTCCACGGATGGGGCAAGCCGGAAACCGGTGGCACGTCTGCAGCCGGGGCGACTCGCGTGCGGCGGGGCGCCTGCAGATGCGGCCGAGAAAAGGGGCGAATCGCAGGCGGCGACGCTGGCGGCGGCGAGATGGGGAAGAGGGGAAAGTCGCCCATGGTGAATACTCCCTCCCGCCAACCGTTTTCACCATATACAGGGCTCCCTCGGTTCGGCGGCGAAATCTGCGAATTAACAGTTCCGAGGGACGGATATGAGCCCTTCAAAAAGTTTACGGGCCGGGGAGTTTTGAGGGTTCTATTCTCTATGTTTTTAAGGTTTCAAATCCGTACCGGGTGGTTATTTTACGGGTTTAGCCATTTTACGGGATATGCTAGAGATGCTCTAAGCATGTGGTTAGTGAGATTGCAAGAGGCCCCGGAGAATGCAATTGCAGGTTACCCGCATCCGCATATCTGAGTTTCGCCGGAATTGCCGGCGATTGTGTTCTTTCTTCTTTGGCTTGGCCAGTTCCGATCGTCGGTGGCTGATTGTCAATTTACGTTTTCTTGGTACTAGCGTTCAGTCTTTTGTAGTGGTTGCTGTTTCACAATGACCAGTGTACCCCGCTCGAAGCCAAGTAGTTCGGCGTCCCAAAATTCCCGGACCTCGCCGGCGAGATGCCTGGCGCCGATGGAAATGCCCGCCCCATCTGCGCACCACCACCAGTGCGGAACCTTGGGTCCTGCTCCGCTTCCGGCGAGCTCTCACGGCCGGAGGCCTGGCTCCTCCAAACCCTCTAGCCCCTACCTGCTTCGGCGTCGTGCGCATTCCGCCCTCTTTCGGCGGCCGTACTGGCTGCCGCGCCATGGTACCGTCAGGACTACCAGGCCCTGTAGGCCTGTAACTCTGTAAGGTACGGGGAACCCTACTCGTGCGGCACCATTTTTAGTTTCTGCTTGTGCTGATGTTGTCGATGTAATGCAAACTCCAAGCCTGGGAGAAATTAGGAGCATCTTTGCTAAGGCAGGGATGTAAAGCAACCAACACAGATAGCTTAGCAACGAAATTTTCAGTTGCATCGTTGAGGGAATTTTCAATTTACTGCCTTGCATCTGAAATCAGGAGTAAGGTCGGATGGCATGTAGGAATCGAATTCAACGAGTGTTGCCATGGAAGAAATGTGTCATTTTCTGGTGGTAAATAAGAGGGGGGATATGTATGTAGAAGATGTGTGTTATTCAGTTTACATAGAAGATCATTTCTCAGCAAAAAGAAAATCATTTCAAGATATATATAAAAGAGAAAAGAAAACATGATAGCTGTCGTCGAACAACATGAACAAAAGATCCAGTGCTATAAATCAGTAAAAATGGTGTAGTAGTGGGCAAGAATATGCTGTGGTCCTACCCCCAGGCACCCAATGTACCATTTTTAGCTTTGTACACATAGAGCAACAAACAGGTTACTAGTTTCTTTATTTTAAAATATATTTTGTCCATGTCCACTGTGTACTTAAGTTTTTAACAGAGGTATCGATAAGCAACTGATATAGATATTTCATCCGAAGACCTAAAATGACAAGTATGTGCAAACTGAAACAAATCACTGAATGATATTTTTGGATTAGGTGTGGTACTTTCCCTAACAAGTTATAGAATGAGAACAGAGTGAAACATGAGTCTGCGGTGAATACTGAATAATGACTTCTTTTTTATCTCCACCCAGCATAGTGCCTGAATGTTTTGTTTCTTCGTCCATAGATAAAATTTGAGCTTCAATTCTTGTGTGGTGAAAAAAGAATTGAAATCACAGAATTACTAAGAGAGAAATTCAAAAATCATGTTTTATTTCTTAAATTTGCATTACCTTGTTCACTAAATTTTATACAGAGATTGATGAGTCAAATCGTTGTTAGCAGTGGACTAAGCTCTTAGTTAACTAATAATATATTCTCAAGAATCGAGGGTCATAAGGATTTCACTATAAATGGTGTTCGGAGGAATGGCTTAAACATAATCTTGAAGAAAGCATCATTTATATTATGTGACGCCAAACGACTCATCAGTTACTATAAATGCATCCAGTTAAGATATATTTATGTGTACAGTACATGATACATTTGTTGGTCATTGCCTTATAGGTCAGAAGCTTTTCTTCCTTGTTGCTGCTACCCTAACCCTGCAACATAGCACTACCGCTTATGGGTCTGAGTCTTCTGGGAGCGTTGTCATGACGCGGCTTGGCTGCCCAGGCGAATGTGGCAGTGTCAGCATCCCATATCCGTTCGGCATTGGAAAAGGTTGCTTCCAAGAACCCTTTAATGTCACATGCAATGAGGGTAGGGCGTATCTAGCCTCTACCGGAGTTAGGGTACTGGACATCAATCTTACACTGGGTGAGATTCGTGTTCTGAACCCACAGATAGCATCGCAATGCAAGTACACCAATGGCACAATAGCAGCATATAGTTGGCTTAAGTCTTGATCCTTTTCATAAGTTTTCTGACACCAAGAACAAGTTGATATCAATCGGGTGTGATACGCTTGGATTGATTGTGGGATCCAGCAAGGGCAAGAATCAACTTGACTATCTTGTTGTCAACTCATGCTATTCATACTGCACTGACGCAAGTAGTGTGGACGATAGCACAGAGTGTTTTGGCATGGGTTGCTGCCAGACTACGTTTCCAGGAAACATCAGCTCCTTTAACACCACAACGACAAGATTACTAGACAACTCCACCATCCAGTCTTTCAGCCCATGCAGCTACTCATTCATTGTTGAGGAGGATTGGTTCAAGTTTGAACCTTCATATGTTCAATCCACAAATTTTGCCAGTAAAAATCCAGAAGGCGTTCCTTTGGTACTTGATTGGGTTGTTGGCAATGGAAGTTGTTCGAAAGCCACCAAGATGGGACCACAATATGCCTGTCAAGCCGTGAACAGTGAATGCGTTGATGTGTCAAATGGCCCCGGTTACCGCTGCAACTGCTCTCAAGGTTATGAGGGAAATCCCTACCTACAAGGAGGATGCCAAGGTACGCATGTGCGCCGCTGAAATTCCACATATACTCTTTTATATCAGCTTTATTGTTTTTTAATGCGATAATTCTGTTGATTCATGTTGACGTTCTCCTTACTTTCTTCAAATGACAGATATCAACGAGTGCGAACCTCCGCATCAGTCCTTGTATCCTTGCAAAGGTTATTGCAAAAACACCGACGGAAACTACACCTGTTCATGCCCATCAGGATTCCGCAGCGACGATCCAAAGACAATAAAGTGCGTTAAAGCTGACCCAAACAAAGCTCGGAACATGGCCATAGGTAATTAACAATAATTTTATTTTGCACATCAGTTGTGCACACATACTACTGAATATCGTAATTGAAAAGCTCTTTTGCATTTCTTATGCTTGTACTATAAGCTTTGCATGCGGGGCATATAGCAAAGAGCAAAGTAAATAGTGTGTATGCCATGTTGCATTTTTTTAGCCAAATGTGGGCAATGTTGCTAGTTGAATTGATGGTAAATAAATGTCATTATTTTCAGGCATATCTGTCAGCATCATCTTCATCATGCTCTGTATCTTTGCTCTGCATGCCGAGTATCAGAAAAGGAAGCTGGCGAAAGAGAAGGAAAGATTCTTCGATCAGAATGGTGGTCAGATATTATATCATCAAATTATGTCAAAACAAGTTGATACGTTGAGGATATACACGCAAGAAGAACTGAAGAAGGCTACGGACGATTTTGATGAGAGCAGAGAACTGGGTAGGGGTGGTCATGGCACTGTCTACAAAGGCATTCTCAAGGATAACAGGGTGGTAGCCGTGAAACGCTCAAAGCTCATGAATGTTGCGGAAACTGATGAATTCGTGCAGGAGATTATTATACTTTCACAGACCAACCACCGGAATGTTGTCAGGCTTCTTGGGTGCTGCTTGGAGGTGGAGGTCCCCATACTGGTCTATGAATTTATCTCGAACGGTACTCTCTTCGAGTTCATCCATAGTAACCACGAAAGTCCGTCTCCCTCGCTGGACACCCGTCTCAGGATCGCTCAAGAATCAGCGGAAGCGCTGGCCTATCTGCATCTGTCCACAAACCACCCTATAGTCCATGGAGATGTCAAGTCCATGAACATTCTCTTGGACGACAATTACATGGCGAAGGTGACCGACTTTGGGGCGTCAAGGACGCTCCCCAAGGATGCGGTTCAGTTCATGACATTGGTGCAGGGCACCCTGGGTTACTTGGACCCCGAGTACCTGCAGGAGCGGCAGCTCACAGAGAAGAGTGACGTTTACAGCTTTGGGGTTGTGTTGCTGGAGCTGATCACGGGGAAGACAGCGATCTACAGCGACGGCCCCAAGCAAGGCAAGAGCCTGGTGTCATCCTTCCTGCTCGCAATAAAGGAGGGGAATGTCGAGGGCATCCTTGACGCGAGTATAGTACACGCTGGGATGGAGACGCTGCTGGGTGAAGTGGCTGAGCTGGGGAGGATGTGTTTGGCGGCCAGTGGTGAAGATAGGCCTTCCATGACCCAGGTGGCCGACAAGCTGAAGGCCTTGCGAAGCACCTGGAGGGAGAAACTGGTGCTGGAGCATACAGTGATGGAGCGTTCGGTCGTGCACTTTTCGCCTGCAGATTCGGCACCTTGGGACTCTCCATCATCAAGTATGTTCTCGACGGTGCCGCACATGACTGCAATTGGTATTGAGACACCGAGGTGATTGTTTTCGTAGATTTACACCATGCGAGGTGTAATACCAAGAGAGCTTGTACGATGTCAGATGCTTAGAGCTTCAAAACTCATAAACTGTCCAGCAGAAATGTACAGGTAGTGTAATGTATCAGGGCCAAATATGGATTCGTGTGTTTTGTGTTCCAGTGTGGAGTTTACCATGACAGTGCCATTGTTACTGATGCTTTTACCGTCTGATGTGTACGCACTACGCACTGATACTGTGGGTCATGCCGCGCCGGGTCAGCACGGCCCGAGCCCGGCGTGCTTCGTGGCGCAACTAGCTGGGCAACCCGACCCGATAATTTTGTCCGCCGCGGTATAACGGAATGAATGCACTTTTTTCAGAGCAACCACATATCTGATTAATCGAAAATCAAGTTACAATAAACAACCCACGTGAAAACTAAAAGACCGGCTGAGATAAAATGATTATCCTAAATTTGCAGATAAGATCCCAAGAGATCAAGAAATACAAATTGATCCCTAGGATTTCCTACAACTGCCGTAGCTAGCGGTCGTCGCTCAACTTCAGCGCCGCCGATACAAAAGCCGGTAGAGAAGCCCAGCCTCCACAATTGCAAGATCCGAGAAAGCACCATCGCCAACAAGGATTTGTGAGTCGATAAACATATCCGTTGCACACATCGAAGCACATGTTGTTGTGGCACATCGACCGGGAGACGTCCCTATGCTGTCTTGGACCAAGTGTCGCCTCCCATCGACAAAGTCGGGGAAGAGCGGCAGATCCACAACCTATGGACCAACATCCTCGCTCTAGAAGAACCACCTCGTCCCAGCCGCCAGCGCCACCGGCCCACCGCGGATAACCACGAACGCCGGCGACAGAACGAGAGGATGCTGGCGGGGAGGAGCTATGGCGTCCTCCGTCCTTTGTCATCTCGAGCTGATGTTGGATTCCAACGGCCCTCAACGGTCTAGTAGAAGTAATACTAATTCACATCGAGACCGCGCGTGAGGATCTTGGTCAACTGGATCATATTAAGTCTCAATGAATTTAGAAAATACAACCTTGGTCTAGAAAATACAAAATTCCAAACACTGCAAATTACATTTTCCGCTGTACAGTAGTTTGCCATTTTTCGCTAAACTAGTGCTGCACTTTTCTAAGCACTAAACTATAGTGCACTTTTCTCCATCTACTGAGACTTTAAAACAGACATCTTATCGACTCAGACTTAACAAAACTGAAAAAAAAATGAATGGACAAATGAATTGTAAGTGGTTTCACAAACAAGTGGATCGCGAGTCGGTACTGTCGTACTCTTGTTCGAGCGTGCAAAATCCCAATGCCAAATTGGGACCCAGTTACCCATTTATTAAACATTTTGTATATGGTTAGTGTACAATTTGGATCAAAATTTTATACTAGACATGTACAAAAATGTTGTATAAGTGGGATAAATGGGTCCTACCTTCGCATCCCTACGACGAACGCTATCTCCCTGACAGGTAGGACTTGGCGAACGAGTCGTTCTTGCTCAGCACCGACCATGACACGGCCGACGTCTGGGCAGAGCTCGCCGGCAGGGATAACGGGCCGCGCGCGTGTTCGTCGAGCGCCAGCAGGTCCACCATGATCGTGCCCGATGGCGGCGGCGCCTCCACCTCCCCCACGCCCCTCCCCTCCAGCATCTCCACCACGCGCGTCATGCTCGGCCGCGCCCCGGCCTTCTCCTGCGCGCACCACAGCGCCACGTGCACCGCCCTCCGAACCGCCGCCTCCTCCACCTGATCCTTTCCGCCGGCGACGAGCCTCCCGTCCACCACCTCCATCACGCGCCCCTCCCGCACCATCTCCGCAGCGATCTTGGGCAGGTACGACCACCGGCCGTCCTCCTCTGCCCGGAGGCACCGGCGCCCGGAGACAATCTCCAGCAGCACCATCCCGTAGCTGTAGACGTCGGACTTCTCCGTGATGCCGGTGCCGAGGAGCCACTCCGGCGCCAGATACCCCACCGTGCCGCGCACCGTCGTCACCACCCGGCTCTGCTCCTTCCCCGCCAGCTGTGACAGCCCGAAGTCCGATAGGATCCCCCGGAAGCCGTCGTCGAGGAGGATGTTCTCCGGCTTCACGTCCAGGTGCAGCACCTTGGCGCGGCAGTCGTGGTGAAGGTAGGCGAGCGCCTTGGCGACGTCGACGGCGACCTGGTACCGCCGCGCCCACGGCAGGCAGCGGCGCTCACGGCGGTCGTCGTCGGAGGAGAAGATCCACCGGTCGAGAGATCCGTTTTCCATGAACTCGTAGACCAGGAAGCGCGGAGAGCCCAGGCAGAAGCCGACGAGGCGCGCAAGGTTCACGTGCTGCGCGCCGGCGATGGCCGACACCTCCGCCTTGAACTCCGTGTCGGCGTTCTCGGCGCCAGAGCCGGCGCTGATCCGCTTCACCGCCACCTGGGTTCCATCGTCGAGGATACCGCGGAAGACCGTCCCCGACGAGCCCCGCCCGGCCACGTACTGGAAGTCGTCCGTGGCCGCCGCCAGCGCCTGGAACGAGAACTTGCACGGAAGCCCGGCGACCTTGCGGAAGAAGCTGTACTCCACGCGCAGCTCCTCGCCGTCGTCCAGCGCGCGCCTCATCGCCATGCGCTCCGCCCGCCCCGCCCGCCCCGCCGTGCAGTGCAGCAGCAGGAGAAGCGTCACGACTGTCGCCACCAGGACGGCGACGGTGGAGAAGTAGAACGGCCTCGACAGGTGTAAGCATAGGTAGAGGGCGACCTCTGCCGCCGCGAGCACGACGCCGGCCACCACGACGGCGAGGACCTTGGCCTTCCTGCTCCCCATCCGTCGGGGACGTCGCTCGCTTGGGTTGTCTGATCCCTGACCATCATCCGAATTCTCGGACCTCGTCGTGTTCAGGGTTTTTGACTCCTCCATGCTTATACTCCTCCATAATAAAGTGTTACAACGACATTTGAAGCTGAAATAATGAGCTTTCGTCTGGTCTCACTCGTCATAAACTTCTGGCCTGATAGGAAAATTTGGATAGGATAGACGGTAGTAGGTTAAGAAATGTTCAAGCCAAACGTGGATTTAGCGCGTGGGAATTCGTGATGAATTTCGTAAGCTACTGCACGGTCAAGTGAAGGAATAAGCAAAAGATAGATTCAACTCTTCCAGTGACATCAGTCCATAGTGATCAGTGAGGTCTAATCGATCATTGTCATGCGGGTTGTTGGCATCTGCGCTTTGGCCAAATCCAAGGACACTAAATGTCATGCAGATTAGTGATGAACATTTCTTAACAGTTGACATCTGCGTACTAAATGTTCCGGAGAAACGAACTCATCAAGATTTAGAGATCAAGACGAAAGCAAGGCGCAGATAACCAATTATGGAAGAAAGATTGTTGACGTGGCCACTGAACATGGAACCATCCAGGGAAAGGAGTAACTCGGCCAATATTTGATTCAACGAAAGGCGGGATGAAAATGAAAGGGACATCACTGTTTAATACCCTTTGCTGTCCCAATTTCCAGTCATGAGAAAATTAAAGGGAGATTATTCGTGTGAGCAATTATCTGAAAAGAATAACTATGTTTCCAGAGCCCTTTGCTGTCCCAATTTCCAGACATGAGAACTGAGAGCATCTCCAACCACACTTGCCAAAATTGGCCCCCAAACTGTCCGCGGACACGCTCGGGCGTGTCCGCGGACAGCGACCGGTCACCCCCAAAAGAGAGTCACTCTAGCCGTGGACCTCAAACGAAACCCCCAAAACAATGCACAAACATGCAAATTTCATCGATTCGTCGGATAGAAGTTCGTCGGACAGACATAGATACTACAAAAGTAGACATTTAAAACATATAAAATGGAGAAATCTCACATCGGAGACTTGCCCTTGCCGGAGCCGCCGGCGGCGTCGTCCTTGAAGCCCTTGCGGAAGGCGAAGTACGGATCCTCCTCGGCCTCGTCGTTGTCGTCGACCTTTCCGGCGAGGATCCGCACGGCGCGGGCTTCCTCCTGCGCGTGGCGGCTCGCATTGGACGCCGCCACCTTCTTCTCTTCCGCCTCCTTCTTCGACAGCTCGATGGCCGCCTCCAGAGCTTCTTGGTTCTTACTCCGGCGGCGACGGCTGTCCGTCTCGGTGGAGGTGAGGGAGACCTTGACCACATCCAGTGGGAGTCCCTCGTCGGCCCCAATGATGGCCGCCGCCTCCCTGATGGTCATGCCGGCCCGCCAAGCCTCGCGGAACGCGCGGCCAATCGTCTCCGGCGCCCGTTGCGGCGGAGGTGATGGAGCCTCCACCATCCTCCATCCAGCCCCATCCGGTATCATCCTCCACCCAGGCGGTGCCTGGACCGGCGGGGCCCGCCGCGGTGGGGCGGAGGAGGATGGAGCCGACCTTCGGCTGGCGGAGGAAACCCTAGCGCGGCGGCTGGGGCCCGGCGCAGATCTTCCGGCCTCTGGAGATGACCAGCGGCGGGGCCCCGGCTCAGATCTTCCGGCCGCCGGAGATGACCAGCGGCTGCACTGGCCACTGGCCGCAGGCGCCGACGGGCCTCGAACATCCTTCAGCGAGCGGAGGATGCCGAGGCGCAAGGCGAGCTCGTCCTCGTCGAGCGGCTTCTCCACCGCCGGCGCCGCACTCTCCGCATCAGCCGCCTTCTCTTCCCAGTCGAAGCTCCCGGAGCTCTCCGACATTGTCGATGTGAGTGGGGGATTGGAGTTGAATCGGGGCGGAGAGGGTGAGGAGGTAGGTTTTTTTATTGCGCCGACGAGCCACTGGACGCGTGGACGCCGCCGGTCAGCATACTTCGCCGGTCAGTCTTCTATCCGACGCGTAGACCAGAGCTGTCAGCGACAGGGGGGCGGACGCGCCCGGGCGCCCCCAAACCCGCCCCAGATATGGGCTGGGTTTGGGGTGTGCCGGACCGCCCGGTCGTTTCGGATGGCTATGGGGGACCTCCGTTGGGTGAAGGTTTTTGGGCCTAATGCTGTCCGGGCGGTCCGCCCGGACGTTTGGGCGGCCTTTTGGGGGCTCCGGTTGGAGATGCTCTGAGGACAGCAAACTGGTTGGCATGGATATTAAACTCTAGAGTATAGGCAACACAGCTGATGTTTTCCACAGCTGAAAGTTTGAGCTTTCGTCTGGTCTCTCTCGTCATAAACTTCTGGCCTGATAAGAAAATTTGGATAGCATAGACGGTAGTAGGTTAAGAAATGTTCAAAGCAAACGTGGATTTGGCCCAAATGATATCATGCCAGGTGTAATTCGTCATGAATTTCGTGTGCTATTTCACGGTGAAGTGAAGGAATGAGCAAAGGTAGATTCAACTCTTTCAGTGACATCAGTGTATACTGATTACTCTCATGCGTTGTTGTTGGCATCTGCGCTTTGGCCAAATCCAAGGTCGAAAATTTCTTAACAGTTGACATTTGGTAAATGTTTCGGAGAAACCAGAGCTTGACAGTTTCAGTCGAACTCTGATCATCATCATCTAGACTCGACAAAAAACAACGGATCTGGATCATCAAAATATACATATCAAGGCGAAAGCGATGCCCAGACAACAAATTTGCACTGGCAAGATTGCTGAGGTGGCCACTGAACATGGAACCATCCAGGCAAAGAAGTAACTCTCCAATATTTCATTCAACGAAAGTTGGATTGAAAGTGAAAGGAACATCATTGTTTAACCAAGTGCAAGAGTCTATTCTCCAAAATAGAGTGCTTACGGTGGATAGACTTGAAAAAAGAGGATGACAAAATTGTGGCCTACGCAAGCTTTGTAACCAAGTGCAAGAGTCGGCCGTCCATCTCTTCTTTCAATGCCGCTTCAGGATTCGTGTGTGGTCTAATTTGAAGGGTTGGCTTGGGCTTCATAATGTGAAGCCAAGAGATTGGAGCAACATGATGACCGTCAAGGAGTGGTGGACGGAAGCAATCCACAAAAGAGGTGAATCTAGTAAAGTAGCTACCGCTTGCGATATTAGTCACTTGGGAAGTTTGGAAAGGGCGGAATGCTCAGGTCTTCCAAAATCAAGAAATAACCTCAACCATGCTTCTCGCAAAATCAAAGATGGGGCAGCTATTTGGTGCCTTGCGGGGGCAAAAGCCCTATGTAATATTATGTCGCGAGAGTAGGCTTATTTTGTGCTCTTGGCCTTGGCCAAGAGATGGTTTGTAAGACTTCTAAAAAACTTCTTATTGATCAATGAAAATGGCAAATCTTTTGCCTTGTTTCAAAAAAAAAAACTGTTTAATGAATCACATTATTCGTGTGAGGAATTATCTGGAAGACAAAAACTATGTTTCCAGAGCGCTTTGCTGTCCCAGTTTCCAGACATGAGAATTGTTAACAGCAAACTGGTTGGCATAGATATTAAACTAGGCGAAACAGCTGATGTTTTCCACAGCTTCAAAGCACTTCCAGAATAAAAACGAAAGGCATCGGTCAAATGTTTCATTATAGACATGCCCTCTCCAATCTTAAACAAAACATGGATTTGGCACGGTCAAGTGAAGGAATGAGCAAAGATCGATTTCACTCTTTATCTTTGACATCAGTGTATAGTGATTAGTGAGGTGTCATCGCTCGCTGTCAATTGTCATGTGTGGTTATTGGCGTCTAAGCTTTGGCCAAATCCAGGATTGAACATTTCGACCTTGGAGATCAGCCACGTTGATGTCTGGGTACAAAATGTCCCGAAGAAACTAGAGCTTGACAGTTTTGATCGATCTCTGCTTATCATCATCAACATGTACAGAGCAAGGAGAAAGCAAGACATATATAACAAATTATGCACCAGCAAGATTGTTGAGGTGGCCACTGAACATGGAACCATCCAGCAAACTGATTCAACGGAAGGTGGGTTGAAATGAAAGGGAAATCACCATTTAATGAATCTCATTATTCGTGTAAGCAATTATCTGAAAAGAAAAAAACTATGTTTCCAGAACCCTTTGTTGTCCCAATTTCCAGCCATGAGAAATGGGAACAACAAACTGGTTGGCATGGATATTAAACTCTATAGGCCAAACAGCTGATGTTTTCCACAGCTTCAAAGCACTTACAGAAGAAAAATAAAAGGCATCGGTCCAGTGTTCCATTACTAGACATGCCCTCTCCAATCTTAATGGTGGTGGTGGTCGTCATCATCATCATGTCCATCAGGGTTTCCTCCGTTCCCTATAACCTCAAGCTGTGGAAATAAAGTTGGAATTTCAAAGCTCAGAAAAAAGAGGCAATGCGTGATTTAGCGTATCATTCTAAAACTGTTACCACAAAAAAAGGAACTTATGCCAACAGAAGAGGCCAGCATACCTTGAAACACTGAGTGCACACTGGGCATTCATGCGGCTTGCCTTTCGCCAACCAGAACCACACAACATCATGCTCATCCTCTGAAAAAAAGTCAAATATCAAAATTTGGAATATGACTTAATTATATCCATGCTCAGTTGATGAATATTCTAAATAAAACACGGGAGAGGACTGAATTTTGTTAGCCTCTGCTGGTGGGGAAGGGATTTAGTGTGCAGGGTAATATACCTCCTTCACCACCAGGGCAACCAACAATCCTTTTGTCGAAGTATGACTGAATGACAGCAGGAGCTTCCTATGAATGGAGATGTGGACACATAATGGTCAGTTGGACCAAGCAAGTAAAGAAATAACTAGATTGAATGATGATACAAAAGGTTCAGTTGAGACTAATCACGCTTCAACATAACACTCAACAGAGTGGTTTGTCAACATGAAAATTCAAAACAGAAAAGAGTAATGCCTAATAGTTGACTGATAACCTTATCAAATAACGACCGATGTAGTCATGAGAAAACAGTACAGACATACCAGTGTGATAAAACAAAAGGGAATCAGTTGAGCAAACAAAATACATGGGGACATCTAAAAAGTACATCATGGCAACTGAGAATAATCTGCCTAAGATATATGAGGGGAACCAACTACTTTTCAGAACACTATTTTTTTCTTGGCGATATAATAAAAGTTGCAACCGTTGAGTATGCCACAGTTCATAACTCATAACACACAGTTTCGGCACCCTCGGTTAAACTAGAATTCTCCACAAACAGCTAGAGTTCACATGGATAAGAAACATACAAACCAAGTGAAACAAGCAGCATTTTCCAAACAAAATATCACCATGAAAATACGTAAACCAAAGTCTTAACGTGAAATTGTGAACCAAGAACAAAGCATAACCAAAAATACACATGAAGGAGCGAAAAAAGTCACCTCAATCAAAAAGCAAATTCCACATGCCTGCAAGTACTATATGTTCAATATGTGGGTTCAAAAGGTTACAACTTCCAACAACCGCTAAATCGTATTTTAACATAATAAAAGCCCAAAACAGCCGACTTAAGAGCTATGTAGCAAATTCTAATTGCCAAGGTCTATAATCATCACAAACCAGAAGATTACAGGCACATTGATAGTTAAAGCAAATGATGAGATCATAAAATGGTAAACTGGTAGCAAAAGCAGAAGTTTGGATGCAACCTACAACCGCATTGGCCACCCCAATAACAAATAGCCAGGGACACAAACATGATTGTCTAAACTGGACTGAACTTATCGAAACAACATATCTCGCCTTACATTTCCGTGGAGCCTCTGAGAGCTCAAAGGAAAGAAAAGAGTGGACACTTGGATAGAACTCACTTCCATGTATGATTGTAACCAGTTCACACTCAATAAAGAAAATAAACCATCGTCCAGCTTTGACCGGCCTGTATCCTTAACACCTAAAACTAGTGCCACTGTTTGCACCAATACTATAGTGCTGTTCAGCAAGCAAGTTTTGTTTTTTATCAGAGGGCAACATGTTGGGCTACAATAGCATATTAGGGCCATATAGTGAGTCTGAGTACTACACATCAACATTTCAATGCAGACTCGCACAATCTATCCTAAACAACCAACTCGATAACCCCTTGTTGCGGCGTTTTGTGTCCCCTTCATCGAAAAAAAAACAATCGATTCGACAAGCCAATCACTCCTCACAGATCAAATAACCATGCTATCAGATGGAAAGCGCTCACCTTGGTGCCGAAGGGCCCGACAGGAGCGTCCATGTCAAACCTCTTCTTCCCCTGAAGACGAAACCCAACAAGAATTAGTAGTATCGAGCAGCAAAACCGTAACAGCAGACAAGGCCAATGGGGCACACGCATGGAGTAAGCCGGACATGGAGCTCGGCCTCGATCTCCTCGCGCTCGAGCCCCGTGGCGATCGGCATCACGTCCTCCACCCGCGTCCTCACCTGCCCCGCATCTGCGAGGATACATGGCTCTACCCTGTCAAATCGGGACTAGCGCTTTCTGGGGAAGACGGGAGGAGCGTTTGCTTACCGAGGGTGGAGAAGAAGACGGGCGCGCGGCGGAGGACCCCCGCGGAGGCACCGGCGGATCCCCCGATCGCCGGGGCGCGGTGGGCGAGGGTGGAGCCGCGGGCGAGGAGGAGGGAGGTGGCGCGCTTCCACATGGCGGGCGGCGGGGGAGGGTGGGGGCAGCGGCGGAAGGACGGACGGGGGGCGGCCGGAAAAACGGGAAGGGTCAGACTCAGAGCGGTGGGGATTCTCTGACTTAGATTTTGGTGACTTGGTGGTTCGAAAATCGAAAGGCACCTCTCCAACCGAGTAGGGTGTACTCAGCCTTTGGTTTTTTTCCACTTTTGTGTTTTTCATTTCGGCAATCAACTGTCAAAAAATATAGAGTACTCCCTCCGTTCGGATTTAATTGACACACATTTTGTTACACATGGATGTATCTAGACATTAAACAATTATAGATATATCCATATTTAGACAAAATCAAGTCAATTAATTTGGAACGGAGAGAGTAATAATTAATAAAAACTAATGAAATAGTATAAAACACACAAACGATTAATTTTTTTTTGATAGTTTGTTTGAAAATTCTTGGTTTCTGTTGGCACTCGTTTTTGGCCGACTGCCAAGATGTACGGGTGACTCCTGGAAAGAGGGTAAACCTAGGTGGACGCGCTTGGTGGAAGTAGGAAAAAGGCGGCCATGGGAGCAGTACCTGGCCAAGGTGAAGCAAAACCACATGAGAATTAGAAAAACACAAGCTATCAGACAACTCAGTGGAAGTCGAGAGTGGGAGCCGGTTCGATCTCATAGACGGAACGAGTAGCCGCTGACTCGATGGGCGAGTCGCCACAACGAGTTCCAGGCTATATGAGTTCGATGCGAAAAAATGAAAGGAAATTCCATCACGGAATGAGCTCGACCTCGCTGGACGAGTCATACGCTTGGAGTCGTAATCGAGTACCAAACCCGAGTCGGACGCTTGGAGTCCTAGTCCAGTACAAAACAAGAATGAACTTTCTTAGTTTTGGCTTAGAATTGTTGTTCAAATCAAACTTGTAAACTCATAGATTGTTACTTCCACAGGAAATCCGACCGCCCATATAATATAGGGTGACGGCCGATTGTAAAACTAAGCACACAAACCAATCAATCAAATCTTTACACATGGTTATCAAGGCGTCGCCTAAACGATGCTTAAGCGTCACAACACATAGAGAAAACAAGGCGTCGTGCTCGCCTTAGGCTCTTGTCTAAGGAGTCCATATTTGACATGTGAGGCGTCCAAGTCGACGCTTAGGCGGGGAAGGCGTCGCTCTGGCCGATTTTGGACGCCTTCGACATAGCTGGGCAGGTCGAGCGGGAAACACTGATCGACGGAGCGGGAACCAGAAATTGGGCGCGATGAGAAGGAAATTTGGGGGCAAATTAAGGGGAAACAGATGGGAGAGAGAGCGGGGAACACACCCGTAATAGGAATCGATCTGAGAGAGAGGAGCTATCTCCTCTCAGGCGTCCAGCTCCTCCTCCGCTAGATCTCGTCCTCCTTGGCCAGCTTCCGCCCTCCTCCGTCGGCCTCCCCTTCTCCGGCCAAGCTTCTAGTCTCTTTCCTCTCCGCCTCTCTCCCCAATGGTCTCTTTCCACTCCACCCTCACCTTCTCATGTCTCTGCTCTTCTTGTGGTGCCCGTGGTGCTATATTGATGTGCTTCTAAGGCATCGCCTCCACTTACACTTTAAGTGCCTAGGCGGTGAGGCGCGACCTAAGCTCAGCCAATCATGGCCGCAAGCCCCCATGGGGTCCCTCCAGGAAAGTGGGACGTCTGGTTCAAAAAGCGTTGGCTCTCTGTCTTGCGTATCGCGCTGGAAGCCGGTCACTCTGAAAGCTCGCGGTGCATCACCCTTGCATCCAGAGGTTCCACATAAACATGTTCGTGTAGACGGCAAGGTCCTAAATCTCCGCCAACATTTTCTCTTAAAGTATCTCACATGCTTTTATAAACATTACATCGTGGATCTCTCCTAGCCTTTCGATGATAGTGTGCAACCTTTGCGTCACCGTGACCTACAGTTGTCGCTGATCCACCGTTGACGTAGTCTTTACCACGTTACATATTTCATTGAATTTTCTGATGGTTTTAAGCTTGCTTCGAAATGCTGCCATAGTCTACGTACCTCTTTAATCCAAATAATTTCTATAGAAAATTCTTATTTGTTTCTTATTTGTGGGATTTAATCATGTGTAGTTTTTCAAAATGATTGTTCTTCACTATATTTCATAGTTGAATTTCAATGTACTCAAGCTCTCTGACAAAGGATCATTTGTTTTTCATGTGATGCAACCAAGCAAATTTGTATTTTGTGGCGAACAAAATATTATATGTCACATTGAAACCCTATATTTTTCCCCAAACCATACTTTTTTAGAATCATGCGAATCAGTGAGTTATCATGCATGTTCATGGACCTAGATAAGAGCAAGTATAAAAGGTGATGTAATCAAGCTATAAACATTTAAAATTCATTTTTTTTGCTGAGATGGAGGAAAGAGTAAAAGAGAGAGAAGAGAAGCGGCATGTAGGTTAAAGGTCAGTAGCTGCAATACGTGCTCAAAAAATACTTTGTGAAAGTGAGATGTAGGACAAATATTTATAAAATTGTACATCACTATAGCTAGCTAACTACCCCCTCCTTGAAGTAGAGTGTATAGTTTTAGCGCACGAATATTAAGACATGGAAATTTTGCATGCGGCATACTCATTTTCCGCTGAAAATAATGGGAGAGAGGGATCCCTAACATCCACAAATTGGATATAATCCGTCAAATCCTCCCTTCCTATCTTTATAACATGTACAAATCAGTAAAATTGTCCACAAATTGAATACACCATATATTTTTTCTCAAAAAACTATACACCCTACATCAAGAAAAACAGAGGGAGTACTATACATGGTAACTATTGGACCGCCTATAGATGACATGGTAATATTATATAGCCAATAGTTGGTTATATTATTATCCTTACTCTAACACGTCTCATATTTAAGGTTAGTTTGATTGGATTTTTTATGTCACATGGTAACTTTTTGTCCTGTGGTGAGAGTTCTAAATAAGAAAGACATGCCTATGAGCATCCTATGAGCATATGGGTAAAATAAGACAATGCAGATAAGATAAACTATATAAAGAAGAAACACAGAGTAAAATGAAAGGAAACATCCGTTTATAACGTACTAATGTCTTTGTGCTACTTAGCTAAGTATTAGGTCTGTATATATAAGTAACTGACATGTAACACATGTTCAATTGTGTTTGAAGCCCTAACACGCTTGAAATAAAGCTCTTAATGTTTAATCTCCGTCTTAGTTAGATCCAAACAACTATGATTTGTACAACATGTGAACTTAAACAATCATCTAATACAAACGCACACGTCAAAACCCTCAATTTTTTTGCTAGGGTTTATCAACGGTAGACCCTCTCTCACCATAGTGTAACATCATCAACTTCCATCCCGATATTTAAAGCAGAATCCGACGGCTGAAACCCATGGCGACCATCCTTTAAAAGTCCCCAACTCCATAAACCCTAGCGGTCGCAGCTATTCTCAGCAAACCACACGAAAACCCCTCTCGTCTCCCGCCCCCACACCTCTCCCCATGGCGTCCCTCCCCAACGGCGGCGCCGCCGCCTCCTCGGCCGACGGGGGCGCGCCCCCCGTCGACAAGGAGGTCGACTTCGCCAACTACTTCTGCACCTACGCCTACCTCTACCACCAGAAGGAGATGCTCTGCGACCGCGTCCGCATGGACGCCTACCACTCCGCCGTCTTCCGCAACCCCCACCACTTCCGCGGCAAGGTGAGATAGCCCCCTCCCCGCCCCTACGAGTCGGCAGAAGTTCTGTATTTGCTGCAATTTTGGGTCTTTTGGTCTGATTGACTCGGTGGATCTGTCAGGTGGTTCTTGACGTGGGCACCGGGAGCGGTATCCTTGCTATCTGGAGCGCTCAAGCCGGCGCCAGGAAGGTGTATGCCGTGGAGGCCACCAACGTGGCGGAGCACGCCCGCGAGCTCGTCCGCGCCAACGGGGTCGCGGACATCGTCGAGGTCATACAGGGGACCATGGAGGACATTGTGCTGCCTGAGAAAGGTGATTATTCATTCTTGTTTTCTTCCTTTCTTATTTCGTTCCTCGATGGAATGGTTAACATACGAAAGTACTGGTGTGGCTTTTGGGGTGATATTCAAACAATATTAGCAGCAAACGGACAAGTCTTGTAGTATCATCTTGAAAGGCGAACTTTTTACAAGTCTTAGCAGAACATGGAAGTTACGATGCATTATTGAGTATTGATCACTTTGTTGTGTCTTTGTTTTTGGAACCACAGTTGATGTCATTATCTCTGAGTGGATGGGCTACTATCTCTTGAGAGAGTCAATGTTTGATTCCGTCATATGCGCACGCGACCGCTGGTTGAATCCAGGTGGTGTAATGTAAGTAATGTCGAAGCATTCTTTAATTTCTAAATTTGCTAGCATTTAGTGCACTACTTTTGAATTTTCTTGTTCACTCCTTTGCTCTTTGCTGTACATCTCCTCAGGAAGTGATTCTGATTGTTATATGCTGGCTGATGAAATAATCTGTAAATCAAGTTAAATTGAACACATGATCTGAAGTGTTTTCGTTTCTGAAAGATGACAATACCCTTCTAGTTTTCTTGGTTGCACAATCAAAACACAGATGTACCTATTGTAAGATCAATCTTTTGCAGGTATCCTAGCCATGCTCGGATGTGGTTAGCACCTATACAAAGTGGTTTGGGTGACAAAAAGATGGAAGATTTTGACGTAGCTATGAATGACTGGAACTTATTTGTTGAGGACACCCAGTCTTATTATGGGGTCAACATGAATGCTCTGACAAAGGCATACCGTGCAGAACACGAGAAGTTCTATCTCAAGGTATCTCTTATTATGAAAGGCTACATATGTAGTCGTCCGGTTGAATGCATGCTTTCAGTGTGGAAATACGGTACACGCATACCTATATAAATCTTATAATCATATTTGATGTAAATAGCTAGCGATAATTTATTCACCATAAAGGGCTACTATCTCATGCCTGAACTTTTGTGTATCATTTTTCTCGAATAACACATGACTGCAATCGTGGGATGTGAATTTTAGGATTTTTCTGGAGCTTATAAATGACTTGTACCTATTTATGGTTCTGTCACATGCTTGGGTAACAAAGGGGATAAACATCGCCGGAAGAGGCCGGGCGGCGTCGGCTGGGTAGGGGATGAGATTTAGATCATAGATGAGAGAGATAGGTCTACTAAAAGTAGATTGATATATTTCTTCTATTCCTCCTGCGTTACAATGACCTCCCCTTATATAGAGGGTCTAACTTGGTCCTCAAGAAAGGGCCTTATCTCTAACTG
Organism: Poa pratensis; assembly: GCA_947311845.1. Lineage (NCBI taxonomy): Eukaryota > Viridiplantae > Streptophyta > Magnoliopsida > Poales > Poaceae > Poa > Poa pratensis. The sequence goes on along the minus strand of CAMZMU010000044.1, from coordinate 28,556,544 downwards.
AATACTACCAACTCTAAAGATAGACTTCGTGACTAACAGAATTACAGAGATCCTAACAATTACTAAAAGGATAATGAGGAGGCCATCCTCTGTGTGTCTCCCGCCAGGGCTGGAAGTCATGGGACATGACATCTCCTCCCCCTTCGATGACCAGCTCGTCCTCGAGCTGCTAGGTGGCGGCCACGGTTGCAAGCCCAGGAATCCCCATGCCGAAGATTTCTTGTAGTGCTCCATTGAAGACCAATTCGTCCTCAAGCTGCCCCTGTTGAAGTAGTTAGGGAAGTCAGAGTTGCTGTAGTCGAAGTCCATGCTGCCCCGCACCACTCTCACGTCCCATGCCATTACACCACCCTTTTTGAGCAGCTCGTCCTCGAGCTGCGGTGGTGGCCACGGCTGCAGTCCAAGGAGGCCCCAAACTGATGGCTGGCCATGGCCGTCATCGTTGTGCAGCGCCTCTAATCTTGAAGGAGAACTCAGCAGTGCCCCCGCTTTTGAAAGTGGGAACTTCTCCCTTGATGACCAGATCAGCGGCAAAGACGGCGGTGGTGAACCCCGCGGAGCCGCTGGCGAGTAAGTCGTCAGAGCCAGCGATGAGTCCGCCATCAGCGCGGCCACCAAAACCTGATGCATCTCTTCTCCGATGCGGTCTCCCGACTTCACACCTCCCCTGGACTTGCAGCTCGTCCTCGAGCTGCTAGGTGACTGCAGCGATGGCACCGGGAAGTCAGAGTTGCTGTAGTCGAAGTCCATGCTGCCCCGCACCACTCTCACGTCCCATGCCATTACACGATGGATTAGGTTTTCCGGTGGTTAGAAGTATGGGTGCATGATCCGACAATGCCTCTATACGTTCGAGGACCCGTACTGAGACCATTGGGTATTTAATTTCCCAATCCGAATCCATCAATACACGGTCCAGCTTCTCGTATGTTGGCTCTGGGAGGCTATTAGCCCAAGTGTATTGCCTCCCAATCATCGAAACTTCTCTTAGACTAAGACTGTCAATAACAGCATTGAATAAGGATGTCATGTCCCATGACTTCCAGCCCTGGCGGGAGACACACAGAGGATGGCCTCCTCATTATCCTTTTAGTAATTGTTAGGATCTCTGTAATTCTGTTAGTCACGAAGTCTATCTTTAGAGTTGGTAGTATTCAGTTAGAGATAAGGCCCTTTCTTGAGGACCAAGTTAGACCCTCTATATAAGGGGAGGTCATTGTAACGCAGGAGGAATAGAAGAAATATATCAATCTACTTTTAGTAGACCTATCTCTCTCATCTATGATCTAAATCTCATCCCCTACCCAGCCGACGCCGCCCGGCCTCTTCCGGCGATGTTTATCCCCTTTGTTACCCAAGCATGTGACAACTTGGTATCAGATTCATCTTCGATCCCAGCGGCTGCCATGGCGCCCCCGCCGCCACCTCCGCAAACCCTAGCCGACCTCATTACCAAACAACAGGAGGATCATGAGTCCGTGCTCGCGACCCTCACCAGCCTCGCCGATGACAATCAGGCCGCGAGGGACGAACGTACGGAGGACCGCGCCACCCTCAAGTCCATCGCCGAGACGCTCAAGAAGCTCCAGGTCGATTTCGCCGAACAATCGCAACAACAGCGCGTGCAGAATCTGGCCATCCTCCGACTCGAAGGGAAGGGCAAGCCCCAGCTAGGTGGCCTCGGGCTCATGCAGTCGCCGGCGGCTACGTCCAAAGCCGACGAGACGCCCCTGTCAGATCCGGCTGATCGTGCGCCACGGCTCTACAAGATCGATTTTCCTCTCTTCGATGGGGCGAGCGATCCGCGGCCATGGTTGACACGCTGCAACCTCTTTTTCCTCGGTCAGCGAACGCAAGACTCCGACAAGACGTGGTTGGCCTCTTACCATCTCACCGACGTCGCAGCCCTGTGGTACGGCCACCTCGAGGCGAAGTTGGGCCAGCGGCCGTCCTGGGGAGAGTTCCAGACTCTCATCTCCAATCACTTCGGACCGCCGACACGCGCCAACCCCTTTGGCGAGCTGATCTCGACACGCAGCTCTGGCACGGTGGCGGAGTACTCCAAGCACTTTCTCGAGAATCTCTCTCGGGTGCATCCAATGGATGACACGCATCGCAGGGAAGCTGCGTTCCCCAGGATCTTTGCAAGGGTGGCGCCCCAGACAATCAAGACGGGGTTGGACGCAGCACTGGCGCCGCAGACTTCCCTGCCACCGCTGCCCCTGCGTCTGACTCCCTCGGCAGCAGTTATGCGGGCCTCGGCGCCAGCCCCGTCGACTTCCTCATCATCGGAGCCAGCGCCACCGACTTCCTCATCATCGGAGCCAGCGCCACCGACTTCCTCGGCCATGTTGGACTCGACGCTAGGTCCGCCGACTCCCTCGGTGCCAGCGCCTTCCACTTCCCTGCCACTGTTGCCCCTGCGCGCAACTTCCTCGCCATTACCGCCAGCGGCACGGGTTTTGCCAGAGTCTCCTTCACCATCAACACCTCGTCCCGCCACGGTAGGTCACTCCGCGACAACATCACCAACATTGCTGCCGGTGCCATCGCTGCAGTCACCTAGCAGCTCGAGGACGAGCTGCAAGTCCAGGGGAGGTGTGAAGTCGGGAGACCGCATCGGAGAAGAGATGCATCAGGTTTTGGTGGCCGCGCTGATGGCGGACTCATCGCTGGCTCTGACGACTTACTCGCCAGCGGCTCCGCGGGGTTCACCACCGCCGTCTTTGCCGCTGATCTGGTCATCAAGGGAGAAGTTCCCACTTTCAAAAGCGGGGGCACTGCTGAGTTCTCCTTCAAGATTAGAGGCGCTGCACAACGATGACGGCCATGGCCAGCCATCAGTTTGGGGCCTCCTTGGACTGCAGCCGTGGCCACCACCGCAGCTCGAGGACGAGCTGCTCAAAAAGGGTGGTGTAATGGCATGGGACGTGAGAGTGGTGCGGGGCAGCATGGACTTCGACTACAGCAACTCTGACTTCCCTAACTACTTCAACAGGGGCAGCTTGAGGACGAATTGGTCTTCAATGGAGCACTACAAGAAATCTTCGGCATGGGGATTCCTGGGCTTGCAACCGTGGCCGCCACCTAGCAGCTCGAGGACGAGCTGGTCATCGAAGGGGGAGGAGATGTCATGTCCCATGACTTCCAGCCCTGGCGGGAGACACACAGAGGATGGCCTCCTCATTATCCTTTTAGTAATTGTTAGGATCTCTGTAATTCTGTTAGTCACGAAGTCTATCTTTAGAGTTGGTAGTATTCAGTTAGAGATAAGGCCCTTTCTTGAGGACCAAGTTAGACCCTCTATATAAGGGGAGGTCATTGTAACGCAGGAGGAATAGAAGAAATATATCAATCTACTTTTAGTAGACCTATCTCTCTCATCTATGATCTAAATCTCATCCCCTACCCAGCCGACGCCGCCCGGCCTCTTCCGGCGATGTTTATCCCCTTTGTTACCCAAGCATGTGACAGGTTCTGTATCCCTTCAAGTCTAATATACTCTCTATTTTCTAATTCTTGACCTCATACTTCAAACGATCACCGTCATTTCATTTGACAAGATCACAAGACATTCTTTATATTCATAACCATTCTTTGTATTCTTCTGCAGTCTTCAATATGGAACAATCTTCATCCAAACCAAGTTATAGGGCAACCTGCGGTTATTAAGGAAATGGATTGCTTGACAGCAACCGTTGAAGAGATACGAGAAGTTACAGCACAAGTTTCATTGCCAATCAACAAGGATAGAACAAGACTAGCTGCATTGGCTGGGTGGTTCGATGTTCATTTTAGAGTATGTCAAGCTGAATTATTACCCAGTTCACCTCATGTTAGAATTACGTTTTACTCAACGGTAGACGCTCACAGTTTCACTTTACACTTTCAGGGTAGCCAGCAAAACCCTGCTGCTGAGGAAGTTGTATTAAATACAGCTCCAGATGAGAATGGTGGGACACACTGGGGCCAGCAGGTTGGTTTCTAGAATAGTTATTCGATATAATTTTTCTGTTGTTGCAGAATTTATTACCAGCTAATAGCATCAATGTTTGAGTTAAAAGAGACAAAACATGAAAAATTTCGGCCTCTTTAATAAATTTGTATAAGGGGCAGAGAGGCAAGCTATTCCTTCAAATTTGAGACTTAAGCAACATAATGTTTATTTAGTAGCATCACACCACATATGAATGCTTTTTATTCGAAACAATACAAGCTTTTGATTGTGTAATTATGAAAATGCATTTCGTTCCTAGTTGCCTGGCACGATTTGACAGTATCATTTGTTTGTTCCCAAGGTATTCTTGCTGACTCCATCTCTGAGAGTAAATGAAGGGGACAATGTTAATGTTTCTTTCTCGATGGTTCGCTCGAAAGAGAACCATCGGCTTATGGATATGGAATTCACCTATGAATTGCAAGAGTCATCTGGCAGGAAGCTTCCAGCAATCTCAACCAAGATGTTCTTAGAGTAGAGCAAGGTTCGGTTCGGAAAACTACAATATGTTTCTGAATTTTACTCATTGGATTGTTTCGATACAAAGTGCAGTGGAGATTGTGGGGTATCAGAAGCCATCCTGATGCCCTGTCTATGAAACACTGCATTTTATTGCTCTGCTCCACTAGTACTCCCTCCGTATCAAAATATAAGACTCTCTATCTACTTTCTACACACATGTATCTAGATATGTTTTAGTGCAAGGTTCATGTGAATCTTGCACTAAAACATGTCTAAATACATGTGTGCAAAAAGTTGGTAGAGAGTCTTATATTTTGATACGGAGGGAGTAGGATAGTAGGATTCGACCTTAATCTAACTCATGTTGTGTTCTTGTTTTAACAGAACTCGCTGACTAGATCTGACTCGGTTGATGAAGCGTCAGGGGCACCGTGTTACCATGTGTTGTCGTGTGTCGTTCTCAAAAACCTTGTCCACAATTTGAGAAACAGTAGTTCCCGGTATGTTTGTTTTTTCATAGTATATGGCCTAAATCGCACAAGATGGCCTAAATGGCCACCTTGTGTAATATGCAATGCCGGATGTGTAACAGTTACAGACCATTGAGGCACACGAAGATCGTGTGTCGTTCTCAAAAACCTTGTCCACAATTTGAGAAACAGTAGTTCCCGGTGTGTTTGTTTTTTCATAGTACTAGTAAACATGCCCGTGCGTTGAAACGGGGAAAAAGTAACAGCTGGTCGGAAAACATGTGGTACAAATTATACTTTGTAATAATTAATAATTTGTACGGATGTATTGTAAAGTACAGTGCACGAAAAATTATGGTAATGCAAGAAATCTAGCACACTATGCCATATCCGTATAAAATGAAAACATGTGCAGTACACATTATGTCACTGAAGTTCACGGATACATACAACAACTCAGTAATGCTTACTGAGTTCAGCTAGTGCACCTAGTAAATCAATGAACAGTCTTGCTTGCAACTCAGGTTCCACATAAACAGCATGTTTCAGGTACATCCTACTGCTTAAGCCAAGCAGCACTGCAATTACCCGGGATGGAATGCAAAGAGTGTGGCATCGGAGGAGCAGAAGATTGTACTGCAATCGACACAAACAGAAGATTGTACTGCAATTACAGCCTCACTGCTCCCGAACAAGTAGACTCCCGGAGGACGGCCGGAACCCGCTGTTGGACTCCCGCGGCAGCCCGGTGTGGACTCCCAGCGCGCCGAGGGGATCGGAAGCGGTGGTGCTGTGCATGGTGATGGCGACGTCGCAGGAAGCCGAGCTCCATGGGGCGACCTGGGTATGGGGCAGCGGCAGTGCAGGAAGCCGGGTAGGCTGGCCACGGGAGAAACGGAGTGCCGCCCGCGTCGGGCTGGGTATTGAGTGCGTCGCACCGCTTTTGGTCAACAGAGAGCCCAGTGCGTGGCGCTCTGCCGTGGAAGGCGTCATCATTGTTGATTCCCAACGACTAAGGCGAGAGGGACGATGTCCACCGGCACTTGTCCTCGTTCGCACAACGCAGATTGTCGCCGGGGCGCATGCTCGTTCATCGCATGGATCGGTGTTGCACTTCATGCACATAGGCAGCTAGCTATACGGGAGAAAACATGCACCTGCATGAGGTCCGGACCATGCATGAAGTCGTCTGCGTCCTCCGCGGCTCTGTTGTAATCTATGCCGGTGTGGGCAGCGACCTTGCACGGTGGCCACGACATGAACCCTTTGTCTCCTCCGACCGCTGGATCTCGCCGAGATCGTCTTCTCCGAGACATCGATCTCGGACATGAACCGTTGTCTCCTCCGGCCGCTGGATCTCGCCGAGATCGTCTCCTCCGAGACATCGGTCTCCTACGTGAGGGATATGTCACCTGCACTCGTTGGACACAAGGTCTCGGCGAGATCGTTTCCTCGAAGCTCTGGCCTGCGTGAGCGAGAAGTCGTATGCACGAGTTGTGCGTGCGTATCCTCTGATCCTTGCTTTATATAGGGAGCAGGCCAAGCCTAAAACGGTGCGTTGGTGTGTAGCGTGTCCGTGTTGGACTATAAGTCATCTGAAGACACGACGACGGATCGATCGACCACGTAGGAATCCAAGCGACAGACGAAGGAAAATTAAAAATCGAACCGGTACATGACTTATGGGTGGCAGTGGTGGGTAATTTGTGCGAACTTTAGGGGTATTTTGAACGACGTACGAGAAGAAGGCTTAATGCTTTTATTATTAGGTATAGATATGGCCTAAATGGCCACCTTGTGTAATATGCAATGCCGGATGTGTAACAGTTACAGACCATTGAGGCACACGAAGAAGTGCTAGAGATTTTGTTTTTTGTATCAGTAAACATATTATTGCCATTTGATTGGTCAAGTAATTTGAGAGCTATTTGCTGTGTCTGTTTGAGTTCAAGAATTTTAAGCAGAAACCATTACAATTTGCACTGTTTCTCAGTGAATTTGGCTTGCCGATATTCTAGTTTCCATTAGACTAAGATTGGTTTGGTTCGAACTTTACATGTTCGAGTGCAGACGTAATGCGCCTAGAAAGAGTATGAATGACCCCTCCACTGATGCGACTGTTGCATTTCGTCTGTTCCTCTGGTCAATCTGGTCGACTCCGTACTTATGAATTTCTGCAGGTGCCAAACTCATCTATCATTATAATAATATTATGGAACTCGTTCAAATTTCAAAACATCTGAGGGCATAGTACCATTTCAACTACAACAATATACAGATCATAGCAGTTGAGTCAGTAGCTTAGCTACAGTGAAACGATAAGGTTCGGGCCAGGCACCCGCAGCTTTCTCCAATCGTCCCGAGCTCCCTCCTCCCACGCCGCCGGCCTCATGCTCCTCCAAATGGGCGGCTGCCCCGCCGCTCCTTCTCGCCTGCTCGCCCATCCCCACACCTCCCCCCTCCTCGGTCTCCGGCGCCGCCCTTACTCCACAAGGAGACTCTCCAAGGTCGTCTCCTACTACGGCCTCACCACTCCGCCGTACAAAACTGTAAGTGCGACCCACATCGCTGTCCTATTCGCGCGCCGCCATTAAAGATGTCAGCTCCAGATTGTTCTTGCCTGCGGCGTGTTGCAGGATGCTCTGGAACCTTATATGAGCAAGAAAGTCATCGAGCTGCACTGGGGCAAGCATCAGCAGGATTACGTGGATGGTCTGAACAAGGAGCTCGCCACCAGCTCCTTCTACGGCCACACCCTGGAGGATCTCATCAAGGAGGCCTACAACAACGGCAACCCCTTGCCGGAGTACAACAATGCTGCCCAGGTAAATCGATGTCTTTGTTCTGTTCGGTCTAATGAATCTTGCCTACTAGTCTTGTTCATTTGCTTACTGAAGAACAGAGTACGGCACACTAGGACTTCACCCTCATGGCTAGAGATGTTTTTTGCGATTCTGATCTTGTGTCCTATGATATGTAAGGTCTGGAACCATCACTTCTTCTGGGAATCGATGCAGCCGGAAGGCGGTGGCTCGCCCGAGGCGGGTGTGCTGCAGCAGATTGAGAAGGATTTTGGCACGTTTGCTAATTTCAGGGAAGAGTTCATGCTCTCCGCATTGTCCCTGCTCGGGTCTGGTTGGGTTTGGCTTGTCTGTAAGTTTCCCTTTACCATTTCTTTCAAGTACAGAAACTGTTGATTAATTTCAAATTTCAAGGTGCTGATTTTCTGAGCATGGCTTCAAATATGCCCGATTAATATTCCATTCACTGCGGAATGTTTTGCTTATTGTAGTGAAGAGAAACGAGCGGAAACTCTCAGTAGTTCACACGCGAAATGCTATCAACCCACTAGCTTTTGGAGATATTGTAAGTTTACTCAATCTTCTTTTTGTTTGGGTTTTATATTGTTCTCTGTTGAATTATTTGAGACATTTCCAGCCTTATCTCTGCAATGACATTCCATGTCTTCTTCTGTTTCAGCCGATTATCAGCCTAGACTTGTGGGAGGTAAGGAAATTGACTCTCGTTTTAGATCCTGCTATGTGCCAAGTACTGACATTTCTACTTTTCTGTTCAGCATGCTTACTACTTAGATTACAAGGTACGCTTCAGATATCCTGCATGTTACCTATATTAAAAATTGAACAACATAGTACTAAGGTATCGGAAAACATCTCAGCCGCTTTCTAACAATGCAGGATGACCGGCGAGCATACGTGTCAAACTTCTTAGACCATCTCGTCTCTTGGCACACTGTCACTCTACGCATGATGCGTGCGGAGGCTTTTGTGAACCTAGGTGAACCAAATATCCCAGTGGCATGAGATGATATGGATATGACCTGGAGTTCTCTCCGCATATGGCGTCATCACGAGGTAATTTTTCTTGCAGCATTACACCTGGCATATGTGCAGCTTAATAAAGTAATTCACCATTCAGTTCCCTGCGTGTGGAGTGGTATGCAAATAATCAAACTAGGATCTGGGCCAGCAGCCTCCTATTATGTTTACTTTTCTAAATATGAGATGTGTAGCAGCATAGCAGTACCAGAAATTATACTATGTTGATACATGCGATGTTGATATATTATGTACTGTTTCTACTTTCTTCTCATGGCACAACAAAGCTTCTCTTGAAAAGCTAGCACATAAGGCGATCTATTATTGGCTTTGAGACTCAGGAACATGCAGCTCGGAATAGGTAGAGTTGACATGACGCTGTTTCTTTAGCTGAGGTAGGAAGTAGGAAGCGTGCACCTTGGAGGCAAGAGCAGAAAAGGTAGTGAAATTTGGTTGCATCTTAGTATAGAATGTCTAGGGGTATGTTTGGATGGGGTTGTGTTGTTTCTGTTCTTCTCTGTTTGGGGCACACAATTGCTTAGGTGTCTGAACTGGATTGAAGAAACCGTTACATTCTCATGAACAAAGCTAAATCACCTAATTACATTCTCATGAACAAACTAGTACCAATATGGAGCGCTGAACATTCTTTCTTAAATTAGTAGACACAAATACTTGTTGTCAGGCTTGGTTTGTGTTGCTGAACTTATTTTAATATCTTTTGCATAAAAAGAGAAACGAGACCAGGAAAAAAGCTGGCTAATAGAACAATAGGCAAAATCTAGTTGGAATGGCTGGATTAGCATAACCCACCTCAATGCCGAACTCAGCCTCAATAACAGCAGTAGTAACTAGTAAGTTCAACTTAAAGAAAAATATAACTTTTCTGCCGGGCCTTAACTTTTGCTTCTGAACTTAGTTAATGTACTACACAGTAGTCTGAAAACTCCCGTTGAGGTACCTTTTTTTTTAAGTATAAGAGGTTAAATGAAGTAAGATTGGATGCTTTTTGTAAGGTTTTATCTTTTAAACATGCTCTGAATTGTCTACACATTGTAAACATCAAACGGTGTTATATTCTGACAACAGAAAACTCAACATCACACTAATGATATATTCTAACAACAGAATATTAATTTATCATCGAAGCATCCACTAGACCTATTGATTTTATGTTTTCCTTGCCCTGCACTGAGCTATTTGGTGCGATATTCTTGCACCCATTATATGTCCATCTCAATTTCCAAGGCCCACTTCCACAATTGTTTTAAACACGCCAAGTGGTTTTCTTGCCATCCTACCATGAGGGCAGGTAAAACTACTTTATTCGTTTAAGATATTCTAAAATATCCTGACCCCCTTTTTTAATCCATTTTAGCAGGTATGCCAAGGGAAATCCTGAACCACATCCTACTGGAGGAGGCGGAGAGTGGTGAAGGCGGCATCGTGTGCGACCTCAAGCATCCTCGATTGTTTCTACAGGGAAGTGATGTCCCAGTTTCGAGTTACGCTATAAAGCAGACATGGACGCTTCAGAGCATGTACGGGCTATCGGTCTAACTTCTGCTTGAAGCAACAGAATTTTGTTAAAAACCTTTACGCTTTCTTCATGTAGTGCTGTTAGAACGAGAAGTCCCTGCTTCCCACGGCTCGCGGTCGTAGTTTCATCATTCTGTTGTAACCGAATCCAGCAATTATGCATCGAGGCATGCCTGCATGAATATTTGACTTTGCTCCAAAATCCTCTCGGGGTACTGAAACTGGAGATCGAAATACTACTGAGGGCATTTTACACTTTTGCAGCACAAGAATTTTGCAGCAGTCGATTCATTTTCTGTCGGAAAGGAAAATATTCACGCTTACGAAACGGCGACCAGAGAGCATCCTGGGCAGAAAGAGTGTGGTGTACTTTGGGAATGAAATGCTATGCTTAGCAACTGATAGTTGCAAAGTTGCCGTGGGCATATTATCCTTTTCCCTTTTTCGTCTGATTCTTTCGAACAAATCGAATGGCCCCTGTGCAGTCGTAGACGGCTTTTAAACTTTGCAGATCCTCTAGATATCCTGACCGTTGAACTAATCATTTACCTTTCGTATTCTTTAAGGCAAGAAAATTGTAGGAAAAGATTGTGTTATGAGGACGTTTGCACAAGGAGAAATAGCGTCCAGTTAGCTGAACCGTTTGCCAGTAGGTATGGCAGGTTGGGCTGTTCAACCCCAATCAGCCACAACAGCTATGGAGAATCGATAGTAGTTGCGCATGTTCGTTTTCAGGCTTGAGACAATTTCAGGGAGTAGAAAATAAGTGAAAGAAACGGCGGAGTGGTTTGATCACAACCAGAATCTGGTGCTAATTCATATGCCATGATCACAGTAACAATCCTGTATGGAGCAATAATTTATATATTTAAGTACAGTATCTGACAGATTTCTCACGAAGGTAAGCTACAAGGCACACACACACACACGCTTATTACTATGATGAAATCTTAAATTTTCGGGGGTAATTGGATGGAGGCCGGTGGATCTCCATCTTGTTCATGCAGTCTGGAGTTGGGCTAGTTCCTAGTTGCAGCAGCAGCAGAGGCAGTCGAGGCAGCACTCGCAGGTCTCGTAGCAGCAGAAGCAGCACAGCGCCGTGAACACGCTGCAGTGCACCCAAGTTAGTCGCCACACACAAAACCTCAGAGGTTGCTCACAGAGATCGAGAAAAATTATCATAAACGGAAGAATATAAACAGAAAATGGAAGAATAAACAGGAGGGGCATCCTCTATCTTTGTAATTTGTGCAAAGTTTTTTCTTCTTCAGATAACTGAAGAGTTGTATTTCTTCCTGCCGATCGGTGCGCACAACCGAGAAATGAAATTGAGATTTGTCGAAGAGCAAACAAAACCGAGGGAGTTGGTCTCACCATGCGTAGAGGCAGCCCTTCTCCTCGTGGCGGCGCTGCACGTGGTCGGAGTAGGACATCTCCTGCGACGACGGAGCGTTATACATCTTGTCTGGCTGGCTGGAGAAGAAGGCTGCACTCTCTTGTTCCTGCGGCTTGTAGGATTGGAAGAAGGATACTATCTCCTGTGGCTTGCTGGTTTGGAACAAGAGGATGGTGTTTTATAGGCTGGGAAGGCTGCACTTGTGCATAGCCTGTGCCACAGGTCGTTTTGCTCAGGCCGACTAGAACAAGTGGCAAGGGTGATTTGTTGTACTAACTTGATATCTGATTTGCAAGTTTTGTCTTTTATTACTGTCTGTCACTTCTACCCGTCGGTTTCGTGCTAGACGACGACGACTATTTTTTAAGAACAAAGGCCGAAACAGCCCGGCGATAAATTAATAGCGCCAAACGGCGAGAAGGTACATAGTGCTGAACCCAGCATACAAAACAACCCCACGCACACACAGAAGACAGAACTATAAGGCGATTACAGGTAGACACCGCCGAACACCGCCACCGTCCACACAGGTAGACAGGCTCAACAAACCCCTCAACGGGACGCCGAGGAGACTAGGGCGAAAACATCGCCACTGACCACAAAGCTGCAGTCAGGCTCAACAAGGGGGCCACAGAGAGACGCCGGTGAGATAAGGTGAGCGCCGACGACCACCGCCACTGACCACAGAAGCTGCAGACAGGCACCAGGTACCTCCACACAAGAAACGCCGATGTGCAAAGGGAGTTGTAGACCTTGCCGGAGATAGCTTGGCGAGAGGATGCCACGGCAGCCAACACCTCCCAACCTCCGGGAAGCAACCAACCGTGTGCTCCAAAGCGGTGTCTTCAAGAAGAGCACGACGCCAAAGCGCCGCCACCGCCCGATCAGAGGATATCAAGTTTTCACCCGGAGCACGGGAGATGACCGAGAGAGTCTCACAACGGCGCCTTCAAGAAGGGAACGGCGTCCAAGGACGTCGCCGCCGCGGTCCGGAAACAGCCCGGACAAAGGTTTCCCTTTGACTTGACTCAGGGTCTCCCACACGAGTAGTCGCCTGACAGTCACCACGCCGCACACACGGCCGCGGACACCGACCAGCACCAGAACCACCGGCACGCCCGCCAACCCAGTGATTCCCACCATCCAGGGCCGCCGCCCCGGCGTTCGAGCTCTGCGCTCCGCTGAAGAAGGATAACACCGAGGAGAAAGGGAACCATCCCAGGTCGGCAACCAGCAGCCCCATGGCTACGGACGGCCGAGCTGGTGCGAGTGCCGATGCGTTCGGACAGGGCCCGGGGCCCCTGCCCCGTCCCTAGTCGCGAGGCGACCCGAGGCCGCACAACCCGAGCGACCACCGCCGGGCCCTCCTCGCAGATCCACCAGGCCAGAGCGCCGCCGCCGACCGTGCCCGCCACGGCCGCGACGGCCAGCCTGCTTTCGCCGCGCTCCCGACTGCCACCAACCCGCCGAGACGCAGAGCAACGCCACCAGCCACCGCAGCCACACCAGGGGAGCCGCCGCCGTCGCCGGTGCGCCAGGACCGAGCGGCCACCGCGCCGCCACGGCCGGCCACGCCACGACGCCCCGCACCAGCGCCGCGCCCTCAAGCGACCGCCGCACCCGCGCGCCGCCACCGCTCGAGGGGGAAGGAGAGGCCCCGCCGCCGCCGACGCCGCGCGGGGACTTCCCGGCGACGCCCTCCGGCGGCGGCGAGGGAAGGGGAGGTGGAGGGGTGGGGGATCCGGCGGCGGAGATCTAGGGTTTCCCCTTGCCGCTCGCGGGAGCGGCTCGGGAGAGAGAAGCTAGGGACGCCTAGTTTTGTCCTTTAACTTGCTGCAGACGACGACTTACGGGAAGCATGGCTTCATGTAGAAAATCTGGAAAAGAAGGCTCAGCTTTCCAACAGTAAATGAAAAAGGATTCAAGTTGGTCCTTGTTTTCTCCATCCATTATTTTGCATCTTTGTGCACTAGTTTGGTTTTTTTTTTGAAACTGTGGGGCAAAAGCTTTGCCCCATATATTAATTAAGCAGAAGGTGCCCGGTTTATTAGTTTTGATTTAGTATCTTCTTGACTTTCTTTTTGACGAGGGGAGTTCCTAGTTGAGTGGTCAGTTCTGACGGGCTGGAATGAATCGACCGCCTAACTGTGCCCGCCCTATGGATGAGGTCATGGATCCATGGCCATGATGGGTGTGTGACTGTGTGCAGTGTGTTCTATGCAAGATTAGTTAGCCTCCACCTCCACTAATGTGCCTGCAAAGTTGGCTACTGGGTCACTATCTACAAACAAATAGACTATAGATTATTGCAAGTATCAAATCACGCTTCTAAAAAAGACGAAGTCCTATCTTGATGGATACAGACATCTTGTCTTGCTGATCTCCTCAAGGGTAATCGAAATGGAAAAGACAAAAAGTGAGGACAGAGGAGACAAGCTTAGTTCATTACCATGCATAGAGGCAGCCCTTCTCCTCGTGGCGCTTGGAGCAGTGCTCGTAGTAGGACATGTCCTGCGGCGGTGGAGGGTTATTGTACATCGTCGCCGGCAGGGGAACGTTCCTCTCGATTCTCCGGCTAGCTTTCAACCTCACTTAACTATCTTCTACCTTCTCTAAGCACGGTTATTGCACTTAATTAGCATTTCGATGCAAAATCTGAATACTTTATAGGGCCGAGAGGTCTCTAACCTTGTGTACATATGCCAATGGCTAACCTTGGAAGGTATCCTTGTATTTCAGGCATCATCTGGACTTCTGGAGAAAAAAATGAGACTTAGTTTCCTTCGACCCGAAGATTTACAATTTTTCACCTACCAGCTATAATTCCCATTGAATTGATTCACTACATGACCATAATTGCTGGCGAGTACAAATTAACCAATAGGTGTGCTGGCATTTCTTAGTTATTTACTCTCCATGGTGGTAAACACAGTTCACACCTTCAACCTAATGAAGTTTTGTTTGCTGGAGATGTTATAAAAAACTTATGTCTGCTGATGAGGCCATTAGCGAGTGTCGAGTAACCAAACAATTCATTTTTTTTTGAGAACCAAACAATTCATTAACTAACGCCCTGTCCATTTTCATCCCCAAGCTGCCAGTTGACAGTAACAACTTTTCCTTAGCGGCTAAGTGATGAGATGAGACTATGGAGCGTAGCAATCGCAGAGTACTCACGACTGGAACGAATGACAAGTGGATTGGAAAGCCTCCCACGTCCTGTTCTTGGCGTGGATTTTCCTCCGCCGGGACGCTGACTTCTACACGTTGTATCCTAGAAGAAAAATCCGTCAGCGTCGAACAACCGCCACTTGAGATTAGACGACAGCATGTTAACGTGACTGGAAAGTATCTTGCAACTTGTAAATTAAAAAAAACCTCAAAATAAATACATGTAATTCTATTTCTATGTTGGGAGCGACGGGGTGTCTATTTCTCATGCGGTTCCCAGGCAGATCAGAAGTAGCTCCCTCCCCTTATTTCCAGGGCGACCGCCCCTCCAGCCCAGAAGCATTCCATGTGATTGCCTCTGGGTTTTTTTTTTGAAAAGGGGAAAAGCCCAAGCCTCTGCATCGATTGATGCACACGGCTTTTATTGCATTGTCTTAGTAGTTCAGAGTTTACATCTCAAGAAACAAAACAAAGTATCAAGCAACGACACCCAGCAAAAAGTAAATGAAACAAAGAAGCTTCTTAAGCGTCTTGTAGTCTTCTCAAGCGTCTTGAATTCTTCTAGACATACGCTAGGTACCCCGGGTATAGATATCCGAAGCGACCGCCTGCAGCCGGGTGCATCTAGAGTTTATAAGCGCACATTGCGCCTCTAGGAACAGGAAAGACCACTCGTGAATCGAGTGGGACGCCTTGGGGATTACCTGAAAAAAGTTAGTATGTGATTGCCTCTGGTGTCTCCTCCTGCCCAGGTCTAATGTATACTGCATGGATGATCAAAGTTCAATGCTATTGTCTAGATTGAACAAGATCGTGAGAGTACTGAGAATGCATTTAGAATAACTCTCAACTAGTAACAAGCGGATGTATTAAGATAGATGAATATCTTTTGCGCGAGTCAAATTAATAGGTCAAATCAAATCACCTCATTTTAGTAGGCATATATAAATCAACTTCAGATGGGTGAACATCAAGCATTGCATGCGTAATTATTTTCATTTTTTTGCTTTCCCAAAAGGGAAAATAATTCATAGGTAACTTGATGGATGGTGTTTACATCTTACATAACTTATCCACTTGAGATATTCGAGTTCACTTCTGAACCTCATTGCAGTCCTATTAATGTTTTTTTTAGAAGCAACGATACCTATGAGGAACTAAGCATATAATTTGAGCTGTAATAAGAAAGGCATATACATTCAAACTAGGCCCATAACCTAGAGCTGGGTTAATAACACTGAAACGTGAGCATATGAATTGGATCATATGAAGTGGTAAAACATATGGTTCAAAAGATGTAGTATCATTGGTAGATCATATCGAGCATATGCCAATGTAAAGATACGATTTTACACCATAAAAGGTGTAGGTAGCAACAGCGCATACGCTGAAATTGCTGACAGCTGTAGCCACACAAGCCGATAAATTCATTGCAGTCAGCTACCAAAGCAACTTCACATCAATGATCCCTAGCGCATATATATGGTAATATTCGGAGTCTCTTAGTTCACTTTGCTGTAGTGACGATGAATGAAGGTGATCCATGTACTCAACAAGTAATGATCACATCTTATCTGAATGAGCTGCATAGGCTTGAGAGACATTGGGGATTATTCTACCGCACGGCAGCAAAGAGTATGAACATTTCAGTGGTTTCAGGCTCTTTCACAGGGGCGGGACGAGCATTCCATGAATACGTCAGCAACCTTGACGCACTGCATTTGTAGAATGCTAGAATTGGCGATGTCACCCTTCCCTGCTGTGAACGCCAAAGGATTATGATAACGTTGTTACTTCTTCTTCGCCTGAGCGAAGTAGAACCTAGTGTGATTGTGTATTGTTGGAATCATGGCAACATGGAATAGTACGACGGGCATGCCGTTTATAAGTAACATACACTCATTGTTATAGATTAGCTTTTGCAAGCCCTCCATTTGGACAGGATAGAGCGGTCCGTGTGTGCTATATCCTATCGCTTACGGTACAAAATTGAAAATTACAAGTGCTCTGCTTTATTTTCATACAGTCCAACTAGTAGATAAGTTCGTACTTTGATGTTTGAGCTAGTTCTTAACATTATAATGTTTCAGAGATCAGGAGTAACTGATATCGTCTTGATATTTAATACTATATTTTCTGTATTGAAAAAATTACGACAGTCGAGCAGGTAGACACAGTTCACACTTTCGCTTAATTAACTTTTGTGTGTTGAGAACGGGTGTTAACCCGTTGGATTCTATAGCCTTGATCAGAATTATTGAGAGCGCCCTTTATCCATTTTTTTTTTGTGTGTGGACATACCATAAATGAAACTTGTGTGTACTGATGGAACTAAGGAGCTAGCAGTCGCAGTAACGAATGGCACAAGTGGATCCGACGCATCAGGGGCCCTGTTCTTGGCGTGGATTTTCCTCCGTTCGAGCCTGGGACGCTGACTAGTACACGTTGTATCCTAGAAGAAAAATCTGTCAGCGTCGAGCGAGACAACAAGAGGATTTGTTTGATCTGGCCCGTCATCTCACTTGGAGTCCATTGATTTGCGAGGAGAAGAGACCAAGAATGTACACCGTGCTCGATACCAACCGCCACTTGAGATCAGACGGCATGTTAACAAAAACACCCCAAAATAAATACATGCCATTCTATTTCTATGGTTGGAGCGTCTATTTCTCATGCGGTTCCTACCAAAGAGCTGTCAGCGAACACATGGAAACTTTTGTAGCCTCATGTCATAAAAGCTCTCTCATGAACTTCGTCACAGGAAGTGAAGAACTCCCAAGTCTCACCTTGGCTCCTGTCCGAAGGAAAGGAGTATGGTAAGAAGATAAGGACATGTACAATGGTAGAGAAGGTAAGAAGATAAGGACATGTACAATGGTAGAGAAGGCGCGCCTTCTCTTAGCCATCCACATCATTTAGAGAAGGCAAAATTATGAGTTGTAGAATGCATTATCTACTATTGTTATCCTTAACAATTAATGAGAGTTAATTATATTTTAGTAGGAAAATATATTTCTAAGGGAAGACAAATGGTACAATGGTAAAATTAGCATTCTCTTATTTCGTAAGAGATCATCTCTTAGCTAAGGGAAGGCAGCCTCCCCTTTCATTATTCTCTCTCCTCCAACTAGACAAATATCCTACGTGTCAACGCTAAGAGAAGTCTGACGTCACCCCATTGTACATGCACGCATGGAAAAAATAAATGCAAGCAGCTGATCAATAATGAAAAGCTGCGATTAAAGAATATCAAATTAAGATCTTTTACAATAGCTCTTGCATTTAAGAATCATATTTTTTGGCGTCAAACTGGGAACTTTTTGGTGCCATTACTGCGATATAGCAGAAAAATAAATGTTGGCTACAGAAGGCAAGTGCACCAATCAAAAAATACAACGTAGAGTATGAAGCTACACATACGTTTTAACATACTTGCATATTATCAACACATCAAGTTGAAAATTTGCCACAGAACAAAATATATCTAGACATATACTTCACACAAGTAAGTCAAAATCAACAAGATAATACTCCTCCGATCCGTATAAAGGGTCAGAGGGGGGGGGGGGGGGGGGGATCAACATGGCACGCACAAATTTATTCCTATACTAGCGACAATCACGGCCGGTGTTTCATTTGCCAGGACATAAGTAACGCTACGAGGAATCCATTACTTACTTTCAAGATAAAAACATAAATTCCTTGTCACTCCAGTCCCGTTTGGAGTGGGTCACCATCGGTTTATATATGTGTGTTCGACGTTCTTTTGTGATGTTTGCTGCGTTGTCGGCAAGATTCGGTGTGGCGCCCCTGTTGTTTCACTGATTGAGTAGACTTGTCCTTGTAGTGCGAGTGGGCGTGGCCCTCGTTGTTTGAGTGGGTTCACCCCATCCATGTAGGCATTTTGAAGATTTTTCTAATGAACCAGGAAATAATCTTCTTCTTCTTACCTAATGAAATGGGTAAAATTTTGCCTCCTGCTTTTTGTGAAATGTGAAATTCCCTGGAAAATTCAGAGCATATTAGTCAATGGTTTGCCCTTGTGGTAGGGAAGCGCTTGGTCTTGTGACGCTGATTCATTTCGAGAGATCCGGTAGGTAGGGAGATCCTTTTCTATTGTTGCAGTGATTTGGGATCAAAAGATACTTGTGGAGCAAGCTCGTATAACAAACTTGATCTATAAAAGGCAAGGAAAGTGTGTTCATTTGTATGTCTCCCAAATCCGATGTTTTTTCTGAAAGAGTGAATTCCATTTCTCATCCACTAGTTATGAAATCGTCCAGATTACCCATTTTAGAAACACTGGACCCTATTTTTCTGATTCATTCTCGTTGGGCAAGGTGTGAGATGATGATTGAGGTTAAAAAAGTATCAGGACAACAACAGGGAATTGAACAGATGGTGAAGAGATGAATGGGCATTATTGTCGATGATGCCATCCAAATGTTTACATACTTTTAGGTGCAACATAGACATTAGGTGCTGGTCTATTCTACTAGCAAACATGTCAAATAGAAAAATGGGATAAAACCGTGTTTAAAATTTATATACAGTGTATTTCTGATTTTGTTTCAAATAATGGGGTAACAAGTGTCACAAGTACACAACCATGGGTACAAAGTAGAATGCATTCTTTCTGCAACGAGAGTAAAAGTTTTGCCCATTTCCATTAATTAAGCAAGACGCCTAGTGCAAAATACGCCATCAGGGCCAAATAAATACAAACCCAAGTGTTTCACGCCGATCGCCGTGGGCACAAATGATTTATTTCTAAAAACTATCGCTGTTCACTCATTCTAAAATTCCCAACAAATAAGCATGTGAAACGAGGCGGTATATGTTCTATGAACAAAATGAAGGTTGGTGACCGAGGTCCACCAATCCTTGACCAAAGCGAAGCTGCTCCAAATCTTGAAATTCCAGTCTTCGAAGTTCGAACCCAAGCCAAGAACACACAATGTCCCAAATACGAATGGAGAAGTGCCAGCCGAGAAGGATGTTGGCAACCGTTTGTGGCTCCCGCTTGCAAAGCTGACATAGGCTACGTTAGCCAGCCCGTCCTGTGCAGATGATCAACTGTCCACACTGAACCAGCATGCTAAAAATTTGCATTGAGGAGTGAGGAGGCGTCCAATTGTCCAAACCACGGGCCGTATGATGGTGGGTGTGGAGACGTGAAACTGCGTAGCGTACCCTGACTTTGCTATGTAAGAGCCAGAGGGAGAAGCATGACATGTGATTGCATCCGGTGTCCCTTCCTACCCAGCTCCAACGTAGTAGTGTACTGAATGGAGATGATCAAAATTTATTGTTCTTGCGAAGATTGAACAAGATTCTGATTATCTATGTAGATTTTTTATGATTTTAAATCATCTCCCGAATGACCGAACTCCAACCTAGACAGCACAAGAGTTTGACTTTGCCATCGATGTTTTAAGGCTCGACGCATGACTTAGCCATTTTTGTGTTCTCTCCAGCAATCCAACAACTGATGTTTTCAGAGAGAGAATGCGGTTTGGAATAATTCAACTTTTAACGAGTTGATGTATTAAGCTAGATGAATATTTCGTGCAAATCAAATTACTAGGCCCAACAAATCACCTCAGGTTACTCGCCATATATAAGTCAACTTTAGATGGTTATACCTTGCGTTCGTATTTTTTTTGCTTTGCATAAGGGAAAAAAAATGGGTGATGTGTATATCTTACATAACTAATCCACTTGAGATATTCGGGTTCACTTCTAAACCTCATTGCAAACCTATAATGTTTTTATAAAAGCAACAATACATATGAAGAACTAAGCACGTAATTTGAGTTGTAATAAGAAAGGCATCCAAATTCAAACTAGGTCCAGAAAAGCTAGAGAGCTGGTTGTACACCAATAACACCAAAACTTGAGCATATGAAGTGGTAGAACATATGGTTCATTAGATATAGTACCCATGGTTTATTAGCGTAAATCATATGTACGGCATGTGAGCATATGAAATGGTAAAGATACGATTTTACACCATAAATGGTGAAGGTAGCAAATCAAATCGACTATGAGAAGTAGCGCATGCGCTGAAATAGCACATATGTAGGCGCACCCGCCGATAGATTCATTGCAGTGAGCTACCAAAGCAGTTTCACATCAATGACCCCTAGAGGATATATATATAGTAATATTTGGAGTCTCTTAGGTCACTTTCCATTAGTGATTATGAATGACGATCATCCATAGACTCAACAAGTAATGACCACATCTTATCTAAACTAGCAAAATGCCCGTGCGTTGCAACGGGAGAAAAAAAATCCGAGTCGTACTTTGTAAAGGGACACAAACTAATAAACTTACAATACATTTGGGTTGTCATTTCGTGGCACAAAATCGAGTCATAGTGTATCGGTGAAACATTTCGGTCGAGAGAAACAAAAATGCTTGGTTAGACCGTGTAGTGTTTATTTTCACTCGATTTTATGACGAAACCTTCAAAACAATCATAGAAAATATTTGATAACGTCGAACTGAAATTTATAATTTTAAAAAAATTACACTTGAGCACAAAAATAAATACTCGAAGCACACTCCACACCACAGTGCCACACCACTCGTCCTCATCACACACGGACACACCGCACGACACAACAGGACACCACACAGCACATACGATGCCTTCCTTTGACCCTTTCCCTTGCCTTATCTTCTTCTTTCTTGTTTTTCTTTCTCCTCTCTTCCCTCTCTTATCTTCTCCCCATCTCTCCTTGCAGCAGGCTGCAGCGCTGCTCCCTCCAGCCGTCCCGTCCCGTTCCGGCCATGGCTCCCTCCCCCCATGGCTCCTCTCTCCTCCGGCCGTCGCCTCCGCTCCGGCGCCATGCCTGCCATGCTCCGGCGCTTCCTGGAGGATGCGCGCGTGGCGGAGCAGCTCCTTGGGTGGAGCGGCATGAAGAAGGCGAAGTGGATGGGCACCTCTACCTCGCCTGGAAGCCCTTGCCGCCTCCTGCAGAAATATCTTCCCCTCGAGGTCCTCCTTGCTCCACGAAGACGGACAAGCTTGTTGCCCTCCTCGCGTCGCCTCCGGCCAGCTAGCTCCTGCTGCGCCTTTCTGCTCTCTCTCCAGCACCTTGGGAGCCCTGCTGCCGCTCCCCACATCAAGTGCGGCCCTCCGCCCCCGCACACACCATGGTCGGCTCATCGCTCGGTTCCGGTCGCGAGCCCGCGGCGACTGTGAGTAGTAAGGGCCCGAGCTGTTGGTGTTGCTGGGTGGATCGGCGCGCGCCAGCAGCACCTCGAGGTTCTCCAGCCACACAGTGGCGGCGACGGCGGTGTTCCCCTGCCCTGGATTATTCTCTATTTCTTCTTGAAGCGCTCGCGGACGGAGATGTGTATATGCTCGCTCGGGCTGAGGACGAACCGGTATGCGACTTAGTGAAGGACTGCGGGTTAATTTCTGTATTCCTGAGGGGCTAAATCGCAAAACGGCGCGACGCGGTTGATTTGCAAGAACATTAGGGACTTAAATGCAAAACTTCCAGGACGTACGACAACCACGGTTACTCATATTATATAGTAGAGATGAGCTGCATAGGCTTGAGAGAGATTGGGAATTAATCTAGCTACCACGGGACAGCAAGCATCGTGAACAGTATATCTCTGTCAAACTCTTTCACAGGGCCGGGACGAGCATTTCATGAATATGTCATCAACCCTGAAGCACCGGATTTGCCTGTGTTCACCGCCAAAGGATTATGATAATATTGTTACTGCTTCTCCTGCTGAGCTAATCAGCTAAGTAGAAGTCAGTGTGATTGTGTATCGCTGGAAACGCGGTAACAGGCAACAACGCAACGTAAGGCGAGCATAAAGTTTATTGGTAGCATGCCATAGCTTTGGACCCCATTTCAATATTTGTCAATGCACAGCTGGTACCACTAGTAGAAAACAGGACTTTCGTCCGGGTCTGGGCCGGGACTAATGGTCCGGACACGTCGCCGCGAAAACGCCAAAGCGTACGGCACCCTTTAGTCCCGGCTCGCTAGGGCCCAATAGCCCAAACGCCGAATTGCAGAGGAACTGGCGGGATTTTTGTTGAAAGAGATGGTAGACGACGCCGGAGAATTTAGTGTGAATAGGCGCTACTGATGATCCCCGGCCGTGTAATCGAATAGACAGGCTCTAGTCCCGGTAATTGTGATCTCCATGTAACTATCAAAATTGTATATATTTGTATGCTCGATCGTAAGACAAGTTATCTTATATATGCACGAACGTGTACGGTATGTGGGTAGCGTAGAAATACGAAAACTATTTTGAAGAAAGAAAAAATAAAAGAAAACAAAATGAATTTGCACAGATCATTAGTCGCGGCCCGTTATACGAGCCGGGACTAAAGGGGTGCCCCCAGCGCGCTCCGCGGCGGCCACGTGGAGGGCCTTTGGTCCCGGCTGGTAACAGGGCCGGGACTAAAGGTTGGGCCTTTAGTTCCGCTTGGCCTGTCCCGGTTGGCCAAACGGGAACTAAAGCCCCTCACGGGCCAGGACAATAGGCCCTGTCTCCACTAGTGTACGTGCGTATATGCCTAATCTTAGATGCATTGTATGAAGACAAAAAGGGACTTAATTAGTTTCCTTTGCACCGAAGCATTCCAGATTTTCACCTACTTCTGTTTTCTTTGACTTTATTTACTACACAGCTTATTTCATTGTCAAATACCAAATTGAGCATATGTTTGCTGTTTTTTCTTTTGGAAAACAACGTTAGTGCTGTTTTCGTTCATTAAGAGGAATAAATAAGTAAAAGTGACTCAAAACGGAATGAAGAGGAGGAAGAAACTCAAACTCTCCAAGAGAGAGGAGAGAGAACAACACAGCACAGCTAAACATAACTAGGTGAATAGGGAGTACAAGGTCGACATCAGGATCTTGACCAATCAGCAAAGACACGGCGGGGTCTTTCATCTTCATCTAACCCACAGTGCTGGAATATTTGTATGTCCACGTAAGTACAGTCACAATTTCACCTCACTTTGTGTGCTGATGGAGCCATCTGGCGGTAAACAAGATGTTCATGTATCAATGCTCCAATGTTACTACTCCATGTTTGTTGGAGATCATGCATGAGATCATTTGTCATTTTTTCTTAGCGTCATAAAGATTAGATGAAACTAAGTAGCGTAGCACTAGCTGTACTAAAATGGCAGATTGGTCGAAACGCCTCTCATGTCCGGATGTCCCCCTTGGCGTGGATTTTCTTCTGCTCACTAGTGGACGTTGTGTCATAGAAAAAGATCAACCAGATTCAACTCGATGGGGACAAACATGAGGATTTGATTGATCTGGCCCCAACGATTATGGTCTTAATTGACGTCCGTTGATTTTGACAAGGAAAAGTGAATAAGAATGTATGTACTTTACGCTGGACAACAACTGCCACTTGTGATCACAAGACATCATGTAACCATTCCGTTACCATGAGCAATCTACTAGTTGAATTTTGCGTGGCGTCACGCCACGCCCTTAGTGACTTAGTATGTTTGTATTTTGATGTAAGTAAATAGCGTTTTTTTAATTTTTTTGATCTAATTTGTGAAATATCGGTATATTTTCCCAAATGTTTGCTAAATTGGAAAGTTCAAACATGTTTTTATTTTCTCATGAGCATGTAGCATTTCTATCGAGCATTTTTTGTTGTACGTTGTACATTATTACAGCGTTAATTGAAATTAGGAAAAGTGCATTTGAATTGTTCGCACATTTTGAGAAAATGGGAATATTCAAAAAAAAAATATAGCATAAGTGGTTTGCATGTTTTTTCTGTCTGTTTTGATATGTTGCTTGCATTTTTGCAGTGGATATATTCAGGGGCATCGATTTTTCGACGGTGCCAACATTTAATTTAAATTAGGAAAAGTGCATTTGAATTAGTCGCACATTTTGTCAAAATTTGCATATTCAATGTTTTATTTGTAGCATAAGTAGTTGGAGTGTATTTTTCTGTTTGTTTTGATGTGTTACCTAGTAGTTTGAAATTTTCAAATATTCACCAATTAAAAATGTTCCAACATTTTTTGCTCCCTGCAA
Organism: Poa pratensis; assembly: GCA_947311845.1. Classification (NCBI taxonomy): domain Eukaryota; kingdom Viridiplantae; phylum Streptophyta; class Magnoliopsida; order Poales; family Poaceae; genus Poa; species Poa pratensis. The sequence continues at coordinate 28,531,609 of CAMZMU010000044.1, read as the reverse complement.
AAAGTTGTGTTTTTTTTTGTGAGCAGGCTGATATATTTTAGAGCATCTGCAATTTTTAAACAAATTGAAATGCTCAAAGATTGCTAATTTTAAATGTAAGTCTACAATGAGTGGAAATGCACATTTTTTCATTTGGATTTCATAGGTAATTTTTTAAAAAAAATCAACTTCATATAATTGGAGCAAGTGTATGTAGATTTATTATAGTTTTTTTACCAAATTGAGATGTGTAAATATGTCTTCATGTTCGTATAATTTATTAGCATTTATTTTTGTGATGTTTGTGGTCAAATATATTTTGGAAAATTTACAATTTAGAATGTATGTAAATTTAAATTCTTCTAGCGTTTACCAAATGATTAGGGTTGGAAGTCATATAAAAAATTTAAATACTCAAACTAAAATTGAGATGTGTAAATATGTTTTCATGTTCGTATAATTTATTAGCATTTATTTTTGTTATGTTTGTGGTCAAAAATATTTTGGAAATTTACAATTTAGAATATATGTAAATTTAAATTCTTCTAGCGTTTACCAAATGATTAGGGGTGGAAGTCATATAAAAAATTTAAGTACTCAAACTTGTAATTTGAGTTGGAATGGTCAAATATGGGTTTGAAATTTGTTTGTCATATTTATAAATACCCTGTGTTTGAAATACTTCGTATTTCAAAAATTGCAAAAGGTTTAGAAATCAGAAAACAGGGGAAAAAAGCAAAAAAGTCATAAAAAATTTAAATACTCAAACTTGTAACTTGAGTTGGAATGGTTAAATATGGGTTTGAAATTTGTTTGTCATATTTATAAATACCTTGTGTTCGAAACACTTTGTATTTGGAAAATTGCAAAAGGTTTAGAAATCAGAAAACAGGAAAAAAAGCAAAAGAAGAAAAAAAACGACGCAGCAGCCAGCCAGGACGGCCTGTGTGGCGGCCCAACTGGCCTGGCTAGGCCCGCTGGGCGTCGTGCTGACGTCACCGACGGCTGGAGCCGCCGCGGCGGCGTGGAGCTCGCCGCCGGCGCACGACAGCGAAGCGGGACGCGCGAATGCGCGCATCCGAAGCGGCTCGACGCGGGGAGGCCGTAGGTGGTGATACGTCTCCAACGTATCCATAATTTCTGCTGTTCCATGCTTATATTATACCATTTGCTACATGTTTTATATACACTTCGTATCACTTTTATGCATTTTCTGGGACTAACCTATTAACAAGATGCCACAGTGCCAGTTCCCTGTTTTCTGCTGTTTTTGGTTTCAGAAAGTTACTTCTGGAAATATTCTCGGAATTGCACGAAACAAAAGGCCAGTCCCTATTTTTCCAGCACGTACACGGAGTCCGAAGGAGAGACGAAGAGAGCCACGAGGTGGCCAAACCATGGTGGCGCGGCTGGGCCCACGCCGCGCCTGGTGGTTTGGGCCCCTCGGGGGTCCGCCGACATCGCCCCTTCGCCTATTTATTCCCCGAGACGCGAAAACCCTAAAACACCGAGCCTTTCATCCAGAACATATTCGCTGCCGCCGCCGTCGTCAACCCTAACTCGGGGGGTTTCTGAAGCTCTTCCCGGCACCCTGCCGGAGAGGGGAATCATCACCGGAGGGCTCTACATCGCCATGCCCGCCTCCGGAGTGATGCGTGAGTAGTTCATCCTTGGACTATGGGTCCATAGCAGTAGCTAGATGGTTGTCTTCTCCACTTGTGCCATCATGTTTAGATCTTGTGAGCTGCCTATCATGATCAAGATCATCTTATTGTAATGCTACATGTTGTGTTTGCTGGGATCTGACTTATATTGATACCTATGTGGAGCTGAATATTATATTATCATGTCTATGTCATTTGTGATCTTGCATGCTCTCCGTTACTTGTTGAAGCCTTGGCCAAGTGAATACTTGTAACTCCAAGAGGGGGTATTTATGCATGATAGTTGGGTTCAACCTCTATTTAACCTGGGATAGTGACAGCAAGTTCTAAGGTTGTAGATGTGTTGTTGCCACTAGGGGTAAAACAGCAATGCTTTATTCAAGGATGAATGTATTGTTTACATTACGCACATTACTTAATGCAATTGTCTGTTGCTTGCAACTTAATACTGGAAGGGGTACGGATGTTAACCGGAAAGTGGACTATTTAGGCATAGATGCATGCTGGATAGCGGTCTATGTACTTTGTCGTAATGCCCAAATGAATCTCATAGTAGACACCACAGCTCACACATGCATGTTATATGCACTTATCAATTGTCAATTGCCCAGCTGTAATTTGTTTACCCAGCATGTTAGTTATCTTATTGGAGAGACACCACTAGTGAACTGTGGACCCCGGTCCATTCTTTTACATCTGAAATACAATCTACTGCAATCATTGTTCTCTACTGTTTTATGCAAACAAACATCATTTCCATTCGATACGTTTAACCCTTTGTTTTCAGCAAGCCGGTGAGATTGACAACCTCACTGTTAAGTTGGGGCAAAGTAATTTGATTGTGTTGTGCAGGTTCCACGTTGGCACCGGAATCCCTGGTGTTGCGCCGCACTACACTCCTTCACCAACACCTTCGAAGCAAACCTCGTTTTCCTACTGGTCGATTAAACCTTGGTTTCATACTGAGGGAAAACTTACTGCTGCACTCATCATACCTTCCTCTTGGGGTTCCCAACTGACGTGTGACGTACAAGCATTGTTTCTGGCACTATTAACCTAGAGCCACCAACACGTTTTCTGGCGCCGTTGCCGGGGAAAACCGAATTGCTTCTGCAAGGGGAGTCTCTCACACCCAATCTCTTTACTTTGTTATTTGTCTTGCTTAGTTTATTTTTATTTAGTTTGTTTGCTTCTTTATCAAAAACACAAAAAAATTAGTTACTTGTTTAATTCGTTTGATTTTGTTTTTCAAAATGAGTACTCCTGAGAACACTAAGTTGTGTGACTTCACTAGCACAAACAACAATGATTTCATATGCACTCCTATTGCTCCACCTGCTTCTACAGCAGAATTTTATGAAATTAAACCTGCTCTATTAAATCTTGTTATGAAAGAGCAATTTTCTGGTGTTAGTACTGATGATGCTGCTGCCCATCTTAATAACTTTGTTGAACTTTGTGAAATGCAAAAGTATAAGGATATGGATGGGGATATTATAAAACTGAAACTTTTTCCTTTCTCCTTGAGAGGAAGAGCTAAAGAATGGTTGCTTTCTTTGCCTAGAAATAGTATTAATTCTTGGACAAAATGCAAAGATGCTTTCATAGGGAAATATTATCCTCCTGCTAAGATTATATCCTTGAGAAGTAGCATTATGAATTTTAAACAACTTGATAATGAACATGTTGCTCAAGCTTGGGAAAGAATGAAATCTTTGGTGAAGAATTGTCCCACTCATGGACTGACTACTTGGATGATCATCCAAACCTTTTATGCAGGATTAAATTTTTCCTCAAGGAACTTATTGGATTCAGCCTCTGGAGGAACCTTTATGTCCATCACTTTAGGTGCAGCAACAAAGCTACTTGATGATATGATGATCAACTATTCCGAATGGCACACCGAAAGAGCTCCTCAAGGTAAGAAGGTAAATTCTGTTGAAGAAACCTCCTCTTTGAGTGATAAGATTGATGCTATTATGTCTATGCTTGTGAATGGTAGATCTCATGTTGATCCTAATATTCCTTTAGCTTCATTGGTTGCTCAAGAAGAGCATGTTGATGTAAACTTCATTAAAAACAACAACTTCAACAACAATGCTTATAGGAATAATTTTGGTAGCAACAATTATAAGCCTTATCCTTCAAATGGTTATGGCAATTCTTATGGTAATTCCTACAGCAACAATAGAAGTGTGTCCTCTGATCTTGAAGCTATGCTTAAAGAATTTATTAGCACACAAAAAGCTTTCAATAAAACTGTTGAGGAAAAGTTTGAAAAAATTGATGATCTTGTCTCTAAAGTTGATAGTCTTGCTCATGATGTTGAAATTCTAAAACTGAAAGTTATGCCTAATGAAGTTAAAGATATTAAGTCATTTGCTACAGCAAATGCCATCCAAGTTCGAATTGATAATAATATTAGGATGTTGGCTGAATTGCATGCTAGGTGGGAAAAAGAGGAAGAACTTGAAAAAGAGAATAGTATAGTTAGAGTTTGTACTATCACCACCACTAGTAATGCTAATGTTTCACATGCTAGTAAACCTCCTACTATTGATGGTAATGTTATTGGTGTTGGTAATGTCTCTACTACTTCTGCAAGCGTTTGAAATTGCCTAAAACTGCTGAAACTTTTTCTGATAAAAGTGCTGAAATTTTTCAAACTATTGGAGACAATGGTTCCACCACCATTGACAATAATGATTTTGATTTTGATGATTGTAACATCTCTGAAGTTATTATGTTCTTGCAAAAATTAGCTAGAAGTCCCAATGCTAGCACTATTAATTTGGCTTTTACAAAGCATATTACAAATGCTCTTTTGCAAGCTAGGGAGGAGAAGTTGAAACTTAAAGCTTCTATTCCTAGGAAATTAGAAGATGGTTGGGAACCCATCATTAAGGTAAAGGTGAATGATTTTTATTGCAATGCCTTGTGTGATCTTGGTGCAAGTGTTTCAGTTTTGCCCAAGAAGCTTTATGATATTCTTGATTTGCCACCTTTGGAACATTGTTATTTGGATGTTTTTCTCGCTGATAATGCTATGAAGAAACCTTTGGGGCGAGTTAATGATGTTTTTATTACGTAAAAATAACCTTGTCCCCGTTGATTTTATTGTTATGGATATTGAATGCAATGCATCTTGTCCTATTGTTTTGGGAAGACCTTTTCTTCGAACTGTTGGTGCCATCATTGATATGAAAGAAGGTAATATAAGGTACCAATTTCCTCTCAAGAAAGGTATGGAACACTTCCCTAGGAAGAGAATGAAGTTACCTTTTGACTCTATTGTTAGAGCAAGTTATGATGTTGATGCTTCTTCTCTTGACAACACTTGATTTTCACTTTCTGCGCCTAGCTGAAAGGCGTTAAAGAAAAGCGCTTATGGGAGACAACCCATCGTTTTTATTTGCTGTTATTTTTGTTTTCTTTGAGTCAAGGAGTTTTGTTACTTCTGTAGCAACTCCTTTGTATCTTTATTTTATCGCAATGTTGTGCCAAGTAAAGTTCTATATTGAAAGTTGATGCAAGATTTGGATTTCTGCGCAGTGACAGATTTTTAGCTGTCACGGATTTGAGCTTATCTCCCTGTAGAAAATTCAAAAAATTCTGAGAAAAATCACGCATATTCCTGAGATATGTACGCAACTTTCATTATTTTAGGCCAGATCCATCTGAGCAACTTAAGTGCCTCGAAAAAATTCGTCATTCCAGACTGTTCTGTTTTTGACAGATTCTGCCTTTTGTTTTGCATTCGCTCTTTTACTGTGTTTGTGTGGATTTCTTTGCTCCACAAAGCATTGGTGGCTGTAGCTAATGTCCAGAAGCTTTGGGATTGATTGTATCATTACAGAATATGAGAATTTTTGATTATGCACTAACCCTCTAATGAGAACTGTCTTGAGTTTGGTGTGAAGGAAGTTTTCAAGGATCAAGCGAGAAGGGTGATATTATGTGATCAAGAAGAGTGAAAAGCCTAAGCTTGGGGATGCCCCCGTGGTTCATCCCAACCATATTCAGAGAGACTCAAGCGTCTAAGCTTGGGGATGCCCAAGGCATCCCCTTCTTCATCAACAAACTTATCAGGTCATCTCTAGTGAAACTATATTTTAATTCTTTCACATCTTATGCGCTTTACTTGGAGCGTCTGTGTGTTTTTATTTTTGTTTTTGTTTGAATAAATTCGGATCCTAGCAATCCTTGTGTGGGAGAGAGACACGCTCCGCTTTTTCATGTGAATACTCATGTTCTTCACTTATATTTGTTGAGTATTCTTAACTAGCTACTGCAGTGCTTTTAGCTCCTGTTTTTCATGCATCTCTTCGAGCTGTTAGCACTTGTTTATAAATACTCTCTTGCTGCATTATATTATCATTTGGAGAGTTTATGTTTAAATAAATTATTGGTGTTTGTTTGGAAGAAAGAAAATGCTACATGTAGTAGTTGGTATTGGAAAAGACATATGCATTCTTGTAGATCATTGTCTTGTTTTGATTTGATGCTTTGCAATTGTTTTGAGCTCTCAAGTAGATCATGTTTAAGCTCTTGCATCATGTAGTTAAAGCCTAGTAGTGGAGAACTACCGTAGAGCTTGTTGAGACTTGGGATGCATATTTGTTCTCTCTAAGGTCTAGATATTTTCTGGTAAAATGTTTGAGCAACAAGGAAGACAGTGTAGAGTCTTATAATACTTGCAATATGTTTTTATGTGATTCTTGCTGTACCGGTTTATACTTGTGTTTGCTTCAAACAACCTTGCTAGCCTAAACTCTGTACTGAGAGGGAATGCTTCTCGTGCATCCAAAACTTGAGCCAAAACCCATGCCATTTGTGTCCACCATACCTACCTACTATGTGGTATTTCCTGCCATTCCAAGTAAATATTTCATGTGCTACCTTTAAACTATTCAAAACTTTATTACTCCTTATTTGTGTCAATGTTTTATAGCTCATGAGGAAGTATGTGGTGTTTTATCTTTCAATCTTGTCATTTACTTCTGACAGACTTTCACCTGGACTAGTGGCATATACATCCGCTTATCCAATAATTTGCAAAAAGAGCTGGCAACGGGGTGCCCAGCCCCAATTAATTACAACTTTCATTAATAATTCTCTTCACATGTTTTGCCCTGATTTATCAGTAAGCAACTTAATTTTGCAATAGACACTCCTCCATGGTATGTGAATGTTGGAAGGCACCCGAGGATTCGGTTAGCCATGGCTTGTGTAAGCAAAAGGTTGGGAGGAGTGTCATCTATAAAGAAACTAAAATACATGTGTAAACAAAAGAGAAGAGGGATGATCTACCTTGCTGGTAGATAACGTCCTTCATGGGAGCCGCTCTTTGAAAGTCTGGTTGACAAGGGGGTTAGAGTGCCCACTACCATTCGTTGACAACAACAAACACCTCTCAAATACTTATTTTGTGCTCTCTATATGCTTTCGAAAACTTAAAAAGCTCTAGCACATGATTTAATCCCTGCTTCCCTCTGCGAAGGGCCTATCTTTTACTTTATGTTGAGTCAGTTTACCTACTCCTTTCTATCTTAGAAGCAAACACTTGTGTCAACTTTGTGTGCATTGATTCTTACATATTTACTTATTGCACTTGTTATATTGCTTTATGTTGACAACTATCCATGAGATATACATGTTACAAGTTGAAAGCAAATGCTGAAACTTAATCATCCTTTGTGTTGCTTCAATGCCTTTTACTTTGAATCTATTGCTTTATGAGTTACCTCTTATGCAAAACTTTTTGATGCTTGTCTTGAAAGTACTATTCATGAAAAGTTTTTGCTTATATGATTCATTGTTTACTCTTTATCTATTTGTTAGCAAACTATAGATCATTGCTTTGAGTCACTTCATTCATGACATGAGCCTTGCAATATATTGATCAAGATTGTGTGAAAGCATGTCTCCTCAGAAATTATTTGTTGTTATCGTTTTACCTACTCGAGGACGAGTAGAACTAAGCTTGGGGATGCTTGATACGTCTCCAACGTATCCATAATTTCTGCTGTTCCATGCTTATATTATACCATTTGCTACATGTTTTATATACACTTCGTATCACTTTTATGCATTTTCTGGGACTAACCTATTAACAAGATGCCACAGTGCCAGTTCCCTGTTTTCTGCTGTTTTTGGTTTCAGAAAGTTACTTCTGGAAATATTCTCGGAATTGCACGAAACAAAAGGCCAGTCCCTATTTTTCCAGCACGTACACGGAGTCCGAAGGAGAGACGAAGAGAGCCACGAGGTGGCCAAACCACAGGCGCGCAGTGGGCCCAGCCGCGCCTGGTGGTTTGGGCCCCTCGGGGGTCCGCCGACATCGCCCCTTCGCCTATTTATTCCCCGAGACGCGAAAACCCTAAAACACCGAGCCTTTCATCCAGAACATATTCGCTGCCGCCGCGTCGTCAACCCTAACTCGGGGGGTTCTGAAGCTCTTCCCGGCACCCTGCCGGAGAGGGGAATCATCACCGGAGGGCTCTACATCGCCATGCCCGCCTCCGGAGTGATGCGTGAGTAGTTCATCCTTGGACTATGGGTCCATAGCAGTAGCTAGATGGTTGTCTTCTCCACTTGTGCCATCATGTTTAGATCTTGTGAGCTGCCTATCATGATCAAGATCATCTTATTGTAATGCTACATGTTGTGTTTGCTGGGATCTGACTTATATTGATACCTATGTGGAGCTGAATATTATATTATCATGTCTATGTCATTTGTGATCTTGCATGCTCTCCGTTACTTGTTGAAGCCTTGGCCACGTGAATACTTGTAACTCCAAGAGGGGGTATTTATGCATGATAGTTGGGTTCAACCTCTATTTAACCTGGGATAGTGACAGCAAGTTCTAAGGTTGTAGATGTGTTGTTGCCACTAGGGGTAAAACAGCAATGCTTTATTCAAGGATGAATGTATTGTTTACATTACGCACATTACTTAATGCAATTGTCTGTTGCTTGCAACTTAATACTGGAAGGGGTACGGATGTTAACCGGAAAGTGGACTATTTAGGCATAGATGCATGCTGGATAGCGGTCTATGTACTTTGTCGTAATGCCCAAATGAATCTCATAGTAGACACCACAGCTCACACATGCATGTTATATGCACTTATCAATTGTCAATTGCCCAGCTGTAATTTGTTTACCCAGCATGTTAGTTATCTTATTGGAGAGACACCACTAGTGAACTGTGGACCCCGGTCCATTCTTTTACATCTGAAATACAATCTACTGCAATCATTGTTCTCTACTGTTTTATGCAAACAAACATCATTTTCCATTCGATACGTTTAACCCTTTGTTTTCAGCAAGCCGGTGAGATTGACAACCTCACTGTTAAGTTGGGGCAAAGTAATTTGATTGTGTTGTGCAGGTTCCACGTTGGCACCGGAATCCCTGGTGTTGCGCCGCACTACACTCCTTCACCAACACCTTCGAAGCAAACCTCGTTTTCCTACTGGTCGATTAAACCTTGGTTTCATACTGAGGGAAAACTTACTGCTGCACTCATCATACCTTCCTCTTGGGGTTCCCAACTGACGTGTGACGTACAAGCAATTGTTTCTGGCACTATTAACCTAGAGCCACCAGTGGCGGCGCCGCCACGGTTTGGTCGCCGGAGCTTCGCCGGCGGCGAGAAAACGCGGCGGAGGGCTGCGGACACGGCGGACTTGATTTCGGCGCGGCGACGCCGTCCCGGCAAGCGTCCCTGGGCGAGGAGGGAGCGGAGGAGACAGCGCATCCCGCCGTGTGCCCCGATGCGGGCGGGGAGGCCTGGCGCGGCGCGGCGGCGGCGACGGTACGGTCACGCGCGAGAGAGGAGGGAGAGGGGATCTGTGCGTGTCGTTTTTTTAGTGAGGTCCCTGGGTTTTTCCGGTTTTACGTTTAGGTCCCTGGCCTTGTAGAAATGGAGGTTTGCCGTGCAATTTCTCGCCTTGCTTGTCGTTCTCCGTAAAACGCCGGCGCGTACTGAGACTGACAGGTGGGGCCCACCCGAGTACTGTAGATGAACAATACCTACTGTTGCTAAGCACAGTGACGCGAGCGCTCACAGGCCGCGATTCTGGCCGGCTTTCATATACTTAGTATTGGGCATTTTTCAGTGGGGTGGACCTTACGACATGAGCATTGATCGAAACAGTTGATAGAATGGGAATCAATGTCAAACAAACAGCGTTCTTAAATCCACGGAGATTCCTGTATAACGCTCGTACCATGAGAGAGAGGATTTTTGGAACCTGAGCTACATGGAGCTTGTTTTTTTTGAAAATTCGAAATCGACATTGTTAAGTTTCTAAAAATCGCAAAAAATTCCCCGATGTAGATATTGTTCAGATCTACCACCGTGTAAAATTTCAGGTCCAAATTCTATTTATTTTGGGCTGTACAAAAAAGACAAATCGAGAGAAATTTCAAAATTTTGAAACTGTGTATTCCTCACCACCCAGATTCACCCGTTTGTCTTTTTTATGCAGCCCAAAATACAACATATTTGGAGCTGCAATTTTGCACTCTTATAGATCTAAACAATATCTACATCGGGGTTTTTTTCGCGATTTTTGAAAACTTAAAAATGTCGATTTCGAATTTTCAAAAAAAAAAGACTCCGTGTAGCATGGGCTCTAAAATAGGTTTTCCTCGTACCATAGGTTATGGACGCTACGCGTACCCTCCGCGCGCTATATGGGCCGGCCCACTGCTCCTTTTCTTCTTTTCTTCGAAGAGAGAGCGATGGGGTTTGTACATGTTACTATTTCCCCTTGTTTGAGCATGTAATTATTTGATAGGTTCAGTTCATAGATCTTACTTTTGCACAGAAATGGATGACGCAACAAAATACTGTGGTATTATGTTTCTTCAAGTTTCAGCAGTCTGTATACCTTTCCAGATAGTTATAAACTTTTTTCAGGGGTTTGTTTTTAATGAGTTTGAGTCCATAAACATGATTTGCAGCAAATGCATGGCTATGCTATATATTTTTCCCTACATGATAATTTTATGATCATTAGCATATATATGATTGAAAGCGTTGACAAATATTATAACTTCTTTTGCATAGTCTCATGTCTTTGAGTTGTAATAAGAAAGGCATCCAATTTCAAACTAGGTCTAGAAAAGCAAGAACTGGGTGTACACCATAATAACACTGAAACATGAGCATATGAAGTGGCAAAACAAAAGGTTCAATAGATGTATCCAGGGTTGATATGCGTAAATCATATCAAAGGCATGTGATGATGTGAGCATATGACATGATAAAGATACGACTTTGCACCATAAAAGGTGACAGCTGTAGCGGGAGTGGTGTGGACGCAAGTGACGACGCGGACGCTGTTGACTGGAGTTGTTGCCGATGAGTTGCTGTAGACGTTGCCCTTGATGTCGATGTCGAGGTAGCCGATCGTGATGTTGCCGTGGTCGAGGTGTTGTGGTCGATGTAGTACTCGTCGTGATCGTTGTATCCGCAATGCCGGAGGCGCAAAAAATTGCGCAATTTTTATGAGGGAGCTGCAGTTGTGTGTTTTTATGACGTTTTGCACCCTTGAGGGTACCGTCATGGCCGACGTTTTGCACCTTGAGAGGTACAGTCGGGGGCGTCTTGCGGATGTCAGAGGACGCGTCATAAGTGAGTCTACCAGTTTTGCCAAGACTGGAGGAAACCCACCAAGAACACAACGGTTTTGCCAGAACCGTGTGCGCGGTCGTAGGGGCTTTCACGATAGTGATGCCGGTTTTTCTTCTTTTGCAGTCTTAGCCATCGGACGAGGTCCATGCCGTCGTCGGTGTCGTGTGGCGCCTTACAACAGTACTGTCAAAGGGCGCATGTCCATCCTTGTGGACGAGGATGTAGCGGCGCGGCAGTGGTGTGTTGACGAGGTTTGTCGATGGAGACCACGTTGATGTAGACCTTGGCGATGATATGTCGGCGATGTAGCGGCAGGCGTGATGTAGTACGTCGCTTTGAAAAGTCCCTCGCGGCGACGATGATGTAGATGCCTTGCCCTGATACCATGTAGAAATTGTGAATCCCTAATATATTTGTTGTTGTATTGCGGTGACCCTCATAGGGTATATAAAGAGGTATAAGGAGGGAGATAGACTTATAGTACGAGTAGGTTTAGGAGTCCTAGTCTAATACTAACTCTATGTACTCTAACAAGCCGAAGTAGACGGAGGAGCACGAGGGCCGTCTCGGACGCCCTCGGGTGTTAGTGCGGCGGGAAGACGGCCCCCGGCGCGACGTCGATGCGGCGTGCGACACGCCCAGTGTGTTCAGGGCCTTCAGGCCGGGATCCGCATGGGCTGCGACGAGTACCCGTACTGCTGGCTCGCCGTGCCGCCGGGCTTGTCCGCGCCGGCGAAGAAGAACACTAGTGGAAAATGGGGCTTTAGTCCCGGTTCTAGAGGGCTTCTAGTCCCGGTTAGGCAACCGGGACTAGTAAAGCGGGACTGAAGCCGCCCACCCTTTAGTCCCGGTTGTCTACGAACCGGGACTAGAGGCCCTCCCACGTGGCCATGGCGTAGCCCGCGGGGCTGGGAACCTTTAGTCCCGGTTCGTAACAAGAACCGGGACTAGGGTTTTGCATTTTTTTCCGATTAATTTTCAGGGTTTTAGGGTTTTAGGAGGGGTTAGGGGTTTCGGATGGTTTCCATCGTACATGGATCACGTCGATGCGTCAAAAACGCGTTCTGGTATATATAAATTACTATATGAAGATCAAGTTGATGCATATATATATATATATATATATATATATATATATATATATAACACATACAATTACATGAAGATCACGTTGATGACACATACAAATTAAGTAGTACATGAAGATCACGTTTTCCCAGTTCCAGGTACTTAATTACATGGAGATCACTATTACATGGAGGCATACTATTGATCTGTATCATAGAGGTACTCTCCGAATTTAGGTATGACATCCTCAAGGAAAAATCCCGCCAATTCCTCCGCAATTGCTTTGAAGCGGGCCTCTATTGGTACCGCGTTGCGCTTTCTTGCCAACTTTAAAAGAATGAGATCAAAATGAATACATGATCAGTTGTGTGTATATATCAAATGAATGAAACTCAGCACAACTGATGGTAAAAAATAATGTTGTGAATAATGTTTACGTACTTCTTTACTTCTTTTGCCATTCAATTTCTCGCTGGTCAGAACGTGCATGTACTCCCAAACATAGTATCCACATAAATTAGTCCCCGGTGGCTGTTGAAGGCAATACTATACAAATCTTCTCTTCTAGTCATTGGAGACGAAGATCTTCACTTCTTTTCAATTTTGCTTTCAAATCACTGTTTTCTTTTTCTAAAAAAATTAGCATATCGACAAGAGGGTCGGTTGGAATTTCCGGTTCAACTACCTCCTAGATAAAAATATATCTAAATCAAGTTGGTCGGCATGATTGTCGTAAACACGAAACGAAACAAATATATAGTTATAACAAACAATCATACCACATCCGAATAATACAGCAGACGAGAGCCGGTGTGGACAGATGTCAAAACCATGGCACTATATATAACAAACAATTATACAACTAAGAAAATTATAAAAATAATAATTATGCTTCTAAATCATATAACTAAGATTTTTTTTAAAAAAAGAGGCTCACCGAGGTGGTGCCGGTGACGGGACGGCGCGGACGATCGACGGCGGTGAGGACGGGGACGGGACGATACTAAAACCCACAAATCAAAATTTAGTTTCAGCTCAAATTGCATATAAAACAAATGAAATTCCTAACTTAGCCATTTCATCAAACACCTAGCTAGCACTAGAAATATGAAATGAGCTAAATGAGCTAAACAAGCAACGAAACGAGCGCCGGAAGAAAGGCTGCAGTTGCTAACTCTTGGAGAGATGCGGCGTCGTCAATCTTGACAAATGGTGGAAAAAAATGGGGACGAAATCGAGCTCGGGTGAAGAAACGGAGGAGAAAATAGAGATGAACTCGAGCTGGAAAAATGGAGCTGGCTGGCTCGGGGTGGGAGATGATGTAGTAAAAATGTTAGTCCCGGTTCGTGCCCCGAACGGGACTAAAGGTCTATCTTTGGTCCCGGTTCGTTCCACGAACTGGGACTAAAGGTTCCCGTGCTGGGCCCCGCCTCTGCGGCCGCATGCGGTGACCCTTTAGTCCCGGTTCGTGCCACGAACGGGGACTAAAGGTCCCTCACGAACCGGGACGGGGCTGAGGGCGGCGACGGCCGTTCGAACCAGGTGGGGTGCCCCCCATTAGTACCGGTTCGTAAGGAATTGGGGACTAAAGGGCGGAACCTATTGCCCATTTTCCACTAGTGGAACTCGTCCGGCACCGCGGCTGACGAGTCCTTGCACGGCACCCGTTCACGCGCACCTCGGATGACGTGTCGGCGATGCAGAAGTCCTGAAGAGGGTTGGGGTCGAAGGCGTCGCTGCCATGGCCGGCGACGAGGGCGACGAGAGAGTGGCGACCAAGTGCATGGCCAACGCGGCCTTGGTGAATTGGTGATCGATCGATCCTTCCTAGATCAGCAAACCATGGGATTATTACGCAGGGAAATCAATGAGTTTCCGTTAGTAGAGGCTAGCTGTGTGCATGCCATGCATGTACGGTGAACACTTCTTTGGAAGTATGTGTTCCAAGACAAACGCAGCAGACCCCTAATTTGGAACTGTACGTGTGTGATATCACATCCCATCACTGAGCCTCTTCCCTCCTGCCGATCCGGTGACGACAGTGCCGCCAGGCTGATTTTTTTTTTTCGGGTAAACTATTTATTTCTTTTTTTAACGAGGCAAAATATTTGTTGTTTATATAGCAGAAGCAAACAAGATGGCCAAAGACAATTTAACCAAAGATTAAAAAAAGCCTAATTACTTCCTGCAATCTCATAAAGCTTTTTCGCACGGGCCATTATACATCACTTGCCCTCGTCTCCGATCTTCTGCATGAGAACCATTGGCATAGTTGATTTATTGTTGAACATTTTTGCATTCCGCTCCTTCCAGATTTCTCAAGTGATGAGGATGATGGCTGATTTTCGTCCATTGAGAGAGTTGCATGGGGTGACTAAGAGGGCATGCCAGTAGTGAAGGACCGTAGGTGCGTCGGCCCCCATGCAATGCACAAGGGAGGGGCAACAGGGAAAGGAGGCCGCCGCAGCCCAAATCCGCTTGGAGTATCGGAATTCGAAGAGGATATATCTAGCGGTTTCTGGTTGGCATTTGCAAAGCTGACAAGCGGGGTCGATGAGGCCACCCTCGCACTACTAGGGAATAGCCTATTGGCAACACATGGTTTGCGACGTGCATGGAAAACAACACGTTGCTTCTAAAATTTAGCAACGCGTTGGTCCTATACGCGTTGCCACAAAGAATTTATTGACAACGTGCTAGCAGGGAGAAATGTTGCTAGCAAAATTTACATGCCCACGGGACCTCGGCTTAAATATTAGCAACGTGTCACCAAAGGCGCGTTGCCAGTATTCCCGTAGTGGCAACGTGCGTCCTTTTGGACACGTTGTTACAATTTGCTTAATGGCAACGAGCCGTTACATGCACGTTGCTAGTGTGTAGGGGCAACACGCCGTCTACTCGGCACGTTGCTAATAGTTGTGTATTTAGATCTAGATCGCTGCATCCCCAGCTTGCTCGCCGCATTCTAGGTTTCGTGGCTTCTCCCATTTTGCGCACTGGACGTCGCTGGCCTCCGATCGCGCCGCCGCCGCAGCTTGCTCGCCGTCCATCCAATCGCCCGACGCATCCACTCGCTCGCCCGCATCCACTCGCTCGCCTGCGCCGTATCCAGCTCGCCCGCCGCATCGTCACGCTCGAGGTCGCCGTCACCTCCGCTTGCGCTAGAGGTCGCCTCCGATCGCGCTAGAGGTCGCCGTCGCCTCCGATCGGTCGGGCTTGAGGTCGCCGTCCAGGCCGCCGCAGCCACGCAGTGCCTCTCGGGCGCTCGAGGTATGATTTTTCCCTATGATGTTTCCCCCATTATTGTTTCTCGCGAGCCGTGAATGTTTATGTGTATCAATGCTAGCAATGTAGTATTTGTTGTTGTATTGTCAATGTTTACTGTGATGTTTCTTTAATATGCAATTAATTTAGTATGCATTGTTTGATATATAGTTCACCATTGTTTTGATACCCGTCGACGGCCGCTCTTACATCGATGATTATTCGGACGTGGTATATTCTCTATACAAATCAGTAATTTTGTTTCGTGTTTACAAAAAATCATGCGGATAAAAGTTGACATAGATTTTTTATTTAGGGTTCCGTAGTTGAGCCGGATGTGCCGATCGATTTGCATTTGGTTGCTAGGCGGTTAGATGTTGTTGAAGAGAAAAATCATGAGTTGAAAGAAAAATTGAAGAAACTTGAAGAAGATAAAATGGTATTAGAGTTGCGTGTTGCCGATATCATTTATGATAACAAGATCAAGATGGATGCAGCCGGTTGAATATTAGAAAGATCAGAAGATATGCCATTGATAGTGAGGCTTGGTTTCATTATGCAATTGGATCTGTTGTTACCTTAGTTGCGATTTTTATAGCAGTTGTTATTTTATTTAGATTCACTAGATGATTGTATATTAGCTTAAGATAGATGTTCATCATGATGTATTAGAGTTGGAAGTTCATCGTACTCTATGTTGTATTTCGACTAATCATACAGTATGTTGTAGCAAATGTTTCATATGTGTGAGGATTGTGGCTACGCCGATTGTATGAACAAGAAGTTTGGCGTAGTTCTCCCAGAAGAGGTTCACACCAGAATGGTATGTTTTTTCCAACATATATATTCTATCGTAATTTCTTCACATTATAGTTTGGCCAATGATTAGAATCTTGTGCATTATCCATTTCGAGCGTTGGGCTAAAGGACCTACTGCCATGTATAACAAATTGGTTATACATTTGCGTTGTTCATTTAGTTCCAACGCTTGGAAATTCATGGTGTGCACTCTTCATATGAGCCATCTTTTTATCCATATTGTTGTAGATGTTAGAGGCCGATGATTTAAACGATGTCATGTTGAAGGAAAAAAGAGTATGTACAATACCTTGTACTATATACAATTTGAGCGCTTGTATTAGTACATGGTCTTGTATGCACTCTTTTTTCCTTGTTTTGGCAATGACATATGAGGCTTGTATTGTATTACCATAATGTGCCAATGATTAAACTCTTGTGCATTATCATTTCAAGTGTTGGTCTAAATGACCTACTGACATGCATAACAACATTGGTTATATATTTCTCTTGGTCCTTTAGTTTCGACAATTGAAAGTTCTTGATGTGCACTCTTCATATGAGGCACCTTTTTTTTCATGTTCTTTGCTTATGGTCTATTATCTTGTTGCATGAGCCGATGATTTAAACGATGTCATTTTAAATGAAAGGAAAGTATCTACCTTGTACTATATACAGTTCGAGTACTTGTATTAGTAACTGGTCTTGTGGGAACTCTTTTTTCCTTGGTCTGGCAATGATATACGAGGCACCTTTTTATGCACTATATCCTGGCAATTTTGTTAATTTCCTTATATCGTGTGTGTTTGTTCCATTAATTGTGCCAATGATTACACTCTTGTGCATTATCATTTCGAGTGTTGGTCTAAATGACCAACTGACATGTATAACAACATTGGTTATACATTTCTCTTGGTCCTTTAGTTCCGACACTTGGAAGTTCATGATGTGCACTCTTTATTTATATGAGGCACCTTTTTTGTCATTCATTGATTAGACTATTGTATTATTCTATCCTTATAATAACACTAATGTCCAGTTGTTCTTTTTAATCAGGGCTAGACGTGACTTCTTGGAGCTGATGCATGTAAAATGCATACATAAACCTTGCACTTTAATTGCTTATATTCCAATCATATTTGAATCATATAAGGGTTATATCAATGTTTTATCATGATTTTGGGAATACTTCATAGTTTTCCCATTTATTTGGAATTAACCCTGCACAGGCAGAAAACCCTAGTTTTGTATTTTAATGTTTCAGGGATCCAAACGTCAACGAAATCACCTGGAAATTTACGGGCGTCAATATTTGGAAGGAAGAAGGATTACGGAAAAAGGAAGCGAGCAAACGGAGGCCCGAGGGCCAAACGAGCGTGGCCCACGCGGCCACAGTACCAGGCCGTGTGGGACCCACCCGTTTGGGCCTCGTGGCTCCGTTGCCGTCGATCTTCGCTCCACCGCCTTCATCTTGACCTAAAAACGCCTATAAAAAAGGTCCCCCGACGTTCTCTGGAAGGAGCGCCGCACAAACACAGAAACACCGAAACGGAGATCAGGAGCTGCAGATTGGAGGGGGAAAACTCCGGCGGGGCGCTGCCGGCGTGGTCTCCACCTTCTCCATCGACTTCTCCACCATCTCCATGATGAAGAGGGAGTAGTCCACCTATGGACTATGGGTTTGTGGAAGTAACTTATGTATCTCTCCTCTCTTGAGCTTCACTAATTAGCACCGTATGAGCTGCTGAACATGATTACGGTCATATTTGTAATACCTTTGTGGTGGATCTTTATGAGTTAATATATGTTTGAGATTGCAATGTTTGTTTCAGTTATGAGTATAGATGCATATTATGTACCCCGTTCTTGTCTACTTGTTTTGATCAAGCATGTTTATGAGAGCGTGTGTGGGGAACGTGTGCATTAGTTGGAGTAACGGGGGGTGGCTAGTGCAGTGAACGTGAGAGAAAATTCTGCGATCCACTTTGGTATCTTTACCTTACTTTGTTACCTCACTAGGGATAAACTAAAATACCATGCTACCGGGGATGTGGGCGTGACCGTTGCCACTACTCCATGACTAAATCTAGCATGTTCTTATTTTCACTTCATGTCATGATACTTATTGCTATACTCTGAGTTATCTTAATTACTGAGGTGTTATGATTTAGTTCGCATCTTGGTGGAGTATAAGAGAGGTTAATAACCAAAAGATCTCTATGTTAGGACGTGATGCCCATATATCTAAGTAACTTGTTATCAAACCCTGTGTTGCAATCTCATATGTTAACTGTGTGTGTTCCATTGTCTACCACTTTATAAAGAGAGAGTGCATTTGTGAAACCATGAACCCCAGTCCATTTTTAATCATAAGAAACACCTTTCCAACACCATATACCACTTTTCTATTTTCAGCCATCATTAAATCCGAAAATACAAAAATACTTTTCATCTTGCATACATCATTCAAAAACCCAAAAATATCATTTATCATTGCATCCACCACCATTGCATATTTATTTCTTGTTTGCATTGCATAACTATCCTGATATCATTCTTACACCTTGTGCTTGACAACCACAGGTGAGGTTGAGGACCAAAACATCTAACCTTGTTTTGTAGGTAACCAAAAGAAGGATAAGAAGATAAATCTACCACTGCAGATTCCCCGAGAGTTCGATATTAAACCCTCGAGTCACCCCTCGTGGGGAAAACTGTCTTCCACTATACTATACACTCTGCACTTGGAGTCTCAACCTAATCCCGTTTATTTTGTGCAGGCATCAAGACTTGCTCATCGGGTATCAAGACGTTTTCTGCGCCGTTGCTGGGGAATCGTAGCTGAGAGATTTATCCAAGGGTGTGCATCATCGCATTCATCTCACAACAAAGTCAACGTCACCAACTTGTGCTAACACCTAAGCTTGGGGAGGTTGCACCTACGTGAGCACCATCTTATCCATCTTTACTTACAAAGCAATTTATTTGTTTTGTTAGTGTCATTGCATATCATATCATATTTATTTCAGTTTTGCATAAAAAATTAAAAATACCAAAAAAAAACTTGCTAAAATGGGAGAAAGAACTAAGCTGTGTGACTACACAAACACTCCTAATGATCAATTTATCACGAGAGCTATTGCCACACCTAAGATAAATGCTGAGAGTTATGAAGTAAGTCCTAATTTGTTGAACTTGATAACTAGGGAACAATTTGGTGGTAGTGCTATGGAGGATGCCTCTATGCATCTTCATGACTTTGTTGAAATATGTGACATGCAAAAGTTTAAAAATGTGGAAAGTGATATCCTAAAACTGAAGTTATTTCCTTTTTCACTTAGAGGAAAAGCTAAAGAAACTGAACATGATGAATCTCTTATGCTGATTGAGTTGGAAAAGAAAGTTGAGGAAGTTAAAATGCTTAATGAAGTCAAGGATCCTTTGCTTGACTTAGAAAATTGTAGCTTGCATGAATTAATATCTATCTTACAAAAATTTGCAAGTGATCCTTCCATCAACACTAACCAAGCAGGTTTTGGTTCTTATATTGCTAATCATGTCTTGAAAGAAAAGATTGCTAGGTACAACCAAGAGGCTATGATACCACCTAAGCTTGGGGATATGTGGATACCTAAGGTACTAGTAACTATTGGAAAAGAGACACACCATGCCATACTTGATCTAGGATCTAGTGTCTCTGTTTTATCTAAAGAACTATATGAAGTGCTTGAATTGAAAAATCTTGAAAAATGCTCTATTGAACTAGCACTTGCTGATGACTCTATTAAACATGCTTTGGGAAAAGTAAGTGATGTTATGGTAGAGTTACATATGACTTTTGTGCCTGTGGATTTTCTAATCATGGATATGGGGAATAAAACCTCTAGTCCTATTATTCTTGGAAGACCTTTTCTTCGTACCACAGGTGCTATCATTGATTCAAAGGAAGGGAATGTAAAGTTTCAGTTTCCACACAAGAAGTGCATGGAACACTTTCCAAGGAAGAGGGAACCACCAAAGTTCAAGCTCCCTCATGAGCTTCGTCCACAATAAAACAACAAGTAAGAAGCCTAGCTATATGGCTATAAAGAAAGCGCTTTGCGGGAGGCAACCCGGTTATTTTTGTGTGTGATTTTTCTTTGTGTCCTCTTGCTGTAACAAGAGATTTTGTGTCTAGTTAGGTTCTGGAGTTTTTAATAAAGTGCCAAGTTTTACCCTTTTTGGTTTGAAAAAGTTGCTTATAGCGTTCGGAGATTTTATTCCTGCACGAATCAGTGCACGGTATGATTTTTAATTCTTATTCTGTAACTCCGAATGAGCTCATATTTGAACTGTAGTTGCAACTTTTCATCCTCTGTATGCATGAATTTTTTCGGAATTTTTCGAGAAAGTTTGGTAGGGTAGAAAAATACGTTTTGCTGCTGCTGTTTTTCTGGACAGATTCTGTCCCATTTTGTTTGATGCATGCTTTGAGCTTTTAAGTTGAATCTTTTTGATCCAATTGAGTTTATGAGTAGGCATACAACATTATACACTTTCTGGACATGTCATATGAATTTTTGTTCAAGGATTATATGCAGCAAGGAACCTATTTGTTTATCACTATTAATGCACCCCACAGAAAAGAGATGGGAGAAACGGTGTTTTGAAGTTTTTTCACAGGGATTGGAGGAGATGCACCAAGAGCTATCCAAGGATGGTGAAGACCATAAGCTTGGGGATGTGAAGACAACCCCGCTGGACCTACACACTCTCGGTTTGCACACGTCCAACTTCTGTTTTTCGATCGAAACACTTTATCGCATAAACTTGGAGCGTCGTTTTTGTTTTTGTTTGAGTCTTGAGAGACCACCACACTATCAATTATATATGAGAGAGCTACTGGAAATATGGGTTGAAATATGTTGGATGCTTTTATAAGATTGGGAAAAGGGATGTTTGACTTGATTTTTAATGATACATATAGTTGCATGATTCATGAGCTTGTTTATGAGTAATAGTTTGCAAATTCTTTTTGTAGAGCTATCACTTATTCATGTTTTGGTGCTGATTGTTATTTACTTGGTTTAACATGGATTAGTTAGTTCTATGGACACTCATGCATGCATCTAGATGGTCAACTTTCTCCCTTTTGCTAGCCCAAAAACTCCAACAAGCAAAAACTTGTTTCCAACACCTTCAACCAAAGTTATTCCAGTGAGTCCACCATATCTACCTATTGGCTTTATGCTATTCCGAGTATGTTTAACATGTTGTTTGTGTTATCTTACCTCTGAATGAAAATGTTTATGTTATTGATTGCAATGGAAAAAATTGGTTATATAGCTCTCACGAACTTGATGCACAATGTTCTTTTATTTGCATAATAAAACTTGACCCATTGTGATTAAGATTATGATGTTTGTGGCTTGATGAATGTTTTGGGTTGGAAGTTAGCCCATATGTGCTGTCACATGGCAAGCTTTCAACACGCTCTTCATCTCATTTAGTTGATATCATGTGCTTTTGTCTATGGATGCTTATCATGTTGAAATAAATGTGGAAATAGAGTGAGTTTAAATGAGTTTGTGTAAATGGTTAGAGAGACGCCTGGGCCGCTAATCTAAGCCATGCATCATTCATGGTGGAAATTTACTTACATACTATGGTGAACCTTCTGTGATACACCTTGCAATAAAAAACTATTCCAAATGGTAAATAAAAAGGGTGTTGAGATTGTTCATTTTGTTTGTTTGTCTTGTCATTTTGATATGGGCTTGTTCCATATCTTGGGACAAGAGGTACCCCAGTTGACGCTCTTGATGATACTATTATGCTTACAATGATATTTAATTGAACTTGCTTTGTTTCCCAAGTTGAGTAACACATGGTGTAAGTACTTGTATTCAAGGGGCATGAGACATTCAACCCATTCTTTATCAAGCACACTACTCATATTTGCTTTCACTTTAACCTTAATCATTCAAGATGCTATGATAGGGGCAATGAGAGCTTGACACCAATGAATACCTTATTGCAATCATTAACTTAAGTAGAAGAGTTTGGAAGTTGGATGAAACTTATGCATGCTTTACCTCTACTCACATATACATCTTTCCAAAGTGTACACCTATCATATTCAGATTTTCATCTACACTCTATGACCATTGTAGGATGTTCTACTTATCATTATGCATACATGTGTTCCATATTACTTGCTACCATGTTACACTTTGTGAACTATCAATGAACATCCTTGTCTTGAATACTTGATATCACTTCATAAACTATTTGCATATTGCTACTCCTTTGAAGAATGAATCATTTGACTATATGTAGCAATAGTAATCATCTTTGATATCCATTGTTAAGTATTAAATTGCAAAGTCCATGTTAGTTTTATCATCTTCATACTCGAGGACGAGCATGGATTAAGCTTGGGGATGTTGATGCATGTAAAATGCATACATGAACTTTGCACTTTAATTGCTTATATTCCAATCATATTTGCATCATATAAGGGTTATATCAATGTTTTATCATGATTTTGGGAATATTCATATTTTCCCATTTTTTGGAATTAACCCTGCACAGGCAGAAAACCCTAGTTTTTATTTTAATGTTTCAGGGACCCAAACGTCAACGAAATCACCTGGAAATTTACGGGCGTCAATATTTGGAAGGAAGAAGGACTACGGAAAAAGGAAGCAAGCAAACGGAGGCCCGAGGGCCAAACGGGTGGCCCACGCGGCCAGTACAGGCCGCGTGGGACCCACCCGTTTGGGCCTCGTGGCTCCGTTGCCGTCGATCTTCGCTCCACCGACATCGTCTTGACCTAAAAACGCCTATAAAAAAGGTCCCCCGACGTTCTCTGGAAGGAGCGCCGCACAAACACAGAAACACCGAAACGGAGATCAGGAGCTGCAGATTGGAGGGGGAAAACTCCGGCGGGGCGCTGCCGGCGTGGTCTCCATCTTCTCCATCGACTTCTCCACCGTCTCCATGATGAAGAGGGAGTAGTCCACCTCTGGACTATGGGTTTGTGGAAGTAACTTATGTATCTCTCCTCTCTTGAGCTTCACTAATTAGCACCGTATGAGCTGCTGAACATGATTACGGTCACCGTTGTAATACCTTTGTGGTGGATCTTTATGAGTTAATATATGTTTGAGATTGCAATGTTTGTTTCAGTTATGAGTATAGATGCATATTATGTACCCCGTTCTTGTCTACTTGTTTTGATCAAGCATGTTTATGAGAGCGTGTGTGGGGGAACGTGTGCATTAGTTGGAGTAACGGGGGGTGGCTAGTGCAGTGAACGTGAGAGAAAGTTCTGCGATCCACTTTGGTATCTTTACCTTACTTTGTTACCTCACTAGGGATAAACTAAAATACCATGCTACCGGGGATGTGGGCGTGACCATTGCCACTACTCCATGACTAGATCTAGCATGTTCTTATTTTCACTTCATGTCATGATACTTAATGCTATACTCTGAGTTATCTTAATTACTGAGGTGTTATGATTTAGTTCGCATCTTGGTGGAGTATAAGAGAGGTTAATAACCAAAAGATCTCTATGTTAGGACGTGATGCCCATATATCTAAGTAACTTGTTATCAAACCCTGTGTTGCAATCTCATATGTTAACTGTGTGTGTTCCATTGTCTACCACTTTATAAAGAGAGAGTGCATTTGTGAAACCATGAACCCCAGTCCATTTTTAATCATAAGAAACACCTTTCCAACACCATATACCACTTTTCTATTTTCAGCCATCATTAAATCCGAAAATACAAAAATACTTTTCATCTTGCATACATCATTCAAAAACCCAAAAATATCATTTATCATTGCATCCACCATCATTGCATATTTATTTCTTGTTTGCATTGCATAACTATCCTGATATCATTCTTACACCTTGTGCTTGACAACCACAGGTGAGGTTGAGGACCAAAACATCTAACCTTGTTTTGTAGGTAACCAAAAGAAGGATAAGAAGATAAATCTACCACTTCAGATTCCCCGAGAGTTCGATATTAAACCCTCGAGTCACCCCTCGTGGGGAAAACTGTCTTCCACTTACTATACACTCTGCACTTGGAGTCTCAACCTAATCCCGTTTATTTGTGCAGGCATCAAGACTTGCTCATCGGGTATCAGGAGCATGTTGGTGTTCTCAATAGTAACAACAAGACATTTGATGTCAACCTGGTCCAGATGACGGTGCCCACTCGGAGCTTGTTGGACGGAACTTGTAGCTTTCTACGATATGCAACCTGTTGAGAGGTGCTCTTTCTTTCTCGACCATGTGCATGGCGAGACCCATTTCATGTATAGGGCCCCAAAAAACTCATCCAGTTCCGAGTCTGAGGATCATGATGAGGCTGAGGTGATCGAGACCCTAAGTGACTAGCTACTAGGTAGTTAGGAATAAGTTATGTGCTATCTATTAGCGAGATCGAGTCTTCATCATGTGCTATCTATGTAATTCGAGACTTGAAATAACAAGTTATGTGCTATCTATCTCTTTCGCTTGATTATTGTGTCATATTATGTTTTACTGCTTAATATTGATTATTGTGTCATGTGCTATTGGGCAGTTATCAGTATTTTTGATACTGTTATTCATAAAAAGATAGCAACATGTCGGATAACAACTCGTTGCTGGTAAGTCCCACAGTAGCAACGTGTATCCTGTTGCACGATGCCAATAATACTCTTACTGGCAACGCGTCATAGCACACGTTGCTAGTACAAAATAGCAGCAGCGCGGTACTAGCAATGTGCCGCCACACATTGCCAACTAGCTATTCCCTACTAGTGTCGAATAGCGAGGCGGTCAGAGGTCCACATACGGTTTTGGATCATCGCCAACCAGGCAAAGGAGCGACATTTCGGGGGGGGGGGGGGCGAACCTCCAAACAATCTTCTTGAAGGAGCACGACATGGACCCGATGAATTGGGCACGATAAGCAGAGCCAGCCGAATATTCTCCATTGCCAAAAAGAGTCCAAGAGATAGTGTCCTCCGTTCCTGGTGAAGGAGTCATGATGACGTGAAACACACGTTCGTTGGGAGACCCCAAGAGGAAGGTATGAAGCAATGCAGCAGCAAGTTTCCCTCAGTATGAAACCAAGGTTATTGAACCAGTAGGAGCAGAAGCACTTCAGAAGGTTGTCAACGGCGCCAGAAAATATGGTGTTGAAGGGGATTCTGACTGTTGACGTGGAACCCGCACACAACACAATCAAACTACCTTGTCCCAACAAAACAGGAAAGTTGTCAATCTCCCCGGCTTGCTGAAAACAAAGGATTAAACGTATGGTGTGGAAAACAGTGTTTAATTGCAGAAAGTAAAAGAGAACAATGATTGCAGTTGGTGGTTTTATCAGTGTAAAGGAATGGACCGGGGTCCATAGTTCACTAGTGGTGTCTCTCCATAAAGATAAATAATATGTTGGGTAAACAAATTACAGCTGGACAATTGACAAATATTGAGCGCATGACAATGCATATATATGACAAGATGACAACTATGATATTCATTTGGGCATTACGACAAGATACATAGACCGTTATCCAACTGCATCTATAACTAATAATCCACCTTCAGGTTGACATCCGTGTTCCCCGTTGGTATTAAGTTGCAAGCAACGGATAATTGCATTAAGTAAAGTGCGTAATGTAAACAAGTACATATGACCGTAGACATAGCATTGTTGTGTTATCCCTAGTGGCAACAGCACATCCACAATCTTAGACGTTGCTGTCACTCACCCAGATTACTGGAGGCATGAACCCACTATCTAGCAAAATACTAACTGTTGGAGTTACAAGCATCTACTTGGCCAAAGCATCTACTAGTAACGGAAAGCATGCAAGATCATAAATAACATATAAAGATAGATTGATAATCAACTTGATCATAGTATTCAATATTCATCGGATCCCAACAAACACAACATATAGCATTACAATAAGATGATTTGATCATGTTAGGCAGCTCACAAGATTTAAACATGATAGCACAAAGTGGAGAGACAGCCATCTAGCTACTGCTATGGACCCGTAGTCTAAGGATGAACTACTCACGCATCACTCCGGAGGCAGGCATGGTGATGTAGAGCCCTCCGGTGATGATTCCCCTCTCCGGCAGGGTGCCGGGAAGAGGTTCTGGACCCTCCCGAACTAGGGTTGACGACGGCGGCGCCTCTGGAACTTTTCGTGGATAATGGCTCGGATATTTAGGATTTTCGTGTCGGGGGAATAAATAGGCGAAAGGGCGGCAGCCGAGGGCACCCGAGGGGCCCACACAAGGTAGGGCGCGGGCCCACCCTTGGCCGCGCCGAGCCCTTGTGTGGCCACCTCGTGGCTCGGCTCCGTCTCTCCTTTGGACTCCGTGTACGTGTCGGTGAAATAGGACCTTCAGATGACTTTTCGTCCAATTCCGAGAATATTTCCTGAACAGCTTTTCTGAAATACAAAAACAGCAGAAAACAGGAACTGACACTATGGCATCTTGTTAATAGGTTAGTCCCAGAAAATGTATAAAAATGATATGAAGTGTATGTAAAACATGTAACAATTGGCATAATATCAACATGGAACATCAAAAATTATAGATACGTTTGAGACGTATCAAGCATCCCCAAGCTTAGTTCCTGCTCGTCCTCGAGTAGGTAAACGATAAAACATAATAATTTTTTAGGTGACATGCTACCATCATAATCTTGATCATATAGTATTGTAAAGCACATGTAAATGAATGAAGTGATCCAAGTCAATGGTCTATAGTTTGCTACCAAATAGATAATGAGTAAACAACTGAATCATACAAGCTAAACTTTTCATGAATAGTACTTTGAAGACATTGTATCCACAGGTTTACATAAGAGTTAACTCATAAAGCAATAGATTCTAGTAAAAGGTATTTAACCAACACAAAGGAAGATTTAAGGTTCAGCATTTGCTTCAACATTCAACATATTTATCTCATGGATATTGTAAACACAAAGCAATATAATAAGTTGAATATCTAGCATATAACAATTGTTGTACCAAAATTGACACTAGTGTTTGCTTGTGGAAGATAGAAGAAGTAAGAAAACTGACTCAACATAAAAGTAAAAGAAAGGCCCTCCGCAGAGGGAAGCAGGGATTAAATCATGTGCTAGAGCTTTTTAAGTTTTTGAAATCATATAGAGAGTAAAAATATAAGTTTTGAGAGGTGTATGTTAATTGTCAACGAATCAGAAAATGGAAAGTACAATATGACCCCTGCCAACCAGACTTTTAAGAGCGGCTCCCATGAAGGACGTTATTTCTACCAGCAAGGCAGATCATCCCTCTTTCTCTTTTGTTTACACATGCAAATATTTTACTGGTTGTCATTGCTTGACTGATAAATCAGGGCAAAAATATAAAGAGAATTAAGCGGTTAAAGTTGTAATTAATTGGGACTGGGCACCCCGTTGCCAGCTCTTTTTGCAAAATTAATGGATAAGCGGATGTATATGCCGCTAGTCCGGTGGTAAAGTCTGTTTGACAGGTGACATAAAGACATCCACCTCGTCCTCATGAGCTTGGTAAACATTGACACAAAAAGGAGTAATAAAAGTTTTGAATAGTTTAAAGGTAGCACATGAAAATTTTACTTGGAGTGGCAAGGAAATACCACATATAGATAGTTATGGTGGACACAAATGGCATGGATTTTGGCTCAAGGATTTGGATGCACGAGAAGCATTCCCTCTCAGTACAGAGTTTAGGCTAGCAAGGTTATTTAAGCAAACAAGAATATCAACCGGTACACCAAGTTTTATATGACCAACATATTGCAAATATTATAAGACTTCACACCGTCTTCCTTGTTAACCAAAACCTTTTACTAGAAAATATCTAGAACTTAGAATTACCACCCATGCAAACCACATTTCACAACCTTTACGGTATTTCTCCACTAATGGGTTTAAACTTACATGATGCAATAGTTTAAACATGACCTACTTGTTAACTCAAAACAATTGACAAGTATCAAATTATTCAAGTTGTGATCTACAAGAGTATGTAAGTCTTTTCCATTATGCCATTTACCACATGCAACATTTTCTGTTCCAACCAAACACCAATAGACTTATTTCAATAACTCTCCAAACAAGTATAAGTGAAGCAAGAGAGTACTTTCTTTAAAAGAACTAATAGCTCTGACAAGAGATGCATGAAAACAAGAGCTAAAAGCTGAACAACGCTAGACAAGAATACTCAACAAGTATAAGTGAAGAATAGGAGTATTCAAATGAAAAAGCGGAGCGTGTCTCTCTCCCAATCAAGAATGATAGGATCCAATCAAGTTGATCACAAAATAAAAATAACATACTGAAAATAAAAGCACACAGACGCTCCAAGAACAGCACATATGATGTGAAAGAATTAAAATATAGTTTCACTAGAGATGACATGATAATTTTGACGATGAAGAACGGGATGCCTTGGGCATCCCCAAGCTTAGATGCTTGAGTCTTCTTGAAATATGCTGGGGAGATCCATGCGAGCCTCCCCAAGCTTAAGCTCTTCACTCTTCTCCATCCTATTATATCACTCTTCCCTCTTGACCCTTGAAAACTTCCACCACACCAAACTCAAAGTAAATATCATTAGAGGGTTAGTGCACAATCAAAAACTCACATGTTCTGTAAAGACGCAATATGACCGTTACTTTAAACATTAGCTACTGCCACTGATGTTATGTGAAGCTCTTCCACCCAAAAAAGAATTTCACCCAACACTAGTAAAAGAGAGAATGCAAAATAAAAGACATAATCTGTCTAAAACAGAACAGTCCGCAAAGACGAATTTTTTCGAGACACTTACGTTGCTCAGATCGAAAAACCTTGAACTAACGAAAGATGCATACATATATCAGGATTACGCAAAAAAAAAATCAGATTTAATTCACATTCTGATATTTTTAAAGAATTAATACGGTGAACAGCAGAAATCTGTTCCTGCGCAGTAATCAAAATCTAGCATCATCTTATCATTAGAGACTACTCTTGGCACAACAATGCGATAAAGTAAAGATACAAAGGAATTGCTACAGAAGTAACAAGACCTTGACTCAATAAAAGAACAAAAAATTGCAGAAAAATAAAATGGGTTGCCTCCCATAAACGTTTTTCTTTAATGCCTTTTAGCTAGCCATGATAATTTTGATGATGCTCTCATATGTATAAGAGTTGAATATAAGAGAGCATAAAAAGTAAATACCAAACACATTTAAGTCTAACCCACTTCCTATGGAAAGGGATCTTGTAAGAAAACATATTATTGAAGCATGAAGCCAATGGCATTGGAAGGCAAAGCAAGTGCAACTTCAAAAATTTCAACATAAAGAAATGAGACTTAATATTATTGTGATATATGAAGCCATGTCTCCCTCTCTCATAATGACCAGTAGGTCTTAAAGCAACCAGCATATAAAAGCAACACAAGAGAAAGCTCAAAACTTTCATCATAAAGAGAGGTAATTTAATAACATGAAGATTTCTTTAACCATATTTTCCTCTCTCAAAATAATTTTCAGCAGCATCATGAATAGACTCAACAATATAGATATCGCAGAAAGCATTCTTATCATGATCCACATGCATAAAAGTATCATTACTCTCCACACAAGCATAATCAATTTCATTAGTAATAGTGGGAGTAAAACTAGCACATCCATCATTATAATCATCATATATAGGAGGCATATCATAATCAACATAAACTTTCTCCTCAATACCTGGGGGACTAAGAATATTATTTTCATCAAAACCGGCCTCCCCAAGCTTAAAGTCTTCCATAGCATTAGCAATAATGGTGTTCAAAGAATTTATAGTAATAACATTGCTACCATCATGCAAATAAATTTCCATAGGTTTTTTAATTTTCTCTTCAAACACTTCATGTCCCAATTTAAGATAAATTTTATAAAGCTCTCTCATGTTGTTTTCAGCCATAGGACTAGTTTCAAAGAAAGTAACCATTGATAGCAAGTAAAGAACTAGTCATAATAACAAACCGAAATAAACTAGATGCAGATTTTTTTTTTGTGTTTTTGATATTTAAAAGCAAACAAGATAAAATAAAAGTAAACTAAGCAAGACAAAAACAAAGTAAAGAGATTGGAAGCGTGAGACTCCCCTTGCAGAAGTCTTCTTACTCCCCGGCAACGGCGCCAGAAAATATTGCTTGATGACGTGAAACACACGTACGTTGGGAGACCCCAAGAGGAAGGTATGAAGCAGTGCAGCAGCAAGTTTCCCTCAGTATGAAACCAAGGTTATCGAACCAGTAGGAGCAGAAGCACTTCAGAAGGTTGTCAACGGCGCTAGAAAATATGGTGTTGAAGGGGATTCTGACTGTTGACGTGGAACCTGCACAGAACACAATCAAACTACTTTGTCCCAACGAAACAGGAAGGTTGTCAATCTCTCCGGCTTGCTGAAAACAAAGGGTTAAACGTATGGTGTGGAAAACAGTGTTTAATTGTAGAAAGTAAAAGAGAACAATGATTGCAGTTGGTGGTTTTATCAGTGTAAAGGAATGGACCGAGGTCCACAGTTCACTAGTGGTGTCTCTCCATAAAGATAAATAATATGTTGGGTAAACAAATTACAGCTGGGCAATTGATAAATATTGAGCGCATGACAATGCATATATATGACAAGATGACTACTATGATATTCATTTGGGCATTACGACAAGATACATAGACCGTTATCCAACTGCATCTATGACTAATAATCCACCTTCAGGTTGACATCCGTGTTCCCCGTTGGTATTAAGTTGCAAGCAACGGATAATTGCATTAAGTAAAGTGCGTAATGTAAACAAGTACATATGACCGTAGACATAGCATTGTTGTGTTATCCCTAGTGGCACCAGCACATCCACAATCTTAGACGTTGCTGTCACTCACCCAGATTACTGGAGGCATGAACCCACTATCTAGCATAAATACTAACTCTTGGAGTTACAAGCATCTACTTGGCTAAAACATCTACTAGTAACGGAAAGCATGCAAGATCATAAATAACATATAAAGATAGATTGATAATCAATTTGATCATAGTATTCAATATTCATCGGATCCCAGCAAACACAACATATAGCATTACAATAAGATGATCTTGATCATGTTAGGCAGCTCACAAGATTTAAACATGATAGCACAAAGTGGAGAGACAACCATCTAGCTACTGCTATGGACCCGTAGTCCAAGGATGAACTACTCACGCATCACTCCGGAGGCAGGCATGGTGATGTAGAGCCCTCCGGTGATGATTCCCCTCTCCGGCAGGGTGCCGGGAAGAGGTTCTGGACCCTCCTGAACTAGGGTTGACGACGGCGGTGCGTCTGGAACTTTTCGTGCATAATGGCTCGGATATTTAGGATTTTCGCGTCGGGGGACTAAATAGGCGAAAGGGCGGCGGCCGAGGGCACCCGAGGGGCCCACACAAGGGTAGGGCGCGGGCCCACCCTTGGCCGCGCCGAGCCCTTGTGTGGCCACCTGGTGGCTCGGCTCCGTCTCTCCTTTGGACTCCGTGTACGTGTCGGTGAAAGAGGACCTTCAGATGACTTTTCGTCCAATTCCGAGAATATTTACTGAACAACTTTTCTGAAATACAAAAACCGCAGAAAACAGGAACTGGCACTGTGGCATCTTGTTAATAGGTTAGTCCCAGAAAATGTATAAAAATGATATGAAGTGTATGTAAACATGTAACAATTGGCATAATATCAACATGGAACATCAAAAATTATAGATACGTTTGAGACGTATCGTGTCACAGTCTCCAAACGCTCCCGAAACTTGACAAACTGCGATATGTGTTCAACGGTAAAGACGTCCATGTTGAGGTCCGTGAGCCATTCCTGATCAAAAAGAGCGTCATGTGAAGAGCGGTTCTTGCGTTTGGAAGCGATGAAGAGTGTAGGGGGCATAGATTTGAGCATAGAGCCATCAAAACATTAAGAGAACCAAAGGAAACCTTTCTGCCATCGCCAATCATAACCTCTTTGCAGCTCCGAAAGAGGGATCTGTCAGTCACATCGTTTAGTGTTTCGAGCCCAATCCACGGCTTATCAGGTGCCTTCCACTCATACCAAAGACAACGAAGCCGGAGGCCCAGAGCATACCATGTCTTAGCTTCTCAATTGCCTTGATAGTGGCCTTGTCCACCTTAATCGTGGTCAGCAGGAAGATTGGCATGGAGGTGAGGACCGACTTTACAAGGGCATCACAGCTCGCCCGGATGATGAGCTTTCCTTTCCAGGGTGTAGCCTGTAGGTCCGCCCGCCGAAGCCTTCCCACGGAGAGCAGGAGACCAAGATACTTGAAAAGGACAGGCAGAGACCGCCGCGGGAAGTCGGCAAGGATAGCCGAAAGGTCAATGTTGGTTCATCGGATCGGTGCAATGAAGCTTTTGGTCGCATTAGTCATTAGGCCAGTGAACTCACTAAAGTTTTGAGACAGCCGCGAGGTTCTTCACATCCTAGGCGCGCTGGGTCAGAAAAATTGCAATCAGCGTACTTGGAGATGCGAGGTGCGGGAACACGGCTCGGGAGCGGGCTCAGCAGAACTGATTCAGTGGTCAGCTCCAAAACTCTCTACAACCTGTCAATAGCATTGTCGAAGAGCAGAGGGGAGAGGGGTCACCCTAGCGTAACCCCTGACCATGAATGATATTCTTTCCGGGTATCCCATGCGTTAAGAAGGACTTTCGATGTGGCATTGGAGAAGAGAACCTTGTTGCGCAGAGGCCGAGTGTGAGGTCCTTATTTATATCAGCATGATGCAAATTCTAATAAAATGCCCCGTGTAAGATTAATAATTAAATAAAGGCATCCAAATTCAAACAAGGGCCTTGACCGACTGGTGCGTGTCATAATAACACGGACACCTCCCACCCATTCAGCCATACATGATACATGTAGGTTTGTCCATACTAGTAGTAATAATGTGTCCATTAGACGTAACGTTCATGGTTGACATGAGTACAATCAAATCAAAAGCATGATCCAAGGACGTGGTAACTTTATGGTTCGACCATAAAAGGCGAAGCTAGCAAATCAAGCTGCCTATAAGAAAAGTGGCGTAGGTGACGAAACTGGAGACACATGCCCCCATAATGCAATGCGTTGAGCTATCGAAGCACCATCACATCAAAAATTCATAATGGATAAATTTAGTTACATTCCTAGGTCCCGTTCCTCCAACAATGGTGAGCGAAGAGCATGCATATATTCAAGTAGCTCTTGCTTCTTATGAAAAAGAGTTGGATAGGCTTGAGAGGCATCGGGAGTTACCAACGCCACGCTGCCTGATGCGCCGGCGGCCGGGGGGCAGCCCAGGGCGGCCTCTGCCGCGGTGGACTCTGCCTTGGGGGAGCCCCCCGTGGAGTCGCTGGTGGGAGACCAGTACGGCTCCAACATGAGGGGTGCCAAGGAGTGGCCCCCTTCCCTCTCCGTCATCGAGCGTCTGCGGGCGGCCTCGGCCACCATCGAGACGGTGGTGATGGACGTGGTTCCACCACCCCCGTCCCCTCGGGCGGAGGAGTCCGACGGTGCCAGCATGCTCTCCCCGGGCTCCCTGGCCTCTGAGGGCTCGCCGGCCCCTGCCAAGGCCAGGCCCGGTGGTGTGGAGGTGGAGGTCGAGTCGGAGACTGAGACGGGCTCGGTAGCGCAGCTGGCGCCGCTGCCGGAGGACTTGGAGGTACCGGCTGGTTGTGCGACCTCCCGCCGTCCGCGCTCCAGGACTAACCCTGCTGGGCCGCCCCGCAAGAGTGCGAGGCTCCACGGCCCGGAGTCTGCCGTGCACTCGGTGGAGCGGGCAGAGCGACGTGCCGCGGTCAGGAACCTCGAGGGACCAGGTCCGTCCTCATCTTCTTTCGCTGTACTCCAGGATTTACCTGATTCGCACCTTACAGCGGTAGTTCATGATGCGGGTCTTGCTTTCGCGGTAGAAGCGGGTACCGAGTCTGAGGTCCTTTCGCTCATCCGGGCGAAAGAGAAAGCACAAGCTGCGATCGCTGAAGCGATCTTCCGCCGGGACGCAGCGGCGGCCGAGGCGGCCGCCGCGGTCGCGAGAGTGCCGGACGAGGTGGTTGGGGCCACCGTGGAAGGAGAGGTGGAGCCGGTGGAACCGGCAGCCGCTCCTTTGGCTACGTCCGTGGCCACCCCCACTGCCACTGCGAGGGGTCCGGCCAAATCTAAGGTGGCCGCCCGTCGTGGACGGAGGAGAACCCCTGTGTCGTGATGCGGGGAGGTTTTTACAATATCCGGGGTTTTGGACGACCGGGGCGTCGAACCCAAATCAAGGAGTTTATTTCCCGAGAGCGTTTAGACTTTGTTGGCCTCCAGGAGACCATTAAATCCAGCTTTACCCCGGCTGAGCTGCGAAGTATCGACCCTAGGGGGCACTTTGCATGGCATCACACCCCAGCTAATGGTCATTCGGGCGGAATGCTGTTGGGAGTCAATGAGGATTCATATGAGGTGCAGAAATGGAGTAGTGGCTCCTTCTACATCCAGGCGGATGTCTTGCAGTTAGACACTTCCAAACACTGGGCATGCCTGGTGGTTTATGGGCCTGCAGACCACCGCCGCACTGATGAATTCCTGTCGGAATTGGCCACGGCCATTTCGACATGCCCTCTACCGTTGGTGGTTGGAGGAGATTTCAACCTGATTAGGGGATCAGAGGATAAGAACAACGATAACATCAACTGGCCCCGAGTGCACAAATTCAATGACTTCATCGCAAACCTTGCACTCCGGGAGATTCGTAGAGGTGGCTCTCGCTACACCTGGACGAATAGACAGTTGAACCCTGTTCGCTCTGTGCTGGACCGGGTGCTGATGACCAACGAGTGGGAGGCGCTCTTCCCACTCTGCTCGCTGACAGCGGAGACCATCATGGTTCGGACCATGCAGCCCTTGTGCTCAGCTCCGGGGAAGAACTGAAGAGACGGAGCTCTCGGTTCTTCTTTGAGAAGGCATGGCTAGAGAGACCAGAGTTTGCGGACTTGGTGCAGGAGAAGTGGAGGGGGCTCGTGGGACTTGTGGGTTCCTCTAGTGACCCCATCACTGACTGGAATAAGATATCTGCAGGCCTTCGTCAATTCCTAAAAGGCTGGGGGGCCAATATAGGACGAGAGGACAAGGACTTGAAGGCGGACATTCTTACCCAGATTCAGGGCTTGGATGCCCTTGCCGACTCCTCTGGTTAGATGACGAGGGCTGGGCCCTCAGATATCATCTGGAAGACCAGCTCACCCATCTCGCCAAGATGGAGGAAGAGTACTGGCGGCAAAGGAGCCGAGTCCAATGGCTGCTGAAGGGCGATGCTAACACGGCCTTTTTTCATGCCATCGCCAACGGGCGCCGGAGGAAATGCGCCATTACCCGGCTGACCTCGGAGCAGGGTACCATTTCGGACCCTAGGGGTATTCAGGCGCACATCTACGATTTCTACCGTAGGTTGCTTGGCGAGGAGGGAGAGTCGAGGCTCTTCTCCCTCGCCAATACCCTGTGGGACGTGGAGGGCCGCGTCTCGGAGGAGGAAAATCAGGACCTCATGCTTACCTTCACTTGTGAGGAGATGGACTCGGTCCTGAAAAGCATGAAGGTGGACACGGCTCCGGGCCCGGATGGCCTGCCGGTGATTTTCTTTAAGAAGTTCTGGCCTCTGGTAAGACCATTGATCATGGATATTACGAATGGTTTCGCTCTTGGGAGAGTGGACATTTCGAGGCTGAATTTTGGGGCCCTCACGCTATCCCCAAAGTTCCCGGGGCGGAAGATATCCGACAGTTTAGACCGATAGCTCTCATTAACGTCATTTTTAAGTTTGTCGCGAAAGCCTATGCGCTTAGGTTATCTCCCGTCGCTCATCGCACGATTAGTAGGACTCATCTGCGTTTATTAAAGGACGGCACATCCATGAGGGTGTGTCTCCCTTCACGAAATCGTGCACGAAATTAAGTCCAAGAAACTTGGGGGAGTTTTCTTGAACTGGACTTCGAAAAGGCCTACGACCGTGTGAAGTGGCCTTTCTTGCGTGAGGTGCTCCTCCGCAAAGGCTTTGACCCAGGTTGGGTTCATCGTGTCATGGGGTTGGTCTCGGGGGGCCAAACCGCCATTACCATTAACGGGGAAGTGGGCAACTTCTTCCGCAATGGTCGGGGGGTGCGCCAGGGCGACCCCCTCTCACCACTTCTCTTTGACTTTGTGGTGGAGGCGCTTGCCGCCATTTTGGACGCGGCAAAGGGAGCGGGCCATATCTCTGGGCTCATTCCCACGTGATACCTGGGGGGGTATCACATCTGCAATATGCAGATGATACGATCATTATGATCCAGCCGGACGACTTGGCAATCGCCAACCTAAAATTCATCCTCCTCTGTTTTGAGAGTATGTCTGGTCTGCGAATTAATTTTCACAAGAGTGAGGTCATGGTTTTGGGGAACCCGGACCTGGATCACCAACGGATAGCAAACATGCTAAACTGCAAATTAGGGGTGTTCCCCTTTACCTACTTAGGTTTACCTATTAGTGACAGAGCGCTGACACGGCGGGGGATTGGGGTCCCTTCCGATGAAAGTGGCTAAGCGGGCCGATCCCTGGATGGGGAATATGATGTCAGCTGCGGCTCGTCTCACGCTGATCAACGCCTGCCTCTCCAGCCTTCCGCTCCACGCCATGGGCGTCTGCCTGCTGGGCGACGGGGTTCATGGGGCGATGAACAAACACTGCGCGCGATTCTTCTGGGGGGACTCGCGTACGAGGCGCCGCTACCACTGGGTGAGATGGGCTGACATGTGTCTACCCAAGCCCTCGGGGGATTGGGGATCATGGACACAAAGCGCATGAACAAGTGCCTTATGGCCAAATGGATTTGGAAGCTTATGCTGGAGAACAAGGTTTGTGGCCGATATTCTCCGGAGCAAGTACCTTAGGGATAAGGACTTATTGGTGGACTCCCACACCTATGGCTCACAATTTTGGAAATCTATCCAAAAGGTGAAGGATGTGTTCCGCTTGGGGGCGAAACACGATATCGGTAATGGACTTTCCACCAGGCTATGGTTAGACTGGTGGATAGGCCCGGGTCCTCTTTCGGAGAGCTTCCCGGAGATTTTTACCATTACCGCGGATCCGGAGATCACTATTGCCGACGCCCTACAGCCAGGCGGTTGGGACATTCCCTGTAGACGCGCGTTTGGCCATGTAGAACAAAACCAATGGATTAATCTGTTGAGAACGATTGAGGGTACGCGGCTAACCCCGGCTCCCGACCGTATAATTTGGGCCCTGGAACCTTCGGGGAGGTTCTCGGTCAGGTCCTTATACCACAAGCTGTGCGAGGGAACCCCCCGTAGACATTTCTGCGAGATATGGAGGATTGCGGTCCCCCGTAAGATCAGAGTGTTCCTATGGCAACTTATAAGGAAGAGACTGCCGTCAAACGACAACATTCACCGCCGAAACGGCCCTTCCTCAGGCAGATGTGCCTTATGTGGGGAGTTTGAGGACACCAACCACATTTTCTTCGCATGTCCTCTTGCCAAGTTCATGTGGAGTGCAGTGCGGGAGTTGTTTCAGTGCAACTGGAACCCCACCTGCTTCCCGGATGTTTACCGAGAGCTATGTAGACACACGGGACAAGCGAAACGTGTTTTGTGGACGTGTTGCGCAGCGCTAGTCTGGTCTCTTTGGACGACTAGGAACAAATTCACCATCGAGGGGTCTTCCCCGGTCAACCCGCTGACGGCCTCTATAAACTTTCTATGTATCTACAGGTGTGGAAGCCAGTGGCTAGGAGACAGGATCGCGAGACGGTGGAGCTGACGATTAGCAGGATCCGTCAGCTCTACTCACAGGTGCGGGAGGCTCCTGCACCCTGACCCCCCGCCATCCCTGCTTGTATCCCCTCTTTGGTGCCTTTGTGGCTCGTTCCAGTCTTGTGGGGCTGGGTTCACCCCTAGGAGTTGTAGCTTTGTGATCCTCCATGTGCTACGCTTGCGCCTGTTGCGCTTTTATTTCCGAGCCTGCGTGCTCGTGTTGCCGTTTTCACGGCTTGTAAGAACTATGTGGATACTTGTGGCTTCATTAATTTAAAGCCGGGCTCATCTTGAGCCTAGGGTCTTAAGAGGCATCGGGAGTTGTTCTAAGAGGTAGTTGCTGAGACCGAGCAACTTGTCCATTCAACATCTTACATATTCGAACCATGGATCTGCTTTGAACATGTCATCGACCCTCATGATACAGGGCACTGGCATTCAAACAATGCCCATCCTCCCCTGTTCTGAACACCATAGATTCTCCCCATTCAAGTTACTTTCTTTGTCGCTGAGCTATATTGCATGGAGTCGAATTGTATAGTGTTCCGATTGGGGCAACATTCCAACAAAAGCTGAATAGAAGGTTCATAAGTGTCCGCACTTATCTTTATACCCCATTTTTGCGCTAAGCAAAAAGAGCCTCAGAGTAATAAAGCTTAAAATCATCTTTTAATAGGTGTTCGCGTCAAAAGAACACCTCACCAGGTACCACCGGCGCCGAGCGCGATACGCAGGACACTTCGCCGGTGGAGGCTCGCCGCAAGCGCGATTCGCAAGACAGTACGGCGGGCTCTTTTTGACCCAAAACCCCACACGCCCAGGATGGAACCTGTCAGGGCGCGCGGCAGCAGTGGGCTGCGCTAGATCGATTCGCTCGCCTCTAACGCGTCGTTGATCAATGCTCTGAACACACGAAGAACACCGAAGAACGGAAACAGAAAATACAATGGGAGAAAGTAAAGTAAAGGCAATGAATTTGTAGATTTGTTTGACGATTGTGTGTTGTTTTATTCAATCGGCCAAAACCCCTTAAATAGGGCGCAGGACTTTGCGTACAAGTCAAATCAGGCGTACAGAAATAAAACTCTAAAAACAAAACCGAATAAGACTTTCCCACGTCGGTGCTTTCCTAATTTGTTTGCAAATCAGATCAATCTGCACGTAATCCTCCTGGTATCCTTCTCTGTCGGGACTCTGCACCGTACTTGCAATTATATTTCAGTTTGAC
The DNA here is from genome assembly GCA_947311845.1 of Poa pratensis. Taxonomy (NCBI): domain Eukaryota; kingdom Viridiplantae; phylum Streptophyta; class Magnoliopsida; order Poales; family Poaceae; genus Poa; species Poa pratensis. The sequence goes on along the minus strand of CAMZMU010000044.1, from coordinate 28,492,088 downwards.
ATCTGAACCTGACGAATATTTTCCCTCAGCAATAGCAGGTTAAAACGACGAACAAGCAAACCCTCTTCAGGACTTGTCCTCAACAGCGTCAGTGCATCTGAATTTATCAAGTGGTCGCTCTGAATACTGCCTTAATCAATGCCAATGCACTGGCTGACGAGTGCAATGTCAGGAAACTGCGTGAATCAACTCCAATGCACTGGCCGACGAATGCACTGTCAGGAAACTGCGTGAATCAACTCCAATGCACTAGCGTCATGCTCTGAATGCACCGGCCATATACTGCCCTGGGCACCTGATGCACTGTCCTGGGCTGCAAGTTCCTGCGTGATATTCTTTGCACGACGCGCTGTTCTGCCTCTGGCGCAATCCACACAATGATACTGGAGCAATACAAAACCTGTTGTAACTTTAAAATATCAACTGATTAGTCCAAACAACAGCTAAATTAATTTGGCTCACCATATAAACTACCTAGCCAAATTACACTATCAACACATGCCCCCCTGTTTTTCGGTAAAACTTTGTGTGCCGAAAAATAACTTGCGCCTGTTTTAATCTAAGGGCGATGCCAACACTTCACCGGCCATTCACTCTTAGGGCGATAACTTTTTGTATCGGCCATACATCATTTTCTGGAGAAACATATTGCAACATCTGAACAAGTCTGAAGAACGTACTGCAGGAAAAAGAATAGTGCAACATAGCTTCCCAAGCAGTATTAGTTCGGTGCAAACTTCAAATAACTATGTTTTCCGGTTCAGTACCTTGAAACCAAACCTGCTAAGGGCGATAATCTCATATCGGCCATATGTAAAACTGAGTGTCTTGCTACACATGTAATCTCCAAATGTTTGCACTTTAATCTCAACACCAAATATGCTAAGGGCGACAATTTAATATATCGGCCATACCTTTTTTAAGTTCCTTGCTGCACGCTTCAGTATTACCTTCTTCAGATATTTTCCATTGAGGGCTCTTGGCAGCAAATCTCCTTGTTGGAATCCATTAATTCCTGTTTGTGAGCCGATCACTACCAATTGGTTTTAAAGATATTGGCACAAAGCCATTCCTTGTGGCACTAAGAAAATCAAACTCCGAGAGATCACGCCCTGTTAAACAGGTTGCATTGGGATGTTGCCAATCTACTAATGAATCGGCCAAAGCAACACAAGCCGAATTATCCGCATGGACAACCTCCACTTCATCGTCAACCCACTGTATCAAGAATTGGTGCAAAGTAGATGGCACGCATTGGTTTGCATGAAGCCAATCACGGCCTAATATAACATTGTAATTACCTTGCACCTCAGCAATGAAGAAGGCGGTGGCCAAAGTCTTGCTCCCGATAGTAAGCTCTACACTCATGACACCTTTGGCCTCTGTTCTTTCTTTGCCTTCAAACCCATTAAGCACCATATTGGTCCTCATCAAGCTATCCTCATCTAAGCCCAATTTTTTGAAGACCGAATACGGCATGAGATTAACCACCGCGCCACCATCAACAAGCATCCTTGCAACCGGCGATCCATTGATGTGTCCCTTGACATATAATGGCTTCAAGTGCTTCACCGGTTCTTTTGGCTTCTCAAAGATAGCATTCTTGGGGCCAAGATCTATCTGCGCAACCTCCCCTTCTTCATCTATGGCACGGAATTCAGCAGGTAAATAATATACCATATTCATGTCCATACCTTCTCTAGCCGGCGTGTTCTCGTAGTTCACCATCTCTTCTTCGTCTTCCACTGTGGGCGCCGGCTCTGGAGTTTTAACAATTGAGGGAGGTATAGATGTAGCAACAATATCCACATCCTTCTCCTTGGACTGCATAGGAGCTGTTGCAATCACCATAGGAACCGCAGCATCTTTAATTTGTTTAGGCACCCATATCTTGGAGGGTATAACAGGACGGATCTTATTAAAAAATTCATCTCTCCTTTTTTCCGCCTCACGCTCCTCCTTCTCCTGGTTCCTCATGCGCTGCAACCTCCTCTTCTGTGTTTTAGTCAATCCAGGAGGACACCACTTGGGCTGCATATATTTGGAAACCTTCGGCTTAGCCCTGCTTGTACTAGCTTCATGGTCATTAGCCGAAGATCTTGGTTGAAGAACTAACACATGCCCACTAGAATTAGCCGGTGTATCATCAACCGCCGGCCCTTTGAGCTTCAACTCTTGTGTACCTACTATCACAATGTCGGCATTCTTGCCAGACTCTGAATTTTCAGTACATAGTAATTTAGGACGCCATACTTTTTGAATATTCTTGTTTGGAATTTTTTGAGACGACCGATCAGCCTTGTAGCTTGAACGGTCCCTAACAGGTCGTGGAATCCTGTCATGTGCAGATCTTCTAGGCTCTGTCCAACCTGGATGGAAAGCATATGGCGCCATTGGGTGCTGAAACCATCCTCCATCAAAGTGATACGGCCAGTAGGGTGGTGGCATCATCCATGGCTCTGGCGCCCACTGCCCATACGGCCTCATGTGTCGTGGAAACTTCTCCCTTGGAGGTGATCTTGGACGCTTCACCTGTGATGACCGGTTAGAGTTGGAATCGGTCGCTTGACTTGTATACTTAGACAGCAACATATCAAAAGTTGGCTTGATGCGTTTGGGCTGCTTATTGACATCATTGTTCTTCCACTTGCCAACTTCTGGATCCTTGGGTTTAATGAACTTGGCATGATCATCTTTTTGCTCTTGTGTTTGCCCCCCGAGCGCAGGATTCTTTATAGTGATCTTCAACGTATCCTTGCCATCAGGTTGCTTGCCAAGAACAATCTCCCTTCCCAAGACCTTGTCGCTCTCCCTGCCGTTCCTGGGTTCACCAATAACAACATTATTTTTATTAGCAGATCCGGCCACTTCAGGCCGAATTAAAATTTTCTTTCCCTGCAGCTCCAAAGTATTTATTGGAAAAGGCTGCCTATCAACTTGCATATCGGCAAAACTCAATCGTCCATCGTTGATAGCCGATTGTATCTGTCGCCGAAAAATATTGCAATCATTAGTAGCATGAGAAAAAGAATTATGGTACTTGCAATAAGCACGCCGCTTTAAATCTTCAAATGGCGGTAAAGTATGAGAGATTTTAATGTGCTTATCTTTTAACATAGCATCAAATATTTTGTCACACTTAGCTACATCAAAACTAAACTTCATCTCATCTTCACGATTCTTGCGAATCGGCTTAAGAGCATCACAAGTATAAGGCTTGGCCTTTGATGGCCAAACGAATTCAGCAGCATAAACATCGACTCATCGTCCGAACTTTCACTACTATATTCAACAGCATTTATTCTAGGACGATCAGACTTAAATTTATGCATATCTCTTACCTCTTTGCTTCGGCTTTCTTGAGCCAAAGCTCTCTGCAAAACTTGGTTAATGTTCAAAAATTCGTACCCTTCAAGTCTTTCTTTAATGTGAGATCTTAAACCATTAAGTACCAAGTCAGCCAAGTCTCTTTCAGATATAACTAAACTATAACATCGATTTTTAGTATCCCTGAATCTTTTGACATAATCGGCAACCGATTCATCATGCTTTTGTCTAACCGATGTAAGATGTGATAACTTAAGTTCATTATCTCCGCTGAAAAAATGCTCATGGAATTTCTTTTCTAGATGATACCAAGTATTAATAGAACCATGAGGTAAAGCGGAAAACCAAGAAAAAGCAGTACCAGTCAGGGACAAAGAGAATAAACGCACTTTTAATGGATCACTATTCCCAGCTGGTCCTAGTTGTGCTAAATATTGGCTAACATGTTCCCAAGTTGTTTTATTATCTACACCATTAAATTTTGCAAAATCAGGAACCTTGTACCCTGGTGGATATGGCAAAGCATCAAAGTATTCCGGATATGGTTTTTGATACATCCGGCTAATAGGTTTTGGTTCAATACCGAGGTTGTCATAAAACATCTTGTGCAACTCTGTCCTAAGTGCAGCCATAGTTTCGTCTAAATTGGATGAATTTGTTTGTGGTACTGGAGCGGGAATTAAATTAACCGCAGAACTTGTTTGTGTTATTGGTACCGAATTAAAATTCGGTGCGATGTTTGTAACAGGAGGGGTTGCAACCTGGTTCGGCTGTACTGCCGAATAAGGCACACTACTGATGGGAATAGGATATGATGGTGCAGTTATAATTTGATTCCCTTGGCTGAAAAAAGGACTCATCGATGCCTCGCGAGGAAGCGCCGATGAATTAGGTAATGTTGGGCTAGGGTTTTCTACGGCTGTATTTATACCAACATTAACGGGATCAGAAGGCTTGTTCTTACTAGCTTTTAAAAGTTCTGCCATGGCCGCATAAGCTTGACCACTAGATTCAGTAGCTACATGATTAATCAAAGCTAACTGATCCTTAGAAAACAAGCCAGCACTTACAGAGGGTTCGGTTGAAGAGGACTCGGCTGGATCGCCGAGCATTGGAGGAAGTTTGATTTCCCCTAGCGAAGTAGCACCACCTTGGCGATCCTTTCTGAAATTTGCTAGGAACGCTTCTCTGTCTACCTCTTCCTGCTTCTTCTTCTGAATTTCGAATTCCTCCTCTCGCTTCTTCCTCTGGATCTCGAACTCCTCCTTGCGCCTCCTCTCCAGCGCGTCAAGCTGCTCCTGGCGTTCCTTCCTCCACGCCTCATAGTCTTGGCGCTGCTCCGCCGAAAGATCATCGAAGCTAGGCTTGATGATGTTTTCGGCGCTAACCTCAGATGGCTGGGGAATCTTGCTCGACATGATGATCTTCGTCCCCAGCGGAGTCGCCAAAATGTGTTCGCGTCAAAAGAACACCTCACCAGGTACCACCGGCGCCGAGCGCGATACGCAGGACACTTCGCCGGTGGAGGCTCGCCGCAAGCGCGATTCGCAAGACAGTACGGCGGGCTCTTTTTGACCCAAAACCCCACACGCCCAGGATGGAACCTGTCAGGGCGCGCGGCAGCAGTGGGCTGCGCTAGATCGATTCGCTCGCCTCTAACGCGTCGTTGATCAATGCTCTGAACACACGAAGAACACCGAAGAACGGAAACAGAAAATACAATGGGAGAAAGTAAAGTAAAGGCAATGAATTTGTAGATTTGTTTGACGATTGTGTGTTGTTTTATTCAATCGGCCAAAACCCCTTAAATAGGGCGCAGGACTTTGCGTACAAGTCAAATCAGGCGTACAGAAATAAAACTCTAAAAACAAAACCGAATAAGACTTTCCCACGTCGGTGCTTTCCTAATTTGTTTGCAAATCAGATCAATCTGCACGTAATCCTCCTGGTATCCTTCTCTGTCGGGACTCTGCACCGTACTTGCAATTATATTTCAGTTTGACATCTGAACCTGACGAATATTTTCCCTCAGCAATAGCAGGTTAAAACGACGAACAAGCAAACCCTCTTCAGGACTTGTCCTCAACAGCGTCAGTGCATCTGAATTTATCAAGTGGTCGCTCTGAATACTGCCTTAATCAATGCCAATGCACTGGCTGACGAGTGCAATGTCAGGAAACTGCGTGAATCAACTCCAATGCACTGGCCGACGAATGCACTGTCAGGAAACTGCGTGAATCAACTCCAATGCACTAGCGTCATGCTCTGAATGCACCGGCCATATACTGCCCTGGGCACCTGATGCACTGTCCTGGGCTGCAAGTTCCTGCGTGATATTCTTTGCACGACGCGTTGTTCTGCCTCTGGCGCAATCCACACAATGATACTGGAGCAATACAAAACCTGTTGTAACTTTAAAATATCAACTGATTAGTCCAAACAACAGCTAAATTAATTTGGCTCACCATATAAACTACCTAGCCAAATTACACTATCAACAATAGGTTGACTGTATTCTTACGGAAAAATCAAGCACCCATTAATTCGACCGCCCATACGTAAGCCAGTGTCATATGCTTGAACAACAAGTTTGTCATATACAGTTACGTTCATTTTAATTTTTTCGAGGGGAAGACATGTGCACATGTAAGTTGACGATGATCTTGTAGTATATATTGCGCAAGTTCTAAACTCTTTGAAATATTACAACATAATTAGGAACCTCGTTGCAAATATCCTATTAATATTTTTCTAGCAGTAACACCAATATATCATAATAAAGCATACTCCAACACCTCAGAGTATTGTAATATATGATGTAGTAACAAAGGCATCGAAATTTAAACTAGGCCTTTAATCCAGTGGTGGGTGTACATCATAATAACACCAATTGATACATGTGCATTGTTCAGGCTAGTAATCATGTGTCCATTAGATGTAACGACCATGGTTGATATGAGTACAATCAAATCAAAGACATGTGAGCCCCTGATGCGGTAAGGATATGGTTCGACCATAAAAAGCGAGGCTCGCAAATTAAGCATACTAGAAGAGAAGTGGAGTGCTAGGTGATATGCAACCGGCGTAGCTACCAAAGCACCATCACATCAGCAATTCATTATGGATAAATAGCTACATTCCTAGTACTAGGTACATATCAGCAATTCGTATGAAAGGTTGACGGAGAAATTACTCAAGTAACTCAAAGAGGCGGGGGAAATGAATTCTCCCACGTTTAAGTTCGCCCCCATGCGGCTGCCGGGTCGCGGGGGAGTTCCCGACCTCATAGCATGATCGAATGGGCATGTCGTGTTGCTGGCCAGGAACATCGATTTTGTTGACGTGGTATGGGACTACAAGTTGGTCGATGAAAATTATGCTCAGATGCGAGCTGGACAGACGGCGGCGGCGTGCGGCGCTACTACACTGTTGGAGACGTCGTCAATAATGTTCTTGTAGCCCTTCCATTGACGCCATGACAGAAATCCTATATCCGGGTGCCCCAGATCGGATGTTGATTTGAAAATCATTGCGTTTAGGTATTTTAAATATATAAATTCAAAATCACGTCACATGAAGATTTCACCAACAGGGATTTTTTGATTCAGCAAGGGGGTCAAAGTTTATTTCGGAATCATCTCAATCTGAGGTTGTATGAAAAGAATCACGGTGAATTTAATCAAATCATTCATACTTGACGATATTTAATCTCGTCCAAAATAGGTCTCGCGAACATGAATTTCAACACTAGGTACATATCTACATAAGCTAACATCATACTTTACTGATTTGTTATGGTTAACGCAAAAAAGTCGACGTGGATATGCCACAAGTGGGTAAAAGGATGAACAATCATCGGTTCGGGTAATGTAAGGAATGTACACTCAAGTAATTTGAACTTTACGATATTTGATATCATTCAAAAAAATCCTCACGAATTTGAATTTAAATACAAGGTAGTTCTATTGAGACGTAAAATATGGATATATAGTTTACGGGTCAGCTGTTGTCCACGGGGAGGAGTTGTCTTGGCTTGTGTTGCGGCGGATAAAAAGGATAGAAAATCATCATATTTGGGTAGTTTACATCATCATACTAACATGAAAGTATTTTGTTTCACAAGGAGGACACTTTTTATTCCGTGAGAACTGATACGAAAAACATTTTTTCTAATTACTCAAGTCATTCATGTAGAGGTGCGGTGACAATGATGATTTTTTTCATTTTTTTACGTAACTTTTATTTTTATTAGTACATTAGAATATTCATCCTGTATTTTTTGAATTTTTAGGCTAATTAATTCTATTTAATATTATTTAGTTTATCTAAAAAATAAAATAAATTTCAGAACCATCTACAATTATTTGGGCTAATACTCTTATGAAAGCCCATGATATTTCTCTCTATCCTCTCTCCTAGTCGGTCCATTAGCTTGTTTTTTTTTAGATGCGTCCGGTTAGCTTTTAGGACTGGCCCATTTGGTGGAGGAAAAAAGAAGCCCATCGCTTCTCTAGCATGATGCGTGGGCCAGCAGCCAAATCCCACATCATTTAAAAAACTCCAAATGTGGTAACAGCTCACGCATGGTAATGTGGTCCAGTGGTTAGCGTGTAGCCTATTCGAGGAAGGTTACAGGTTCGATCCTGTTTGACACCAATTTAAAAAACACGAATTAAGGTCTGTTCACTTGCCAGGTTGGCTGTGTCAACATTCCATTTTTTTTCTACGCGTGCATGCAAGTCACTTACATGTTACGTCTGCATGCAAGTCATATACACTGGTTAGATGGGGCCACATGTAAACATGTGGGTCTACATTATTGGTCAAGTCGACCTGCATTTTAGTTTGTTAGCGGTTCTTACTGTGTGAATAAGTTTAAAAAAACTTCACTATGACGATTTATCAAAGTATTTCATGTAGAGTTCTCCTACTCACCAATAGAAGATTGTAACACCAAGTAAGAAAAAAATTGCGTGTTACTATAAATCATTGTTTGTAACACATAAGAAGCAACATAAACTTATGTGTTACTAGCGAAATATCTTTGTAACATATTATAAGATCTTACCTAGCATGTGTTACTCTCTGTCATCGTAACACACATGTTGTGTTACTGCCATTTTACCTGTAACACATTTTTTCATGTGTTACATGACAGTGTTACTTAAACTCTGTTTTGTTGTAGTGAGTGTACCCAAAAGAAAGAAGGAAGTTGATTCCAAAAACAAAAAACAATCTGTCTGAAAAAAGGGGTAGAGAGAAAGACGCGAGACACGTAGGCGGCCATTTTCCTCACGGAGATTTGTCTCGTCTCCTTCTCAGTCACGCAAAGCCAGACAAAGTTGTTTCCTCCTCGGAAACGCTCAAGTTTAGTCACCTTGATGCGTTCTGCCTCGGTGTTTTCAGCACTGGCATTTCCCCATCTGGACAAGGAACCTTGGCGTTAATTACGCTGTCACTCCACACCACCAGCCACCGTGTCCGCGGTGTAATCTCCAATGCTCTCTCTCTTTACCCAGCATATTCCGATCCATTTTCGCCAGCCCAGGTTACATCGATCGACAGATCTATCCAGTACTGCAATTAAGCACGCTGCTGCTGGATCCATTACACACACACAGACACGCACGGTAAGATCGATGTGGGGTATGTAGTACGGTGGACAGCAGCAGCATTACCTCCCACGTCCTTGGAGGAACACGACATAAATCAAGAACCTTCGTAGAGGGTTATTTTAACCAAACACAACCTCACAAAGAGTAAATTATGGCATGGAATAACAAAGTGTTGCTTCTGTCATCACGACAGGAATGGAATATAAATCACTTGCTTTTCCATTTGCGCATTCTATGTGTGGTCGGTCATCCAAGTGAATTTAAACTTGTATCTACCCCGCAATGTTTCAAAAAAAAAACCTCTCATGGTGGATATAATGCTCATTCGGGTGAGGACGGTTGCCTTATTATGCTCGCTATGGCTATGTAGAGATAGTATTTTTTTTAACGCTAAATTCTCTTCTCCTTTGCAGGTTATTTTCCAATGTGTGCACTGGCTCCTCTAGTGGTGTATTCTTCAAAAGCTGTAACAATGCGCCTAATTTACAACATTGTGATCATGGTTGGAGCAAGTGGCAAAACATCACCCCGAGCATCTACTATACACTAGTGTAACGACAGCTGATGTTTTCCCACATGCGGATGTCGGCATAGTTTATGGATGCGCCCCCATATTTTTAGATATCTTGATGGCCACATGTTTTTTTGTGTATTTTTTTCCTTTCACTTCTATGATTTTTTCTCTGCGGCTGTGTGCACCTTGTTGTGAACACGGACCGAGTGTGAGCTCATCATTTATATCGCCTGATGCAAATTTTAATAAAACGACCTTTGTAAAAATAAATAAATAAATAAAGGCATACAAATTCAAATTAGGACCTTAATCCAATGGTGGGTGCGCATCGTAATAACACAGACACCTCCCACCCATTCCGCACAACTTGATACATGTACGTTGTCCATGCTAGTAGTAATGATGTGTCCATTAGATGTAGTGTTCACGGTTGATATGAGTACAATCAAAGCAAAGACATGTGAGCCAAGGACACGCTAAAGATATGGTTCGACCATAAAAGGCCAAGCTAGCAAATCAAGTTGACTATAAAAAAGGCGTAGGTGATGAAACTAGAGACACATTCCCCATAACGCAATACGTTGATCTACCGAAGCACCATCACATCAACAATTCATAATGGATAAATATAGTTACATTCATAGGTGCCGTTCCTCAAGTGAAGGTGAACGAAGAGCATGCATATATTCAAAACTAGATCTCGTGCCTTATGAGTTATGTAGGCTTGAGAGGCATCGGGAATTGTTCTAAGAGGTAGTTGCTGAGCGTGAGCAACTTGGCCATTCGACCTTTAACATAGGCGTTTCATGGATCTGCTGCGAACATGTCATCGACCCTCATGCTACAGGGCATTGGCATTCTAACAATGCTCATGGCATCATCCCCCGCTCTGAACACCACAGATTTTCTCAATTAAAGTTAATTTCTTTGTTGCTGAGCAAAGTTGTATGGGGTGTGATTGTATAGTGTTCTGGTTGTGGCAACAACCCAACGAAATATGAATAGAAGGTTCATGAAATCATGAGTGTTCGCACTTATCATTGAACCCCATTTTCGTGCAAAGCAAGTGAGCCTAAGAGTAATAAACTTTAAAGTCATCTTCTAATAGGTTGTTTCTACTTCAATCATATTTTTTTGTCCTCTAGAGCTTCATCCAAATACGCACAATCATATATCATCATATCTAGGTTCTTCTACCTTAACGGTGTTACTGATCCCATCATATCCATTGTTGCAACCTTACACATTTAAGATTGGTAATTTTAGAGTAAATTCCTGTTTTTACCCTATAGTTATGCATTTGTGACACTAATTACCCCCATCTAGTGAAAATTGTCTACATTACTCATTTATATATATGGTGTATTTTTGATTTTATTTCATTAAATTGGGTTTAAAAAAGTGTCACAAATGCGCAACTGTGCGGTAAAAAGTGAAATTCACTCGTAATTTTACAGTAGGCCAGCGGGGTTACACTTGCACACAAACAGCTCTCACCTCCTCAGATGCCTACAAGATCGATCAATACGAATGCTACGTACGTACTTCCTCTCTGAATATTCGGTGCTTCACTACACTGTCGAGACGATATTTCCCAAAAATATGCACCATTCAATGGTATCAAATCAGGCCGATTTGTTCAAACAAACGCTTGTTTCCTGGTATACGAGATCCGGGTGAAAACTGACCACGAGAACGATCACAACGCATGGGCCATTTCGAGTAAATCACTGGTTGTAGACAGTGGTTAACTAGTGCCATTAATCGCCATTCATTCTGTGTTTCAGTGACGCGCTATGTGGCTAGCTAGCTACCGTAGCCAGCCCGGCCAGCGCCATTAATCGCCATTCATTCTCTTCGATCTAGCAAACCTAGCCGGCCGGCGTACGTAGTTGGACCATGGCTGTCGATCTATTCGTGCAATGCAGGAGCCTAGGTAGCTAGCTAGCTACATGGACCATCCAATGGCCAATGGTACCATGAATCTCGATCTTCCTAGTTTGCAAGTTGCAGCTTTTGCTTGGTCCGTTCTTCATCGGTGAAAATCTTTGTCCGGCTTGTCTAGTGCCGTCGACGATGCTATTCTCGCGTGTAGTTACTTAGAGCATCTCTAGCAGAAACTTTAAAAGTCGTGGAACATTAAAATAATTGCCGCATGAGGTTTTGGAACCTTAAAAACGTAAACAGTAGAACCCTTAAACTGAGCCGACCCGTAAACGATTTTGAGGTGCCCTTGAATTCGGCCCGCGGAACAGTGAATGTGCAGTTTTCGTGGCCAATGAGGTTCGCAACCTGTATCTGCGCGAGACGTTGGCGGGCTGAATATTCAGGACCCGCCGGTGACCCTCCATCGTGAAACTCGCCGGAATTCAGCAAACTTCCACCGTACTCGTCGGAATTGCCGCCGGAACTGTCAGAAATTCGAGCGACGCTGGGCAGGAGCTGGTCGCCGGCCCCGGGGCACTCCTCGAGCTGCACAGGCGAGCTGTGCGACGGCGGGGCTCCGGGCGGGCTATGCGTGACGGCGGGGCTCCGAGCGAGCTGTGCGACGGCGGGGCTCCGGGCGCTCGCCCCTGCTGTGTCCCGCGTGGTCGAGTCAGCTCGTCGGCGTCTTTCGGCAGCCAGCGGCCGTGCGACGGATCGATCGATTTGTCTATCAGCTAGCTAGCTCATGTATGTGGATGGATCGATTGATTGGACTATCAGCTAGCTAGCTCATGTACGTATCTCGATGGATCCATCGATTGCGGCGACGTACGGTAGCTAGCTAGCTCATGTATTACGCCGCTTCAAAATCAGCCTGGTTTGCGGCGGCGTGGTCGGCGGACGCCGAGCAGTTGGAACGGTTGAGGCGGAGCAGTGGATTCGGTACCTACTAGGCGGATTTGAGAGGGGTCAACACGGCCACCGAGCGAGAGGAAGAAGACGACTTGGGGAAAAAAGAAAGATGCGAATATTCGGTTTTTCGGTTTGAGTTTGAGGGCTCTGTTCCGCGGCGACTGTTTTTGCTCAAAAAACATGTCCTCCGTGAACCCTAAACCTGTTTTAAGGTTCCGTAGTTTAAGATTTCTGCTAGAGGTGCTCGTAGAGGTGTAGAACTCATCTCTATGATCCTGATGGCCTTGTGTCTCCGGGTGAAAATATAGATCCTCTCGGGTCTGGTGGCAGCGGCATCGATCTTGATGTCAACACCTTCTTGGAGACGTTGTTCTAGATCCCTTGACCAACGATGACTCCCCTTGTTATGCATAGCTCGCGTGGTAATTGTACGTGTTGTTCGTAGTAGGTTTCGAAACAATTGGTCAAACAAGTCGGCATGTTATATGGAGTCCCTTTATTATCCACATGCAGATCACCCTCAACATCTAGTCACAGCCATCTTAAATATATTCATATTTTGATTCAGAAAAGAAAGGGATACACACATGATGATTGATGAAGTGGACGGAGGGATATTACATATATATTTTCTTCAGTGAAGTAATGAAGGATATGACTGCTACTCCAGGATATATTTTGTGTAGTGAATCAATGCAATAGGATCAGTAGTATATATGATTTGCTGAATTATTTTTTCAAAGGTTTGGTGAAGTTGGTTGGGCCTGAAAGCAGCGCCGGGCCCGTGGGGACGCACGTGGCCACCGGGCACACGACACGGCCTGACAGCACAGCTCCTATAGCTGGGTGTTCTGTTCGCGAAGCCACCACCGTATATCCCCAAACTACCCCTCTGCCCGCTGGCGCGAGCCCGAGCCGATTCTGTCACCATCCGTGTGGTTCCTAGCTTTGCCGTGTTCGGTGTTCAGGTCATCCATGCATGGCAACCAGCCGCAGCAGCGTCAATTAGGCTAAACGTGTGGCGGATTATTCTTTAGCCGCGTGGCGGGTTATTTTTCAGCCGGAGACGATTTTTTCGTCGATGGCGAGTATTTCGTCAATTTTAAAACTACACCGTCGGCTCAGTCGTCCAGAGGTACTCATGGGATAGGATCTGTGTGCGTTCATGTGCGTGAGTGTATGCGCACGTATGTGAACGTCTGCATCTATACTGTGTTTCGGAAAAAAAAATATCTCCATCGACGCTCCCAACTGTTAGAGATATAATTAGCGTACATGTATTTGGTAGGTTAGGATTTGTATCCGGCTCCTACCTTATCTCTAGAGAGGCTTCTTGCTCTCCAAGTTTGTACTCCTTTATATACTCGCCCATGAGGCTCACTACAAAATCCATCATATTCCGCAAATCTCATAATTCTATATGGTATCAGAGCGGCAAGATCCTTGACCTAGCCGCCGCCCACGCTTCCGCACCGCGCCGCCCCCGGGGAGGTCGATCTCCATGATCTCCGCCGGGGGCCGCGCAACCCGTACGCAGGGTTCGTCCGCCGATCCGTGATCGGCTGCCCTGTAAGTCTTTTTTTCCGATCTCTTGATCGGTTTTCTTTTTTGGTTTACCGATCTTAGATCGGATTGAGTCACCCACCGCTGTCGTCATCGCCGCGCCTCCACTCCGACCATCGGCATCGACGATCTACACCGCGCCCGTGCGCCTGCCACCTGCGCCGCCGTGCCTGCCTCGGTAGGCCGTCGCGGCTGCCGCGCACCGCGGCCGGCTGCTGCGCCTTCCTCGGGACGGTACTGCGGCCGTCCCCCTCGGATCGTCTTCGTCGTCATCGCCCGGGACTTCACAGACAACGCCGCCATCGACTCCGATCTACGCGTAGTCCCCGCCATGGCGCATACGGCACACCGTCGGTCTGATCAACCGATCTCGCGCCCGTCTACGCCAAGCACGTCCTCGAGAACGCGCCAACCACCGATCGAGCTACGGGCTGCCGCTGCGTCGCCCCTACGGGCCGCAGCGCCGCTGCCTTGGTCAGCGCCTACCGGCGGCCAACGCGCCTCCCAAGCGTGTACGTGCCGGTGGCCTCCAGCCGCTGCACCGACTCGCGCCTTGTAGCTATGCCGCCCCCTCGGGTCGTAGCGTCGCTGCACGCAGTCTTCTTCGCCGTCCCCACGCATCGACGGCCTCGGCTTCCACCGCGCCATCTCCCACGGCGCGGATCGCCGCCGTCTGCGCACGGTCTTCGTCACGCCACCGGGTTCTTCCTCACCTCCCTCGAGCACCGCCGCCGCGCTTCACAAGGTAACCTGCAGGGCGACTTCTCGTTGTCGCAGGTCCCGCCGACTACCCCATCATCGATCTAGGCGTCCCGCATGACCACCCCAGGTCACCGCTGGTTCCGCCGCCTTCTACGTCTACGTCCACTACAACTTCGTCGCCAGCGTCATCGCCTCGTCCCCGACTACACCACCTGCTACTCTACTCCGACAATCGCGGACAGCATCGGCATCTCTCCCTCGCCGCTCTGCGCGTCGCAACCGTCGTGGAGTCCTCCTTTGCTAGTCTTTCTCTGACATGGCGAGAAGTTTTATGATGGTCCCTGCCCCTCGCACGCCTGGTACTGGCAACACCGGTGCGTGCCTTCGTCCCCGACGTGTCCCCGGGTCTGGCAAGCCCGGGTCGGCGCCTCGTCTACATCGGCCTCGACAACGTCTTCGGCATCGACTTCCTCCTCTACGACTGCCTCGACCACGTCACCGATTTCTTCTATGCGTACTCGGTTCTGGCAAAACCGGAGTATGCCTTCGTCCCCGACGTGCGCCTTGTTACGGCAAAACAATGGCCGCACCTCGTCCTCGACGGCTCGTACTGCGTCGTCCCCGGCATCGGCATCCTCGACGACTGCCTCGACGCGTCCCCGTCACTCTCCTCGCGTACTATGCGCAAGCGGCTTCTTCTGCATCTACCTCGACACCGGCAACCCCGACCACGACATCGACCACGGAAACCCCTCGCGCGGCTACCCCGACCACGGCACCGCCCAATGCTCTCGGCTCCCTCGACATCGGCACAAGGGCTACCACCTTGCTTGAGCATCATCAGCGTCCTCTACCGTCCAAGCTTCGCGCCGCGACACCGTCCACGACACTCCCGCTCGGACTGCGGGGGGATGTCAGCCCACTGGATCTACTTCGGTTTCTCTCCAGTCTGACCGTCCGCGACGTTCCAGTTGTTCACGGCGCTCCCGCTACGACTGCGGGGGGATGTTAGAGATATAATTAGCGTACATGTATTTGGTAGGTTAGGATTTGTATCCGGCTCCTACCTTATCTCTAGGAGAGGCTTCTTGCCCTCCAAGTTTGTACTCCTTTATATACTCGCCCATGAGGCTCAATACAAAATCCATCATATTCCGCCAATCTCATAATTCTATACCAACAAAGGCGTCCGGCAAGTATGCGGGGCAGGCGTTATTGGCAGTGTCAGCACACGTCGTTGTGTCACTCAGCGGCGGTCTTAATAGGTTTTGTCCAAAAACAATAAATTAGAAATAGTAAGAGAAAATGAGAAATTTTACTGAAATGTGAGGGATTTATAAAGTTGGAACAAAATTTAAACTAAACAAATACTCCTTCCGTTCACAAAAGGATGTCTCAACCTAGCCCAAATTTGTATGTATCTAGACATGATTTAGTGTGTAGATACATATAAATTTGGTATAGGTTGAGACATCCTTTTGTGGACGGAGGGAGTAGTATTTGTCGTAGTAAGCATCGTATATCATGTTCTCGTCCTCCTCCTTGACCTCGGCCTCTCAGCCGTCGCCACCGTTGTGGCACGAGGAGACCGGCTCGCGCGACCACCGTCGCCTCGGGTGTGTTGACGCAGCTCTTGTAGACGATGTCGTCACTTCCGCTGCCGCTTATGCCACCTCCTGCTGCGCCGAGAGAGGAGGTGGTGAATGGTGATGGGCGTTGGCCTAAACGGAAGTGAGGGAGGGGCGATGCGAGCTTCGGTTTATCAAGCGATGGGCGAAGCCGATGCATGCCGGAACCACCTTAACATCGGGCGTTTCCAATGCGCCATTATGCCGGCGACGCGCGTCGAAAAGGCGAAGTGTAAACGCGTTTGCGCCCGCTCAGGGAGGCGGCGCGCGTCATAATTGAGGTTGAGCGATCACCACCACCCGCATTGAACATTTGACCCGTTGTGAGTCAATGATAGGATGTGCCCGTCGGTCAAGATCCGACGCGAGGACGGTTGCCGCGGCTGCCGACACTCCCACTTCCCTCTATGGTTCAGGACTGTTGTGGGGTTGCCGAACATGGTATTGGACCCGTTTGGCAACTTTGCCGGGGTCGCAAGTGGGTGGCGTTTTTGTACTGATGTGTGACCGGAAAATTAATTTGGTCGTACGGTCGCTATCAATTCTAGCTAGCCAAAACTTTTTTCCAGGGAGGAGGACGAAAAGAAGACCCGTGTACTAGCAACACACACGTGAGGGAGACGTATCTATACGCAGGCGTATATACATTGGTGTCTTGGTGATTGGTACATGCATGGGATGTTGTTGGTGACTTGGTGGTGGTGGTGTGTGGAGCCACGTTTGGGCATGTGTTTTTAGACGAGGCGGCCGGTGGTTGGGTGATGGGTGGCTATCGATCGAGAAGAGGTTGGAGAGGACCTGGAACAAGTGTTCCCCACGAGGTGCCGCATTTTTTTTTTGAAGTACAAACCTGCGTACAATCAACAGATACAAAGAAGAAAACATACGCAAATTTGTACAGAAGATTGTACTCTACTCAAAGCACTACAGCAGCAAGCCGCTGAGCCACCAGAGCTTCTCGACGCCGACGAACACCGGAGAAGAAGAAGCCGACCACCACCCGCCTGGAGGGAGAGGACCTTCAACTTTGAAGATGACCGCATAAGCCACTTGCCGCAAGCAGCAAGTCTCGCCGATGAACGGGCATGGCCAAGCCACCCCCACGACCAGCTCCAGCATCTCCCGGCGCCGGGGCGGCCAGGCCATGCCAGTTCCACCACCACCACACCACTTCCCGAGCGCCAGAGCAGAGCACCACTCCCCGCATCGCACCGCACACCGCATCCCAACCTCTGCACCGTCGCCGGGGAGCACGCCAGTGCAACGACAGAGAGGAAGGGAGAGGATTACTCACAAGATTGGAGCGCCGCCGTCGCCGCAGCACCCAACCGGAGGACGAACACCTCACCAGATGCGAAGATCTGGGAGGTCCAAAACCTCCCACCACACCACCGCTGCCACCGGCGCCGGGAGGGGACGAACCACCGCTCGATCCATAGATCAGCGGGACAGAAACACCGTCCTCAAGCCAGCGCTGCCGGCACTGGCAAGGGAGAAGAAGGACGGCGGAATTATTCTTCCCAAATGGCGGTCGAATCCTCTCCAAATCGACGCCAACGGGACCTACAACTACCCTATCTACAAGCCGGAGGCAGAGGAACAGGATCCCGACCACCACCGCCGCCGAGGCGAGCGGAGGAGGCCGGGAACCCCGCCCTCACCGCCGGAGAGAAGGGGATCGCGACGGCTCGCCCTTTTTCGCCTCTCTGCACTGTAGAGGAGAAGGGGAGACGGACACGGCACGTTTAACTTTCTTTTGAGGTGCCGCATATTGAGCACACTATCATTGGTAAACAGCATGCAGGCACATGGATATGGATAAGAAGAGGGATTATGAACAAACTAAAACATGTGTTAGTTCCTCCTACATATCTACTGGTATCTAGTAACATAATTTCTCCATGAAGCATACGAGCATGCCGGCCAGGACTCGATCATTGCCGGGCAACACCGATAAGGAGATGAATTATGAACAAACTAAAACACCCCTAAAAAGCTTTTGGGCGAGATTCATCGGAGAATAGGGTGAGGCCATTTGTGGCGTCTTGAGTTTGAAACTCACACCCCTTAAACGAGACGTACTCCACTAAAAAGGAAGAACTCGGGAATACATCCTTATCTCCGCGTGCTTCCCGTTCGGTTACTCCTTACTGTTTAGTTATTACTTGTATCTTATCGTGTTTAGGGTTAACTTGTCATATAGGTAAATTTACCGTAGTTGCATATTTAGAGAATTTACCTTTGTGTCAAGACTTAATCGAAAAAGAATTAAAATTTGGAGTAGCACATATTCACCCCCCTCTAGGTGGCCATACTATCCTTTCAATATGTTTACAAAATCATACACTATAAACCACTATTATGATATTTGTTAGACCATATGCTATGGAGATATCAGAGGCTGGGGCACACCCTCCAATTCTATAAAATAATGCTATGGAGATATATACCATCAAATCCAAGGATAATAATATACACCACCATATGCAGTGAGGACTTGAACCTGGGTGGATCGGCTGTACAACCACTTTCCTAACCAAGTGAGTTAGTATCACTTCTTAAATAATACAATTAATATTTGGAAAATTATACAATACCGTTTAAATTGTAGCATGCAAAAAATAAATTATGAAAAAATAAAAAAGTTTAGTATAAATTATATCCAACGTCTTCCTCTTGCTCGACTCAGCGCAGCAGAGGATCCAACCACTTTCATAAATCGTGGTTACTTATGTGAAGTTCAATATTTTAAGTAATATTTTTAATATATGTTTTATACATTATTAAGTTTTTATTTGTCGTGGTTGTACTTTTTATTTGAGCAATTTCATAGTTTCCAAAATTACAATCATCAGTACGATCACAGTTTATATTCCTGCACTTGCACTTAGTGTTTGGGCGAAAGAAAGTGAACACAACTTTCAATTTCATTAACCCCTCCCTAAACACTCTATTTTCATATAAATGCAAATACACTTGCAACTAATAATTGAGTCTATAAATAACATCTTTTCAATTTCATTAATTATCTTACTTTTTTGTTAAATCACTTAGGGAACAATAAGACCAGAATATGGTATCACTAAACTAAGAAGAAAACCCCCCAAAAAAACTAAAAGCTTGTATAGTCTACATGTCAAGTGTCGCTTCTCCATCCGTCCATGTTTCACAACACGGGCAAGGCCTCGAGGTAGAGAAAAGTTAAAAAAAAATCAATAGATGAATCGCGAGAGAGGATCCAACACCAAAGCTGTCCACCGTTTTCCCGGCACCCCATCAAAGTGACAGGAAGGAGGGAAAGGAATTAGAACTCAGATCTCATGTATTGGAAATGTAACAACTAATATGCACACTACATGCTATTTGGCCCCTTCTCGCCCCTAAAAAAGTCGGACATTAGAGGAAGAGAGTAAAATAGGAGAATAACTTGTTAACGAAAATCCAGAAATGGTGCATATAAAAGCGTTGGAAGAGGAGAAATATTGAATTTCTTTTCCTTGTAATATCAGTGCGTGTGGCTTAACCCTCAAAAATATAAAATGAGAACATATAGGATTCCGATCTTATAGGGTTCAAAAACTACATGAAATTTTAGTAGTGTTTAATGCTACATGAAAACCAAGAATTTAGTACGTGTGAGGTTTGAGTGGATGGATTTTTTCTTCAATTTCTTTTGAAGATTCCGATCCTCTGAGTGAGACCGCCACCATAGATTTTTAATCCAAGGATCCAAATCCTTTATAAAACATCACTTGTCATTATAAAAAAATATACAACAACATCGATACATGACTTTGATTCATGGAGAGACCTTTTCAATTAATTAGAATTTTGCAGCCTAGCCTAGCATTTGCCTCCCCTGGTCATGTCTCATGTGAGCTGTCGAGTCCTGGAAGAAGCCTCGCTTTCTCAACCCACCAATTTCAGCTGGCCGAACTGATTGGACACTCTCGTGTAGGAACCATCGGCCAGCTGCGAGAACAAGAAGAAGAAGAAGGAAAAAGTGAGACCGCACCGAGGGGTATTTCGGTAATTCCACCCAGCCGTATAAACATACGGTCTCCGTGAGCCGTACGCCGCGCGTACATATGCTTCGCTCCCGACTCTAACGGCTCTGCTTCCTCTCGTCGTGGCCGCCTCGCACACAGAAAAAAAAACTCAATCTTTCCTGCGCCCGTCTCTCTCTCCTCCGGCTCGTGGTGTGAGGTGGCGAGGGCAAGCGCAGCGGGAGACCACACGAATCCGTCTCCAGTCCCCGACCGCGCGCAGGCGATACCCCTTCTCGGAACGCGGCCAGAGGGGGAGAGGAGCGCGCGCCGCCCGGCGCCGGCGGCGGGTCCCTGATTCGTCCGGGCTCGCACCCCCGTACCCGTGGAACAGCACGCGGTGAGTTAGTTCGACCTGGCGCTGGCTCGATCCCGCCCCGGCGGCCCGTTTCGGGATTCCGCTCGCATTTGGGTTCCGCGCGGCCTTGTTCGGGTTCCGTCGGCAGATCTGGCGGAACCGCGTCGCTGTTCGCCCCGGCGGCGATGGGGATTTTTTTTTTCTCGTTTTCGATGCGACAACGCGGTTTGGCCCCTTTTCCTTGGTTTCACGATAGGGTTAAGGCGGGGAACGTCGGATTTGCGGGCGTGTATTGCCTGGGCAATGCAGTTTTGTTAGATTTGTCGATTGGGGGGCTCAACTCCGCCTATGTCTTCTAGGCATAGCCGGTCCCAAGCCCGGATAAAGGAGGAGGGTTGTGATAGGCTTGGCGAGCCAACGTAAAAACTAGCCAGTCCCATGGATATGAAACCCACGAGAGTAGTACTAGGGTGGGTGACCTCCTGGAAAGTCCTCATGAAAGGTTTCATATCTAAGGGTTGTGATAGGCTTGGCGAGCCAACGTAAAAACTAGCCAGTCCCATGGATATGAAACCCATTTGGGCGAGAGTAGTACCAGGATGGGTGACCTCCTGAGAAGTCCTCGTGACAGGGTTTCATATCTAGCCTACCCCAACTTGTTTGGGACAAAAGGCTTTGTTAAGGTAAGGTGTCGATTGGGGGGCTCGAGCGGTGGAGAAAGTTCCGGGCGTCGCGTTGCAATGTTGCCCATATTTTTTCTCGAACAAACAGGGGCATGTTGCAATTATTGATGCAATGATCTATGTTACGGATTTTTTTGCCCAATATTCTTGATGGAGGTTAGGAAATTGATTAAAAAAAAATCGGGACTTACAGGGTGTTTGATATCTCCAGAATCTTTTGTTACCCACCCCAACTTCAAATATTCTTAGTTGGAGGTTGTGAAATTGATTCACATGAAGCAATTTTTTAGGATACGACCTTCCTTTTTTCTCCAAAGGAGAAAGCTTCTTGCAGCTGGATCCCGGCGGTTCATGTCTCAAGTTTTCATAAAACTAGAGTATTTGTTAAGTCGGATTCTCTTGACTCGGATGGTTGAATTTTCTGTACCTACCTTGGATCTTGAAGTCAAATATGAAAATTAATCACATTTGGTTGTTTACTCCTTGATGATGATATCCGTATCGAGGAAAACTATTCCTCATTACATTCTGAACCAAGGGAGGGCATATGGATGGAAACTAGAAAACATAAGTAGCTATAGTGAATAAGCATTTATATCAAACATAAGTAGCTATGCTGAATATGCATTTATCATGTTGCTCATCCTTCTGTTAATTCCACCTTCAGGTTCGAGCTTAATCTTGGATCCTGAACCTGAAGTACGGTTGCGGCATGGCGGGCTCTATGGCCGCCTCGGCATTCTTCCCTAACCCAGGGTCTTCTCCAGCTGCATTGGCTAGAGGTTCCAAGAACGAATTACCAGAGACTTTGAGTGTCCGTGGGATTGTCGCAAAGCCTAACTCAAAACCTGCGGCCATGCAAGTGAAAGCTCAGGCCCAAGCACTTCCCAAGGTTAATGGCACTAAGGTTAACCACAAGACAACAAACTCTGACAAGGATGATACAGTGCCTTACACTTCTCCAAAGACGTTCTATAACCAACTGCCGGATTGGAGCATGCTTCTTGCAGCTGTCACGACCATATTCCTGGCAGCAGAAAAGCAGTGGACAATGCTCGATTGGAAGCCGAAAAGACCTGATATGCTTGTTGACACATTTGGCTTTGGGAGAATCATCCAGGATGGGCTGGTGTTTAGGCAGAACTTTTTGATTAGGTCCTACGAGATTGGTGCTGATCGTACAGCCTCTGTGGAGACATTAATGAATCATATGCAGGTGAGACAATGACAGAATGCAGCTTTAACTTTCATCCCTTACATTTGTCGCTTCATTATTGATGTGATTAGAAGGCTTACAACAATCCGAAATTTTGCAGGAAACAGCTCTTAACCATGTTAAGACTGCTGGTCTCCTTGGAGATGGTTTTGGTGCTACACCCGAGATGAGTAAAAGGAACTTGATTTGGGTCGTCAGCAAAATTCAGCTACTTGTAGAGCGATATCCCTCATGGTAATTTTCTGCAAGCTATAATTGTAGATAACATTTTCCTGGCAAATCCCCTCCTTTTCTTCCCTTCCAGTCCAATTCATAACTGTACCAACTCTTGCGCATTCTTTGTGGAGGTGTTTTTGTGAGTTTTGGTACACACCGAAGCCATACTTGCATATTGCATCTTATTTTATCTTAAACACAGAATGTAGCGACAATGAGCTAAATTGGTGTCGGTGTTATTTCTTTTCCTATTTTAGCATTTTGCATATGTTGCGACAATGAGCTAAATTGGTGTAGCGACAATGAACTCTTGTACCAACCCTTTGAGTTTGCTAACATCAGCAATTAGTGGCTGTAAGATCAATCCTAAAGAATCCATAACTATTTTGGCCTTCCTCATTCTACGATATGAGAAGTCTGTACTTAAATGGAAGCTCTATGTATTTTGAGAGCTAATACATCACACTCATGGTGCTCTCAGCCCAGTTCTAATACAAATTGTGACACATCAGGACCTAGTTTTGCCAAACTTTTTGGTTTTCTACGACATTGGTAGCTAAATGAACGATCATTCATCGTATGCTTCTACTCCCTCCGTTTCACAATATAAGATGTTTTAGGTGTTTCACATGTTGTCTAGATTCGGACTAAAATTAGTGCGGATATACACTAAAAGTTGTCTACATACATGTGTATACATGTGAATGTGGAAAAAGCCTAAAACATCTTATATTGTGGAACGGAGGGAGTACATGGTATGGAACTATTATTTGCTTAAGCCTTAGGAAGAATGTGAAAAACTGTCAGCTGTTCAGGCTTGGTTCCTGCTAGAATTTATATTGATTGTTTCGCTATCAGAATCACATGTATAGTGCTTATCAACCTACGTGAAAAAACTCTCCCTGTTACTGATTGTATAGCGCAAGATAGTTGGCTATATTCTTTGCTAGATGTGCAAGAAGTCCTGCTCAGAATACACGTCCGAAATACCTTATAAAACCATTCGTTACACTTGTTGCACTATTGTAACAACCATAGTTTTTTATTTCTTGATGAAAATTGTAGCATTTTTTCCATGGTTGTATCTACAGTGTGCAAGGTACAGGAATCTAGTTTGTTTTGATAAGAGTCATGTATTAATAATAGCCTTAAAGCTACTAAATTAAGGGCTGTCTGGCCCATATGTCCTTTGTTATTCGAATTAAAAGATGCTGTACACCTCAGGAAATCGAAAAGTTGCCTTTAATGCTGAATTAAATGATATGTTCCTATGAAGTAAATGCTGTGGGCTTCCAAATGAAGAAGCCCCTGATCTAGTTCAGTGATTTTTTTTGTAAACGAGACCCTAATGCAATTTTAAGATTGCTTAAAAGCAATTCAAAGTTGCAGTTTTTGTAGTTCTGCTCTAGTTGTACATATTTGTTTATAGGCTGAAAAATGACGAAGTATTCATTTCACCTGCTTATATTTTAGGGAGGATATGGTTCAAGTTGACACATGGGTCGCTTCTGCTGGAAAAAATGGCATGCGTCGAGATTGGCATGTCAGGGATTACAATTCGGGGCAAACAATCTTGAGAGCTACAAGGTTTGGATTCCATCTGTTTGCAATGCATTTCACCTCTTGATTCATGCTGTTCGTAATATCTATTTTGTTCGTTAACGGTGCTTCCTTTTTTTCCCTTGTTTGCAGTGTTTGGGTTATGCTGAATAAGAACACTAGAAGACTTTCAAAAATGCCAGATGAAGTTAGAGGTGAAATAGGCCCACACTTCAACAATGACCGCTCTGCTATAACAGAGGAGCAGGGTGAAAAGTTGGCTAAGCCAGGGAACAAAGTCGACGACCCCGCTACCAAACAGTTCATAAGGAAGGGGCTTACTGTAAGTTGGTTGATATTCTTATTTATCATCACTCAGTTTACTGATCTGTCTCATACGCAATATTTCTTATCGATCTCCTTCATTCTCAACAGCCTAAGTGGGGTGACCTTGACGTTAACCAACATGTGAACAATGTGAAGTATATTGGGTGGATCCTTGAGGTAATTTCTTTCCCTCATTTTATAGTGTGTAGTCAAAAAGCTCTTGCTACACCAGATAAGTTTCATGCATATATTATTCTGGAGCATCAGGTCTGGTGTCTTGTAAATTATA
Organism: Poa pratensis; assembly: GCA_947311845.1. Classification (NCBI taxonomy): domain Eukaryota; kingdom Viridiplantae; phylum Streptophyta; class Magnoliopsida; order Poales; family Poaceae; genus Poa; species Poa pratensis. Next base: position 28,467,287 of record CAMZMU010000044.1, on the reverse strand, counting down.
CATGATTATTCTCATTCCCTGTCACCATAGAGCTGCTTAAGATTCCTGAACTTTGTTCCTTATTTTTCAGAGTGCTCCAATTTCAATACTGGAAAAGCATGAGCTGGCAAGCATGACACTGGAATACAGGAAGGAGTGTGACCGTGACAGTGTGCTGCAGTCACTTACAAATGTTTCAGGTGAATGTGTGGATGGTAGCCCAGGCTCTGCCATCCAGTGCGACCATCTGCTTCAGCTGGAGTCTGGAGCTGATGTCGTGAAGGCACATACAAAGTGGCGACCAAAGCGAGCACATGGCGAAGAAAACATGGGGCTGTTCCCTGCACGCGCATAATTTCTTCGATGTCAATATGGCAAGCATGGCTGATTATGGAATGCAAATTCTGATCTTGCCTAGTAGTAACACAGTCCAAATGCTGGGGACAGGCCACCTGCATCTTCTGCTACGCACATCCTGATTCGGAGACCGCAGCACACATGGTTCATGCGCTCAAATGGTCTTTGGGAGAAGATGCTCCGATTTTGAAACCAAGGAACTTAAAACTGAAGTGGCGATAATTTGGAGGACTGAGGGAAGTGCGGATTTGTGGGGTTTATATGGGACAAGGGAGGAGGGGGTGGCAGGTGTTGTCTATTGTGGATGCTGATTTGATCGGTGAAAGAAGAATGCAGAAGCTGGATTGATTTTTTTGACCTGTGTCTGGATGTGTGGCCGGAGCCGTGATTTGCAATGATAAATAATTTGTACTAAGTTAGCCCAGTTTGTGGACGGGTGTGTGGAGTCGAACCCTTGTAACAGCCTGATTTGTACATCCCTCATCTCTTCTTGCTTGTTGGATCGCAGCTCTCCTGCGTGTCCCTGAAAACGTGTGTGTTACTGCTGTGGCAACTAACCACCCCCATGCTCCGAAGTCAATGTCAAATGACCTATTTGTTGTTTGTTCAGCTGTCAAATGATTCTATCCTGTCTTTTTTTCCCTCCTTTGTCTGCTCAGGTCCTCTCGAGACAGTTCCCGGGTATTTAGAAACTGGTCCAGGTTTGACTGCTGAAGAATCTTTTTTCTTCTGGCAAAGATGTTTTGAGATTCTCTCTGACCTGGCGTTAGGTTGCCATGCTGATTTGTTTGGCGAACAAGATTGCACCACAGATCATGAGATGCGAAGCATGGCCTTTTCTTTGTGTATGTGTGCATGGAAGGTGGGAGTAATAATTTGTTTGACCTGGCGTTAGAGCATCATGGTGCATTTTACGGCATGTGTCCAAAAACATGTTGTTTACATCACCAAACGGTTAAAATGCTGTTCCAAGAGATGACATATCACTAAATGGTGATGTAATTTTTTTTGCACCAATATTTGTGACCGTTACTAGCCCAACCGTTGCGCTGAAACGTCAAGTCGCTCTACCGCCCACCGCTGCCGCAGATCCCCCAAGACGCCACTCCAGCTAAGCCCTAACCCCTGGCCGTCCTCTGCCACCGATCCCCAATACAGTCGCAGCCTCCCCAATTTAGGATCTACCGCCGCTCGATTCTGGTTGCTGACCTACCCGCCTCCGTCGACCTCTCCGTCTTCAACCTCGGCCTCGGCCTTGTCGCTCCCACTCCCACCCCGATTTGATCCCGCGACCGCCACCACGGCGAATCAGCTGTCGGAGCCCCGTCCTCGTCAGCCTCCAACCTCGGCCTCGGCATTGCCGCCCGTGACATCTTCGGCCTCACCTCGGCTTCTCCGCTGGCTGCCACCACCCTATGCGGCCCGACCTATGTTGCATGTCCTATTTGATAAATTTTGAAGTATGTTTGATGAATTTGTTCGTTGAATATAATTTTAAGAACTGATGAACTATGCACTCTCTTCGTTCCATAATATAAGCCATTTTAAGTATATCATAATAAAAGAGTGGAGCTAGACACTAAAGTGTGTCTTAATACATCCATATATGTATGAATCTAGAAAAAGTCCAAAAAAACTTACATTTTGGAACGAAGGTAGTAATAATTATATACTTTGTGTTTTTGAATTGAAATTTAATTATTTGAGATCTAATTTAATATTATTTGTTGATCCGTATGTATGCATTTGTGCAGATGAAACTATGTTTTGGTGCCCTATTACACATCATCTATCGGAGCTCAGAATAATAATAATTCTGGTGCCCTCTTGTACATCATCTGACGGAACATAAAGCCTAACCAAATTTTTTGTTTGGTGCCCTGTACCAGTTTGGAGGTGCCATTCAATGCAATTGTTTTTTTTTTCTACACGTGAACCCACGTACCCCTATGAACACACGCACATACAACATACCCAGCACCTTTGAAAAATTGAGCCGGCGGTCAGGTATTGAGATTGACGAAGTCACCACATGCGACTCGCTGTCGACGGGAACGTCGTCTCCAACTGAATAATATTCCGGCTAAATAAGAAACATCTATGTCAAATCTGAGATTTAAACTCTGATAAGCTGGGGGTATAACCACCATACTAACCATCCTGCCAGATTCTCAATGCAATTGTTTGTTTGAGATGCTCCTAGGTTGGTTGTGGGATTTTGGTTATCGGCTTACCTGTATGTATGTATGTATGTACGCACTTTGTGTAATCCTCACCCAGGAGGAAGATGAACTCACGCGACTACACACACAGCACACAAGAACACACAGAGCTTTTGGTGGCAACGCACTTCTGCCTTTTTCTCTTGTTCTTTTGCTTAATTAAACCAAACTGATTACAATTCCTTTTAAAGAGAAGCAATCGCACCGGCCAAGCCACACAACGGCTTGAGCCGATTTCTACTCCACTACTAGCTACACACACGCACCCACTTACCAAGTCTACAGAACGTTGGACACACACGTTCGGGCTGCAAGCCTCAAGTAATTGCTCCCGCTTCTGTCTCCGCACACGTTCACTGCAACATGACTTGGTCCCTGGGACTAGTACACAGCTAGACTCTGATCACATCCCTGGGACTAGTACACAGCTAGACTCTGATCACAGCTTGCAACCAGAGCAACCAGCAACCGGTTGCTGGGGACCCGTAGTGGTGACAGCGCAACCACAAGGCGCCCTGTCTCGCTCTCTCTCGCGCAGCCCCCACCACGGCACCACGGCTGCCCAGCAGTCGCCATGAGGGAACATCGATGGATGGCGATGCGTGGCGTTAATGGCGGCATGGGCACAGGGGTCACCGATGCACGGCACGTAATACCATCATCATGCTTCATGATTGAAGAATGTAGAGCGGCTCCAGCAGCCTCGTACGATCGCATCGGCACTGTTCCGCTTCCACGTACGCCATTCTTTTCTTTTGATGCTGCAGCTGCCGCAGATCGATGCTCAGGACGGCCTGGCTATGGACGCTGTCTTGATGGATGTCTGTAGTCTGTACAAGGGCGTGGCCACGTGGGTAGGCCGGTGTGCATCCATCCGCGGGACACGGGGATCGCGAGAGCACCGGCTCGATCACAAATGCAGGCAAGGACCCTAACCCTCAAGGCCACTCAGGACTGCCAGATCTGGCAATATTGCAAATGCAGGTAATTAAGGACAAGATCAGATCACTAAACACTCCAGGCAATCCTATATATGATATAATTTTTCCTTTTCGAACACAAGCGGCAGGACCATCAGGGGTTCTGAACTGAACCTGCACTACGAACGAGCTGTAGTAGAGATACAGATTACAAAATGGCCTCACGAAAACATGAAATTATGACATCCTAGTCCTCAGATTTGGCACACATGACCCTCAACTGAAACCGCAAACAGATCCTGTAGTACCACCGTCACTGCAGTGAATGAGAGAAGCTCCTTTTTTTTTGAAACGAAGGCAAAAGCTTTGCCTTTATATTGATATAGAAGAAACAAACACGACACGGCCGAGACCAAACAGTAAAATGGGTACAAGAGAAAACAGGATCACCCTATCCCGTCCACCTTCTCAGAAAGGAAGATAGTCATTCCTTCAAGGGTCGGTCAACTCCGCGACCTTCTTTGCGCCGGCGAGGATCCAGTTCCTGCCTTCGTCTTTGATGCGTTGCAGCAGCACATTTGGCATGGTGAATTTGTTGTTGAAGATCCGGGCATTCCGCTCCTTCCAGATTTCCCAAGTGATGAGGGTGATTGCCGTCTTGAGACCTTGTCGAGAAGCCGAAGTTGTCTCGGAGATGGCCTTCCAGTAGTCGAGAACCGTTGCCCTAGTCGTGCCCAAATCAATCGATAGGGTCGGACAAAACCACTAATTGGGCAGGAGCAGATGAAAGCCACCATGCATGATGGAGCAGAAGAGCCTCCGCTTGGGCGCATCGGCCTGGAGGTTGAACATGCGCATCAAGAACGCCTAGCGGAGCCGTCTTCCGGCTGTCAAGCTCAACGGCATAGGGGTACCATGCCACGGAGGATTCCTCGAGAGTAAGCTCCAAGATATTGCTGCTATCATCTATCACCATGCAGATCCACGTGGTTGATCTCCCCATCCCACCCACAGGCCCGGCAGACACGGCGACCAATAGTAAAACTAGATAAAGAATATTACTAACAATTGATTTATCTTTTGCGAGTTTGTGGCAAAAAATATGTCTTGCGGGTTGTTATGGATTCAATATAAGTTAAAAGTTTAAAACCATGTGTATGCTCTATAGTTGGCATGGTCCTACATGTATATATATACTTCTCGAGACATCCCATCAGTAAAACTACTGCAATGTACATACGTGCGAATTAACTATGAATTTCGCAAATAGTTTTAGCAATTGGTTTTTTCGAGAAAAGGTTAACTACACATTAATTTATGCCCAGGGTTAATCACCGTTGTACAGCACGTATCATCATCATCATCATGGTTCATGATTGTAACATCCCAAAATTTTGGAATGTTTAAAAATCACTAAATTTTGAAACTTTTAATTTGGATAAAATAAATCCATCAAAGTTTGAAGATGAATATGAAAATATTACATTTAGTCGTTTAATAAACCCTAAAACAATATGTACAAAGTGTTTAAAATTAATTAAAGTAAATTTCATAAAATTTATTTTGATAAAAAAATGATTTAGAAATGATTATGTGATTATAAAATTTAATATTTTCAGATTTGATATTTTATAGCTTTAAGAAAATATTTTTTTAAACACAAAAGTTCTGTATGGATTATTTAAATGGCTTATTAAACTTTTGAAATATAAAATAGTTTTCATAACTATTTTCATTTTGAAGATGAGTTTAAGATATTTTATATTACAAAATATTACTCTTAATATTTCTGGAATTTAATCGAGACAAAATATACATTATAAAGCCCTATTCTAAAATCATTCAAGAAAGTAACCTATAAGATTATTTGAATATTGATAACAAATTCAAATATATTTTTTCAGGACAATGTTAAAGAAATAGATACAATTTAAATGATATTTATAAATATATCCTTATCACAAAATTCTGAAACTATTCGAATTCAATTTGAATCAATATTTGAAGTTCAAATAATAAAACAGAAATATAAAAAAGACAACGACAAAAAAAGGACAAGCTAAATGGGCCAAGACCTGCCCAGCAAGCCAGCAGAGGCCCAGCACCAGCCCGTCCACGGCCTTTTTCCGCCCTCTGTCACTGACATGTGGGCCCCACATGTCAGGGTTGTCCCCTACCTCCAACTGCTCCCAGCGCCCACGACCGAGTCCACGACGAGCACGATCCCCACTCCCTGGAGCGCGAAAACGGCCCCCGCTCCCTTCCTATAAATCCCCACGGACTCCCCTCCATTTACCCTCTCACACTCTCTCGAATCGTGCCCTCAGGCTTACGAATTTTGTCGCCGGAGCTCACCTCGGCCGCCGCCGCGTTTCTTCGATTTCGGCGAAGGTAGCACGCCCGCGCCGCTTCCTTTTGGTCCACATGGTTCCCCTTGTCCGTTTGCTTCCCCTGAGACCTTCGTTTAATTTTATAGGGCAGTAAATCGAGTGGAGCTGCACAAATTTATAAATATAACGATGCATGTGAAACATGTGCGTAAGGTGAACTAACCTGAAAACCGAGCAACCAGTCAAGCTTGGGTCCGTGATCCTCTGAGGTAAATACTCCAGCATTGTGGTATATACCCTGAAAACGAAGTGACATTTCTTGCTCCCAATTTTCCGGAGCCTGCAACGGCCCTATGGGCCGACCCGCCAATGGCAGTCCAAGCAAGAAAGATACATCCTCCAGAGTAGGAGCCATCTCACCCCAACGAAAGTGAAACGTGTGGGTCTCGGGCCTCCATCTGTCCACTAAGCAAGTGAGCAAACAGTTGTCTATCGTCATGCGTGGAGATTCACGAGTGGCCTCAACTAGACGCGCGAAAGGTAAAAGCCTAGCCCACTTCAACCTGCATATCCAATAAACAAATATAAATACGTAATCATATATATCGCACGGACAAATAAATTCAACACGTACCTCTCAACCCAGCCAGGGTGTATCTGCCAGTATTCCCTCGGTCCGCGAGTGACGAGGGCCTCGAGGCTACGCTCCTGCAATACCTTAGCTCGATGGGTATTATCCACGTCCGGATTAATCAAGTATACTTGTTCCATTTCTGCAATACAAATTATAAACTTAGTATAAATTTAACACATTGATGCACACACAAATCGACACATTGATGAAAACATGGTTCGGCACTTATTACATATAAAAATATTGTCTAATTTAAAACATAGATCCACACTTATTACAAATAAAAACATAGTCTAAATTTAAAAACATGGTTCCACATTTATTACAGATAAAAACATAGTCTAAACTTGAAACATTGATACACACATCTCCTAGTTTCTTCCTCTCCCTCTTCGTCCTCGGCTGCCTCGGCCACGTGGAGCAGCTGGCGCAGTCCCGAATCTTGTACAAGCAGTGTCCCTGTGACCAAAATCATTGCGCATAATACATTGCACTGTCGGGCCTCCGGCTTCAGATTCATCCATATCATTTCGGATATGCTTGCACTGTCGTCGACCTCTACCAGTACGCAGTAGCCTTGGGTCGGGGATGTACTGCCTTTCAGTAGGATCAACCATGTTGAAATTACCCATAGCTCGAAATCTTACCATCTCACCAGTCCAGGTTTTAAGAACAGACTCTTTCAAAAAATATGGGGACACAAATGAGATTGCTGCCATCCCTAGCTGCCCACAAGCAGCCAGTAAATGGGAGCAGGGCAGATGAAGCAATTTTGGTTTGTTGCATTGCACTCACATGTTGGCCGGGCTTCATTTCCAATTCTCACCTCATGCGTTCTGATCTTATTTCCACAACCAAATTTGTCATATGGTAAGCGCACCTCAAACCTCCTTTCTTGATTTCCTATGGCCTGCACAGCGTGATTTCGAGCTTTTGACATCTTCTTATTCATGTACTTCATAATCTTTTCACAATAAGGTGTGTTTGGGTTGTTCACGATATGTAAATGGGCTTTGGCGTCTATCTCTGAAATATTTCATTGTGCCCTGAAAAATACCCTCCACAATGGATGTAAGTGGCAAGGCCCTATTTCCTCTCAGAACAAAGTTGTATGTCAGCGAGGTTGGTAGTCATGACACCGTACCTAGCTCCAAAAGTGTCGTGCAGCAAAGGCCACCTCTCAAGAGGCTCGTGCTCTATCCACAGCTGAAAGTTTTTAATCAGTCTCCCAGTCATTCTCCTAACCCCAGGCGGCTCAAATCCTGGCAAGTCACAAAGCCCAACTGGTACATCATCCACTGGTGGAGGTCCTGTTGCGCTACAAGTTGTACATGTGCTGCTACTGCTACATTTCGTGCAGCTTTCCTCTGCCTAACATGATTGTTAGTGAACTCATCAAGCTTACCACGCATATAAGTGTACTTTCACAACTGGTTATGCTTGCAAAGTTTTTTGAATAGATTCATCAAATCCTTATTTCGGAATTGTGAGAAAAATTGGCCCCCAGATGGCGCATGCACCAACGACTCTGCAGGTCTAGCCATGGTGTTTGTTCCTCAGCCGCAGGGTTTGTGAGTGCCTTGATGGCGTTCAGTATACCAGCATGCCGGTCATGAAGGATGCACACGTTCGGCTTATCTTGCACTACTGCTATTTTAAGCTGCCTGAAGAATCACGTCCAACTTTAAGTGTTCTCGCTATCCACAAAAGCAAATGCGAGTGGCACGATCTGATTGTTGCCGTCCTGACCAATGGCGGTCAAGATCTGTCCCCTATACATGCCAGTAAGAAAAGTTCCATCAACACAGATCACTGGTCGACAATGACTGAAAACTTCGATGCATACACCGAAAGAGAAGAACACACGATGCAACACCTTGACGGTTGGAAACTCTGGCATCCTGAAGTGTTTGATGTCAACATAGGTGCCTAGATTACGGGCATGCAATGTGTGGAGGAGCCGAACAACTGAGTCATACGAGTCCAGGAAGGAACCAAATCTGATCTCAAGTGCCCTCTGCTTAGCCCTCCAAGCTTTTCCATAAGAAATTTTGTACTTAAACCTCGTGAACACCTTATTCTGAATAGCCTTCACTTCCATCGCTTTGCCCTGTACTATCTCTGGGTAAAGCAACCGAGCGATAAGCGTTGACAAAATGTTACGATGGTCTTGAGGGATACACTCAATTTTACATGTGTGATGTACTACATCGCTCACTTTCCAGTTTATGCCGAATTGAGGGCGGTAGACATGCACCCTTCCAGGACAGTCTGTAACCTCACATTCCATTGTCAGATATTTTTTACTTGACACCTTGGTTCTGAATATCCTCCAAGTCGACATTGCCCACTTAATGATTGCGTCTTGCAAATGTTGCTTGTCGGGATATAGAGCACCCACGCAATCTGGTTCTGGTGGTATTGCCAGGCAGAATCATGACCATCGTTCACAATCATTGCCGAAGAGAAGTCATGACTCCATGACGCAGGATTAGGCACCGCCTGTTCGTCATCCGACTCGTCGGAATCATCGGCATAACCACTATAACCATCTGTATCTTTCTCTTCCATCTGGGTCTGCATATGCCCAGATTCCTCGTCTGCATCTGCCTCAACACCGTCGTCATCTCCTAATTTTGTCTGGCTGTTCTGCCCTGAATCGTAACCACCACCTCCAACATCTTCCTGACTATCATCATGTCCAGAAAAATGCATCTCATGGCTGCTCTGGCCAGGATCGTGCCCACCCTCGCCTTTAGGAGGGTTAGCCTCCTTCGCGACAGGTATCAGTAAGGCGATAGGGGTTGTTCCCCTGCTTTCGCAACCTTGCAACCAACGCACCAACTGAGAGGTCCGATCTATCGGCCTCAAATAGAAAAACACCGGTGACCTTGACTTCGTCCACAATGCATGCACACCGACGGTGTCTGTTTCGGGATTAAGCCCTAAATATTCTGCCAACCAATCTTTCAGCTGACTTATGTACCATGTTTGTGGGGAGTTCAGTTCCAACTCGGACCATCGAAACTGACCCAAATCAGCTCCCAACTCAGTTATTTCAACAGTACCAGGACCGTAGTAAAACAGACATTTCACTAAATTACTCATCTCGGCAACCTAAAAATGTGACACCAAATAATCATTATAATCGGAACAACTACATACTTTTTTATTACTACCGCAAAAAATACCTAGTAATTTATACCGGATACTTAGCAATATCAATATCGCACGACAAACTTAACAATAATGCAAACCTAATTAATCTAAACCCTAATTAGCCAAAAATCGCATACCCTTGAAGCGTGTCTTGATTCAATGGAGTAGCACCACCACCACCACCACGGCCGGAGCAGCAGAAGCACCACCACCACGTCTTCCGCGACCTACACCAACCTCCACCACATCTCCACCATTGCTCCAAAAAAGCACCACCAAATCACCCCCACAACCTAACCCATCTGTAGATCGGAGTTACCCTAACTCTCTAACACCTCTAGACTTAAGATTTGCTGGCTGGATGGAGAAATCACCGAGGAGGGAAGAAATCGCCATGACTTCTTTTCTTTTCGGGTAGGAAGAAGAAAGAGAGAGAGGCGAGGAGGAAGAAGAAACCCGTCGGCGTTCTAATCCTACGACTAATCGGCCTCGGCCTGGCCGATAGGCTTGTCGCCTTCGACGTGGCCGATTAGTGGCCACGCGTGACCCGAAAGGGCTGTCGGCCGTAGGCCTGGCCCGCCATGCCACCTGCTCGGCTTCGCCAAGGCCGATAAGGCCTAATCGGCTACGCCGAGGCCGATAGGTCCTTATCGGCTTAGCCCAAGACGAGGTTGTATTATTTCTGCAAATGTTCCGATTTGCGTAATATTAGTCGAAATTAATAAAAAATGTATTATTAAAAAAAATTTAGCCCGAGGGTGGACGAGGGAGCTGATCTGGCGTTAGGTTAAGTGTGCCGGTTCCAACCAACCTGCCCGCACGCATTTGCTGCTTGCGCGGATGATTCGTGTTGCCTGATCCGTCATGAGTGAGTCGTGACAGCGCAACCAGGCCGACCGTAACCGCAAGGCGCGGGGCGACGGCCACGGTGGTGACGCACCAGGGCGCACCCAGCAGCCGCCATGGCACTGTGTGGCAGCAGTGTGCCGGTGTCGACGGAACCTCGACCAGGAAACCGGAACGATGCGGATCGACCGATGGCGATGCGTCGCGTTAATGGCGGCATGGGCACACAGGGTTAATTTTCGATGTACAGCACGTATCATCATGATTCATGATTGAAGAATGTAGAGCGAGCCGCTCCAGTCTCGTACGTACGATCGGATCGGGCGGGTGGGGGGCACTGTTTCCACTTCCGCGCCATTCTTTCGATGCAGATGCTTGGTATGGCCCGGACGTGGCCACGCCGGCGTGCAGGCATGCACAGTTCCGGGCAAGCGGGCATCCATCCGCGGGAGACAACGTACCGCAGTCCGGGTCCGGCTCGAAGCAACAACGTAGTCACGGAAGGGAAGAAGAATGGAGGCACGAACCGGAACCATCGCTGGACTCCCGACCTGGCATTGCAAATGCAGGCAAGGACAAGAACACCCCATTCGCAAAAAAGAAAAAAGGACAAGAACACCCAACACTTTGGCCAATTCAATTTTTTTATTTCTTTTCAAACATGGGGCAGGACCTTCGAGGGTACTGAAGTAGTCAAGCTACACTAAGAACGAGCCGTGCATATACATATCACAAAAATGTCATCAAGAAAAGGAACATGAAATCAACGAAACCACAAATTGCAAACAGATCCTGGACCACCGTCGTCGCAGGGAAGCTCCGAAGCATGGTGATCCGCTACCGCGTCAAGGACCGGAGCAAATGAAAGCCACCATGCATGACGGAGCAGAAGAGCCTCCGCTTGGGCACATCGGCCTGGAGCTTGAACATGCGCATGAAGAATGCCCGGAGGAGCTGCCTTCAATGTTGTCGAGTTCAACGGCATGACGACACAAGGCCACGGAAAAGTTGCCGGGAGTAAGCTCCGAAGTATTGGAGCTACCATCCACTTCGACATGGAGGATGTCCCCCACCCGCCCCACGACCATCACCTCGATGGCAAAATAAGAGATGACCAAACCAGCACAGCCAATACCCCCAGGGCGCGGCCCATACGCCCGACATACAGGGCTAACAATTTAATTTATGTCTCGCGAGTTTGTGGCACAAATATGTCTTGCGAGTTATTATGGATTCAGAGCAATGTTTATGTTCTATACTTGGCATGGTCATACATGCATAGATATATGCTTAACTACACATATACTCATACTTGAGAGATAACTACGGATTTAACAAAAAACAGTTTGAGAAGGTTCTACTACTATACATATATACTTAACTACACACATACAAACGAATATGTTAAGATATTTTAAGCCAAGGCAGAGCCTTGGCAGGGGCAGTTTACCTCCAAGGGGAGCAAAACAGTCCTGATTGACGCCTGCTTGTCTAGCCTGACTATGTACATGATGGGAGTCTACATTTTCCCAGAAGGCACGCATGTCACGTTTGACAGGGAACTCTCGCGCTTCTTCTGGCAGGCGGCCAATGGGCGCCAGAAGTACCACATTGTCAAATGGGCGGATTTGTGCGCTCCCAAGGACATGGGGGCATAGGTATTTTATCGTCCCGTAAGATGAACATCGCGCTCATGCTTCGATGGGTTTGGCGGATACTTAGAGAGGAAGGGGGGCTCTGGCTGCAACTTATCAAAGCGAAGTACCTGCAGGGCCGCCCCCTCCTTTCTTGTGACCGCCGGGATGGATCTCAGTTTTGGCGATCCATCCGAACCATCAAGCATGAGATTAGGAAGGGTGCCCGCTTCTCCGTGGGTAATGGAGAAGGCACCCTTTTTTGGCTGGACCCGTGGCTTGATGAAAGCCCGTTACAGCTTAGATTCCCGTCGCTGTTTGCGATTTGTGCGGACCCGTTGCAGCTGGTGGGCTCGGCAATGCACGATGGGACTTGGAACATCTCGTTCCGACGAACATTTGGTATTGCCGAGGCCACAGCCTGGGCGGAGTTACGGAGTTTACTCCCGGAGGCGTTGCCAGATGGCCAAGACCTCGTGTCTTGGCACCTGGCGCCCTCTGGGACTTTCTCCGTGAAGTCGGCCCATCGGAGTCTCTTCAGTAATCCAGTTAGCACTTGGGCTTCTCCGATGTGGAAGGCCCCTCTACCCTTAAAGATAAAGATCTTCGTGTGGCAGCTTCTTAGGGACCGTCTCCCTTCAGGGATGGAGGTCCGTAAGCGACAGGGACCGGGGATGGCCTTTGCCCCATGTGTGGGATTCCTGAGACGGGAACCCACATCCTGTTCACCTGTCCCGCTGCCAGGTTCCTATGGAACTTCGTCCATGAGGCGCTTGGGCCTGCTTGGCAGGCCTCAGACCTTGGCGAGTTCATAGAGTTCCAGGCAAACCGTACCGGAGGGTGGCGCCGCCTCTTCTGGTTGGTGTTTGCCGCGTTGACTTGGACACTTTGGACGATTCGCAATAAGATGGTGATTGAACGGGTCTTTCTTCGACGTGCTTCTGACTCGATGTTTAAATTTCTGACTTTCTTGCAGCAGTGGCATCCGCTGTCTAGGCAGCGCGACAGGGGGCAGCTGGATGACATGCTCGATAGACTTGTGGAGACCGCTCGGCGTCTCTCCTCTTCTTCTTCCAGCTAGCGTCGGAGGGGCTCGCCTTTTGTTCTTCTCCCCCTCTTCTTTCTCCCCCCCTTTTCTGTAGCCCCCCTTCCTCTCTTGCTTCTTACTCTTGGGCTTACTTGTGCTGCTACCCCAGCAAACTGTTCTAGCTCTTTGTGCTTGTAACTATGTATGGACTTGCTTGGCATGTTGCTTTATTTATAAAGCGGGGCGAAAGCCTGTTTCGAGAGTGATTTGGTGATCTCCACTATAGATATGCATAACATTATATAGTTTACGCAATTGTAAAACTAAATTTACGCAGAAAAAATGTAAAAACCAATTTTACATATAACACAATGAAAATGTACTTTTAACAATATAAATTATAATTGTATAACAAACAACACTTACCTAATATTTATAAACTTTACTTAATGGTTAACCATGTCAAATAAGTAATAGAAAAATACTCGATAATCCCTGTCACGTTACGAATGAGTTCGAAGTATAAAATTTTAGTGTAAAAAAAACATAATTGATTTAATTCAACCCAGGTCCTAATTATGGATAGACGTGCCCTAAGTGTCCTCTAGATCTGAACTTTTAACCGGCAGAACGCCATGCCATTAAGGCAAACCAACCCAAGATCTAACCCTGGCATCTACTTCTATGTACTATTGATGGCCAAACTAGTTGTCCTCTCTCTTGTCCAAATATTGCATCAATGACTGCATTTGTATACGAAGATCATTTGTATCTTGGTCAGCGTGGGCATGACCTAGATGGCGGTGGGGTCGGCGCTCGGCGCCTCGGTGGTACTACGCCGCAGCGGTCGGTTGTGACGGCTGGGGATGGGGTCGGAGTTTGCTCTAGAAACCGGACAGGGACGTGGTTACACGCAGAAACCTTGGGTTGGTCGGTTGGGTTAGATTTTGGGCTGGGCCTCGTGCACGTCTACGGGATTTTGTTTGGGCTTTCGTTTAGTTTGAGCTATTCGGGAAAATCGCGCACCGTGACCGTTAACTTGAATTTACAGAACAAGATTCAGGTTTTGCAGATCTGTTACTCGACGTAGTGTTCGGGTTTTTTCGAGTTCGGGCAATTCGGGGTTGGTTTCGAGCAATTCAGGTTCGAGTATCGTGTTTTATTCCCGAATGAACATAACGGTATGGGGTGGCTCCATCCATATCTTCGATGACATCCCTAGAAGGTAGAGAACGCCGTCAACCGTGAAAGGCATCCGCTTCGCAAGTCACAAAATATGGCTTTGAAACAAACATACTATATACTCACTCTGTATCAAAATATAAGATGTTTTAGATTTTTCTGGACTGCACGTATCTAGACTTGTTTTAGTGTAAGATGCATATGAATCTACATACTAAAACATGTCTAGAACTCTAGATACGTGCAGTCCAAAAAAGGGTTAAAACATGTTATATTTTGATACAGAGGGAATAATACAGAATGAATATAGATTTTGTTTAGCATAAGAAAATGAATATAGATATCTCACTGTCACGAATGGATCGACTGACTTTTTGATCGCACGGACCCACTAGTCAGGTACGCAGAAAGGCAGGCTCAAGGCCCAGCCTCACCGTGTTGGGCTGCTAGTCCTGCTACGGCCGAAGTCCCTGTCTGGCCCATCGCAGCGCCACCAGAGTCCAGATCAATGCTGTATTCGCGCCAAGCACGAGCGCGGCAGGAGTTTCGTGGACATGCGCGCCGCGGCGCGCCGCGCCGGCGTCCTCTTAACAGTTTCCTCCCGTCCTGCCCGGGTCCAGCTTTTGTACACGGCGCGCGCGCGCAGTTCCTGTTCGTACAGCAACGACGATGATGGCGTCGTCTCTGGGAACAAGCAGATGGGCGAACAGCTGAGGGCCGGCAGGCTGGACGCCGCGCTGGAGGTGTTCGACGGAATGCCACGGAGGGACATTGTGTCCTGGAACACCTTCATGGCGGTCCACGCGCGGGCGGGCGCGCACGGCCCGGTTGCGACGGCGTTCCTGGAGCTGAGGCGCCAGGGGATCCGCCAGGACCACGCGTCGTTCTCGACCGTGCTCTCGGCTTGCGCGCGGCTCGAGGCCCTGGAGCTGGGACGGTTCGTCGACGGGCTCGCGCTCAAGGTCAGCTCCACGGGCAACGTGTTTGCTGGCGCCTCGCTCATCACTATGTACGCCAACTGTGGGGTTGTTGGTTGCCTGGAGCGGGTATTTGATGGTGTCGGTTGTCCAAACATTGCCCTGTGGAATGCTCTAGTCTCAGGCCTTGTGATGAACCATCGGGTAGCTGATGCGCGCAGGGTTTTCGACCAGATGCCGGTTCACAATGTCGTGTCTTGGACGGCCATGGTGAAAGGGTATGTTACAGTGCATGAGTTGGAGGTGGCGTTGGAGCTTTTTAACTCGATGCCCTTGAAGAATTCTGTGTCGTGGTGTGTCATAATAGGACTTGTCCACCATCAGCAATTCGGAGAGGCAGTTGAACTGTTCAAATGTTTGATGAGGAATGGGGAGGAAGTGACAAGCGCAATTCTTGTTAAGGTTGTGAATGCCTATGCTGGCCTGAAAAGTATTGCAGGAGGCAGATGTATTCATGGGTTTTCTGTGAAGTATGGATTCGTTTCTGACCTGATTATCGAGGCATCATTGGTTGCAATGTATTGTAACTCCCTAGAAATTGCCGAAGCACATTTGGAATTTGAGAAAATGGACAGGAAGGATGTTGGTTCATCGAATGCCATCATATGTGGCTATATTCATGCGGAAAAGATTGATGAGGCTAGAAAACTTTTTGATTCCATGGTTGACAGAGATAAGTTCTCATGGAACTCGATGATTAATGGATATATCAGAGATGGAAGAATCGCTGATGCTATGGAGCTATACTCGAAGATGCCTGAGAAGAATGTTGAAGCAGCTACTGCTTTGATGTCATGGTTTATAGACAATGGGATGATTGATAAAGCACGGGGTATGTTTTATAGAATACCTAAAGTAGATGTGATGTGTTGCACAACTCTGCTCTTTGGATACATGAAAGAAGGATACCTAGATGACGCACTGGACCTTTTCCATAGGATGCACAAAAGAACCGTTGTCACTTATAATGTGATGATAGCTGGTTTTCTTCATCATGGCAAGGTTACTGAAGCTTACAAGCTCTTCCATGAATCACCTGCTCATGATTCAGTGACTTGGAGCTGTTTGATTACTGGGCTTGCTCAAAATGATTTAACTAGTGATGCACTCAAGTTGTACAAGAAAATGCTATTATCAAATATAGGCCCAAGTGATTCAGTTGTCTCTAGCCTCATAAGCTGTTTTTCACATCATTGTATGATGGTTCATGGTCAGCAGTTTCATGCCACAACGGTCAAGCTTGGACTCGAGTTACGTTTGCTAATTCAGAATTCACTTATTAGCCTATATTGTAAATGCGGCGACATGATTACAGCCCGGGGTATTTTTGATCAGATGGTTAAGAGAGATGTTGTTACATGGAATACAGTAATTCATGGATATGCATTCAGTAGTCTTGCTCAAAATGCTATTGAAATGTTCAGAAATATGAAGAAGGCAAAAATTGATCCCGATGAAATCACATTTCTCAGTGTAATCACATGAATCTTTTGGATGAAGCAAAACATTTCTTCAATGTGATGACATGTGATTATGGAATTGTGCCTAATATTACGCACTATGCTTGCATGGTTGATCTATTTTGTAGGAGTGGCATGCTTGAGGAGGCTGAAGGGTTAGTGAAGTCAATGCCATTTGAACCTGATTCGGCAATATGGACTGTTGGAAATAGGCTTGTTGTCCAGTCGACCATCCCTTCGAGTGTGGAGGAGGAGTCGATAAGTTAGAGAGTGCCGACTTCGGGGTCTGTCCCAAGTCGAGGAAGTTTTCGACTCCGGGCCTGTCCCAAGTCGAAGTAGTTGCCAGGTTCCTCTGGTGCGAGGGCTTTTGTCCTGTAGCCAGTGTCCTGAAGTGATGCGTCAGCATCAAGTACAGAGTAGGTAGCTAGGACGTGCTAGACGTCACCTACAGTGTTGCCAGTGTCAGTGATGCAGTAGCGCGTCATGGTAGACAGGGTATGGGTATGATCGGTCACATCACTGTGATGTGACAGGATAGTTGACTTAGTCAGCCCGGCTGCATATCCCCTATTTAAAGGGAGGAATACTAAGTAGAAAATTGAGGCAAACCATTTCTTTGGAACACACTCTCCTCTCTCACTCTCTCTCTATCTCACGGGCAACAATTGGTATCAGAGCCTGAGTTCTTGAGAGATCTCACCGGAGATGGGCGAGGGAAAGGCGCTCATGCCGGCGGAGGTGAAGGAGGCCGCTAGCACGCTGGCAGTCCAGCGGGTTGTGCGGGAGGCCGGTAGTTCGTGGCCGCTGCTCTCGCGGTCAAACTACGCGGACTGGGCGTTGCTCATGTAGGTGAAGCTTGAGGCACGTGTTTGGGCCGCCGTGCACGATGGCACGGAAGAGCGCGAGACGGACCGAGCGGCGCTGGAGTATGTGCTGCTCGCCGTCCCGCCGGAGATGATCTCCACACTGGCGTCGAAGAAGACAGCCAAGGAGGCGTGGGAGGCGACCAACACGATGCGGGTCGGAGACACCCGTGTCCGGGAGGCAAAGGCGACGACGCTCAAGAAGCAGTACGAGGCCATCAAGCTCAGCGACGACGAGAACATCGACGACTTCGCCATGCGGCTGTCGTCGCTCGTCTCGTAGCTTGGGGTGCTCGGCGTCACCATCACCGAGCCGGACACTATCCGTAAGTTTCTCTCGGTCGTTCCCACGAGGTTCTCGCAGATGGCATGCTCTATCGAGACTCTGCTCGACCTCGACAAGCTCCCCATGGAGGAGCGACATGAGGCGGAGGCCAAGCAGGCCGGGAAACTACTCCTCACGGAGGAGGAGTGGTTCTCTCGGATGCGCCTGCAGGACGGAGGTGGATCCTCGCCAGGCCGGACGCGGCGGCGGCAAGCCGCGCAGTCGCGGCAGGGGCAGCTCGACTCGCGGAGACGGGAACCGCGGCGCGTCGAAAGACACGTGCCGCTACTGCGGAGTCGCCGGCCATTGGGCGCGGGACTGCCGCAAGAAGAAGCGCGAGGAAGCACACCTCGTGCGCGCAGAGGGTGCGGAAGCACACCTCGTCCGTGGCGGAGACGACGAAGACGACAGCGCACTCCTCATGATGGAGACCTGCACCATCGCGCCTGCCCCACGGCTCCCTGCTTCGACTCACCAGGCGGAGTCGAGCACCTCGGAGGCGGCACTCTTGTCTCGACCGGTGGCAGAGTCAGCGACTCGACCGGTGGCGGAGTCGGAGGGATCGTCGACTCCTCCGAAGGAACTCGCGCCGATCCAGTGGGTCGCGGAGTGGGACACGTCGACTCGGGAGGAGTCGACAACATCGTCGGGTCGCTAGGACTCGACTGCCCCAGCTCGGGAGGAGCTGGGCTCGGTGACTCGAGAGGAGTCAGCCGTGTGGGTCGCAAGGACCCGACAGAATCGTCGAGTCAGGAGGACTCGACACGTTGGGTCAAACGGAGCTGACCATGGCGACTCGGGAGGAGTTGGCCACCCGGCTCCAGCAGCCTGGAGTGTCGGGTCGCAAGGACCCGACAGCCTCGTCGAGTGGAGAGCACTCGACTGCGGTGACTCGAGAGGAGTCAACCGCGGCAGCTCGGAAGGAGCTGGCCAACCCGATCGCAAGGAGCCGGTCCTCCTCATGCTAGTGGAGAAGGCGCAGGTCAACCTGGCGCAAGAGGGGGAAGCCAAGAAGGGCGTTTGGTACCTCGACTCGGGGCCACCAATCACATGACTGGTGAGCGCCGCGTTCGCAGAGCTGGACTCGAGCGTCACCGGAACTGTCAAGTTCGGCGACGGCTCGCGAGTCGACATCTGCGGGCAGGGGACGGTGCTCTTCGTCTGCAAGTCAGGCGAGCATCGGGCCGTCACCGGGGTGTACTACATACCCCGGCTGAACACGCAGATCATCAGCCTGGGCCAGTTCGACGAGAACGGCTGCCAGGTGCTGATCGAGGATGGGATCCTTCGAGTGCGTGATAGGGAGCGGCAGCTCCTGATCAAGGTCAGGCGAGAGCCGAACCGGATGTACAAGCTGCACGCGCGAGTCGCGCAGCCGGTGTGCCTAGTCGTGGGGCCGGCGACGACCCGGCGTGGACTTGGCATGCGCGGTTCGGGCACCTCAACTTCGACAGCTTGCGCCGACTGGCGAAGGGCGAGATGGTGTGGCCTCCCTCTGGTGGAGCACGTGAACCAGCTCTGCGACGCCTGCCTAGCAGGGAAGCAGAGGCGAGCCCCATTCGCAAAGCAAGCGAAGTTCCGGGCGAAGGAGCGACTCGAGTTGGTCCACGGCGACCTCTGCGGGCCGATCACCCCGGCCACACCGAGCGGGAAAGGTACTTCCTCCTGCTGGTGGACGACCTGTCGCGGTACATGTGGCTCGCCCTTCTCTCGACGAAGGACGAGGCCGCAGCCGCCATCATTCGACTCCAGGCGGGAGTCGAGTCGGAATCTGGCTGCAAGCTGCGCACGCTGCGCACGGATCGCGGAGGCGAATTCACCTCCGGGTCCTTCACAGCATACTGCGCTGAGCTCGGAGTGGAGCGTCACCTGACGGCTCCGTACTCCCCGCAGCAGAATGGCGTCGTGGAGCGACGCAACCAGACGATTGTGGGCATGGCCCGCAGTCTGCTGAAGGCCAAGAAGGTACCCGGAGAATTCTGGGGTGAGGCGGTGACAACGGCCGTGTTCATCTTGAACAGGTCGCCACCAAGAGCGTGGACGGCAAGACGCCGTTCGAGCCTGGCATGGCCGCAAGCCGAATGTGAGCTTCCTGCGCACGTTCGGGTGCGTGGTGCATGTCAGAGAGACGCGCCCCGGGCTGAAGAAGCTCGACGACCGGAGCAGGCCGATGATCTTCGTCGGGGTACCAACCTGGGACGAAGGGTTATCGGGCCTATGACCCGGTGACTAACCGCGTGACCATCACGCGAGATGCCGTGTTCGACGAGAACGCGCGCTGGGACTGGAGTTCGCCGGACACTCCGGTGAACACCTTCGGAGTCGACACCTTCGCGGTCGAGCACATGGTGTTCGAGCCGCAGCCAACTCCGGAGACGGGAGTGCGGGTCCTGCACCCGACTCGCCGGCACCAGACTCGCCAACTCCAGGAGTCGGGAGTGCATCCCCAGCTGGTTCTCCAACAACACCGGAGCACCCGACAGCCGAGTCTTCGACTCCGGCTGTCCTGGCGTCGAGTTCGTCACCGCATCGAGGTACTCAGGTATGCTCGATGCAGAAGACGACATGAGCTTCGAGCACCGGTTCCGCACTCTGCAGAACGTGCTCGAGGGGTTCGGCCCTTGAGCCGGACGAGGAGCTCCACTATCTCGCCTCCGAAGAGCCAGGCTCGTTCGATGAGGCGAAGGTGCATGCCAGCTGGAGGCAGGCGATGCAGGAGGAGCTGGAGGCCATCGAGTCAACTCGACTTGGGACTAGCCACCTTACCACCAGGTCAGCGCGATCGGGCCTGAAGTGGGTGTACAAGGTGAAGAAGGATGCGCACGGCGCAGTCCTTAAGCACAAGGCTCGCCTGGTGGCGAAGGGCTATGTGCAGCGGCACGGGGTCGACTACGACGAGGTTTCGCACCCGTGGGACTCGAGTCCGTCAGGCTACTGCTAGCCGTGGCGGCGAGTGCGGGTGGGACGTCCACCACATGGACGTCAAGTCAGCCTTCCTCAACGGCGAGTTGGAGGAAGAGGTGTATGTGCAGCAGCCAACTGGCTTCGCTGCAAAGGGGAAGGAGCACCTGGTGCTTCGACTCGACAAGGCGCTCTACGGCCTCAAGCAGGCGCCAAGGGCATGGAACACCAAGCTCGATGCATGCCTCGTCAAGCTCGGCTTCGCAAGGTGCGAGTCAGAGCATGGCATGTACGCGCGAGGAGCGACTCCGAGCCGGCTCTTAGTCGGTGTCTACGTCGACGACTTGGTGATCACGGGCTCGGATTCCAGCGACATCGACAGATTCAAGCTGGAGATGCGGAGCCTATTCCAGATGTCCGACCTCGGGTTGCTGAGCTACTACCTCGGCATGAGGTTCGACAAGGACCCAGCGGGATCGATATCTCGCAGGGTGCCTATGCCCTGAAGCTGCTGGAGAAGGCGGGATGGGCGGGTGCAACCCCGTCCACGCACCCATGGAGCCGCGCTTCAAGCTGTCCAAGTGCAGCACGGCACCCGCGACAGATGCTACCGAGTACCGGAGCATAGTCGGGAGCCGGTACTTGGTGCACACGAGGCCGGACCTGACCTTCGCAGTCGGGTTCGTATCGCGGTTCATGGAGGCTCCAACTCTGGAGCACCTCGCGGCCGTGAAGCACATCCTACGCTACATCGCCGGGACTCGCGACTCGGATGTAGGTATGGGAGGAATGCAGGTACACCGCGCCTGGTCGGCTACAGCGACAGCGACCTGGCGGGCGACGTCGACTCGCGCAAGAGTACGTCGGGCACCCTGTACTTCCTCGGGAGCAGCCCAGTGACCTGGCAGTCACTCAAGCAGAAGGTCGTGGCTCTGTCGAGCTGCGAGTCGAGAGTATGTGGCGGCTGCCACAGCTGCTTGCCAGGGGATCTGGCTGGCTCGGTTGCTGTCCGAGTTCAGCAACGGCGAAGTAGAGCACGTGGTGCTCAAGGTCGACAACAAATCGGCTATCGCGCTCGCCAAGAATCCCGTCTTCCACGAGCGATCAAAGCACATCGACTGAAGTACCACTTCATTCGAGACTGCGTGGAGGCGAAGAAAGTCGAGCTGGAGTTCGTGCCCACCGAACACCAACTCGCGGACATGCTGACCAAGCCACTTGGACGAGTCCGCCTGGCGGAGCTGCACAAGGATCGGCATGGTGGAGGTGTCTCCGAACTCAAGCCTAGGGAGTGATTGTTGGAAATAGACTTGTGTGTCCAGTCGACATCCCTTCGAGTGTGGAGGAGGAG